>OY728146.1:1973277823-1974002542 GCA_963277665.1 Viscum album | reverse complement strand
AGGCATTTGATAATTCATGAAAAATTTACTCTAAAAACTAACCTTTAACCTTTAATGATACCTTACATCATGAAATAAAGATATTTCAAATAAAATTGTCAATATTAAACTATAAATAATCATCTATAACACCTTGATATTTTATGGAATATATTTTTCAAATAGTTTTCTATTTTCTCAGATATATGGTTACAAAAAGTATCCAATTATAATGAAAGATGATATACTATAAAAATATTATCATTTAATATGATAATTATCTCCATTCCATTGGAATGGTGGGTATGAATATGATTTAATTTCTCGTTAGAATATATTTTCTAAATAAATATATATAATTAATTCTTTTATTACTAATTAATTATATATAAAAATAAAAAACATTTCAATATACTATATTTTTTTTCTAGAAAACCTTGTTTTTGTGCACATACATGCTTTATCTCAGTAAATTACATAAAAAACTCTTAGTTAATGACTTTAATGGAATTTAAATATTATATATGAAAAAAAATATTTAACAATCATATTATTTGTTTTCTAGGTATGAGATAAAAATAAATTATATTTTATTCCTAAAACATATATTTTTCTAAAAAACCATTTTGTCATATTTTCTACACTTATATTAAAATTATTTTTTACAGTTTTAGAAAATTAATTTTTAAAAATAATAATTATTTTTTGAAATATTCATGTAATAATTTTCTTGGAGTGATCATTTTGAGAATTGTTTGAATAGTTAAATTTTTTATTTAATAGTGAAAAATTTGATGTCATATTAAAATATGCATTTTCATTCAAAGAAATTTTAAGATGCATTTTATTTTAATATTTTTTAAAAAATAAAATTATTTCATCGATATAATAGAATATTTCGCTCTGGATCCTCTTTCTATGATATATATTAAGGAAGTGGTATGACTTCATAAGTACCAATTATTTTCCATTTAATTGGGATCAAAGAGTTATCTCTAAGTTCTTCTAATGTCTTCTAAACCTCTTGGTATGGAGTTGACTTTTAAAACTACCTATCAGCCTCATAAATATGTTCAGTGTAATATAATAATTAAAACACTAGAGGATATCCTATGTTTTTATTATTTTAATTTCAAAGGTAGTTGGGATCATCAGCTTTCACAAGTTGAGTTTCCAAACAACCATAGAATTAAGTTGAAGAATTTAAATGGATCCTTATGAAGCCCTCTACAGAAAGAAATGTATAATAAAAATTATGTTGATGATGTTTGAGAAATAAATATATTGGGGATTAAGATATATTATGAAATGGAATTAAATGTAAGATCCATTCAATAACGCATAAGAACATCCATTTGTTAGAAGAAAAGTTGTGATAAAAATAAAAAGTGAGATTTGGAATCTATATTTGGTGAGAAGGTGTTCCTAAAACATTTTCCATGGAAGAAGGTAATGATATTTGTAAATAATGGAAAACTAATACCTTGGTATATTGGTCCCTATGAAATTATTTATTATATCAGGATGGTTTTTTATAGTTAGGTACTCTCACCGAACCTCTCTAAGGTTCGTGATGGTTTTCATGTATCTCATCCGATGAAGTACATAGCTAATCCATTACATATAATGAACTTATTGGTTGTACCAGTAGATAAGGACCATTATTATGAGGATGAAATGGTATAGATTTTGGATCTTATATAAAAGTTTCTACAATGTATTATCACTGACCAATTTAATGTTTTGTGGGGAAACTACTATCTTGAAGAAGCAACATGGGAACCTAATGATTTAATGAGAAATATGTATCTTAATATTATTTTATGAATGTAAAAAATATGAAGGGAAATGTTCATTTTTAGGGGGTGGTATAATTTAACACTTTTAAAATCTATTAAATATGTTTTTCTTAATGATATTTAATTTTCTTCGATAGATTTCATTATAGGAAACACCGAGTTTTAACGAAACAAAACGTATAATTAAAATATTATATTTAAAATGATTGTTATTAGTTAGCCATTGAAATGGATGGTATGAATTTTATTAATAAATAATTAAAATTGGAAATTATATGGTTTAAAAAGTTATAAAAAATAAATTCTTTTCTTATCAATTATTTAGATATGAAAATAAAATCCATTTGAATGTATTGTGATTTTGTTTTCGAATTTTTATTATTTTGAAGAATATTTTTCAACTAATTAAATTAAATATATCAATTTTGTGATTATTTTCAATGAAATTAATATATTATATATTAAATAAAATGTTTATAATTCACCTCAAATATTTTCTAGTTATGAGATTTGAATAAATCAAAATTTACTCATAAAACCGGTATTTTAATGAAAAACAATTTCATATATTTTGAGAATTTATTTTAAAATTAATTTTTTCAATTTTAAGAGCAATTATTTCAAAAAATAAATTTTTTCAAAATTATTATGTCAAAATAGGCTTGTAATAAAATTTTTATAATACTCTGAATAGATCAATTTTCAGTGAATAGTGAGAAATAATGGTTTTCATTGAAAACATCCTTTTCATTCAAAATAGTTGCACACTACATTTTCTTTTAATATAGTTTCAAATTACATTTTAAACCTAATATGAATGGAATTTGGAAAAATAAATTCAATATTTTTGATCTGAATAATAAATATTACATAATAAATTCAAAATAATAGTTGTATGACGTTAATATTAAAAACTACATAAATTAGATTGTACAGTTAATGTTAAAACAGGTTTACAAGGTGGTATATTGAAAAGATATGGGTAGGATTTCCAATAACAATTTTCAAAATATTTTTCTTCATATATTAATATTATACATCCCATTTTCCAATATAGGTTCTTTTTAGTCTTTTTTCTGATGCATTTTTTTTATTTTGAAATATTATGGGAAATTTCCATGTAGTATCAAAGTGGGTTCATTCACCCGCATATAAAAGGACCACTCCTCTTATATACCATACACACATCCCAAATCATTTAGATCAGAAAATAACTATAAAAAACCATAACATTAATCCCTATACATATATTAGTGACCTTATTTTTTTATAAAATCCTCCTATGAAAGATTTATGTATAAACCTAATAAGGCTCTCACAAGAAGAGGTAAAATCCTTAAGTATATATTTTTGTTTTATTTCATCATCCATAGACATAAAATATTATTAAAGAATTCTGAAAAAATAAAGAAATTATATTAAAAATTCAAATATTTTATTATATTATAGTTAAGTCCTACATCTACATGCAGTTCAATCAAATGGGAAACGAAATTGTCGATCATCATTATGATGAACAATCACCTCCAGAGCTGATGTAATTATTTTTCGATCACCACATCTAAAGATTGGTGTAATAATATATATAAGGTATATATATATATATAAATATATATATTATATTTAAAACATATATATGATTACATAATCACGATATCACATATGAATTCTTATATTCCATCTTGTTGGTTTGCAATAACATCACCCATGTGTACGACAGACTACAACATCATGAAGCGATGTGACATGTTTTTCACTTGTGATTCACATGGATGGTAATAAAGGTAATGTTATTAAATATATGAGATATATAATAATTCATAATTAATCTATAATTGTTATATATTTTTAAACTTTGGTTCATTCAATCCCTTAAGAAAATGGAATCAATTTTTATGATTACGTCGACTTATCATCTCTATGAACGATGTATTTCATTTTCCATATCTAGATTTTATGGATTAATCTAAATAAATGTATACTAAAAATATCTAATATTTATATCATGGATAACATTTTAGATATTATTTTACAATGATCATTGTAATATGAGTAAAACTACCATATCATAACATACACGAAAAATATAGAAGTTATTACTCAAAAAGTGATTTTTAAGAAGTAATTGTCAAAAAAGGCAATCCAAAGGTCGTAATTATGTAATATATGGTTTTATATATATATATAAGTATGGTTCTATAATATAACTATAATAAACCCCAATTTTGTATAAAATAGGTTCAAACATGTAAGATGGATGTCATGACTTATGGTAGGGGAATCTCATCTCCAATTGTCTTCTTTAGGAAATATTTTATATTATGCACCAATATTATTTAATTAGGTGTATATAAATACCCTTTGAAATTTAATATCATGAGTGTATTTATTATAATGATATTTAATTTTTTATTTTATGTTATTATATAATGGTACTTATGATTTAAAAATTACCAATGTGGTAAAGGTATGATGTTATAATCTCGTTGTTTATCAAGGCTGTTTATGATTATGCTTTATATTATTGGATGTTATTATATAAATCTCAATAAATAGATAAATTTTATTCTTCAATTCTTATTTATTTACAAAAAATATATTCCCTTTGTTTTTATTCCTTTATGTATTCTAGATTCTTAATTAAGTTTTTTAATAAAAATTGGATTTATTTCTCTATTTGGTTGAAAATATTTTTTCTTCAACATCCCTGTTTTCTAAAACTATTTTCAATAATGATTTAAAATTATTAAAATTATTTATTAAATTCATTTTTACCCCTATTTAAATTTTTTCACTATGGTTCAAAATGAATTATCTTATCATTTACTGAATGATGTTTTTTTACTTTTTACTGAAAACGTGAAAGGGAATATATGTTTTTTTATTTGTAAATGAATATAATTCTTCTACATCATGAATGATAAATAACTTAACGATTGAATTTTATTTTTTGAATTATATTTTAAAATAAATCAATTTTGAAAATGTTATGTTAATTATTAGATTTAAAAATTAATTTCAAATGTGGAATGTTAATATTTCTCAATAATTTTTTAAACGATCTTTAAATATACTATTATAATAATACATTATTATTTATAAAGGAAATTATTATGAAATTTTGGTCTACTATAAAAAGTTAATTTAAATTTTTAAGGTTTATTTTACTTAGGAAGTGACTTTAATTATCTCTAATGAATCATTTAGAACTTTCTAGACTTATTTTAATAGAAAGGGATTTTGAAAAAGTTTTATGATATACAATGTGATTTTAAAAGTTAAAAGGTGGTTTTTCTCTAGGAAATTATCAAGTGATCTTCCATAATCAATTTTCCATCTATTATGGAATCCTTTGATGTTACTCAAAAATTACATGTGATAAGAACCAATGATACCATTCTTATTCTGTATCTGGGTGGTATATGTTTATGGTGAAAAGGTGTTTGTGAAACTCATTCATTTTTGCATAGGTTATCTTATGATGAAATGTTTAAATGTTTATGAAACCTATTTATTTTCCATATTTTATTAAACTATGAAATGTTTGAGAAACCCATTTATTTTCATTGTCTCAAATATAATTAATATTTTATGATCAGGTGGAACATGTATATATGACTCTAATTATGTTAATCATGGGACCTTAATATCTATATAATAAATAGGTAATAATTGATATATAAAGAGATAAATAGGACTAAAATGTTGGTTCAACCAAATTCAGTAAGATAATTTTCTAACTATTATAAAACTGGGAGTTAAAAATGACTACTATGATGGTTTAACGAGTGAAACTAGAGAAATATAGTTGTGTTAAGACTAATACATGACTACACCGATTGTTTTGCGATTGAACCCAATCCAATATTATAGTATTTTAAATGATTATTGACTAAAAGTAAAAGTTTTTCATTAATTATGTGTATACCAAAAATGCATTTTTTATGCCATATTAGGATCTCACAACTTATTTTATTTTCTTCCATTATAATTTATGTATTATTAACATTCATTATTTATATCGTCACTCATGTTTGTTACCTATAATATGAATTTTTTTGTTTTTAAATGTTATTCTAATGTTGTATTACCATTATTCTTACGTATGTGGATATATCCCTTGTTTACCCTTACTCTGTATTCGAGTTCTAACTCTAATATGTTTCATTTTCCCAATTTATGAATAAATGTGTTATCTATGATATTTATAATAAGGGTGAATATTATTAAGGATTTACTATGAGATGATATATATATATATATATATATTGAAGCTATATATTTTGTATCTGTGTTTCAAAAGGTAGTAGACCAAAATAATTCTAGAATAAATAATTAGGTTATGTAATTAATAATATTTTTGTAAGATGTAACATATATATATGAAAAGAATGAGTCGGTATAGTATTATAGTGAACCATATTCATAACCCATATTCACTCATTTTTAACCCATGTCTAAATAATAAAATCCCAATTTATTCTATAGGAGTAACCAACCCTTCTATCAACCTCATATTTCACCTTCAATGACTTAATGATTACCCAATGAATTGGAGAGGTATATCAAACTCAACCATTATCATGAGATATATCAGGATAAAACATAATCATCTATAATTATCAAGTACCATATTATGAACAAAAAACTTATTATATTTTACTTCTTTCATCATATAACCATTGAAAAACTTACATGAACCCATAAGTAAAACCCTTTCCAATTTCTCAAAAACATAAGGTGAAGTATAATTTTTAATTAGGAAAAATTGAAAATCAAAAATTACAATGAAAAAAGGAAAAGGTTATAATTTTTAAAAACAAAATTAACTTATACAGGAATCTGGATAATAAATAATGGTTATAAAGGATGGAAAATATTTTTATTCCGTATACATTAAAAAAATTGTTTCATTTTTTAAAAGTTTAAAATAACCCATAGAAAAAACATTAGAAGGATTCATTTTTTAACATTGGTAAAGAAAATAATATATATTTTAAAATTTATTCTTTTAACATGTGAATCCTAAATAATAACTACATGGAAAATTTTATAGGAACATGGATACAGAATAAAAAGAGTTTAATACACTTATTACAACATTTTTAAAGAAACACCCATACCTTATATATCATCAAGAATCTTCTATTCTCTAAATCATGAATAATAAAACTATATTAGTTATAAATGGTACAAATATCCATTTAAATTTTCATTCAAGTATCATTAATCTCATTATTACATTTTTTACAATGTTTTATTGGGTTAGTAAAATGGGTATGTTCAGTTTGGATTTTTTGAGTTGTTTAGTTGATATAATAATTTCAAATTGGTGAGTTGACTATGTTTAACTAAATTATAGATTAAATATGTAAAAAATATTGAAATTTATATGATTATAATATTTATATATTATATACCACTTTAAAAACTATTTAAGGGGGTCATTAAAAATGAACCACATCATTTCATGGAGATGGTAGTCCATATGTACGCAAGATTAATGTCTTCATCTTTCTACGTTGATGAAAATAAATCATGAAGATAATATATTAGTTTTCAAAAAAATTAAATAGTTTATAAGAAATATATTTATTCTCTTGTCTCATCCATATGATAATATGTTAGAGGCAATAATGTAAAATGTATCACATCGGTCTATTGAGGTGGTATTCCACAGGCATGTGCAACAGAAACAATAAATTTCAAATGGATGGAATGGTTTGGAATGTAAGTACTATATTGTCTTTAAAAATTAATATTTTTTTCATAAATTTTGTATTTATTAATTTGATCCTTATATTAACCATCTAAGAGATCTGGTGATGAAAAACAAAACTCATCACCTCATGGAGGTGGAAGACCACATGTTGAAATGAATGATGTTTTCAATGGAAATAATATTGAAATGGAGATGAGTATTTTTTGTGACACTAGAATAATTATATTTAATAATTATTATGATACAGATTTTATTATATGAGAATTGGTATATTATACTTGAAGGATGTATAAAAATGAATAAAGTCAAAACACTATATTCTGAGTTCTATATATTCTTCAAAAAACCACCATTGGATTACTCATTAATTCCTTTAGCTTGGTTATTTGATGAGAAAAATCCACTATTTAATGGGTATAATGGTTTTTAGTTATTTTGTAAGTTATTTTTTAAAATAAGTGGTTCAGAGGAGTAAAGAACAGATGAAAATATGGTACCCTTTATATGTGGGAGAAGTGTGAGTCTTGTTATTATTAAATGTTTTGAAATGTTACAAGGTATCCTTCATGGTCCTGTAGAACCAAGGAACCAAAAATTTATATATAATTTTTCATATTCTCATAAAATTATAAGAAAATAACATTTCGATAATTTTTAGAGAAAATTTAAGCCATATCTCATTATTATACCCCATTAAAACGAATTTAACATTAGCCATGAAAACATACATTTTTATGATAATAATTTGTTTTTATAACCTAAAATAAGGGGTTAACTCAAAATATTTCTTAACATGATGTCCCAAAAATATTGAATCAATTTTTTCATATTAATATTCTATATGTGATAGATGTTACATTTAATATAATAATATAAAATGCATGACAAACAATTTTTAGGTAACTTTGAGATTTATGTGTAAAAATAATTTTACAATTAAATAAAGAAATAAATTATTATTTTATAATTTATTATACATCATAAGGTTTTAATTATTTATTTCATGATAAAATGTAATGGTACCTTTCACCCATACCATTAAATTCAAACAAAAAATAAAATTGTTTTTCTTTTAATAAAATTTAACTTACGTTCACAATATTCACGATTGCGTTCCCAAGTAAAAAAAATTTAAATAATTTTTTTAACTTCTAAAGAATAATTTTTTAAGAAAATGGTAAAATTTTTTGTACTTATATCATAATAAAATCATAAAAGTGATAGTATTTTAAAAATTCAATAATTTCACTATTCATCCAAAATTCAATATATTTAGAAAAATATCACATATTAACCTAAAAATGAGATTATGTTATCAAAAATGAATTTAATTTTATAAAATTAAATTTTTAATTTTTATATTTTTCTCAAAATGAAACTATATAGTTTGTATAAAAACAATTTAGTTAAATAAAATTATTCCCTTTTTGATTAAAATATTTTTAAAAAATATTTATAAATTAATGAATATTAAGAATCCATAAAATGAATGAATACATATATATAATAATATTGATTTATATCTATAATTTATTTGGGATTTCACACTATGTCACTATCCTTATACATTTTTAGGTTATGCGTGTTGGACCAATATAACTACAATTTATGTTCTGACCACATTGACTAAAGTAAATATAATTTAATGTCATGGAACATGGAACTCATATTACTATATTTTAAAATCATATAGATTTTACTAATGTTAAAATAGTTTTAGTTCATGGTTCATGGGAGAATTATATGTTCAATCATTAGTCTTTAGTATTTTACTTTGAAAACATAGATTCTTGTACAAGTGCATAACATTATGGGTATCAAATCCTCAATAATAATTTGATTATGGGTTATTAAATTAATAAAAAATGGAGTTTTTATAAGGTTTGATGAGGTGATACCCACTTATTGGGGATAACTACATATCATATTTGAAAGGTGGGTTGCACTAAAATATTATCAATGCGTAAAATGGTTTAAGTAATCTCTTTATCTGAATGAATATGACTATAGTTTATAGGATGTATACAAGGAACATATATAGATACATGTCATAAGGTTATCTAAATAATTTTTTTTTCAATTACTCAAACACTTCTGAAATGATGTAAGTTCAAATATGTAAGGGATATTCATGAAATATTATAGAACACTAAAATCATTTCCACTATCTATGGACCACATAATTTGGGAAAATAGATATTTTTTTGTAATTTCACATAGATTTTCTTAAACATATCGGTCTAGTGATCATGTCACAGCTTTTTCTAGGGCCAAACTATGGACCCTAAAATATTTATTCCTTTCAAATCCATTCTCCAATTATTCCTAATCCCAATAAATGGGTGGCTTAATGAAGAGATACTTATATTTTTCTTGAGGTTCCATTTATAGCTATTCATCTATAAAAGTTATATATATATTACTTATTTTAATTTTATATGGTCTAAACTATAATGGGGATAGTGTTTATGGTTGTATAAATATAACCAATAAATTACGAGTTTTAGGATGTGTTTCTTTGAAAGAATGAATACTTGGATAAGAAATATATCAAGGGAGTGGGGAATATACAAAGTTAATGGAGATCCCAATTAAATTATATAATATCTCATAGAAGAGTCTAACATAGTTTAAATTCCAATTTAATAGACTAGATGGGCTTGTGATAATCCATTTAGTTGAAATAATGTAAAAGTTGACTTACTATGAATGGAGGTCCTAATGCCCCTATATACTATCTTGATAGGGATTAACATAGTTTATAGTCATGATTCATAGTCCATATGAAATATAATAATATAATTTAAGGGGTCCAATATCTATAAACAACCCAATACATTTTAAATAGGATGTGATGACATCAAAAATCCTAGCATTATGATTTTAGGTCAAGAGTAGTGAGATGGAGCTGGTATACAGGGGATGACCATAGTTTATATTTGATCATCATGTTCTATTGTGATGAAAGGAAGGAATAAAAAATTTAGGCGATCTTACCTTTTTGAATGATGATTCCTATAGTTAACAATATATATCAAGGGTACATATACAGATCCATATCAGTGGAATAATATAATTATTCAAGAAGAATTATCCCAACAAGTTTAATCACCTCATTACCACTAACCTATGTCCGGTGATTGATAATCTGATACACTATAATAATATTTTATGATTGATGAAAAATATGTTAAAAATGACAATGAAGGACTTTTGGACACGGACCAGTCATTACTATTTTGACATGAGGACTCATGGTTAGTTTCTGAATAGAGGATCTGTACATTTATCTAGTATCAAGATTTACATAGTAATTATTTTGTAGGAGATTATTAAGAAATTAGTATAGAGAGCTATTAATGGGTAATTTTATCCCAATATTGTTATAGAGATCCAATCTACACCGGGTACCCTAACATGGATTTGGATCTAATATAAGAAAACAAGGTTTTATATAGAAGGATTCAATTGGATTTTTAATGTCATAAATGGTGTCAAAAATGTAATTATATTTAATGTGATGTGATGAGAACCCATAAATGTGACCCTTATGTAGATTAATATACTACTTAACAAAAATTATTTTTTCTATATTTTATTCATTTTATTGTATTATAGACAAGATAATCTCTATAACTCATTCAAATAAGAAACGTTTTGAGTTTCATTAAGAATAGATCACTCATCTATATTGTATATTTATTTGTATGAATTAAATTATATGTACATTTATAAGGATATAACTTTCATGTATGTACTATTGAACATAGGATTCCCCACTCTATGTTGTTTAGTGTTATCTAAGATCATCCATATATTATGTAGTTTAACATCATAAAATAAGGACATAAATTCCACAATATAAAATTGGGAAATTTAACGGTATCATAGGTTTATTTATAATCCACCAAATCCTATATATAGATATATTTTTTGTTTTATCCTTTATTAGTTTATGTTTGAAAATTTAGCTTCACTAAAAACCCTTATGTGTAGGTGATAATATAATTTTGGTTGATATAATTTTTATAAATGCACTAAATATGGGATCTATGAATCTCTATGAAATATTTCATAATATGAATCAAGCCATCTGTAATTCTTGTATTGTGATACTTATAAATATTCAGCTCATGCATATGGTAAATTTGCTTCAACATAGGTTCATATGTGAATAATTATATGATGAAGACTCATATATACAACTTTATCATATATAGGAGAAGGGGAATTATTCTAGGTTCCTCTATAAAAATAATTTCATAAATAAAAAATTAAATATTATTATGCTATCCATATTTCTTGTGAGGACTCTTCTAAAAATATTATATTAATTTGAAGGGGAAGAAAATTGAGTTTTTCATTAGTTTTATACTAGGGGAAAACTATGTATTATAAATATTAATAAAAGAATAAAGTTCATAAAGATAATTTAAATTATTTGAAATCACAGTGGGATTAGGATTATGGAATAACTATGTATCTTATCTGAGTAGAAATAAATCCAAATGTATTTTATGCAAATAAATTCCCAACACATATTGATATTATATGTAGGGAATGGGGAGTTTTTTTTATATTCCTATGCATTTTAAAAAAAAGACACCAACACCACTATATATCATTAATTAATTAATAATCAATCCCCATAGATTTTTAGAAATAAAATACTTCCATATATGTTTATCATATGAAATGACATGGTCATTCATATCCATTGGTTTCAGGGTGATGGTTTGTAAATTATTCCTATAAATGTTTGTATTTAATATAAGAAAATTAAGTCATTAAAATGGGGTTCTCTAATATATTCATGATAATGCAGGGTATGTCATTTTCCCCCCCATATTTGGTCTCGGTGATCTTAGTTTTTTTAAATGTGGTGATCAGACAAGACCTATGAGGAAGAGTGAGTCATGTTTTGTCTGATAAACAAGTGTTAATTAGAGAATATATCACCTTATACTAGGGATCGTGATGGTGGAATTTTGAACTCACATCATGAGATTTGGAGTCCCTGATATAATGGTTTTTATATAGTTAAATATCATGTGATGAAGAATGATACTATGAAATTTAACATATTACAATGAGGATGTTAACCTTGTTGTTAAACATTAGAAGGTGGATTTTCATTTAGTTTTATTTCCTGAAAAATTGATGAATACCTTGTAGTTTAACTTCATATATAGAGGAAGATATTCTATATAGTTTAAATTAATCCATATTGGACTAGTGCTTCCATGTTTAGTAGGATGTTGAATAGACAAAGATCGTGTAGATTAATGTTTTATAGTGAGGATGATATGATATGTAGTTTAAAGTGAGAAATCGTGGAACCATATAACATATTTTAATGTCATGTTGCATAGATTAAGATTAGAAATCTATTTGTAATTATAATTAGATGTTGGGGGAAAACATGAATTAGTTTACCCACATAGATCTGTCTCTTATATAATGGAAGAAGTTGCATCTCCCTATTGAATGTCTACAAAATGGGGGCTTACATTAATATCTGTAAGAAATTTATGGTCATGATGAATGGACTTATAAAGGTATATGTTTTAGACTCATGATTTGTTGATTTAAATATTATTCTATTTAATGTCATGTGACAATTATATAGATCATTTATTTTAATATCATGAAATCAAGATGATATAATATGTATTTCAATATCATATAGATTGTATTTTTTTCATACCATTTAACGCCATGTTCTTAGGATGAAGAGGAAACTGTGTGAAATATATTTAATGTATTTATTGAGAAACCCTATATTTATGGTACTGTAATGGGTTCTCTATTTATTGGGATGGGGGATTGAGCTCCAATAGAGTGGTAATTATGTATGAAGAATAGCCCCTCACTCTTAAATAAAATGTGCACATACTTCATTCTGAGAATCATTAGAGTTTTTATAATTAATAATATCTCTATTTTGGGGAATGAAGGAAAGGGTCCATTATTCTTCAATTATTTCCAAATTTATTTCGTAGAATATTTATATTTCAAAAGGTGTGAAATATATTCTTCTCTAGTGGTTTCAAATCATCTTTCCACTTTACATACTATTAATCTACAGAAAATATTTATTGTATTATAGGGAAATTATAGGATGTAAGACCTTGATGGGTAAGACTACTTATATCTAATATAAATGTGAATATTGGGTATCATTCATTGAATTATGGTTCATGGTGTAATAATCCCAAAAAAATAAACATAATCTTTTCTGCCATGGAATCTTGTTAATATCCACAATCTTCTGGAGTATATTAGATATAATCGGGTTCAAGGCCTCAATATATCCATTTTTTTATTATAGTAGGGAGAGTGGTTATACTGAAATTAATTGTGAAAATATAACATTTTAAAATCAATATAAAATTATGTTTTTACATTTTTCCTCAATATCATATGAGGGACTCAGATTCTAGTAATGGAGTTTATCATGATGAAGCTGATGATTAACTTTTTCCCAAATTATTTTGGGATATTTACACATCCCACATGAAGAAGAAATTTATGGTATTAATGATACAATTAAACTAATTGGTTATAAGATGGGGATATGGCTGCATTACATCTATTCACAAAATGGTGACTGGAAAACAATATTTATCATTTTGTAAAAACTCTAGGGGTTGATTGGTGAAAGAATAATGTATTTGAATGGAATTTTATTTCCTAGTAAATTATATACATTTATATGTCATCAATGTTATAAAGTATCTAGACCCCCTAATCTGATTGGGGATCTTGGTTTTGGATTGATTAGAACCACATGTGCCTTTGTGGACATTATTAAATAATAGAAATGGATTCATCATATTCAATGTATCTAAAGAGTTCCTTATTAGAGACACTATTATAGAATAATTTTTTTCCATTCAGAACATCAATAAAGTGAATTTTTCTGACCCATCATCAAGTCTATTCGTTTTTGGTTTTTTTAAATAGTGAAATTCCTTTTTATGATAACCCAAAATGGTAGACATCTATTTAGTAGTGATATTTTGGGTGAGGATATCATAATTCCTTATTAATGGATGGAATTTATCTTATCGATAACTTTCCAATCATTGTCATTGAATGAGGATACTACCCTATGCTGTGTACTTTTCATGACTATATCATATTTGAATAGATTTTTCAAGTACGTGGCTACATTATCCAACACATCTGCTCATGTATTTTGTTAATGGTATACATGTATTAGTGTCATTATAGAAGGGAATTATTATGTCAACCATAATACATAATCAAATAGGTAAGTCAATTCATAATAATTAATAGATTATTAACTATTAATATCCATGATGACTTACTATCAATAACCATATATATTCATGAGGTTCACTTTTATTTCCACGCACAATTACAAGCCTAAAATGGGGACTTGTTACTCCAATTTGTTGTTATTGTAGAAATTGGAAATTAGAAAGGATTATAGAAAAATATCTGTTTCTAAAAAAGTTTAGAATAATTCCAAAAGAAACTCTATTGATTTTTAGTTGTTCAATCTTAATTAATTTTTTACTTCATTAAAAATCATCATAGTATATCCCCCATTTTGGGGGGCTTCTTTTAATAAAAATTACCTCTTAAATGGGTTGTTGAGTATATATCGGTATGATTCATGTGATATGATACCTCTTGATAAAATTTTCCATTGTGTTCCCTTGAAAACATTAAGTAGTATAAATTTAATATCAAATAGATTATGAATGGAAAGTACCCATTCTAGTCATATAGTTAGTATTGGGTTATTGATGATTCACTTGAGTGTGTAAAATTTAAAGACTAGAAGGACCTTGAAATGATATAAGTAATGTTTTTTTTTTCTGAATTAGTAAAGTCAATATAAATAAATTATTATCAATTCCATATTAAACTCTACCATTATCTAGCATAGTTATATAATTTTTTTAAACTACTGTATTTTCAAAAATAAATTTCTTATGCATGGAGAGAAGTATATGACTAATAAAGGCTTTCCATATTTTTGATGAGTGAATTCATTTTTATAAGTGACCTGAACATTTTTGGGATTTAGATGTATTTCAGTATATTGTCAAAATCCTCCTAAAAATAGATATCCAACCAATAAATATCTCCATACATAATATGTTTAGTGAATAGAAACCACATTCATTTATGTTTTACTATGATGAATATGGTGTAATAATGAAATCCTTGAAGCTCTATCAACTTTTTGAGATCCTCTGGAGGTGGAATGTTAAGGATCTCCTTGATCATCTTAGAGTTGAATATCTTGTCGTAATGGTGTTTCATAGAGCCATGAAATTTCTATGATGTCACCATGAAAGCACATTTTATGTGTTTTAGTATTAGGATATATTGTAATTGATTTTGGAACACTATAACTAATTCAATGAGATGATTAGAGTGCTCTTGATATTTGGCCACTACGTCATCGACATAACATTCTAGAGTCTTTTCAAAAATGTGTTTAAAATATGATGAATGATACATTGATATGTGGAACCATAATTATTTAATCCAAATAGTATTAAATGGTATGAATGCACCCCTTAGGGAGAAATGATAGTGGTGTGCTCCTCATATTCTAGGACCATTCAAATTTGGTTATAAACAAAATATCCTTTCTTAAGGAGAGGTCCTAGAAATGAGTGGTTACATCAATTAGATGTTTCATGATCAAAATTGGAAAGTCTTAATTTAGGAAATGATTGTTGATATCCCAAAAGATGATAAAACTTTGGTTTAACATCATTATTATAAACCTGGATGACTTTGGGAATCCTTTTGGGTATTAGACCTAATGATTAAATTATATATTAATAATCATTCAAATATTCTCTATTTGTATCAATATTCGAGTGAATTATCCTGGATTCCATTATGTGAAAATGATGATCCTTTTGTAGGAAAAATTTATGGTTTTCCACATAAGTATCAATCCTTTCCATATTTGTGTAATTCCTCATGAAGACATCCCAATGATAATTCAAAAAGAGGGAAAATGTTTCCAATTCCGTGGAATACAAGGAATCGGAAATTAAGGTATGTTTTAGGTCGTTCTACCTGTATATATTTACCTATATGAATACACCAATAGTGTTTGAGACACCTTTCATGAATGTTGGGGGTGGTCTCTATGGTTTTTTATTCATAATATTATTCAACATTAATATTAATTGAAATAACTGACAATGAAATAGTTTCAGGATTGATATATAGTGAATATGAATTTTTTTTCTTTTTAAATGATTCAGTTGAGTATCCATGTTTAGAAAGTAATGATTTTTATGCATTATGGTATATTATAATCATGACATGCTCTCCTTATGTCTTAAAATCAGTACAAGTTTTTAATTCATGGTTATTTTGAGGTCAAAAAGATGATATAAGATCATTTTTATCTTCTTTTAAGAACGAGGAAATTAATCTAGACATTGAAAATACCACAATAAGCATACTATCATTGTAATATTATAGGGTCTACTCTCTTTCTTTTCTATCACCAGGGGAATATGAAGTTCTATCATCAAGGTACTTGGGAGATATGTTAGGGGAATTTATATTTCTCACTACTGAATATGTGTAATTTTATAATCAAGGTTATAATGTTAGGGTATCCATATATTTTAGAGATAAATTAATAATAATATCCTCCAGGTATAATTGTTATTCCTAATGTTTTAACTTTATCATACAGATATGGATTCAATAAATATTCATGATTACATGAAGATGAGAGAAAATATGCCAAGTCCACATGAACTGATCATGTGTTGAAGATAAAAGTTGATCAGATCAAATAACAATGATGATGTGGTTTGAATGTTGGTAACACCATCTCTACTATAGATACATTCATGTGTAAGAATAATTTAAATGGGTGTCATTGTTTTCTCATCCTCTATCAGTGGAACCCAGTTTTTGAGAATAACTTCTTGGACATCATTTGACATGAAGGTGATTGGATTCCCTGCCCTTTTTATTTAGGATTTATATAAGTTGATGATTTTATAAATTTGGAGTGATTTCATTGATTCAATTGGTGGGTATTAAAATTTTTTGGGTTAATTTAATGTGTTAACATGAGCCATCTCTAAATAATTAGGGGGTAATGGCCATGGTGGTATCATTAGTATATGGATTTTCTCCATTTCTCTGAAAAAGGTTCCCATAGATGTACTGTAAATCAATTGAATCATGTGGAGAATCATCATTATATTGCAGTCTAGCCAATGTTTTGATAAAATATTAATTTCATTGGTTGTATGATGAATCTACTGATGCAAGTATATGAATCTATGTTTATCCATGAATGAAAATGAGAACAATATCCAAATCAATAATAATTAATTTATATTTCATGAAAAGGTCTCCAAAATATTCCTTGATCTTTATTCATTGGAGATGTTTTTTTAATTTCTTTATACCCTTGTATAATCAAATTAGTGGATACAAATTGGCTTCAAATTGGGATAAGTTCTAGAGGTTCTAAATTTGAATGAGGATGATCCTCGATCAATTTTAAGTAATAATGAAATGAATCTACACCTCATCCATTTTTTCAAAAATATATCAGGGAATGATATGAATTTATATGGTAGTTTTCCTATCCTTATATGTGATGGAAGTGACCACTTGAAACTCATGAGGGTCATTTTCTTCATTCAATAGTAATTTGGAAGAAACCTCAATTCAAATCTATCGAGGGATCTGATGTGTCTTAACAAGTGACTCCTAGAGATAATTTGATAAATGAATAACACCTATTATATAAAATTTAGTTTTAATTGTGATAATGTTTTTCAATATACCAATATTTTTGTTTATAGGTATAGTCTTCCAGTTTTTATGTTACTCCATAGTGAGAGTTTTAAGAGATGGATTAGCTTCTTCTGGAGGTTTTCTTCCCTGAAATGAAGATGAAGACATCCTAGTAATTTTTGGGCATGTATGAGTTGATTTTACCAAATTTTTTCACCAACTAAATGGGTGATAATTTTTTGATATATTTTCTAATGTGATGGGAGGATGACATGCCTCAGATGACTCTGGAGTATAATGATGCTCCCACTAGGCCAATTGATGTATCTTCCTTCGGGTATCTATAGTGTATATAGTCTCATTAGGGATGTGGTCTGGATGTTGAAATGGATATCAACATTTTATTCCTTTACCCCATTAACACCATTAGCTTTACCATCTTTTCCTCTTATTTTCAGAAAGGAACTCAAGGTCATATGAGTTCTCAAAATCAGATAACAGAATATTCCATGTGAATTATGTTAATAAATATTAATTCAAAAATTATCTCATAATGATTCTATTTGAGGAGTTGGAATCCATTGAATAAATTAGTGGGGTGGAACAGTATGAATTATTTAGTGAGGTGGAATTATTAAAAAAAATATTTCAGTGAGGTACCCATCCACTAGTTCTAGATGTATGAAATCTATGAGTTTCTTAATTAGATTAGAAAACAACACAAAATCTTCTTCTTGTGTTTCATTGTGGTTACACTGTTCATTCCTATACATGGATTATTGTCTCATTAGAGGTATTGGTGTTGAAAGATTCTACTCGATTTTTGAAGAGGAAGTCGAGGCCACAAAGGCTTTATTCAGTAGTTTCTAGATAATTATTGTACACAGTACATGTACTGTAGTAGAACTGTACATTGTGCGGTACTGTAGTAGTCACTGTTAAGTATTGTAGTAGCTGGAACTATTCACCTTGGGCCACCAGTTTGACCTTCGAGTCCTTAAGGATTTTGGTCCACCTAGGCCTTCGGGTAAGTAGGGCTTTCGGGCCACCTTTAAGGCCTTCGGTCCACCTCGAGGCCTTCGAGCCACATGCAGTTTCCCCAGACACACTACAAAAAAGGAGCAGCCCCACAAGAGGATTCATAGAAGGTGCACTCACGAGAGTAAATACAAATAGATTTTTTAGAATGAGAGGGTATGGCTATGCCATCGGGACCAGCCTGTGCATGCACGGGAAGCCTAGCCAGACAACCATGCGAAGGTGGAGAGCTACTATCATGATGTAGAAGCTGGGGAGGGGAATTTTCTTGTAGATAGTCTGGTTGAATTCCCTAAGGCCTTCAAGTCATGTAATCTCCTAAACCTACGGGCCATGTAATCCTTGAGCCTACGGGCCTTGTAAGGGTTCCCCCTTATCCCTTGAACGGGGGGTTATCAAAAATAAAAAAAATGAAGGCCTTCAGGCCATTTGATCCTAGATAATCTATTGTGCACAGTTGAGAATCATTATGGTAATCAAATCATAATAATTTCATACTCCTTCATTCAATACTTCTTCTAATTTTCTTTCTACATCCATTTAGAAGGAAGAGACATAATATTGTTGTGTTGGTGGATGTCCAAACATAACATTCAATTAATCTACCTTCTTCTAATGGATTTATTAATTTAAAAATAATTCATGCATGTATTAACCTAATATTCAACGGTTTGAAAAGTTATTTGGGTATTTTTTGAGGTCAAAATGATCAGGTTATCTTGGTTATTAAAGATTTATTAATTTTTTTGTCTATAGATACGATGAAATTTCTATGAAAATAATCATCTTAAGAAGAGTAAAAATTATTCATTCATTCTTAATTAAACACATTCCAATACTATTTTATCCTTTATTGGGGAAGGTTTTTTATTCTTATTATTTATATTTAGGAGAGGTAACAGTGTGATCTTACAAATGTTTAGGCTTTCGGGACAGGTTTAATACTATTTTACAGGTAACCCATAATGATTCATCTTTTCTAGTCCACATTCCTATAGTTTATAGTGCCGGCCAGGTTTTGGTCTTAGTCTAACAAATTAAATCTTTAATTTTTTATGCCACTTTAACAAGTTCATAGAACCCACCGGGGAAATGTACAATGATGAGTGTAGTCTAGAACTCATCATGTTCATTTTCAATATAGATTCCAAGAATCTAACCAATAAGATGTTATAGGTTTAGGAAGTACGTTTAGACCTTCCAGAAAGAAATAATTCCCATGACTCATTTATTCACACATTGTTTACAATTTTAGAGATTAAAAAATATTGTCTTCTATAGGGTTGGTCTAGATTGATAGATGAATTCTTGACAAATTTCAACCGACCTTGTGATTGATCTAGCTAGTAAATTTGTGTACTATGAAATCTTTCTCCATCCAATGTTTGGATAATGCATCAAAGCTCATTTTCCTCTTTCAATATGATGGTTCTCATTTTTGGGAGAAGTTTAGATAAATGTGGTTATGAGTTCATTATATGTAATATATTTATTAGAAGGATTGTATTTTTTATTTGTAAAAAATAACCTCACTCAATTAATATTTCCAAAAAATGTGATTTGTAAATGATAGAATCAGTGAAATAGGATTATAATATCTTTTATTAATGAATTATATAAGTTAAGGTTTGTATGTGGAAGACTTTCTTCAAAACATTAGGAAAAACAATTTTTGGGAAATCTAAATTGCATTATTCTTTTCTATTATAATGATTTAAAACATCATTAGTAATAAGGGCCTCATGATGTAATAATTTAGTAGAATCTGGATGAAGATTAATTATGTATAGAATGTTTCTTATATAGAGTTATGATGTTGTCCACCTAACCAAAGTGTATTAGATAGAGTTTTCCCCAAAAATAATGTCTTATAAACTTTAAAAAGACTTTCAAGTTTAATATTTTCTGAGGAAGTAGACATAAAATGTTTTTCATGGATACTAGTTATTTTAATAAGATAGAAGAAAGATACTGAATAAATTTTTTTACGATTACAAAGTTTCTTCTAATAAGTTATTTTGAGTTCATCAGAAAGAAAAAATTGACCAATTTTTTATTGAAGTGCATCAGTTTAGTGTTTTAATATGAAATCCTTGGACAAAAATATATTCTGAAGTTTTGTGAAGAATGAAAATTTGTTAAAATTATAAATGGGAGGATTATAATAAATTTAATTAAAAAAAACATGAGATGAATTCAATCAAAAAAAGTCTTTGTACATGGTTCTTCAAAGACACCTGTATGAAGTAATGAATTTAAAGTTACTAAATGATAATAGGATATACATTATAATATAAATATAATCAGATACAGGGTGGAACATAATGTGTAATTCCCTAAACCTAGATTCCCATAGTCGGTGCATTATTTTAATACATTGGCATTATTACAAGGAATCAAGTCTTGAAAGACCGATCAGTTTAGCAGTCTTGGAAAATAGATTACATACTTGAACTTTACATTACAATTTCTAACATACAAAACAAAAATAATTCTTTGATAATTCCATTGTTCACTTAGCATAACCCTGTATCTAAAACATAAAACACTTCTTGGGATCCTAGAAAAATAAAACATAAGAAATGGGTGAGATCAGATGCTCAGTAAGGGTAAAAAAATTAGTGAAAGCTATAAACATTTAAGGGAAGATGTGTAATAAAAACTATTGCCTTTTAAACATAAACATAAACATAATATGAAAAAAATAAATCAAACCTTACCCTATAAACATGCACATGGATATTCTACTAGGCGAATAATTACATGTAATAACTAATTTCATAATGAGGGAATGTATAATACGGAACATTAATATCTATGTCAAAACCTATTGCCAGGACCTAGGGGATAACTTTAACTAGACCCAAACCCGGAGAGCCTCTGTAACCGGACTCCATCCCAGAGAGCCCGTGTAACCAGAATCCAACCCGGAGAGCCTCTGTAACTAGACTCCAAACCTGAGGGTATACTGTAACCAAACCCTACCCCGGAGGGCTTTCTTTTACTAGTCCCCAACTCAGAACATACTAGTCCAATACATTCATCTTAAGAAACGGTTTAAATATAACATAAACATTCGTATTACTACTAGAAAACGAAATGTCAATACTTTAACCATAAACCATGAATGGAGTAAAAATAACTCATACATTTTCAAACATATCAGAAAACCTTAAATACAATATTGAAGATTTGTATCATAATAAATCAACTTCAAACAAGTGTAAAATTTATCAAAGGATGTTAACATAGATGAAATAAAAACTATTTGAGAGAAATATCTCTTTCTATTTTGAAATCATTTAAGAGACACATTATTATAATGGAAACATTTATGTTTAAAAAATTCTTATAATCCTGTAAGGGAAGCTTCGACGATGTTATAATGGTGGAAAATAGTTGAACCCGCCGATTACGTAAAAAACATTCTTACCTTAATTTTTTTGAAAAGTTCATAAAGTACGTTGTTTGGAACACGGCGGAAAGATTCCATTAAAAAACATATAAGGTAAAATAAGGGTATAAATTAATTAAACCCATTGTATATTAAATATTAATTTTTTTTGAAATACATATTTATGAAACACAGATTTGGATGATAAAGAGGTCCCAGTAGATACTTACGTAAAAACAACCTCGGATAATAAAGAGATTGTGAAATTAACCCTTACCAATTTGGTAACTTATGAAACATACACCCCATGAAAGAAGTATGATAAAATGAAGATGTAAATACAAATAAATTAAAGTCTATTACACAAATAATACCATTATGGGTAGAACATACACCACATAGAAGGAAATAGTGGATATATAGAATGAATCTCACAGGAATAAGGAGTGAGATGAAAACCCCTTACCTTGCAGTTTCCTTTGGTCAGGGGTACGTTTAAACTCATGAATAATGAACATAGTATGTTATTAAATTATACCAGAACCATATTCATATTTATTATATCATACAAGATTCATTTATGACTATATACTGCCCATTATTAATGATTTCCATGTTAAATTAACATTTTGGGTAATAATCGCTTTCTTTATCGTACGTGTTTTAACTTGTTATTATTGATCGTATCATTCAGATAATTATTTAAATACTTCCAGAATATAAAACATGATTTATATATAATATATATTTAGAATATAATTATGTATAATAGATATATATATATATATATGAAATGGAAAACACTGTTTATAGAGACGGTAGGTCGTACGTACGCAGAAACGTGGTTTCTATTTTCATATCGTATTGAATGGAAGTAAGTGAATGAGATAAATGTAAATAATATATATATATATATATCTAGTAGAATAATTATTTCATATATTATATACTTATTAATAATATGTATTTTTATAATCATCTTTGAATGTTGAATGACGAAATGAATCTCATCGCGTCGTGGAGACAGTAATCAGTACGTACACACGAGAGAGAATATCATTATATTGATGTTGAAATAATATTTAAATGGATGGTATATAATATAAACAGAATCATTAACATGTTATATTTATTATTTACATCATTTACACATCATTATTATACCCATCCAAAACAATAATGTATTGAATAACAATTACACCACGACGTGGAGACGCTAAGGTATGTGTATGCATGTATGGTGACATGTCATTCTAAGGATGCACAAAATAATGAATATGGTTGTACCATATTTATAATAACATCACAGTATATAGAAGATACTGGATTTATTATTTTAGAATGCAAACAACAATGAAAGAGGAAGTGGAAGAAGAAAGGAACTTGAAAGAGGTGATGAAATATTTACCTGTTCTTTGGGTTCATCCTTTTGATTTGATCAAAATGGATCCTTAGGTTGTCTTTTTGACTAAAGGAGTGTAGTAGCTTGGGTTTTGTACTTGTCAGACTTTGGAATATTCCTACGAATATTTCCAAAGCTAGGCCTGAATACGGTGTGTGATTCCGAGGCCCGGTGTTCCTTGAATAAATTTTATAAAAATATTAAGTATTTTTATACTATGGACATGGAGGGGGTGTTTTTTCTCCTAAACTATAGCTCAGAACTCAAATATGAGGTCATGGTTGCGTCCAGAGTGTGTTGTTTACCCTAGGAAGGGTGTCAACATTGTGGGCGCGGGCCTGTTGTGAGAGATGCCACCCCAGGGAAAAATCATCATTTTAAAAGAATGACTTGGTGATTTTTATCACTGGAATCCTTTTCAAATAACATTCGAACGATTTCTTGGAATGGAAATTCGAGACTTCCATTGATTTTGAAATGGAATGTTTGTTATAGGGATGATATAAAATAGGTGGGCGTAGTGGTTTTGGAATCCTCACCCGTCAGTAGAGTTTCAGAGAGAATTTATAAATTCCACTTAAGTATTGGAATTAATGAAAACCCTAATTTACCTTCTCTCTATCTATCTATCTATATTGTTCTTTGGTGTTCATCATTTTTCTTCGCTGGATTGGGGAGCGAACTCCGGCGGACTGAAGTGGGATCGCAGTGGACATGTTGCCAATGACGAATGGCCTGATCGAGGTAGGATTTCGGTTTTTCCCCATCCTTAATCAATTTCTTGAGTTTCTGTCAATCTATCGTTTTAAATTCTTTAATTTTAGAATTGGGATGATGGCCGAATGAACATGACGGCCATCCGAGTCTCATTTTAAATCCCAGGTTTGACACGTTCTTCATCATTCTTCGTCTGAATTTTTTGGATGCACCAATCAACCGTCGGACCGTTGATCGGGGGTAGGCATTGTGAAGGCCTCGACCCAGGGTTTCCAAATCCGGCTTCTATTTTGCGATCGGGCTGCCAGAATGGTGGTGGAGGGCAATGAAAGCCCCGGCTCTGGCAAGGGTGGTGGCCGAAGATCGGGGTGTCATAGTGGTGGATCCGGACGGAGGCGTTCAGTGGGGCACATTAGGCTAAGGCGGAGCTCAGAGGGCCGGAGTTGTGTGTGGTCGGCAGACAAGGCAGCGTTGGGTGCGGCCGGTGAGGATGATGGTGGCGAGTGTGGCTGGAGCAGTGGGTGTTGGAGGCGGCGTGGCGGAGCGGGGAACAGCGGAGCCGGGCGGTCCCAGTGGTAGAGCGGGGAACCCAAGTAGTCGCGGCGTGGGTGGCCGGACGTGGTTGGGTGCTTGTCCAGCGAGGCGGTGGCTGTCGCCCTCGGCCTGTCGAGCTAAGGAGGAGCCCTGAGGCACTGACCTCGAGGGGGGGACAAGGACCCCCAAATAGCGGGTCCGTCTGGTATGTCGCGTGGACCAGACCATCCATGTTGCTCGTATGCATAGAGGAACCGGACCTGATAGGTCCAGTGGTTTTCTAATGGGCCGTGGTGAGCTGGGCCGGACGTGCGGCAGGGCCGCGGTCCGGTGGTCTGGACCGGCCCAATTTTGGGCCACCTTTTGTTCAAGAGTGCATATCTCTGAAACGACGTGTCTATTTCACGCGCCGTCTATGGCCACGGATTTCTGTCAGCGAGGCATAGTTTTTTACTTCAGTTTTTTCGTTTTTGGGTTCTGCAGGAGAGGGTGGGTGACCCGAAATTCTTTAATTTAATAATATTAAATTATTATTAAAGCGTACAACGGGCGTACCTCGCGAACCGGATGTCTGATTGATGCTCCATCAGTGGCAGCATGACCCTAGTCCTTATGTGGACTTTATGAGATGATCCTTTCATTTTTTGAGCTAAAGACAGGGTGTGGGCCCCATAGGGCCCGATATGCATGTTTTTTAATTAAATGTCGCTTTTTCACCCCGACATCCTTTTGGAGTGTTCGAGTAGTCTATCTCGTGTGTTTTCCTGATGGTATCACAGTGGTATTATCCTCTCGATGAGTTTCAGGTTCATTGTGTGGGCCCCACACGGGCTACCTATGGTGAATAGTGCCTTTTCACCGATTTTCCATTTCGGGCCAGTTAACAGCCTATCCTCTGTGTTTTTTACGTCGATCGTGATGGTGGCCTCAATATCGCCATTGGAGTTGTGCGGTGTATCGTTGTGGTACATCACTCGGGTTAGCGACATTTGGACCAGCAATGGTGGAGGGTACTCCCTTGTTACATTTCTACGAGGTTTCGCACGACATCACAACCTTAGTATAGGTTTTTGGTCCTCTCAATGGAATTTTTGATCTGTTAGAGTTATGGAATCACTCTAGTGGGCCGAAAGCGGGATCCTCTAGCATCATTTCCCTATATCAGGTTCTTGGTATTTCTGTGACCACTTATCCATGGTCGATGATCCCCTATCTAGCAGGTTAACCCCGTAGGGTTTGTGGCATCATTGGGAATATGATCCCCTACGCAGTGGTCCGTGCTTAGTAGGGTTGTGGCATCGTCTGTTATATGATCCCCTACTTAGCATGAGGATTATATTAGGGTTGCAGTATCGTTGGTTATACGATCCCCTACTCAGCGAGTGGTTTCTGTAAGGTTTCGGCATCGTAAGTTTGATCCCCTGTAGTGAGAGATGTACCAGATAGGGTTTCGGTATCATCGTGACTGTCGTGACACGGGTGACGGTCCTCTATATGAGTGGCGTGTTTTTGATGAGCGCTAGATAAGGTTTTGGTATCCCCGAGCTGATCCTAGGAGTGATCCCTTATTTTTGAGATCTCCGAGTGATAGATTGGGTTGTGGTATCCCCCAACAAACCCTGGGAGTTATCGCCTATCTGTGAGAACTTCGTATAACGATGTGGGTTTTTTTATCCCCTGGAACACCCTAGGAGTGATCCCCTATCTAAAGAGTTTACTATTTCCATTGTGTCAGCGTGAGGTTCTCGATGAAAATATTCGATGTGTATATATCTCTCGGACTAGTTTCATCTAGGATGACAGAGCTCATGGAGTGTGTTCTCCTAGTTATCTACCTGTCACAGGTTACGTGGTCGGAACCTCATAAGGCTTGGTGCATGGTTTGAGTATATCTGGATTGTTTATTGTGTATGTATGGTCATACACCTAAGTTGAGTTGACTAGTTGTATTTAGCCGAGGATGGTCTCGAGATGAAGTTCCTCTCTCTTTTGGGTTCCCTCTTGCTGGAATGAGATCACTGTTTCCTTTCAGTTTCTCCCTTCTCATTTTGGAGTTTTTCGGGGGTTCCTACTGATTATTTTAATACTCACCCCTACACTAGCTTTGCCCGCACATGTTTGTGTCTTCTGTAGACCACAATCCTTTCAACGGAGTTATTGGAGGACCCGAAGCAGGCGGAGCAAAGTGAGTGGGACTGACAATAGATTCATACCAGAGTTGTTCCAAGGATCTTTCTGGTGGTGCTTTTTGCAGTGTACCCCTTCTTCCGAGCAGGTTAGATGACTTTGTAGTTTTCTTTTGGTGGGCGCTATTTTTTCCTTTTTATACTTCTGTTTCACTCTGGGTTGGGATAGATGTATGCATGCATTTCATTTTCAGATTTTATTTATACATATTTGCACTTTTGTTGGATGTGTATGTGGGTGTGTGTACAAGTACCTTTGGCTAATGTCTCCCATGTGTGTGATAGCCAACTCAGTGATAGACACCAGCCCTTGACCTATTGGACGCGGTCTTGGGGAGTTGTGACGTGAGCCCCATTGGGTCGGGTCATGACAGAGTGGTATCAGAGAAGGTTCCACCTTTGGGATCTCAGAGCATAGCTAGTCTAGCTGTGAGTTTGGTTTGGGGTGCATAGCGGTAGTGTCAAGGTGTTTTGAGTTCGGCTTTTAGGCTAGGGACTCCAGTGTTGGTGTGGCAACCGACATATCCATTCACTATGACTCTGATAACTTTCCTTCCAACTCGGGATGTTTGGACACTAGTTGTAGTGATAAAATGGTACATGCATCAAATAGGATTGGGTTTTTGGGTTTCCCTTGTTCTTCTTGAGTTAGCTCTCCATATATACTCTTTAAACATGGACTGCCTTGATTTTATGTCATGATTTATCCACGACGACAGCCAGCGAGAGACCCATAGTGGGATTGTGGTGATGATCTGCCCCTTGTAGATGTTGTGTACCAGAGTGCAGGTTCTGAGGCTGGACCTCCATGTGGTTCGCCAGTTGAGCCACCACCTGTCAAGAAGCTGTTTGTGCCAGTAGTGCAGGATGAGGTTGTGTGCAGGCTGAGTGCACTGCATGAGTTCTATAGGCGGTGACCTCTAAGGTTCCGGGGTGATCCATACCCTCAGGCAGCTGATGACTAGCTCGAAACAGTCACACGAGTTTTTCGCCTGGTGAGGACACCTCCAGATCAGATGGTGGTCCTAACGGAAAGAATTCAATATGGTTCGGTTGGGAGATGGTGGATTTTGGTGATGTAGTCCCATGATGAGGAGATGATTCTATGGGAAGAGTTTGAGTGTCTCTTCAGGGAAGAGTTCTATCCGGTGATGCTGAGTTCAGTGCGGATTCAAGAGCCTCTGCAGCTTTGGCAGTAGGGCATGACTGTGTTGGACTACACAATGAGGATTATAGACCTGTTGCACTACTACCTAGATATGGTTCAAGACGCGTTCGTTAGGGCTTAGACCTTTGAACAGGGCCAACGTAGAGATATCCGTAAAGGTGTGGTTTCCTTGTATCTTCCCACCTATTCTAGAGTGCTAGAGAAATCCTTGGTGGTGGAGATCTTTCTGGATGAGTAGGTTTAGCCCGTCAGTGTTGGGAATGTGACAGTTGGGACATTGGTATCTTGTAAATGGCACAAACATAGGGGTTTGTTCATAGATGACATTTTAGAAGGTTACCCCAGGATGGAGGATCTAAGGCTCAGGGCTCACAGGGCTCACAAGCCAGTTTTGGTTAGCCGCAGGAGAGGCAGTGTTATGTTTGCAAAGGTCAGGGAAATCTTAATAGAGATTGTCTAACCCATCATGCTGCTGAGAGGGAGCTGGTCCACATACCTCCTTGGCAGAGGCAGTTTCCTGAGTATTGCAGTCCGCAGGGCGGTGGACTAGGCGACGTAGAAGGTGCAGAAACGGGAGGTGGTAGGCAGCATCAGGTGCCACCACCACCCCCCAGGTGGTCCATGCCATGCTCAGGGAGCTGGAGGCCAAGGGTGAGGACAGTCGTATTCTCTAGAGGATTTTGACCTAGAGGCTCCCCAGATATATATAGGTAAGCCTTGTGTCTTTTCTACGTTCTGAAGTAGTATTATAAACACTTTTTAACGGTACCCTTCCATTTATGTTGCTTGCTCAGGTTTTGTTCAGGTCATTGGTAAGACCTAGTGTGGGTGTTGTTCGACATGTATCGAATTCATGAGGAAGAGGGATCCTTCCCCCACTGAGACGCATTTTTGTGACACAATCAAAACTGTGTGGGAGAGTCAGTGAAACCAAAAGTGGATAGTGTTGAGGTGTGGTGGATGAGTCCCTCTAACCTATGTGTTCGGGCAGGGGTGTTTGTTGCCAAACTTTCTGGCATGGGAGACCCAGTTGAGAGTCCAGTTGATTTCCTTGGGCTTATGGTTTTTTGGGGATAAAAAGTTCTAAGTTGGGGAGGATTTAGTGACTCGGGTTTTGGCCCTGCCAAACTTTGGAATATTCCTACGAATATTTCCAGAGCTATGCGTGAAGACAGCGTGCGACTTCAAGGCCCACTGTGCCCAGAATAAATTTTATAAAAATATTAAGTATTTTTATACTATGCTAGTGGAAGGGGTGTGTTATATCTTAAACAGTAGCTCAAAATGGGAATCTGAAGGCACAGTTGCGTCTGGAGCATGTCGTTTACCCTCGGCGGGGTGTAAAAATTGTGGGCGTGAGCTTTCAATTAGAGATGTCACCCAGGGGAAAATTCATCATTTTAAAAGACTAACTTTGTGGTTTTTATCACTAGCATCCTTTTTGAATAACATTCAAATGTAGTCTCGGAATGGAAATCTATGACATCCATTGAGTTCTAAATGGGGTGTTTTGCCTAGGCGTGATATAAAATAGGTGGGCGTGGAGGTTTCGGAATCCTCGCTCACCGGTAGAGTTTCAGAGAGAATTTATAAATTCTACTTAAGTGTTAGAATTAAGTAAACCCCTAATTTCTATTCTCTCTCTCTCTCTCTATTGTTCTTTAGTGTTCTTCTCTATTCTTCACCAGATTGAAGAGCGAGCTCCGACATATCAAAGTGGGATCACAACAGACATGTCACCAACGACGAACGGCGGGATCGAGGTAGTCTTTCATTTGTTTTTCCACTCATTCATCAATTTCATGAGTTTTTTTTAATCTGTGGTTTCAAATTCTATAATTTTAGAATTGGGACAATGGACGAACGAACACGGCCATCGTCTGAGTACCATTTTAAATCCCATGTTCGATGTGTTTTTCGTGGTTCTTCATCCGAATTTTCGGATGCACCAATCGACAGTCGGATCGCTGATCGGGGGCAGGCGCTGTGAAGGCCTCATCCCAGGGTTTCCAAATCCGGCTTCAGTTTTGAAATCGGGCCACCGGAATGGTGGTGCCGGCCGATGGAAGCCACGGCTCCAGCAAGGGAGGTGGACGAAGATCGGGGTGGCGCAGCGGTGGAGCCAGCCAGAGGAGTTCGGTGCAGTGCGGTAGGCTGAGGCGGAGCTTGGAGGGCCGGCTTCGGGTGCGGCTGGCGGACGAGGCAGCGTAGGGTGTGGCCTGTGAGGATGGAGGCATCGGGTAGGGCCCGAGCAGCGGGCAGCGGTAGTGGTGTGGCATAGCGGGGAGTGGAGGATCCGAGTTGTTCTGGTGGTGGATCAGGGAGCCTAGGCGGCCACGACATAGGCGGTCGGTCGCACTGGTGTTCTCGGCCGGTGGGGGGGGGTGCGTCGCGGACAAGGACCCGCAAAGCGCGGGTCCTGCTAGTGTGGTGCACGGACAAGACCGACCATGTGGCTGGTCTACGTAGAGAAATCGGACCTGAGGGGTCCAGTGGTTTTCGGATGGGCCACATCCAGCAGGCCGTGGCGAGCGGGACCGGACCCGCGGCTGGGTCGCGGGCCGGCGATCAGGACCGGCCCAATTTTGGGCCCCCTTTTGTTTGAGGGGCATATATTCTAAATAGCGCGTCTGTTTGATGCGTCGTCTATGGACACAGGTTCGTGTCGATGAGGCAGACTTTCTGATTTGGTTTTTGTGGTTTTTGGGTTCTGTTCCTAAGGGAAGGTGACCGAAATGCTTTAATTTAATAATAATAAATTCTTATTAAAGCGTGCAACGGATGTACCTCACGAACCAGATGTTTGATTGATGCATAGTTATCTACAACGCAAACCTAGTCATCATGCTTAATTTTTGAGATTCACCATTCAGTGTTCAGTTTAAATACATGGTGTGGGCCCCATAGGGCCCGGTTTGCACGTTTTTTTGCTGAAATTCCACTTTTTCACCCGACATCTGTTTGGAGTGTTTGAGTAGTCTATCCCGTGTATTTTTTCGAGGGGATCGCAGTGGTATAATACTCATGATGTGTTTCGGGATCGTAGTGTGTTCCCCACATGGGCTAGCTATGATGAATAGTGCATTTTTCACTAGTTGTCTATTTCAGGCAAGTAAACAGCATATCCTGCGTGTTTTTCCTTGTGGCTCATGATGGTCACCTCAGTATCGGCCTTGGAGGTTCATGTTGTGGCATTGTAGTGGGTCACCTGGGATAGCAATGTTTAGACCAGTAGTGGTTGAGGGTACTCCCTTGGTTGGTTCCTATGAGGGTTCACGTGGCATCACAACCTTAGTATAGGTGTGCGATCCTCTCGATGGGATGTCTAATCTATTAGAGTTGTGGCATCCCTCCAGTGGGTCCAGATCAAGATCCTCTAGCGTTGTTTCCCTAGATCGGGTTCTTGGTATCGCAGTGACCGCTTATCCATGGGTGGCGATCCCCTATCTAGCAGGTCAACCCCGTAGGTTTTTTGGCTTCATCGTGAATATGATCCCCTAAGCAGTGGGTTGTGTTCAGTAGGGATGTGGTATCATCGGGTATAAGATCCCCTACTAAACATGAAGATTATAGTAGGGTTGCAGTATCGTTGGTTATATGATCCACTACTCAACGTGTGGTTTTTGTTGGGTTGTGGCATCGTCAGTTCAATCCCCTACAGCGTGAGATATACTGTATAGGGTTTCAGTATTGTCGTGACCATCATGACGCTGGTGAAGATCCTCTTTCTGAGTGACGTGTTTTTGACGAGAGCCAGATCGGGTTGTGGTATCCCACAACGGATCTTGGGAGTGATCCCCTATCTCTGAGATCTTCGAGTGCCAGATTGGGTTTCGGTATCCCCCAGTAGACCCTAGGAGTGGTCCCCTATCAGTGATATCTTTGTATAACAGTGTGGGTTTTGGTATCCCATAGAATACACTAGGAGTGATCCCCTATCTGAAGAGTTTATTATTTACATTGTTTTAGCATGAGGTTCATAGTGACGATATTTGATGAGCGTATATCTCTTGGACGAGTTTCATCTGGGATGACAGAGCTCATGGAGTGTGTTCTCTTAGTTATCTACCTATCGTAGGTTATAAGGTTGACCTCATGTGGCTTGGTGCATGGTTTGAGTATATCTGGATTATTAATGGTGTATGTATGGGAATACACCTAAGCTGAGCTGACTAGTCGTGTTTAGAAGAGGATGGTCTCGAGATGGAGTTCCTCTCTCGTTTGGGTTCCCTCTGGCTGGGATGAGAAAACTATTTCCTTTCAGTTTCTACCTTCTTATTTTGGGGTTTTTAGGGGTGCCTACTGAGTATTTGTATACTCAACCTTGCATGGGCTTTGCCCAAACATGTTTGTGTCTTGTGCAGACCACATGCCTTTCGACGGAGTTCCAGGAGATCCCAGAGTAGGAAGAGCTGAGTGAGTGGGACAGACCATTGAGTCTTACTGGAGCTCTACTGAGGAGATTTCCAGTGGTTCTTTTGGCAGCGTACCCCTTCTTCCGAGCAGGTTGGACGCCATTGTAGTTTTTCTTTTGGTGGGCCCTATTTTTACCTTTTTGTACTTATATTGTACTCTATGTTGGGATAGATGTATGCATGTATTTCCTTTTCAACTTTTATATATCCATATTTTCACTGTTTCTTGGAGTTTTATGTGGGTGCGTGTTTATAGGTACGTTAGGCTGATGTCTCCCATGTGTGTGATAGCCTACACGGCGCTAGACGCCAGCCCCTGGCCTATTGGAGGCGGACTTGGGGAGTAACGGCTTGAGCCCCGTTGGGTTGTTTCATGACAAGGAAGGCCCCTAGGATTAATGGAGGATAGTTGAAAGGGTATTTGGGTAGGGTTTGGCTGAGCCAAAATCCTTTAATGGTGTGAATTTGAGGGAAGGGGGAGTGCCCATTTATAAGAGGGGTGAGTGGCACCTTAGGAAAAATATAAAATATTATTTTATAATAAAATGATTTTCAGTTTCTAATGGGTTCAAAATTAATTATTTAAAAGATAATTTGGGGATGGGTCTAACACCACTAAACCAATAGGTTTTAGACTGGTTTGGGTTACTATATTAACATTATCCGTTAGATTTAACTCTTAGATAAATAGTTTGACATTTACCCTGTCTCTTTGAATTATTATATTATATGGTCAATAAACATACTATAAACTTCCAAGAAAAACTTAAGTGGTTCATTAATGATATATATAATATTATTTAAGACCTTTGGACAAAACATATATTTTTAGGAATATAATATCAATTAATAATATAGTATTTTTTTAAACTCTTTTATGTCAATTTTGACACTATTTTTTATTTTGTTTTTTCTAAATTCATAACAGCATTATTACATCAGAAAAACTCATATAACCAACCCTAACATGTCATATTAACCTAGAAAATAAGTGGAATTAAAAAAAATCTAAAATTACATTTATTTTCATATTTATAATATCAATTATTTTAATATTACATTAATTAGGTAATTACTGCATCATCATTGTGTCATAAATAAATTAAATTATTTAATGTCTAAAATTTATGAATAAAATACCATTATGTAGTAAATATTTTTATCTTTCTAATTATTATTTATAGTTGAATTTATATTGTCTTTAACCCTATATTAAAAAAATTTAGTTATTAAACTTTGATTTTAATTCTTTTAACTGTTCCTTAAATAAAATAATAATAAATGTCCTAATCTAATCCAAGTAGAAAAAAGAGGTTCATATTTTATTCCTAATGTTTTTTGGTTATTTATACTTATCCAATATAATTATGACATGTGTTAGGGTAATAATAATATCATTTTTACCCTTAATTACCCTATTTACTTTTAACCGTGGTAAATAAAAGAAAAAAGTTAATATTCACCAAAAAATTATTAGCATCTTATTGAACCAAATTTTAGTTAATAATATCAACCTTGTATTTTGGATTTTTGAAATTCAACTCACAGAAGTGGTAAAATTATGTTTTATGCAAATTTGCAAATGCTCCTAGGAGGTGGGTAAAAGACGGTAAAAAGTTCAATAAAATTTGTATATATCTAAAATTATTAGAAACTGAATCTAATGAATTAAATTTAACATATATAGGTATTATGTATCTTTTTTGACCTAAAATAAATTTAAATAAAATAAAAAAATATTTAAATAAAAAAGTGGTTATAACCAATAACTTAGTGTTTTCACTATTCATCAAAAATAGACAGTTTTCAGAAAAATACCAAAATTTCACCCTAATTTTTTTTCATATTCTGAATTAAAAAAAAGGCTATTTTACCAAATTTAAAAGATAGAAGTTTCATTTATTAATTTAAAATTAATTCTTGTAGTCAAAACCAAAAAAGTATCTTTTTAAGAAATAATAATTATCAAAATATTGATACTTGTTTATGTTCAATTTCAAAGTTAAATTATTTCCAGTGAACAAAATTGGATTAAATGGTAAAAATATAATCTAATTATACTTTAAAAGCTCTCAAATGTATAATTTAACACTAAAAATTATTTATATTAATAAAGTTGTTTTCAAATATAATTTTGTATTTTTCACTATTCATCAAAAATTGAAAGTTATTGGAAAAGTACCAAAAAGTTATCCAAACTAAATTTTTATGTCTTTCTTATAAAGAAGAATTTAATTTAATTAAATTGTATATATAGAAGTGTCAAATATTAGTTTTAAAATTGGTATGCCATTAAAATTCAGTAAAATTGCATTTTTTTTAAAAATATTTCTTTTATATGATGAAATGAATTTATTCTTATATTATGCCTAAGAAACACATAATATGGATTCTAAAATTATAAGGAATATATAAAATTCAAATTTTAGTTAACATTGTTCATAACTACTTTTGAACAACTAGTTTGGTATGTCGTGGTGCGCTTCAACTTGGTGATGTGTGTAGTAAAAGATATTGAATTACTTTGAAGAAATAATGTACAATGAAATCATGGGGGGTTACATTCTTCCCTCTTTAAATAAATTGCATCCTCGCAATTTGGAATTGTTCATGCAAAATAAAAGGTTGAAAATAGAAATAACTTTGTGGGAAAACCCACATCAGAAGTTGGGTTAATAAAATTTAGTCATAATATGAGGATAGGTGAATGAAAAAATCACCACCAAATTATGATCTCAAATAGTAGAACATTGGTGGAAATTAGAGACACATAATTAGAGGGAAAACATAAATATTTATAGGGACTAATTGAGGTCATCAGTCACAAACAATTTTTGAATTGAGGGCCTCAAAGCAATCAATCTATGATGATTTAAAATATTATTAGTTCAGCAAAACATAAGTTATTAAGATAACGCATTTTTAGTTTTAAGATACCTTACCTAAACATTAAGAATTAATTTCTTCATAGAATCAGAGAATAAAAAAATATATAATTGATAAGTAGAGTTCCTTTCATTAACTAATTTCTACCACAAACTCATCTTTCACTCTAAAAGATAATAGAACATAAAAAATTATTCTATTTATTTTATTCATATAGGGTTCCAACAAAATGATTTATAATTCAACTACTATACCTTTTAAAAAACTAAATTATTCAATCTAGGACATCACGTGGTCTAGTGGTATGTAATACACCCTTGTCGCCCTTCGGTTGTGGGTTCAAGTCTCGTGGCCTTTCCTGATGCACCGGGTTGCCGCCCAACCTCCGGGTTATCCTTTTTATGAAAATGTAAAAATAATCTCAAACATAATCAATTCTATCCTTTAGACATATCCAAAATACTTCTGTCCAAACTCAAAGTCCAAAATTTATAAAGAAGTTAAACACAATGAAGATCCTTTTGTCCACGTAATAACATGTTAACACCTTCATCATGTATTCTTTTAAAACATGGTAACACCCTGAATTAACATAAAAACTTATTGATTACATTTGTGCTCCCTTATTCTTTATAGAATAATGGATATATTCCTTATATCCAAAAAAATTTAATATTCCAAAAATGATGAAATAAAGAAACTTTTAATAAGTTCCAAGGAAGTCAAGAATATCCAATATAATTTATCCAAATCAACCATATCTTATTCCAAAATCACTACCTCATTACTAGAACCATACTAATGATTACCTTTCCTTCAACCATGTATTTTACAAAAAATTATAACTTACTATTAAGTCACTTTTCATATAACCATATAATCTCAAGTCCTTAGTGAAATAGTACTGAATTACAATCCTTATGTACTCTATACTTCTTATAACATGTACATCATTAATACAATACTCAAATGACATGATACATTAATAACAACGTTAGAAATCTAATCATTACTCTTCATATTGGGTAGTATCATAACATTATTATTATCCTTTAGCAGCATTTGGGGTATACTTGGATGATTTGGACATTGATTCATGTAGTGTTCCAACTCCTTGCAGATGAAGCATTGTGCATTTCAAACTTTTTTCTTACCCTTGCAATCACATACTTAGTGTCCTTTTTCTCCACACATATAACAAACTTCCATTCCCTTAAAGCATTTACCAAGGTGATTCTTTGCATAGTTATCACATATGGGAAAATCCTTCTTTTCCCTCTTCCCTTTATCCATCCTTCTCTCTTCCATTCTTTTCATCTCTTGCTTCCCTTCAAAGCCATAGTACTTAAAGAATTCTTTACTTATCTTATTAACACATGATACTATTTCTTCATATATTGAGAATACATGGGAGACTATTTCCCTTCTAAATGTTTTCTTAATACTGTGAATGATATGATCCTTCTTAATCTTTGGATCATACGTATTGTTGGAGTTCACATTCCATCTATTGGGTGCCATTTCAATAAAATGGCATACACTAGGTCAGTTTATAAATTGCAATGAATAATTTCAAACTAGTAAAATACCTAACGTAAATTGAATAGTTTATAGATATAATCCATAATCATAAAAATATTTTCTTTGAGGAGGTATATACTCATAAATCATTCAAAATTATTTGTAAAGAAAATGAGAATTATCCTAAGTATATCCCCCTGGGAGTGTCGTAACCAAGAGTGTAGCAACGCCTGTTGTCATGCACCAGTTCTCGTTCGAGTCTAGCACAAAGTAGTGTTTTCGGGATTCACCCCTAGGTACATCTATGTCAGAGCCGCCTCAACCCTCAAAAAAAATACCAAAATATCTACAATACCAAAAAAAATATCTAGACAGGGAAGTATTTCTTGGAAAACTAAAAAAATATCTACAATACCAAAATTCTAGGATGTTCTTCTATACTAACCCTCAAATTCTATCTTAGGGTAATGTGCTCCAATCAGAGTTTATCTAAATCTAGTTTCCATGGTTTGTACTAAACTTCCTCTGATACCAACTGTAACACCCTGACCCTAGATTCCCCGAGTCAGTGCATTATTTTAATACATTGGCATGATTACAAGGAATCAAGTCCTGAAAGACTGATCAGTTTTTCAGTCATGGAAAATAGATTACGTTCATGAACATTACAATACACATTCTAACATACAACACAAAAATAATCCTTTGAGAATTCCATTGTTCCCTTAGCTTAACCCTGCATCTCAAACATAAAACACTTATTGGGATCCTGGGAAAACAAAATATAAGAAAGGGGGGAGATCAGATTCTTAGTAAGGGTAAAATATTTATCAGAAGCTATAAACTTTTAAGGCAAGATGTTTAATAAAAAAATATCCTCTTAAACATAAACTTGAACATAATATGATAAAAAATCAAACATTACCATATAAACATGATCACAAATATTCTACTTGTATTATAATCACATGTAATAAATACTTAATATTGAGGGAATGTATAGTAACAAACTTTAATTTATGTGTCAAGGCCTCGTGCCAAGACCTAGAGGATAACTGAAACCGGACCCAAACCCGGAGAGCCTCTGTAACCGGACTCCATCCCGGAGGGGCCCTGTAACCAGACTCCAACCTGGAGAGCCTCTGTAACCAAACTCCAACCCGAAGGGGCTGCTATAACCGGACCCCAACCTGGAGTACTTACTTTTACCAGTGCCCAACCCAGAACATACTAGTCAAATACATTCATCTTAAGAAAATGTTAAAATATAGCATAAACATTCGTATTAAAACTAGCATAAGAAATGTGAATACTTTAACCATAAAACATGAATGGAATAAAAATAACTCAACCATAGTCAAACATATCACAACACCTTAAATACTATATGGAAGATTTGTATCATAATAAATCAAATTCAAACAAGTGTAAAATTTATCAAAGTATGTTGACATAAATGAAATCAAAACTATTTGAGAGAAATATATCTATATATTTTGAAATCATTTAAGAGTAATATAATTAAAAAGGAAAGATTTATTTTGAAAATATTCTTATAATCTTTTAAGATAAGCTTCATCGATGTTATGATGGTGGAAAATAGATCTGCCTACCGTATAAGATAAAAAAATTATTACATTATTGTTTTCGAAAAGGTCATAAAGTACCTTGTTTGGAAAACAACATAAAGATTTCATTCAAAAACATATAAGTTCAAATAAGGGTATAAATGAATTTAAAAAATTTTCTATTAAATAGTAAAAATGTTTTTGAAATACTTTTTTATGAAATACGGATGTGGATGATAAAGACGTCTCAGTAGAAACTTACGTAAAAACAACCTCGGATAATAACGAGATTGTGAAATTAACCCTTACCAATTTGGTAACTTATGAAACATACACCCCATAAAAGAAGTATCATAAAATTAAGATGTAAATACACATAAATCAAATTTTATTACACAAATAATACAATTATGGGTAGTACATACACCACACAGAAAGAAATAGTGGCAATATAGCAAGAATCTCATGGGAATAAGGTGTGAGATGAAAACCTCTTACCTTGCACATTACTTTGGTCGAGGGTATTTTTAAACTCCTATATAATGACCATATTTTGTTATTAAATTATTCTTGAACCATATTCCGATTTATTATATCATACATGATTCATTTATGACTTTATACTACCCATTTAATAATGATTCCCATGTTAAATTAACATTTCCGGTAATAATCACTGTCTTTATCGTACGTGTTTTAACTTATTATTATTGGTATTATAATTTAGATAATGATTTAAATACTTCCAGAATATAAAACATGATTTATACATAATATTTACTTATAATATAAATATGTATAATAGATATATATATGAAATGTAAAAAACCATTTATGGAGACGGTAGGCCGTACATACGCATAAACGTTGTTACTGTTTTCATATCGTATTGAATGGAAGTAAGTGAATGGTATAAATGTAAATTAATATATATATATATCCATTAGAATTATTATTTGATATATTAAAAACTTATTAATAATATGTATTTTTATAATCATCGTTGAATGGTGAACGTGGAAATGAATCTCATCTCGTCGTGGAGACGGTAATCCATACGTACGCACGAACGACAATATCATTATATAGATGGTGAAATCGTATGTAAATGGATGGAATATCATATATATTGAATAATTAACATGTTATATTTTTTAGTTACATCATTTAATCATCATTATTATACCCATACAAATAATAATGTTTTGAATAACAATTACACCACGATGTTGAGACGGCAAACCGTATGTACGCACGTATGGTGACATGTCATTCAAAAGATGCAGAGAATAATGAATATGGTTGTACCATATTTATAATTACATCACAGTACATAAAATTTACTGGGTTTATTATTTTATAATGGAAACAACAATTAAAGAGGAAGTGGAAGAAGAAAGGAACTTGAAAGAGGTGATGAAATATTTACCTCTTCTTTAGGTTCTTCCCTTTAATTTGATCAAAAGGGCTCCATAGGTTGGATTTATGGATAAATTAATGCCTCTAGGATAAAAGGAGGAAAATGTAGAGGGTATTTGGGTAGGTTTTGGCCGAGCCAAAAAGATTTTAAGATGTGAATTTGAGGGAAGAGGCGGTTCTATTTTATAAGAGGGGTGAGGGGAACCTTATGAAAAACATAAACTATTATTTTATAATAAAATAATTTTCAGTTTCTAATAGCTCCAAAATTAATTTTTAAAATGATAAGGTCGGTATAGGTACAAAAAGACTCAACAAATATGTTCTAGATAGGTTTGGGTCACTATATTAACTTTATCTTTTATATTTAACTCTTAGTTAAATTGTTTGACATTTAACATGTCTCTTTGTATTTTTATATTATATGGTTACTAAACATACTATAAACTTCCAAGAGAACCTCATTTGGTTCAATAATGATATATATAATATTATTTAATAATTTTTTCTAAACCCTAGATTTTTTGTGAATAGAATATCAATTGATAATATAATATATTTTTTTAAAAACTCTTTTATGTCAATTTTGACACAATTTGGTATTTTGTTTTTTATAAATTCATAAAAACATTATTACTTAGAAAAATACTCATATAGACAACCCTAAAATGTCATTATAACCTTGAAAATTACAGTAATTCATAAAAACTCTCAAATTATATTTATTTGAATATTTATAATATCATTTATTTTAATATTTCATTAATTAGGTAATTACTACATCATCATTTTTTCATAAATAAATTAAATTATTTAATGTCTAAAAATTATAAATAAAATACTATTATGTAGGAAATCGTTTTAGAATTATAATTAATATTTATAGTCGAATTTATATTGTGTGTAACCCTATATTAAAAAAATTTTAGTTATTAAACATTGATTTTAACTCTTTTAACTCTTCCTTAAACAAAATAATAATAAATGTCCTAATCTAATCAAAGTGGATGAAAGAGGTTCATATTTTATTCCTAAGGTTTTTTTTCCCTATTTATACTTATCCAATAGAATTAAGACATGTGTTAGGGTAATAATAATATAATTTTGACCCTAATTACCCTATTTACTTTTAACAGTGGCAATTAAAAGTAAAAAAGTTAATATTCACCAAAAATTATTTTCATCTTATTGAACCAAATTTTAATTACCGATATAAACCTTTTCTCTCAGAATTTTGAAATTTATCTCACATATGTGGTGAAATTATGTTTTATGCAAATTTGTAAATGATCCTAGAAGGTGGGTAAAAGACGGTAAAAAGTTCAATAAAATTTTAATATATCTAAAATTATTATAAACTAACTCAAATGAATTACATTGAACTTATATAAGTATTATATATCTAGTTTTACCTAAAATAAATTTAAATAAAATAAATAATTATTTAAATAAAAATTCATTTTTAACCAATAACTCAGTGTTTTTCCCTATTCATCAATAATTGAATGTTTTCAGAAAAATACCAAAATTTCACCCTAATATAATATTAATATTATAAATTCAAAAATGAAGTCTATTTTACATAATTTAATATATTGAAGTTGAATTTATTAATTTAAAATTAATTCCCATTGTCAAAACCAAAAAAGTGTGTTTTTAAGAAATAATAATTATCAAAAGATTGATACTTTTTTATGTTCAATTTCAAAGTAAAATTATTTCCAATGAACAACATTTGATTAAATGGAAAAAATATAATCTAATTATACGTTAAAACCACTCAAATTTATAATTTAACGCTATAAATTATATATATTAAAAACGTTGTTTTCAATTAAAATTTAGTATTTTTCACTATTTATCAAAAATTGAAAGTTATCATAAATTTACCAAAAAGTTATCCAAATGAAATTTTTATGTCCTACTTTAATATAATAATTTAATATCATTAAATTGAATATATAATAGTGTCAAATATTAGTTTTAAAATGGGTTTTCCATTAAAAGGTTGTAAAATTGCATTTTTTTTGAAAAATATTTCTTTTATATGAAGAAATGAATTTGTTCTTATATTATGTCTAAGAAACACATAATATGGATTCTAAAATTATATGGAGTATATAAAATTCAAAATTCAGTTAACGCTATTCATTACCGCTTTTGAACGGCTAGTTTGGTAAGTCGTGCTGCACTTGAACTCGATGTTGTGTGTAGTGAAAGTTATTGAATTACTTTAAATAAATAACGTACTATGAAATCTTGGGGTGTTACATAAACGATTTTTTTCATGTGTTATGATGTAATTCGTCAAATTTAGCCACATTAGATTTATGAAAAGGAATGAAGTTCTCTCAGAATAACATTCGGTATGGATCCTTAAGTGAAATAAATGTTTTTGTTTAATGTTTAGAAACTATGGATGTTAAGGTGGTAATATTTTTTTTGATTTGATTGAAAACCCTTTCAGGGAATCCATACCATGTTTTTAAAGTAACAATAAGATTGAGACACTTTATATATATCTTTTATTACAAATTTTTCTTAAATGAAAACAATTCAGTGGTCAAAATTCATAGTGATTCAAAATCCATTATGATGTTTTCATAAAAACACAAAACTAATTATTATGAGCTAGTATTTTACTATTATCAATATCCTATAAGGTAATCTTGATTATCCCTAAATTATAATGAAATTTTAAGTATGGTGAAGTCGCTAATGGTTCCCAAATTCAACCCCAAATGTTTTATAATTGTTGAAAATATGTAAGTGAATAGTTTGAGGGGGAAACTAAATTAATATTACCACCCAAGATACCATAAATTCTTCTATATAAAGGTGTGAAAAACAATATACTTTGATATTTCTCACATGTGTGGAAAATATTAAGTGCTGCTTAATTTTTTTCAAATAGAGGCATCAAAAAGACATATGAAAATCATAATTTTTTGTAGGGATGTTTTCAGCCAAGGTAATATATTAGATAAATAATAATAAGAATATTTTCTCAATAAAAATCTATGTTGTTATTAATAAACAATATATTAAATCACTTTATAGAACTTTTATATCAGTTATAATCAGAAGAACTTGTCATAAAAAAGTTATAGAAGTTTTTTAAGGAACCAGATGCAATTTCGTAATGAATTTTCCAGAAATTTTATTTGGAAAACCCTATCAGAATGATTCATAAATGATTGAATATTTTTAAAAATGATACTAGGATGGAAAGTGAAGATTAAGTGTTCTTAAATAACAATAAAATTAATGTTTTTAAGTTTTTATAGTGATGACATTTTAAAAATGTCGGTGAAGGTTTCTAAATATTATTTCAAAATCATTGTTACATATTTATATATGAATAAAGAAGATTCATTGTTATTATGATCATAGCATAATGAAATTTTTTACATATTCCCTTATTTATATGACTTAGTAAAATTATTTTTTTTCTAGTGGTCTCTGAGTTATTGGATTATTTCCAAATGAGGGGAAGTACTATAAACTCTTTTTTATAATTCAAATATATAAATTAACATGTTTTAGTGGTTTTTTATGAACTTGACATAAGAAAATTTATAATTAATTAATTTGATTCCATGGTTATTTCATTACAGTGAAATACCAAAAAAATAATGAGAGATCACTAATTCACCCCCTTCCACTCCCAGTGATCACATAGATCCTTATTTGGCCTTTCAATAGGTATCATAGTGAAGGATCCATTTGTTTTCTTAGTGGAGATGTTGTATGAAAAGAAAATTTTCTAGGTATATATATAATTTTCATAATATTAAAAAGATTTTGGTTTTTTATGTAGTAAACTATAATGTCTATAAAGAATGAATGTTTCTCTACCTCATGTATCTTGTTTAATATGTTCACGAATTTTATATATATGGATTTCTTCCTTTAATTGAGAATGTTTCCTATATAGTTTTTGATATGGAGAATTTGGAAAATAAGGGGTGATTAATAAATTATATAATCTTTTTATTCTATATAGTGGGTTTATTAGATTTAATGTATTTAGAATAGCTATAGTAATTTGAGAGAAGTTGAAGAACATATATTAAGGGAACACCAAATTTAAGAAAGAAATGTTAAAACTTTTGATACTTAAGTACACATGTATCAAATATTATTATTATGAATATGTTGGATACTTATTTAAATTGGTTAATGACATTATAAAAACCATAAGATGACATAGTGGGATGTAGTAATATTTAACAATAGTTAAAAGGATCATTTAAATTATTCTAAATAATTTAGATGCTAAACATTCCTCATTATATGATAGAGATCACATAACTCTATCTTTGGATGATCTAAAAAACATTCTTATTACATATGAAATGAGATATGATAATTTTATTAAGTGTAAAGTGAAGGATAATCAGAAAATTTTCTTTAAATATGCTACGAAAAGAAAATCTAAAAAAACATCGCAAAGATGATGAAGGTGCTGACTCTTCCATCAAAGATAAGGTTAGTAAATTTTTTTATGAATTTATAACATTATTTTCTAAAAATGTTAAAATGTTCACATGAATTTAAAATTAGAAGTTACCACTGAAATGTTTTTGGCTACGATGTCATTAGGAAATTTTGTTCAAATTTTCTTTTGAGAAAAGTTGCTGAATAAATTATTAAGGATAACTGCAAGTTCATATTATATTTTAAGTAAATTTTTGGAAAATACAAATCTTATTCTAAAGGAAAAATTAAATGTAATGAAAATATAAAATGAAAATAATTTTTTCTATAGGGGATAAAGATGTAGACATTGATATATGTACTAAAAACATTATTTTTTATGATCCAGAAAAAACTCTTATCATTAAATGATTTATGAAAACTAAATAATTGATATAACATGTAGTTCTTATGATGAAGAAATGAAAATATATTTTAGAATAAAACTTGATTTAAAATATTGTCTTCAAAATATGGTAAGATGTGGAAGACAGTTCAATAATTTGAAAAGGTAAATTAATACAAAAAAATCAAGAATATATTATTGAATAAAAATGAATTTTTTAAAAGGTTTGATATTATGATGATCTGTAGATAAAGATATCAATATCAATATTAATCATGAAGATAATATTAAGGTGGAGGCGGAAGAACTAGATCATGTTAAATTTTTTTCCAAAACTAATAAGAATATACATGCCTCAAAAACACAGTTACCAAATTTGGTGAATCTTCTCAGAAATTATAACCAAATAAAAATAAAAAGAACATTCTCATGAATTATTGATAATAAATAAGATGAATTTCTAAATAATAATGATGTTGATAATAACATGTTTGTATAAAAAGTAAAAAAAGTTAGAAGAATTGATGTTTTGAATAATTTTATGTCTGAAAACAAAGCATCTAATAAAAGTGATTCTATTGATACTGGTAGAAATTATATTTTTAAGAGGAGTTTATAAAAGATGAATGATATTTTTAGGTACAAAAAAGTTCAAAAATGGGAAGTTAGAATGTTTTTTTTAAATGAGGTTAACAACATGGGACAATACATAAGTTTAAGAGAAAATATTCTATTAATGGATATTAATGGTTTTTTTATTGATTTGACCATACAAATAATATGAGTTAGATTAATTAATATAATTAAAATAATACCATGTGAAATTGGATGTATTATTTGAGGTTTATTGAACCCAATCAATGAAATAAACCTAAAAAAGATGGTGTGAAAATTTAAAATTGATTCTAAATAATGGATCTATTCGTGAAAAATTTAAACATTGAATCTTTGAAAAAGAGTTTCTTGTTATATTACTGGCATAATAATGTTTTTACAATAATTCTCAATAGCTAATTTTGAAAAAAGATAAAGGAAAAAGAAAAAAATAATTTATTGTTAAAAATAATCACAGTATTATAAAAGGATAAAAAAACAATTTTGGATAATAGTTGGTCAGCACATATGATTGGAATTTTGAATATATTATATAATGTGAATGTTTTTTAGGACAATATACTGACTTTTGTTAATGATCAGTTACTCGAAATTGAAGGTGTTAGATCTTCTATCATTTTGGAAGAGAAGTTAAAATAAACAAGTTCTTTGTCTATTAATGGGATAAAAATAACATTTACTGTCTAAAATCATATTATGAAAGGAATATTTTCTAAAAGTGGATTATTTTATAATAAAAATCGTAGAATATCGAAAACTTGTTAAGAATGGATAACAAACAGAGGAAAACATGTATTATATTTTTAGTCAATATATTTCTGGCTTGCTGAGAATGATAGAAGGAATGAAGAGGTGGAATAGAATTATGGGACATATGTTTCAAATTAAGAGAGGAAAAATAAAAAAGTGATATAGTATTCATGATATTTATATCACAACTAAAAGAAGATATTGGTGTTGCTCCATTTTCAGAAAAGAGATAATTATAGACTCATTATATAAGAATGTTGAAATCAATTCAAATCATATATTGGTGCTAATACAATATAATATTTATGGATTGATAAGTATTAAATCACCACATATAGATAAATAATATATCTCTCCCATTGATTAATTTACACATGATTCATATATTATGTTTTTAAAAACTAAATTATAATGTCTAAACATGTTTAATAAAATAAGGTGAAGTTAAAAGAATTAATGTGGATATTCAGTGATGAAGTTATGATTTGATAATGGAGGATAATATAAAAATAGGTATTTAAGATATCTTATTTAATAAAATCTAATTCATCTGAAGATTAGTACACCATACACAGCATAATGAAATAATGTTTTTGATCATGGTAATAGATGTTTTTTATAGATAGAACAAATAGTGTTGACCGAACATGATACATCTCATTATTTTTCATTCTTGTTTATATTATAAGATCTTATGTTCATAAATGATGTTTAAACATGATATTCCTTGATATAGAACCCAATAAAATGAACATCAATGATACTATACCTTTAAAAAAACTAAAAGTATTCATAAGTCCCATCATTATAAAAATATAGGGTGGAAATATTTTCAAATTTGATAAAAGGGGAGTTCATGGAATCATTCATAGATATAATCCCAATGGAAGAGGATACATATGTCATAATAATGAATAATGAAAATTGTTTGATTCTACATATGTAATTCGTTTTAGAAAATTGTGAATAAATTTTAATATACTGATACAGAGATGGAAGATGAGAAATATAAGGTGGTTGTAGTAAAGAAAAGTGAAAAGTTATTAAACACAAAAGATGATACCTAAGGTATTACAATTGGGGAGGAATAAAATCATATACATTATCCTATGTAGAGAATGTCATTAGAATTTAAAAATAGTAGTGGGGTTCCACAACAACTTTCTCAAACTAGAAGAAGATCTTAGCTAGTTTTACAGATATCATTATACTCAAAAGTTGAACAAAAATAATTAACAATTTCTTTAAAAATAAATTTTTGTAATTATTTTATGAATATGGAGATGTATTAAATTGAGAAGAGTAATACTTGAGATGTTTATTCAAAAAAATGTAATGGGTACAATGTGGGTGTTCCTAATAAAGTTTAATGATGATAGTGAAGATATATGAAACAAAGCACAACTTGTTTGTAAACGTTACCCCAAAATTTAAGGCATTAATTTTGATGATTCATTTTATCATGTGCCATTATCAGAATATATGAGAATATTTATTCCTATTTCTGCACAATGGGGTTATAAAATTTTTTAGATAGATGTAAATATATATTTTCTTAATGTAGAAGTCGGTAAATATGTTTATGTTGAACAAATATATGTATTCTTGATTGGTAAATTTTAATGTTATTTGTATTATTTGAATAATTATTTATATTATTTTATGCATTCTCCAGGAAATCATAATTCAAAATTGGATACCTACATATAGAAATTGAAATTCAACAAAGGAAGAGTTGATATCAGTCTCAAAATTATTAAAAATTCATAGGTTTCCCTCATTTTGATGGTTTATGTTGAGGATATTATATTTGATAAGAATGATGAAGAAACATGTGAATGACTTTGTGATGAGATCAAGATGTTTTTTGAAATTTTCATGCTCAGATAAATGAAACATTGTATTGGGTTATGAATTTCATACAAGCTTAAATATATTACCATTTTTAGAAATGTACGATAAGGAAATTTTGTGGATTTTTTCCATGGAAAATTCAAAACATTATTTGACACTAATTTTAGTGGTAAATGTGTCTCTAAATTTTTTATTATGAATGGAATTACATCCTAAGGAATTCCAGAAGTTGGTTGGTAGTTTCTGTTATTATATAGATTCAGGGATAGATATTATATGTACTGTTACATGTGTGTGTTTGATTCATTGATCCCTAAAATAATCTATTATCTAGGGAAGAAAAATATTCTATGATATATAATAGGAATAAGAAATATTAGTATAAAATAAAATATCTCAATAAAAAATTATTTTTTTGGTTATAGAGATGATGAATGGGATGTGAGTATTGATGATAGAAGACCCACATCTGGTTGAGTCTTATTTTTTTAGATAATGTTGTGTGAGTTATCATAGAAATAAGAAAAATAGAGATACACTCAGTATGGACTAAGATGAGTATGTTTCTACCACTAAATATACATCCCAACTTATGTGGATAAATAACCAGTTGAATTATTTGTTTGTGGAAGTAAATTCACCTCTAATATTGGGTTTGGATAGTCAATGTTCTATTAATTTCACTCAAAATTTATTGAAACATTCCAATTGGAACTATGTTGATATAAAATATCACTTAATCAAATTGAATTTAGTGAATAATGTACTAAATATAGAATATATTCAAGAAAACCATTTATCAAGGAATAATTCTCTAAAATGAATTCAAATATGATCTTATAACCTCCCTCTCATCGAGGATAAGGTATGTGACTTCATCCACTCTCTCATATTATATTAAAATGGTGTATTAAAATGGGGATAAAATTACATTAAAATATCTATTGGTATGTTCTTAACCATTAATGGCAACATAAATTTATGGGGAGTTGTTAAAAGGGTATACTTTGAATTCAATACATGCGATCTATTTGAAAAATTTTTATTGAGTGGATGAAGGAAACATTTTTCTTATAAAAAAATATTAAAATATTGTGAATGTTTATGATTTGTGGAAAAAGGGTTCTATGGATGTTTTAAAAATAATGATTTTTAAGTCACTACATTTAGGCTAAATGAATTTAAAGTTTAATGATTCTTTTATCCTATATTGAGTTTTCTTATATAGGAAAATGATAGTTGGATAAGTGATCCATAGATTTAGATTTAAAGATTCAGTTACATTGGATTCTTGTTCGACATCAAAATTCAATGTGGGAGATTACTTGGATAATTTTGGCTAAATATGGATATTAAGTTTTTGGGTGTTAGAGGTTTATTGGAAGTATTTCAATCTTTTTCATTTGAAAAAATCACATAACGTTATTAAGGGTTCCAAAAATGGTAATCAGATAATTTTGGAATCATATTAAGAACACCATATAATGTTTTGTTAATGAATTACATCAGTCAATGTTTTTTTTAATGATAACTTAGCATTAAAAGTTTTGTAAAAATAGACTTCAAAAAATCCAAATCTGGTGATATTTTACTATTCGGATAATTTCAAAAATCTATAATTTCAATGATAAATTTATCAAATCATATAATATAAACATGGAGAAACTTTTTCTGGTATAAAAATATTATTATATGATGTTATGAATAACTTAACTAACTGAATTCTACTAACTATATTTTTATTAGAAGAAATATTCTTTGCAATGGTTGTGAAGTCTTTCATGTTTATGTAGTTCTAAAAAAACATCTATACAATTATTATGATGGATAAATGCTAATTTGAGTGGCCATAGGAATTATTCTAAAGAAATGTTTTTAGTTTTATAACGTTCTATTTAATAATATTCCATGGAGTACACCAAACATACAAAATCAGACTACGTTTTAGTGTAATTTCATCAGATGAATGTTTTCTTATTAAATATTTAGATGAATAAATTTTGTGATTTTTTTTCAAAATATAAAAATTATTCTAATTTTCTAATGTAGAGGATGTTTAAAAAATTACTGAAAAAATACTTCTGATGAATTATTTCACACAAAATCGTTGTTCCATGTTCATTAGAAAAACATATTAGATTTTATGAAGTTAAAGATCATAAAAGATGACCATATGTCATTTTTGGAATAAATATGATCAGATAATAGAATTAATATAAAGATAATGTTTTATATGTTCTAATAAAATTATTTATAGAGGTTCACACTAGTTGGATGAAAAAGCATGATGTTTTACACGATGGAATTTCCAGACAAATAATTCATCATAACAAAAATTTGTGTTCCAATTTTATGATTTTTAGAAGATGAAGAATTTTCATGTTTGTGTTGAAGTTTTTGGGTAATTTATTAGATATTTTTTTATAATTACTGTTAGGGATGAATCATTTAGTGAATCTCTATATAAAAAAATTGATACAATTGTTTCGTAATGTAAAAAAATAAATCAATAATATTCATAGTTGTTAAAAATAATATAATTTTTTAGGAAATAAATAAAAGAGAAATTTCGGATTTGTACTTTTAATGTTCCAAATAATAGGGTGATATATTTATTTATAGTGAGTTTTGAGGATATTTTAAAAAGGGTTATGTCACTGATGTTTCTCAATATCATTAAACAAGTTTCTAGAATATTGACAAGATATTGTTGAATTCTTTGAGTTGGAGTTATGATTTTTAAGTATTCAATGAGTGGGAAAAAATAGGATTTCATACTTCTAATATATCAAAGAATAATATATAAAGATGTGAAAGTAATAATTTTTTTGAGCAGTATTAACATGTGAAAACAATCAAAATCGCCGCAATATGTTTTTCATATAGGGAAAACATAAAAACATCAATTAACCATAGTTTTGAGAATGGATTTTCCATACCATGTAATCTCTAGGGTGAAGAAGAAGAAGTTTGAAATGAATAAAAGAGATGTGATCATTAACCATTGAATAAACTCACAAGAAAAAACATTTATATTTTCTATTACAAAACGAAATGGTCATAAATTTGTTGTATAAGTATTCTAAAGGAACAAAATTAATTTTCCTACCATTGTTTTTTTATTAAATTTTTGGAAAACTCAATAGAAGGATGACCAATAGAGGGAATATTTTTTTACAAGTGATTGCGTAAAAAATTAATGAAGAAGTTGTTTCAATATTAGAAAAAAATATTTTTCTATAAGTATCATGATGAAGACATTATGATCCTATTAGTGAATGTTTATAAAAATTGTCATGAAATCATTGTTATATTGTTATATGTGTGAACAAAACATGCACTTTTTCTGTTATCATAGAGAAATTCAAGTGTATGGATATTCCCATATTCTTAAAACCACATATCTATGTTATTTTCAAGTGTATTGTGTGGTGTTGGATTATTTTAAACCATGACAAGGACTATCCACTCTTGTTCAACAGTTGGAAATTATTTGTTTCTTATAATTATGTCTATGAGTTTATATTTATAAGATTTAAAAATCATTAATAGTAGGAGAATATTTTATCATAAATAAAAAAACCTAATATAAAATATTTCACCATTTCACTCTATTCACCACTTAATGATCACATTGATATTTATTAGGACTTTTAACCATCATGGGACCACATTGAGATATGATGTCAGTTAGATTCTATTCTAGGTCTCTAAATCTATTAAATGATTTAAACTTTTGGATTTATCAAGTTTGGTAGAGGCGGATTATTGACCATATATTCAGGTTATAGATTTTTTCGTATCACTAGTTCACTCTACCCCTATATAGCCTCTATTCAAGCTATCAGAGACTCAGTGAACTCTATAGTCCTTGATGGGATATTTGGTTAGGAAGGAATATGATCTAAGGAAGAAGGTATAACCTAACTTGGTTTTCTGGCCTATGGTTGTTGCTTATGTACAATATAGGTTTAAAAGTGGAAACTAACTTGACATGATTCTGGCTACCGTCCCAGTAGAGGAAACTACTAAAATTCATCAGTAGTTGGGTCTAAGTAGACTATAAATTTTAATCTTTGGTTTTTAGATGATTGGACACTCCCATTATTTGTGGGATAGACTCTTCATGTTGGGAAGTACTTACTGAACAATTATTACATGTTTTTATTTGATAATTCCTCTCAGTCAGAATACTACCTTTGAGTAGCTCGATATTAGGTCACATTAACTCCTTTATTTTTTCTATATATTTATCACATATTTCCTAAAAAGTAAGGTCATTAAATTATTCATTTCTTGTATGGTATTTCATCACACCTTTACATTTTAATTTCAATAAATCCTTTTTGGTAGTGGATAAAGGATCATTTTTGGGAGCACCCAAATTCTAGGATTGTCTTTGTTGATGAGTGCACACGCCATCTACAAAGGTTTTATTATTGACCATATATTTAAAAAAACATTGACATAACAATCTTATAAATTGGTTTCATGTTTTGAATCACCTATAGGGATAATGATTATTAAATTATCTGATAAGTAATGTGCTATAGAGATCATCTTATCGTAAGTAGGTTATGGATATCATATCATTTTTGAAAATTCATCATGGGGTGAAAAATAAATATATTTTCCAATTAGAGTTCAACTAAATAGTTTGGGCCTTTAACAATTCAAAGGAATCTCCTTATACTACCACTATTATCATAGATCAGTTTTATAGAGAGGAATCTAGAGTTAATGTACATACACATTTACTGATCACATCCCCAATGAGAGATATATATCGTTCATTAAGAGAGAATGTGGAGGTCACCTCATTTATATGCTCCAATGACCAAAGAAGACTTAATTTCATGGATTAGGGGTAATTTGTGATAAAAATACCCTTATCCCCTTGTTTTAGAGATGAATTTATTCCTATAAAAATAAATTCATGCATTATATGGGTATATGATAATCTTTGAAATAGTGGTGTTGGTAAAATCACCCATATATTTCATAATATTGTTCATACCATATCATTACTACTATATACATTTTACTTTCCCTTTTGACTTTGTGGATTTTTTCAGGTCCTAGAAGAATGTAATATATTCTCTGAGTTTGTTCTATTACCTATAATGGGAAGTACCTCATTCATGGTATTAGAGATTATTTATTGAGATTCCTACTCAACCTTCATGGAGATTTTATGGAAGATCCCTTCAGTTATTCTCCCTCGCAGCCCTCTCAATTATTTTATTTTCATATGGTGGGATCTTAAAAAGTAGAATAGTTTTCATGTGAAAACCCAATGTCTGATTCATTTCATGATGCGGTGAAAATGCATGATGCATCTTACTGTGGAAAATACTAAAGGGGGAGAAGTGGTAATTTTCACCCCATCATCTAATGTTCACCTGAGATGGTGTAATGTAAATCAATTAACAAAAATTCATCAAATAATTTTCTTAGGGGAAATAGATATAACTTTACTATATCATCAATATTGGGTATCGTGTAATCAAAATGGTGGATATGTCGATTTGACGACATAATTTCTGTATTTCATTGATGTTTTTTCTTCGTATTCCATATATTATAATGTATTTTCATTCACATGAAAATGAATTTTACATAAATTAAAAATAATGTGTTTTAATTATCCTATCATTTTTTTGAATATCTTATTTATATGTGAAAAAATGATATAAAATAACTAACATGGTTTCCTTTTCTATTTCATTCTTTATGATACCTTCATTTTGTTTATATATGGTGAGAAATTAGACCATCAAATCTGACTATAGTGGTTTCTTCATAGTTCCCTTACCGAAGAAAGGGATGTCATATGGAATCTTCTTTATTAAATTAAATGGTATGTGATCTAAAGGTAATATGGAAAATGACTGATACCTTGGGGTGTCATCTAGTTTAGATATAATATATCTCATTATAAGTATTGTTCTTGTAATATTAGGCCTTAAATATTTTAGTTCCCCCTGATATGATGGATTTCTTAATATTAGTTTTAAATGTGGTGGACCGTCTTGTTAAAGTGATATGTCACCAAAGAGTAGGATATCATAGATAATTACATGATAGGAGTAATACCATTATGGATTAATATCTAGACACATGGTGTATTCCTACAACATATACCCTAGATAGAACTTTCAGGGTAGATGATGGAAATGGGACGACATTCTTAATGTTTGACCATCTAACAGTGAGGATGAATTTCATGGATCACATCATAAGAATAATTCCCATGACCAATATTAATATTTCCATGAGTAACATCAAGGTAATTTCTCTAGGGACTACCGCCAAAGTTCCTAGTATATGTTTTATTAGGATTACCCTCAAAAGTATAAATACCTAAACTATTAGATAAAGAGCCATAAGATTAATATGAAACTATTGAAATGTGTTTTAGAGGATTAAAAAATAGCATTGAATATAGATGTAATATTTTAATTCTCTTAATCATTACATCCACCTTTATGAGATATTTCTTTATTTTTTATCCATCAGAATGTTGGTGTCATGTGTTGTGTACAACGACATTCATATGTGGGTACCTCTATAGGAACCCCCTCAATCCTGTTTTACTATGGTAAAAGAATTATTCAAAATGAGAATGAATGTGTCTCTACTTCTTGATTTTCTCATGTATTTACTTATGGTGATCCATGAACTGAAAGGGAGCATGAATGTATGCATAACCCTTTATTTTTATCAGGATAAGTCATAATGTCTAGGAATAGTTGGAAATAATATCAAAATTCTTTGTGGTGGTTGTTCAAATTGGTTGTCGATCTCTAGTTTGAATAGGAATGTCTTCCCAATCCTATTGTCCATTCTTCACTAGGTAATGTTAAATATCCTATGAAAAAAGTTTATGGATGTGTTCATAACCCAATAAAAATTAGTATATATGTTGAGGTGCTGCTCTAGTAGCAGGGGAATGAATATGTTCATAACCCCTAATTTTGGTTAGGATGTCCCAGCAATCAATATATGCTTCCACTTCAGGGATAAAATGAATTTTTTTTTAACATGGGATGAAATATATTTCTACCCCTCCATTGATGAAAAAAAATTTCTCAATATTATGGAGTGAGTTGGGGAATTTGGCGCCTCTTCCTGGTTGGGAGTGAAGATATGGGATCACTCTTTTTCTCCAATTACTGTTTGCATAAGCAGACAACCTTGATATATAGGGGGGAAATGGGTACCGTCTACTTAATTTCTACTAGGATATGCATATAATATTCCTTTGAGGTCATTATAGTGTTATATTATGCGTAATGTGTCGAAACATAAATGTTTTTTCTCCCCGATTGTGACCAGGGTATGTTTGTGGGATTACTTAGTAAATTAAAGAATAAGGACCCACTCAATGTTTTTGGTATGTCAATATTCCTTCTAACCTCTCCTCGATTCTCAAATCTATGAGGCTTGATTAGAATTTATTATATGGAATCCTAGGTAGAGTATTAAAGGTTTGATTCCACATAATATCAATGCAGGTAAATAGTCTGATCCATCCTAGGAAATCCCTAAAACATGATGATTTCATAGTTGAAATCCTCTCTATCTTCTATTAAATAAAAGGGGTTTCTCTTGGTGGGTTCCACGAAGATACTCCATATATTGTTGAAAGTGGGTAATGGTGTTTCATGTTTGATTATGATCTATAACATAGTAGAATACTATTGAGGCTTCATGTAGATTAATATATCTTATTCCACATATTGTGTTAGGATTGTATCATTTAGGTGGTGCTCCAAAATATGTTCATTTTTTACTTTTTGATGAAGGCGATGAGTGGATGGAAATGTCTTTAGGTTTGATGAGGATATACCTCTTGAAATATATGATTCATATGTTTTCAATTGTGGGGATTCTATGAATTTGGATTGAATGGTTATCTATTAGTTCAGATTAGAATAAAAATAGACAATAAAACCCATTAATGAAACATCACATGTAAAATCCATGTTCATCTAATAGCATTCATAGTCAATCATTACACATCCAGTCATTTTGTTTCATGTATGAATAGTGAGACCCCTAATTTTTTAAGGCTAGAAAAGTAAAATTTTTACCATTGAATTCATCTTTTTTTAATTTCATATCTGATGGAGGGTTATCATGGTTCTAGAAACATACAAAACTCCAATATATAATATAGGAAATTTCATTTGGACATTCCTTCCAATGTCATGTGGTCATTGGGTTTTTTCCTACCAATGAATCTTAAGAAAGTGCATTTGTTGGGAGGGTGAGAGGTCAGACTCGTCATCAATTCTTAAAGATATTATTAAATACTCTTGTGATATTTCTTGATTCAAGACATTTATAATTAATATTTAATATATCTTAGTGAAAAATAGGTTTTCCTTATGGAAGGAGTTTGTAGATATCATATATAAATGTGAACATATGTATCTATAAATTTTTCTCCATTGATCAGAGAATATTTATGTACCAAAGTTTCTTTGGGAACACTCGAATTTATTTCTATCCTAGGAAGAATTTGGTGTTCACCGTTTTGGGATAAATCCCATGAAATGTGAATATAATGTATCCTTTTAAAGGGAATCAAAACCACATTTTTTAATTCCACTTAATAGTACATTTAATACCATCAAATCCATGTGATAAGTAAGATTCCTAGAAATTTTAATTTCATGAAAATTTACAGCTAGAAAATTCCAATTATTTATCTCAATTATGTTAATGGAATGTTTAACTGAACCCCTATAATCATTTATTTCATGATAATTGTGAGAAAAAAGAGATATAATTTCAGTCGTATTATATTTGAGATGACAATAAGGGGTTAAATGGGGATGAATCATTGGTGGTTCCATAGTATAATTCATATGATTTAAATAGGAAACAATATGAGGATGAGTGGGTCTTATTAATGATTTTTCATTAGGTAAAAAACCATGTATATGAGTCATGTTATGATATTTTTATAGATTATACCAAGGATGTGACATATATGGTAAGATATATTTGGGACTAATTACCAATAGAAGGCCTGCTTGGATGCATTTTAATCATTTTAATGAAATTATAAACATAAATATATATTCCCATGTTAGCCATTATTTGAGTTAAAAACTATATATAACAAAAGATTGACTGAATTTTATGACATTATCAAATTAAATTTGAATGGGGATTACAAATTTAGGCTACCCATGAGTAACAATTTGTGTCACTGTCATGAAATGTGGAATCCCATACTTTTAGAATGAGGCATCCTATTCTCAATTCATTAGATATTATTATATTTTTTCATCTTATGCTAAGTATTTTTATTACATTGTTTAATGTAATAATTTTGGGGCATTAAGATATGTATTTTATCACCATTTGACTCATAAGTTTCATTCAATGAAATGAGTGGCAATGAATTCTCTATTAAGGATGAGAATAAGATTTCATCCTTTGAGAGATAAAACCATAGGGTTCATTTAGATTATATATTATGGGGATAATGTAAATGCAAATTATATAATGGATGATAGAATTAATATGAGAGTAATAAATACTCCATGGGTACCCTATAACACTACAGATATTTTCTCTATTAAATGGGGCATACGCAAAGGGTGTCTCTAGAAAAAGTGGATCCTTTGCAAGGGGATTATGATGACGCACATTCCCAAAGGGATAATGAGGAAATTCATATGAACATTAACATCAATTATAGGAATAGAAAATTTTATTTAAATTAAACAATTGTGAAATTGACAATTGAATATTTCATGAGACATAATTCTAATTTTATAGGATGAATGTCAATTAGTAACTTACAATTTCAAAATAAGCCTAGAACTATTTTCTAAAATTTTATCATAGAAATAAAATTATATGAAAAAATGAAAATCTATTATTTAATAAATGGTAATTTTATTTATATTTATTTTTTAATATATATAATTAAACATTTATTTATTATTAATTTCAGAAAAATAAGCACAATATAATTTGTAGGTAAAATGGTTTGCTTTTTTGAAAACTCTTTTTAGGTTATTAATGTTATTCAATTTTGATTAATTATACAAATATATAATACTGAAAGATTTAAATTAAATTTATATATTATATATAAAAATAACTGAATAAAAAATCATATTATAATTATAATTAGTTATATAAAATATGTAAGGTAATTTTATTAATGAAAGATGAATTTTTATTGAAAACATGTTTTTTATCATGTTAAGAAGGCTTATTTTTAAATTAATTATTCCCCCTTATAGAAAATGTATATTGTAATGTGGTTCCCAAATTATAAATCAAAAAACCCAAATTTTGTTAATAGATCATTTTGATTTTTGGTTATTATGAATTGTAAAAATGATAAATATGGGTTACGATAGTTAAGGTTAAAACGATATTACAAGGGGTTGAGTTTAAAATAAATTAATAAAATTGCCATAAAACTGCTATAAATTGTATTTTTTGAAGTGATTTTACAATATATTATATCACCTCAGTAATAGTCTCACATTAGACCCACATTGCAAATAAATTAACTTATTAATATTTTAAAACATTTAAAAATATCATGTGTTACATCCACCACACTTATAAAAGTGGAACTCATACACTCACTTCTTCATGCCACATGATCTATTTAACTCATCCAAACACATAAAAAATTTCTCCTCAATGTACTTATCCATTTTATAGGGGTATTGGCCATCCAAAAAGGCCAACCCAAGGTCCGTTAAGAGGGTATCAAAGGGAGATCGTTCAAATAATAGGTAATTATCTTAACTGAACACATTAATTTTTATTATGTTGATTTAATAATTTTTTTCAAGACCTTATCCATCAAATGGAAAAAAAAACCATTACACACTTTTTTGATGGACTATCACCTCACAAACTGATGTAATTTTTTTCATCACTGCCCCACTTAGATGGTTTTAATTATAGCAATCATGAATATATATGATATTTTTAAAATAATAGTGATTCTATAGAGGTAATATATTATCTACTTCTTTACACTTCAACATGTTAAATCTAATAATGTTTCACACACGTATGTGTGGACTACCACCTCCATGAAGCAATGGGATTCATTTTTATTTTGATATATTTCTAAAAATACTATATTTATTTTTATAATGAACATTTATTATTTTTCATCATTAATAACATTATATGGGTGATTGAAACATGATCACTACACAATTTTCATAACTACTGATTGAAAATATACATGAAAAGAAAATTAGTTATCACCCAAAATAATGATAAAATGAAATATTAATATCATACTGGTGAAAATATATCCTAATTAGATCATATATAATAATATAGATTTGTATGTCATTACTTTATATAATTATAGTAAATCTAAATTTATTTTACATGAGGTTAAATCATGTTGGACTATGTTAAAGTATGGGGAAAGAGATTTCTTCTCTGTTTTAACATTATTGAGGATTATTTATTATTATGAACCTATTTTCTCATATATGGTATATATAATTCTCCAATTATTTAAATAAATTTTATCTATATTTATTCATTGTAATTAATTTTAATATTCAGGTATAAACATTCAATGTGTTACAATTTCAATGTTTCCCAAGGGAAAAATTTTTATTTTAAAATCTCATTTCACGGAGATTTATTAAATATTTATTGAAGAAATTTTAAAATATATCATTTTTTAAATACATATATTTTTTTCTGATCGATATTTAATTAGTTTCAAGGTTTTCTTCTCAAATATCTTCTATGTCTCACTTGAATCATGAAAAAAACGTTCAAATGAAAAAGATTCTCTTATTTCTCTTTTGATCAAGTATATTATTTATCCATGTTCATATTCTTTAAAATTATTTTAAAAAGTCCTTTTTCTCTAATAATAATATTTGTAAAGGATATTTTAGGTTATCCATGATTTTTTAAAATATTTTAGATGAATAATCTGACTGTTTTCTGAAAAAAATATCTTCAACATTATTTATAAAAAAGCCAACTAAAGTATTTCTTTTTAATGTATACGATATTAATTGGATTTCTTGTGTACATAACAGTTTAATAATATTTTTTTTTCTTTTATAATATTCGAAGGGTTTTTCGAATAAAATGAATTAATTAAAATTTATTTCTAATGTTTCTAGCGTATTTTCTTCTTTTCTCAAAATCACTTGAGTTTACAATTCATTCAAATTTCTAATGAATTGATTTAATTCTCTCATATTTTGATTGATTTTATGGTCATTGGATTTCTCATGAATCATTTAATTTATTATGATCAATATTCATTGGATAATAAATTTCACTTCAATATCAATATTCTTTTCATCATGGATATTATTAATTCATAAAATCAATATCATTATACATATCATTCTTTACTATAAAATTTATTTGATTTATTATGAAAATAAGGATATTAAATAGTATTTACTCAATATGGATATTAATTGATAATAGATATTTGTTATGAATAAAATTTTTCATTCAATAAATTAGGAATTCATTGGACATGTAGTTACAGGTGGGAACAAATTATAGATATCCCCTCAAAGAATCGACATGTATAATGAGACAAAAATATTATATAACATTATTCAATGGTTTTTGGTATATACCTACCCATATTTGAATATAAATTGTATTAATGCATTTATCAATATGTCTCACATTCTTCATTACCTTTATTTAGAATTATTTTATTATTATCATTGAGATCAGGACATTGATATTATCCATGGAATCATTTTGAGCATATGTTATTGATTATATGGAATGTGTTTTCAGTTATTTGCACTTCAATATTCATAGTGTATTATTTACACTTGAAAGCTTCCAATATAAATAACCCTTATTGAGAATTTTAAATCACATTAATGTTGATTCCCATACCCCAGTATATAAATAAGGAATCTATGAATGATTTAAAAGAACTTAAAATATTTACTTTTAATATTTTTTATTTTTTATTTCCAATGTAAAATGACAATCGTATATGTATATTTTTTTTCAAGACTTATAAATTCATTTATCCCTAATGATGTGATCTCATGATTATTATGAAAATATAAAAATTCTAACACTTGATCAAGGTTAGTACATTTAGGGTTGATAGATTTTATTTCATAAAATGATTGGTAGAAACCTTGATAACAAGATTTAGAAAAAAAGATAATGGGTAACATAGTTTTATTATAGAAATTGTTAATATGTCCAATTATAATATAATACCATATTTTTTTAATAAGTTACATATTTTATGGTTTTCCTTATAATAGATCCATATCTAGATACTATATGTGGATGTGGTATTGGAATAGATTCATATGGGTGTAAATTAACATGAATTGAGACTGTATAGACTATATTAGACATCATTCTATTTATAGATGAATCAGACCTTACTTTCCACCTAGTTTGACACTCTATGGGGACATTATATACATAATTTACATATTTTTACAAACCATTATGAAAATTTTAAACATATTTTTATGATTTTATAAAATTACCAAAGAAACCATGTTTGTGATATTGAAATTAGCTATGAATATATTTTCAATTTATGTTAAGAGTTTCACTATTTAAATAATAATATTTAAAATCCATAATGTTAAGAACTAATTCAGTATATGAATTTTTTTATAAATTGTGTTTGGTAGAATTAATGGTATGAATACTCTTGGTGAATATAGATATTTCCTTATTGAGTAAGACAACACAAGTAGTGTTAGTGCTGATAACATCATGGAAATAATATGGTAGTTAACCCATGATATAACTAATTACATTTACCATATAGAGACACTTGTTGTTCCATAACATGTTATACTTATATTGGATTGTTTCATAAAATATAAACCTCCATAATTTAGTGGAATTACTAATACAATTGTAGTTGGGTAATGGATTAAGTACCTTGAAAATATATTTTTGAACATGAATTAAAAGAAATGGGAAAAGTATATACCTATAATATATTGTCTTAATATTGATTCTGATCAATTGTAGACATTGATATAGAATACCTGGGAGGAATAAGGAATATAATATATAGAATTGAGATATTTTAAATTTAAATTATTCAATAAATACATATATCCTGATAAATGTACTAAAATGAAAAGAAACATCCTTAAATTAATAAAAAAGGAGAATCATAGTTTTCTAGTTTATATAGATACCATTATAAGGGTATTCATGTATAATGTAGATTAAATTCTTAATCTAGAAATAAAGATTGAATATTTCAATAAAATGATTCTGATAAACCTCTAAGTTGAACTAGTTTCTCATACTCTTTCATCATATGATGATTTTTTTTGATTTCAAAAGAGATAATGATTTTTCTTGATCTCATATCTTTAGGGTAAATAATGGTAATAGGAAGTTCTCTTACCATAAAAAATATTACATCAAAGAAGAAGAATAGAATTATATAATTTCATTCATATGAATTTTTTTAAAAGAAATATACTAGAAAATGATTGAGGCGAATGAGAGTTTATTACAAGTGTGTATATAAGGTTTATGGAGACAACTAACAAATAGGAAAGAAATAAATAACATATATTCCATTCATCAATATTATAAAATTAGAGAATTAGTCAAACCAATGTCCAATTCATCAATGAAACCTATTGTATTTGAGTTTATAGGGATAAGGGAAAGATTATGTGATCACTTCAGCTAATATTGATGTTCCTAAGGATACAGTGGTAATTATTTTAATAATATCATTGAATTTAGAGATTATTTTATATGATTTTTTATTTTTATACTTTTTTATATATTCCATTCTTTCCTAAAAAATATATATTTCCAAAGAATCCTAAGAAAGGATCTTTCATTCAAGACACCTGGTGATAATCAAATTCTAATAGGGTTTTTCATTTAGTTCCCATTATAGAACATAGACATAAAATCTTTTCATACTTAATTATTATACAAATGGTTGACTTTGATATAATCCTTGGTATGAGATGAAATTAAAAATGTAATAAAAAAATTAATTATATATGATGGAAAATATGATTTACGTTGAATATCTAAAATTCTCTATCTTTAGAGGTGATTATTCATAATCTTGGTCATGAATAGATCAATGTATAGTATTTATTCTGAATGATGTTTTGGAGATGAATATAAAACATAGTATATGTATGGGAAAGGTAATTAAAAAATTTAGTTTGAACCAATTATGTAAGAATACATTGATTGTATTGTTAAGGAATTACATGGACATCTACCAGAGCATGATATTGAGTTATCCATTGACTTAATGATTGATGTGACAACTATATAAAATAATCCCTATAGTATTAATATAGTGTATTAAGTGGAGTTTAATAAAAAAAATAAAAGTGTTCTGTGATATTGGATTTATACTCCCTAGTGTTTCACCATGTGGCACCTATGTTCATTTCATTAACAAGAAAGAGATATCTATAAATCCATGAATTAATTATAGGAAAATAAATGTTATTTATAAAAAAAAGTTGCATGTTCCACAAATTATTTAATTTTTTCATCATCACCAATGAGATAAATATATTTCAATGTTTTATTGTTGTTCTGTGTATCTTCATTTTTCATTAGAGAAGGAAGATATTGGAAAGAAAATATTTTGAATGTGGATTAAAAATTGTGAGTTAATATTAATTCCGTTTGGATTGACTAATTCACCCATTGTTTTATGGATTTTATTAAAATATTATTCTACGAATATATTGAAAATTTTATTTTGGAATTTAATGAGGATAGATTTTAGTACTCTAAAATCATTGAGGACCATAAAAATCATATGTGTACCATTTTTGAGATTATTAGAGGAAAAAAGTTACATGGGAAATTTATAAAATGTGAATTCTATACTTAGAAAATTATTTTCATTAGACATATTGTCTCTATAGATGGAATCTCAATTGATGCTTTAATGATTAATGCAGCTAAAGAGTATCATACACTAACAAACATAATTAAGGACGGTATTTTCCTAGGATTGGAAGGTTACTATCCATAATTTATTCCTAATTTTTACTGATTGGATAACCTGTTATCCTATATTACACATTAATGAGATAATTTCATATGGGAAAATGAATATGAGTACTGTTTTGATGAATTTAAGAGGAAATAAAAAAAATCCTTCAATATGGAATATAACATCATAAGAGGATATATGTGTGATATATAGTGATGAATTAAATAAATTTATTTGTTTTTTACATATGTGAAATGTTATATTTAGATCTTATGCTTCTAGTATTCTATAGGCTCATGAATAGAACTATCCAACCCTAACCATGATTTGACAATCAAAATATTTTTCATGAAGGGAATAAGACATTATCACTATGGTGAAAATTATGAGATATAAAAAAATCATAGGAATATAAAATTAATATTTTCACAGAAATATAATGACATGAAAAAAAAGGTCACGGGATGAGTTACTAAAGTATTATGATTTGTCAAGACACAACCTCCCAAGAAAGTAATATAAGGTTACACATGAATTGTGTTGGAAAGATCATAGATTCGTGACCAAAATAATGATTTATAAGAATCATATCTTCATAGATTAGTGAACTTAGATATGGGAATTATTAAAGAAGGGTAAACATCACCCATTTTTCAAATAATTTCCAAAAAACATTTTTTGGAAAATTAAAAAATTATCAGTCTGATGATGATATTTTTCTATTGAAAATTATAGTCAAGAATGATGGAAAATTTTGAGGTTTCATTTATGAAAATGGTGTTATAAAGATTTTAAATAGGCTAGGTGTTTTATTTTTTTTAGATCATAAAATGGAATGATTTGATGATACTGATAGATTAAACATCATTATACACCATGGTACTGCAAAACTTTATAGGGATTTTTAGGAAAAGTTCTGTTGGGATAATATGAAGCGGGAAATTTATTATTTGTTTTCATCATAAATGTTATGTTTATATGTGAAGTTTGAGAGAAAACATGTTACAATAGTGATGAAGCCTCTACCAATTATTAGGTTGAAATGGGATGATATCTCTATGAACTTTGTCACTATATTAAAAAAAACTCCTTGAATGAATAATAAAATATGTGATATTCTGGATAGCCTTACCAAAACCATAAATTTCCTTCCTATAAGATAATATTTAACTATTGAAGACCCCAGATGGATCAACATTAATAAGGTTATAATACTTATGGTTGACCACTTTTAATTATTTCTAATAGTGAACCATCATTCCTATTGAAATTATGGAAATTTATTCGTTTTTATATTAGTAGCAAACTTTATTTGAGAACCTCTATCTATCTAAAACTGATAGATAGTCCAAAAGGGAAATTGAAATATTAAAAGCAATTTTGAGGTCACTATTACTTTACATTCAAGGTATGTGGGAAAAATATTTACCTTTTGTGGAGTTTTAATGTTAAAATAACTTCTATTCTTGTATTTAAATGGTGTTGTGTAAAGTATTATACAGAATGAGATGTCATAGTTCAACTTATTAGAATAAGTATATGAAAAGAAGTTTATAGCCCCAAAAATAGTTGAGGTGTAATAAATATAGGTAAAGAATATTCATAATCATATTAAACAAACTCAATATACACTAAAGATTTATAATGGTATCCAAAGGAAAGACATGAGATTTCTTGTAGGAGATCATGTTTTCTTGAAAGTACCTCCATGGAAGGGTGATATAAATTTTGGTATGAAACAAAAATGTATCCGTAGGAACATTAAACATTTTGAAATTTTGGAAAAAAAAATAGTGTTATGGATTACTATTTTACAATAACAATGAGGTCCTAAAAAGTAAATGAAATGTTCCATTTTACATTTTTATATATGTATATTCCAGACCCAATTCATGTGCACACCTCTGAAGAAATCGAAATGGATTCTAAACAATCTTACTGGAAGTGACAATCCAGATTCTCAACACCATAAAAAAAGTGTTATGGATATAGATGAATCAACTCATAATATTACTTTAGATAAATCATAAAATAGATAAAGTAATGTTGTAAAATGATTTTATTATGAAGGAGAACAACAATCATTTTTTTATAATGTTGTATTTATGAAATTTTCAAGGGGATGGATTTTGAATGAGGGAATAATGTAAGACTTCAGTTTCAATTATAGTATATGAAACTTTTTATTATTAAAACTATAGTGCATTCCATATTTTAAAATTTCATTGATTATAAATTCTTATCTGACAGTATGAATATCAATTTTGATCTAACTACGTGAAAGTGATCATAGAATGAATTTTCTAAATTTTTTATTCTAATAAATCTTTTATGAATAATTGACACCATATTATTCAAAGAATCCTACATTTATTTTAATAAAATTCCATAATATTTAAAATTTACCATGTTATTTTATCAATTTTATATAAATAAAGATATGATCATTTATTAAGAGAAAGACATATTTTTCAGAAAAAAAATTCTAAGACATAATGTTTTTTAATTTTATTAATTAAAATATTCTATAATAATGAATGGATTATATGAAATTTATGGATTATATATCTATTTATATGACTTTAAATTCATATGATGATGAATATAAGTTATATAATTAATTTTATGTAACATTATTCCAAAAAAAATACATTCTATGGAGAAATAATTTTTCATCATGATTTTTGATTTTATTTTTTAATTAATTTATATTAATTATGAAATAATAATTCATAAAATTGTTCCAAATTTAAAATTATAATTTTTCATATTAGTAAATAAGTAATTTTTATTTTTTTTATTATGAAGTAAAAATGATAAAATTTTGTCCCCATGGTAAAGATTAAAATGGATTTATTGATTGTTAAACAAAAAAGATAAGGGTTAAGGTGGGATTAAAACATATATAAATACTATTTTTTAAATATATTAAAACAAAAAATTATCCAAAAATTTATAAAATTTCAAATTTGAGATACCTTTCCTAAAAAGGTACTCTAAAATGTTCTAAAACATTGAAAAGTTTTAAGTGATCCACCCACCTAACTTATAAAAGTGAACATCCTCCCCTTACTTATTCACACATCTTTGAAATTTACCTCAACCAAAAATTGAAAAACTATCTCCTAAAAATACACAATCATGTTATACAGGTATTTTTATTCCAAAAATACTAACCCTGGGGTCCATAATTGGTCATCTAAAAGAGATATGTCAAAGAATATTAATCATCTTAACCAAACACTTTAATTTTTATTATTCTTATAGAAACATAAATTATGTACTTATGATTCCAATATAATTTCACAAGTATTTACCAAATAAATAGATTTTTCTATTTATATATATCATAATATCAATCTGTGTCCTTCTCCGTCAGATGGGAAACAAAACCATCACTCATTCATATGGAGGACTACCACCTTGCAAAGATATATAATTTCTTCCATCAACTCAATACATGAATAGTTATAATGATTTAAGTAAGAAAAATATATAATGTTTCACCACAAAATATATTTAATAATGTAATATATCAAAAAATCACTTACCCACCCAGATGTTCAAAAATGATAATGTCACTTGTGTGTACATGTGGACTACCACCTCTACGAAGTGCTGTCATTAATTTTACATGTATGATTTTCAAGGTAGATTTTAAATATATATATATATATAATTTATATTTATTATTTTTTAATTTTTATAAGAATTATACATATGATGTAACCCAAAATAAGTTACAACTAAAATAACATCCTAATAAATTCATAAATTAGAAATGATGCAGCTTTCATTAGAAACATTGATACAAATGGCTGATTGGTAACAAACAGGTGATAAAATGTCATAAGTAGATCATATATGATATTATAGATATTTATATGATTCTAGTATTTTTTTATAATAAATCTAAATCTATTATATTTGATTTCAAATCAAATTCGACTAGATATAAGAATGAGGAAAGGAACTCTCTCTCAGTTTTTGCTCCATTGAAACATATCTGGTCTTATGAACCTATTTTCCATTATATTTTCTATATAATAAAAATTATATATATAACATGAATTCATATATATTAATGGTATTTAATGTTTCAATTATTGTTTAATATTTCAATGGTAATAAATTTAAATATTAACAAATAGGTAATTTATATCACAATCAAATTTTTGGGATCTCTTATATTCTTTATGATTCAATCTTATAATCTATCCATAAAAAATACTTAAATTTTTTCCTATTGATATGTAATGAGTCTCAAATTTTTAACCAAACATTTCCTCTCACATTCACATGAATAAATAATATAAATATTAAAAATAAAATCATACATTATTTACATTTTGGTAAAGTATATTTTTATTCCTTGACTATATTTGTCAAACAAAATTATTCAAAATTCCTTTTTATTTAACCAAATGATTTATAAAGGAATTTTTTTATTGGAAATTATTTTTCAAAATATCTTATAGGAATCATTATTTTTCGTTGGGATGTTCATTTGTGATGCAACCAACAAACTTGAGTCAACTATACATGCCACTCAAGCTGGTCTATTATTGTGGTAAGGCACATTAGAAAATTGAAATGACTCTAATTTAAACCAAAAGATGACACATAAAATGAGTAAAATTATGATGAAATATTTACAAAAATTATCCATAAAACGAAATACATATAGTATGTATTATAATTATAATAATACAAGTCCCAAATGTCTCCATGTGACCAACTATCACCTCTAAACCACCTCATAATGAATGGAACAATTAAAATAGAGGCTGGAAAGCTACATAATACCTCTCACATTAATTGATTTCTATACAATAATGTCACAAACTAACGAAATAAAAATTTAGTGGATGAGAAAAAAAATATTAGGATACAACCATAGAGTCTATAAAAGGTCTAATATCAAGAATGCAGTAGTTTTAGCTTTTAAAATGAAAAATTATTTTACAAATAAGTTTCATAAATACAAACATATTTGTAAATAGTTTTCAAAAAAATTTCCTTATATCATTTCATATAAAAAATAATTGAATATGAAAAGTATAATCGATAATGAAATAATGTATATCTATAATGCATAAGGTATTAAGGTAAACACATATTCAAGAAATTACCAATCATGTGAAGCCATGTGATGCAACCTCATGTAAAAACATGTGAAAAACAATCCATGAGAAAATACATCAGGTTATAAAAAATCATGAATAGAAAATAAAATAATATTAGGGAATATCCTATGGGATTAAATACATGAAAAAATATCCAAAACCATTAATTTGTTTCTATCGACCAATATATAGTCCTATTATATCCCATCGATATCCTAAAGGTAACCCCTAATGGTTCAACACAAACTATAGTCACCTATGCCCCTTCCATGATGCACCCATGGTTTCTAAAGCTCCAAGATTGTAAAAATACATTTTAAATCCATTCTCAAAATTTTCGAAATACATTCAATGACATTCCAATCTATTTAGGGGACTGAAAACCCATTTCCGAATCAAAACAACCATTTAATTATTTAATCAAAATCATGGTGTGTATAAATTTTTGTAATTAAAACTTCATTACAAACATGAATCCTTATATGAAATCCATTTAAATAATAAATAAATTCAATTTACTGTATAACAAAATATTTTTACAATAATGATTTTCAATTAAAATATTAACTTATTATACAGAAACACCTTCCTCAAAACAGAGGTAGAGGAAACTTCCATCTAAAGTGGTGACCAATGTAGAGTGGATTGGGTATTTATGATTCATAATCAATAATAAGCATCTTTAATACTTGATAAATTCCATTAAATTTGAAATAATATCATAGATAGGTTCCAATAAGAATAGTGGATAAGTGAATTAGGGAAGAACTATAATGAATATGGTAAACATGATCAAAATAACAACATACCCTAATGTGATACATCTATAATGAAGGAATTCCTCTCAGGTTCCAATGGTAGAAAACTCTAAAGAACTAGAGAATTTTTAGAAATTTAAAAACTGAAATTATGGGGTGATTGACTTTAAAATATTTTGGGGAAAAAAGGGTAATAAATGACTTTTTAAAAGTTTGTAAGGGGGTCACAATGTTTCCTAGTGCGAGTTGAATAGTTAAACTAAACGGGTAATGTAATCATGTTCCCTAGCTATACATTCATTCTGGGGGTGAAAGAATTTAACTGGGGGGACCACGGTTTTAGAAAACGATTCTCAATAAATGTGAAACCCTTGGAGAACCATCATACACTCCACAAAGTTCTCTAGGCATGTCGCACAATTTGACTAACCATTCTCAAGCCATGAAAAATTCCACCAGAAACTCAGAGCTTCATACAACACAGTTTCCATGTGGTTTAACTGTCCATGCACCATATATTTAAAACTTTATTTTTCACCCCAAAAACTATTATTTTTGATCTCCAATCCCAAAAATCTTTTCAGAACCCAAAAGGAAAATACCAAGGATCAACTACAGCATTATGGTCACCTACGGGGTATCACAATTCTCTCCACCACAAGCTCTTTCTTTCGCAAATCATCCATCATAATCCTCGACCAGTAAAGAAAGAATTCCATTTCTTCCTCATCAATGATTCCCTACCCAATGTCTCGTGTCTATCCCATATTCACATCCACAAATCCTAGAGAAAGGGAATCTCTTTACTTGATTATACCTTATCATGGTGATCTACAATGAAAACTAGTATCCCAACAACTGTTGTATATGGCTCAAGATTGACACCATCCCATTCAGACACATTGTAAAGATATAGGTATTACCTCCACTACTAAGAAACATGAAACACAATTTGGATCAATGTCAAATGAGATGGTACTTACAAAAAATAATACACCATTCCAAGTAGTTCCATAATCTCAAAGGGGCTAACAAACCTTAGTGCCAATATTTCCTACTTACCCAACCGGCGATTTCCAAAGTGAGGAAAAAATATCAAACTAACTTGATCAACAACATAATACTCTAGAGATCAATATTGAATGTCTGAAAAATATTTTTGTTAGGTCTATGTTGTAATGAACCTCTTCAAGATCAACTTCACCTTTTCATCTATCTTCCCAATGGCACACGACCCAAACAAGGACTTCTCTTTAAACTATACCTAGCATAAGGGTGATCTTTATGGTTTTCCATAAAATTGGTAGAGGACACAATAATTATCAAAGACTAATTACTATTATTATAATGAATTTTACTATTGTAATATTAATTTCTTTAGATCCACCAAAATCTGGCACACATGCTTGAAGTATATCCTGAGGATACTGGACAACTCACATTGTCTGCCCCTCCATCTATCGATGATATGTTATGCTCAATTCCAATTAAGGACCAATCATATCATGTAAAAATTCTAGAATATCAGATATGAAACATGGTTCCCTGTTAGAAACAAACACATAGGGATCCCCATGAATTCTCACCATCTCTTGGATTTACAATTCCTTGAGATGATCCACCTCCATTATCTCCTTGATAGGAAATAAATTCACATATTTCATAAGTCAATAAATGATCAACAAAATTAAATCCTTCCCACTAAGTTTCCAAATAAAAACAATGAATAAGTATATAGAAATATCATGTCACTTCCATTCCAAAATAGGAAAATGTTGCAATAAACTAGTAGGTATTTCTCATCCCAGCTTTATTTTTTGACAAATGAGGCTCTATGAGAAAAAATATACATCTAAACACCTCTTCCCAAGATACGAACACCAAAATCACATCTCAAGATACAACTCTGTATCCCTATAATGTACCGACCAACAAGACTAGTGTCAACTATCTATCAACTCGTTCCTTAGGGAAATTGGAAAAATCAACCTTCTATGAAAGAACAAATCTCCATCGAGAGACTAATAACACTCACCTAAGGTCTCCACACCCTAATGGATACTAAATAACCATTATTATTCAATTTATATGACCATATTGATTCATACTCAATCATTAAAAGATTTTTAATATTTATTTGAGACCAAGAACACCTATCCACTAAACTATTCCACTCCCAAGATCATCTCATAAAAAAAACTCATCAGAGACCACTCCTCAACTGATTCATTCTTGTATTATGTTAGTTATTTTCTTCTCAAATAATCTGAAACGAAATTGAATTTTCCATAATTGTATGAAATATCAAAACCAATATTCAAAACATACATCATCCAATGCCTATGTCACAAGTTAAAATCCCTCTGAGAAAAGTATTTTTGAAGACCATATCATTATAATAAACTATAAAGCTATACCCAAATAGATATTGACCCCTAATTTTAATTGAATTCATAAATGCTTCCAACTTAAGATTGTGGATCTTGTAGTTCTTCTAAAAAAGGTGTGACTAAAGAGAGAAATAGGACACTGCATGTTTCCCCTACAGAAAGACACATCCCAAAATTTTATTAGAATCACCAGTGAAGACATCGTAACCAAACACTATTTTTGAAAGAATCCATACTTGTCACAAAGTCATCCTCACCTTCAACATGTCAAATTCAATCTGATATTTTTAATTCCATTTAAACATTACAATCATAAAATATAGATATGTCATTGAATATTAAATCTTGGATAAATCTTGAATAAACTATATATAGTAACGATCCATACACAAGAATCTCTATATTTCGAAAGCATTTATTTGCTACTCTCATGACATAAAAACATGTATTATATTAGGATCCACTAAAAACCCTCTCAGATATCATTTTTCACAAAAAATCACTTTTTGTATCAAACAACCACATTCAAAAAGCATACCATATTAAAAAAATTCATTTATGTATACGAAATTTATATAAAATTGTTTTTATTCACCTCCTAAGACTTTAATTACACCAAAAATACATCCAAAAACTCAAAAACAAAAGTTTCTAAAAACAAATAATATATTCAGTTTATAAAATCTATAAATACCATAGGAGTGTTAGTTTCATAGGTTGGAAAAAACAAAAAACACCAAATTCCCATACCAACTCCTAAATGTTGTATTCGGTATGTCATCTTCTTAGATTGTCAACTAGTTGTACACTAACCAAAGGATGGTATTTTTAAACCAACAATGCCCTCTAAACTAGGTAAAGACATCCCCAATCCTAGGAAAAGGATATTTGTTCTTCACAGTCACCCGATTCAACTTTTGATAATCAATCCAATGTCAGAGACACCCACATGCCATATTAAAAAATAGGACATATAAAGTCCATGATGAAATTCAATGATGAATAAACCCCTTATCATCTAGATTCCAATGAAGGAATTTTTCTTTCACTAACTCAAAAGGTTCATTCGATAACATGTCCTTGAAATTTTCCTCATATGAGGAGCATGTTTATAGTAAACTCGAACACTCTATGGTGGTAATATAGAAACATCATTCACAAATAACACGAGGAATGTAAAACCCACCTTAATAAGTGTAATAAATAAAATAGGATCAATGAGATATTGAATATATCTAAAAACCATCATGATATTACCCTATAATAATGAAAAAAATGGCCCGCTCTTCATGATCCATAGTCTCACTCACCCTAAAAAGAATTAATGACCCCACCGGAAGATAAAATCTAAACCCAGTGATGATAATATCCAATATAGGCCATCACTGTGATCATCCAATCCAAGAAATGTATTAGGTATAATATTTCCATATCATGATCTAAAATGTCCCATATCACCCCATAGTTGGTTATCATCACATGACAGGAGGTTCACTTGAATAATTCATCATCCCTCTTTCCCAAATGTGTGGAAAGATCCAATAAGTTTGGAATATGTTATGAATTTAAAACCAATCTATATACAAATGTTGATGATTTTAAATAATTAGTAGCACATTTATCAAATAAAGCTATAACCATATATTAAGAAATAAACACCATACCTCTAATTGTACCCAACCATACATTATATTCATATAGCCCATACAGTAATATTAAAAGACATAATTTCATAGCCACATGACCACCACATTTTCCTAAAGATTAGACCAGCCACCATTAGATATATCAATATAAACCTGTGAAACCATGGTGAGAATTGATTTAGTCATACTTACATGGGATATCCTTTCACATAAATGCTTCATATGGTTTAATAAACCATAATGATGAAAGGTCTTATGAGCCTTCATACTGCTAGGATTGGTATGATCATTCCTTGCACATTGATAGTAGACATATTATTGCTGCCTTGGTGAGGAATCCGAAACTGGTCTTGAGGAAAACTGACCACCCTTTCACATCCTTTTTCTACCAAAAGACACACACTTTGTAATATATTTACCATACGAAGATCTAACCAAACCTACCATTCCATCTATATCTACCTCATATAAAGATTCTTTATTGAATACCTATACAATCATAGAAAGAAACCTGAGAATCAGCAATGACTAAATAGGAGGCCTCATTCCCAACTAAATACTTCAAGAATTTTGGTACACATTTGTGGCTAGCTTTGATACTATATGTAGCAGCTTAAAAAATAGGTGTAATACTCTATAATTGTTTTCTCCCATTTCTTAAAGTTAAGAAACATATGATTCATCATCACAAATAATGTCTTAAGGTAAACTTTCAGATTGATGATTTTCATGAAAGATGTACAAGGTGGTTCCCCATGTAAAGTTGCACATAAGATATCCATCTCCTTCCTAATCAACAAAGAAAGAATATAGAAAAGACTAAACTAGATACCTCATGAGTCTTCATTAAATTGAAGATCCTATAAATCCACTCATTCCAATTATCATTTTTTTGGGGGTCTATTTTCACCATAGAATATGGGTGCATTCTTCATAGTGAATTCAGAGACTTGTTTCTCCACACATCCCATGTTCACAACACCCACTTTTCCTTGTGTCTTAATTGTATAGATCATATATTCAACAAAATCAGTGTCTACTGGAGAATTCATCTATGGTTCCTATATCATATCCTCTTCTATTAGATATAGAATTGATTTTATTATAATAATGGTCTGTTAAGATAAAGACAACAGCCATCAAACTTCAAATCGTATTCTAAAACAGTGGAACCAACATCATGAAATCACATATATTATTTAAAAAATCTAAAATTTAAATTTGTAAGTAATTCATTGATCAAAAACACATTAAGAAAAAACATCTCCCTTCAAATAAAATCCCCATCTAATTCATTCAAATGAACTGTAATACCTGGTCCCAAAAATGATATTTTTTCCTACCAACATTGGTAACTCATGTTTATACAAGGAAGGGTGCTATTTTGGGACCCTCCCACATTTACTACATGAATATTGATGGTCCTAACTCATGTACACCCATGAAAAATAACCACACTCAGGCATTATTAACACACTTTAGGTTGAGAAAACCCTATGATATTATGTTATTATGATCCTGCAGGAGTCAACTGAACAAGCCCCTAAAGTTAACCCATCATGCTGGTAAGGATCAAAAGTAAAATAGGATATTTTCTCATATAAACAAAAATAATAAATAAAAGAGGAGTATAATATAAAATTAGGAAATGAATCCAAGAACCATATAATCAAATCCTAAATAAAAAAACCATAAGTATAATAATAAAATACCAACAAGACTCATTGTGAGCAACCATAATCACAAAACCGTCTTGTAATGAAAGAAATAATGAAAAGATAAGTCAGTATGATACAAAATTACTTTCCCTTAACGTATGTCATGAAAAAAAATCCTTTACAACAACCCAACTAAAAAAGAAGGATGTGAGAAAAAATCCTAGTAGAATACCACCATATATTTTATAAAAGCTATAATATAATGATTATAGTATTTCAATATTTTAAAATAGAAACAATTTTTCAAATTATTTTCAAAAATCGAAACCCAATTTAAAATCAACTTCCTTTTTTTCATAAAATTCATTTATATCCACAATTCCCAGAATATAAAGAGTATAAGTGATAGAAAATGAATGCAAATCCATATATCATAAGGTAATAAAGTAAACACATATCCATAGTATAACCCATCATGCGAAAACATTAGATAGATCTAAATGTAAAAATATGCGAGAAAAAATCGTTCATAATAATCAATCATGCAATAATGAATAGTGAATGATAATAAACTTCACATTGGCCCTTGTAATATGTTGAGTTTTTATGAACCTTTTTTGGATTTTTTTTATTTGATGTATTTCATTTTAAATTAAAAAAAGTCAATATTTTGTTATATGGTACAATAAGATAAGATTTCACTACATGAAATACTGACTTGGCTTAGATTACATGAAACACTAAGTTTCTATGAAACAAAATTTTAAAATTATAATTATTTAAAAATATTTTTATAACATATCCATTAAACATAGTAATATGAATATTAATAATACATTTTAAATAATATTTATAATAGATTTATATAAATAAATCATATTGATAATAAAACATATAATTTTGGGTAATTTATTTATATGTTTGAAAATAAAATTTTTATAGATGGACTAATTTTTATTTCCTTCTATGAAAAATAATGAAACTAATTTTATACACTTTTAGAAGTTTAATTTTATAAAATAAGATTTTAATTTTAATTTTTAATATCAAATTTATCTTTGATAAACCATATATTGGATTATATTAATGAATATGGTTATGTGATATATTTTTAATAAAAATATATTTATTATAAAATATTTTTTAATGAGTATACTGAGTTTCAATACATAAGGTAAGGGACCTTCTAGTATCACTTTTATTTATGCAATATAATTCCATATTCACCGCTTATTTCTTTTCTGTGGTGTACCTGATACCCATGAATGTATTATATTATTATTATATGTAAATTTAGGATTATTTACATACCCATTTTTTGATCTTAATTTCATGAGGTTTCACAGTTCAAAAGTTAACAAATTTGTAACATAGTTTTGTCTAAATTTTCCTTCTTTCAGACACATGTTTTGTTATGAACCTATATTATTTTATGAGGTGTATATAATGCCATCTTAAATTTTATATCATTAATATACATAAATTAATGAAATTTTAAGACTCATTTAATTTCATTTTTTTACTTGGGGAGTATGATTAAAAGTTACCAATGAGGTAAGAGTATATTTCAATAATATTATCATTTATCAGGATTTTTTATGATTATGCTTTCATTGATGAAATCTAATGATTCATCTCTCAATATCACTCATGAATTTTATTATTATATGGTAATTAATTATATCATCATGTATAATTACCATATTTCCACTCTTTTTTACATTATATAATTAATAATTTGTTTTTAATAAAATATATCCACATTTATATATTCGGTCGAAAATCAATTTTATTCAAAATACCATATTCTCAAAAAAACTAAAAAATGTTTGTTAAAAATGATCTTTTATGAAAATTGTAAATTTAAATTTATTTTAAAAATAATTTATGGTTTTTAAATATTCTATAATATCTTTTCAAATCTATTTCACTTAAAATGGTTTTAAAAAATATTTTTTTTGGTAAAAAATCATTCTTCAAAGGAGAAATGATATTTTATTCATGATTTTTTTAAAAGTTATTTTCAAATTATTTTCATTCTTAAATGGAATATGTTGTTTTTACTCATACCTTTATAGAGAAAAAATCTAAAGGTTCCATTATTTTTAATTTTTGGAATTTTTTTTCTGATGGCATGATGTTTACAAAACCTCTTTCTCTTTCAAGAGTTATATGATTATGAAACATGTTTCTTCTCATTGGATATGATTGGATGAAATGATTATAAAACTTGTCTCTTTTCCATAGGATATGAAAATATTACATGTTTTTATACCAATTTCATTTCATGGGTTATGATATGATATATTTTTATGATCTAGTGGCATACATATGTATGATTTCATTATGATATGTGTGGGACGAATATCTTCCTCCAATGAATTGGGTAATGTATCAAATATCATGATATTGACATGGTTGGAATGAAGAGTGAACATTTTTCAGTAAAGGACTATGTCTGGAAATATGGTATTAGGAGTGAAACCATTCCACTAAGATTACCTTGGTAGTGATGCCATGACTGCTATAGAAATAATTTTATATTTTTATGTGTTCCCTAAAATTCCATGTTTTGATCCGATTTTTTTATTTCATATAATATTATATTTATTACCTTATGAAATTCTTATGAACTTCCAATATTTATTCCATGATTCATTTATATGGTCATTTATATTTAGGGTATGTTCTTCTAATGTTTTCATCACATTTACATACTCATATTCTCATGTTTATTCTACCATATCTCCCTTGTTTACCCTTAATGAGCAACTAATATCAACTGTTTTTATGTTTCAATTCCATATGATATGAATACATGTATTATTTATGACGTGTCTCAGAAGTGTGTTAGTCATGTATAACCTAGTGGGAGATAATGTAGCTCATATATGTTCTAGTGATTATGTTTCTATGTTTCCAAAGGCGCTAAAATAATATAGTCTTTGCGAATATATTTGGGTGATATATTAAGTATTGAAAATCAATTATGTATAATATATTTATGTTAAGAAAAGGTCTATATAATTGGAATCAGATAAAAAATTTATTTATCCATTGGAAACTTGGATGATAAAACCTTAGTCAGATCCATAAGAAATTTGGTATATGAATAAGTCTAAGGACGATTCAATGTATAGGAAAATATCCTAGAATTTTGGTAAAGGATATATTTATTAGATTCTAAGAACCACATACCTTTCATGATTATAAAAGTGGATGTGGCTCTAGTTTGGATTTACATTGGGTTTAATACCTTGGAAACACCATATTGAGCAATAACTGATCGGGGACTGGTGCATAAAAAAGGCCTATTTGCACACCAAGTTTGAAATTATCAGGGGAAATGATATAAAAGTTCATAAACATATCATGAATCATCATGAAGGGTTTTAATAGAAGTTTCCTATGAATAACCTATGATAAAACTATAGTGTCATGGATTAAATAAGTTATCAAAATTCTGAAATTCTACAAGTGAATTTTCATGATTATGTGGTTTCTAGCTGTGATTATTATATCTTAATATATATTTTTCAGTTTTAGTCAACATATGGAATAAAAAATAATTAAATCAATGTTGAATGTGATGGGATATGAAATTATTTTTCTCCTAATAATCCAACATATATGGGAGTTAGAATGAAACATCTAATTGAAATGCTCACTAAAGATTCTCAAGCTATGAATCAGGATCAACTTCTGATTGAGTAAAGGAGGGAACAAAACTATATTGATTTCTTCATGAGAAATGGAATCATTGTTTTATCATGTCTTATGATACAATTGTTTCTTAATGATTTTTCTATACCACTCAAAATATATTCTTCGTTCTTAAATGTCTGGAACATGAAAAAGACATTTTAACTACTTATTGGTTAAAAGGAGAAGAATACCATTAATAGACTCTAATTAAGAATAATCAGGTAGTAAGATAAAACTGAATCCTTGGATTGGGGTGATTTCAAGATCTTATTTTTCAAGTAAATTCTAGGTATTCTTATTACAATTATTGATAAATATTTACATGACATAAAGAGAAGGTATGTTGAATCTACTGGTACCTATGATGATAATTTCATAAGACTTGTAGCATACACTTCTGTTTGAATCATCCAAATTTAATGTAAAGTTAATGAAATCATCCATTGCTTAAACCCAAGTCTTATAAGGGAATTATCCATAAGAAACTTTAGTATACATGAAGAGATATTTTTTTTTTGAAATCAAGGTTTAAATGGAGGTTAGAGTTCAGTATCAATGTCATGGTTCTAATAAGAAAAAAAAATATGGCATTAAAAAAGAAAATATAAAAACCATAGTGAGAATAAGATTATATTAACTTTATTCCATATGTGTAGGAATAATCATGGAAGAAATTTTCTTCAAGGGTATCATAAATGTTTTATGTGTTGAAGGGAAGGTCGTTATGCATTTAATTACCAAAGTGTTAGGAAAGAAGTTAGCTGACAAAACCAATTGAGAGAAAGATGCACAAAATTAACATCCCCCTATTTTTTTATACAAGTGTGTGGAGAATAATAATTATGATTAGTAGTGACCCAACTAGAAATTTGATGATGATGCTCGATGTCTTTAACTTCTTAAGAAGTAGAATAGGGGTAAATCTCATGTGATCGCAGTTTCCAACGAGGATTTGATAATGAAGTGGTGAAAGGTTCACTTACCATCCAATATAAATATATAAATTAATTATTTTATTTTCTATATACAAAATCTTTCATATAAAAATAATTTTATAACGGTGTTAATATTCCATATAAATTATTAGATTTGAAATTATTTGTTCAATCACCTAATGGTACAATGATTTCATCTCTAGTATATGATTCCTCCCTACTTCACATTTGTGGGAAGGTGCTTCCTAGAAAAACTATTATTCTTCCTCTGGTTGAATTTGATGTCATATTTGGCATGTAATTTATTTCTCTACATAAATCCCACATTAATTTTTGTGTAAGGAAAGTGAAATTTGATATTATAGACCACCCGACGATCATATGTCATTGTGTTGATAAGTATGAATGTCCTATAGAGATTAAATCTGGTGTATGAGTCTTCTTTACCTTTAATTAGGGTTATTTATCTCAAATTGTTCATTAGAAAATCAAAATTGAGGATATTTATATTGTTTGGAAATTTTTTGGATGACTTTTCAGAAGAGTGGCACTGACTTCCACAAAATCCTACATATGAGTTCTCGATATAACTGTTACCTGATTCCACACCAATTTCAATGACTCCATATATAATGGACTCAACTGATTTGAAGTAATTAATGAAGAAACTATAAGAAATCCTTGGTAAGGGATTCATCCATGTGTTTCACCTTTAGTTCCACCAATTATATTTTTACAAAACAATGATGGATCAATGCGGATCTTCATTGATTATTAGGATTTGAAAAATATTCCGATCAAGAATATGTATCCTCTTTCCTGCATCGATGACTTGACTGATCAATTGTTCAGAGTAAAATATTTTTCCACATTTGACCTTCATTCTAGATATCACTAATTGCGGGTTAAGAATTAATTGTCCATCATGACATTCCATACAAGTTATAGAAACTATTAGTATATGTTGATTCATTTTGGTCTTACTAATGGACCTACCATCTTTATGGATTTGATGAATATAGTCTTTACATATTACCTTGATCATCTTGTTCTAGTTTTAATAGATGATATTATTATCTATTCAAATAGAAAGTAATTGAATGAAGACAAATAAGTAATTTTATTAAAGACCATAAAGAAGGATAAAAATTGTAAAAAAATTACAAAGTATAATTTTTGGATGCAAAGGATTCATTTTTGGGTAATATAATCTCAGTAGAGTGTATTTTAGTATATCCATTGAATACGGAGGCTATTTTATGTTTTATTAGACCCAAAATAGTGATTGAGATCTCTAGATTTTGGTTTATCTAGATGTTATCACCATTTTGTTGCTAATTTATTGAGACTCTCTATTCCACTAGCCATGTTATCATGGAAGGGTGCCAAGTTCCTTTGGAAAGATGAATGTGAGGAAAATTTCAAGGAACTAAATCTAAAGTTAACAGTACACCTATTATTACATTACAATGTAGTGGATACATGTTTGTAAACTATAGTGATGCATCCTAGAAGTTATTTTAATTTTTTCTTATTCATAATAACATGGTTATATCCAATGCCTCAAGAAGATCGACTATTCATGAGAAAAATTTTGCAACTCATGATTTGGAGTTAACTGTGTTAAAATTTAAAATAATTATATAATGGAATTACATTTATAGATAAAATATTGATGTATATATTGATCATCAAATTATGAAATTTATTTTCACATAGATGGAGTGGAACTTGCACTTGGGAAGATGGTTAGAGATGAAAAAGGATTTTGACTACTCAAAACATCACAAACCTGGGAAAGTGAACAAGTTGGATGATGTTTTGAGTTGAAAGGATCATGCTAGATTATCTATGTTGATGATCTCAAAGGATATGATATTTAAGGTTTTGTAAAATATGGATATAGAAATCTTGATGGATGGAGAAAATAATATCTTTCTCAATTGAATGTTCAACCCTCTATCAAATTAAATATTAATGAGTCACAATATGAAGATATGGTGATGAAAAAGAATGTAGGAAATTTCCGTAAGTTTATCATTGATTAAAATTGAGTTATATGGGTCAAGAATCGTGTATATATTCTATCAATACCAAATTTTAATAAGGGAATTTTAGAGGGAGACCATATCTTATCATTCTCTATTCATACTATATGTAAGAAAGATGTATAGAGACATGAAAAACAACATTTGGTGGGAAGTCGTGAAGAGGGATATCACAGAGTTTTTATCATTGTTCTTGGTATGCCAACAAGTTATGGATGAAAGACAAAAGTATAAGAGCGTGTCACAACCATTACCCATACCAAAATAGAAATATGAGGACATCACAATGTATTATTTAATTGGACTCCCCAATACCACTAACGTATTTAATTATATATGGTTAGTAGTCAGCCATTATAAAAATTATATACACTTCATTGATATTAGAGAAGACTTCTCTCTAGATAATTTTTCCTAGATATTGATTTTTAATGTAGTAAGGTTTCATGGAGTACCACATTCTCTTATATATGATGGGATATGTGGTTTACAACAATGTTTGGGTGAATAATTCAGCAACAACATGATACAGAATGGATTTTTGTCACTTATTATCATCCTCAGATGAATTCTAATACTAAATGAGAAATTAAAAAAATATGGGGGATATGTTATGTATCACCCTGACCCCAGTTTCCCAAAGTTGGTGCATTATTTTAAAAACATTGGCATTATTACAAGGAATCAAGTCTCCAAAGACCGATCAGCTTAGAAGTCTTGGAAAATAGATTTCATACATGAACATTACTGTAACACCCCGAGATTTTATGAAAAATATTCTTTTAATTTCATTGATGTCTCGTGTTGTACGCTACACCAATGTTATCTTGTACTATACGCAACACCGTATTAGCTTGCAGTATATGCAACACTATTCTTGGGTCGTGTTACACACAATTTCAAGTTCATTTTGGAGAAATTATTCTACGCAACATTAAGTATAGATTTTGTATAATGTATAAATAAAATATGTTTTTATTATGTTATACGCAACACCAAATATATCTTTCACTACACGCATCCCTCACTTGGATTTCATTACACGCAATCGTGACCTTCCTCGATAGCGTGTGTAGTACGCAATACTGGGTTTCACTATAATATTATGAACTAGTTGTTATTAATAGTATTAACTACATTTTGAATTTTATAACATTAATATTCATCTTACACATTTTCTAAAACATGGTATGTGAACAAATTAAATTTTTCGGGTGAAATAAGTATTTTTCAAAAAATGTAGTTCTGCCGTCTTTTGATGGTGCACCAACATTAAATCTAGTTTTTGACAGGTTTATAAGCTCCATTTGACAAAATAAAATTCTTCTTTGGAATCAGGATATAAAAATTTACTTTGGATAAATTTTTCATATTATTCTAATAACTTTCATATTCTAATGAATAGTAAAAACACGCTATATTTTAATTAAAAACAACTTTTTACATTGCAATAATTTATATGATAAAGTTATAATATTGAATGGTTTTAAAGTATAAATAGAATATATTTTTACCATTTAATATAATATAAGTCATTACCATTAATTTTATATTGATTCACAGGTAAAATCATTTCAATCTTTGGCAATGTTCTAACTTTTAAAACATGTTTTCTTAAAAACGGGATTAATTTTAAATTAAATACTGCAACTTATGTGCTTTGAATTTTAAAAAATGGATTCTATATTTCAATTCAGTGGGTCCAAATTATGTTAATAGGTTACTTTTATTTTTTTGATATCATGAATAGTAACTATGGTTATTTTTATTTACTGCTGTTAAAGGTAAATCGGGTAATTATGGGTAAAAATAAGCTTATAAAATTATCCTAACACCTGATAAAATTCTATTGGATGAATAAAAATCGACCCATATTACCTAAGGTTCGTAATAGATTAATTTTATGGACTTTTGACCTTGAAAATTATTTAATTATTATTAAAACCAAAGAAAGTGACAACATTTCACACTCTTAAATCTTAGAAGTATAATAATTTTAATTTAGTGATAAACTTCATAAAACCTTGAATATAAATAGTCTCCATAAATCTAATAAAATTATCTACATCATGAGAATTTATTTAGAAATTTTAGGGATTAAATAATTTTCATTAATGGTGACACAATAGTGATGCGGAAATTGTTTATTTAGTGAAAAACAATAATATAGATTTTATTAATCTAATAGTGACCATAAAAGTAACACAAAACCTAAAAAAAACTTATTGGTCATGTACATGTTAACCATAACCATCCAATCGTCGATTATTTTACCATTTCGATCCCTATAAAAGAGATTATGACACTTATATTATTTTATTTTAATTGATGTCGAAGTTTTCACCTTCGTAATTTAATAAAGATAAAATTTTAAAAGATTGTTTTTTTACAAGATAAATTAGGCTAAATGTATTATTATATAATATAATATATTTCTCTACATCATAGTATTTTATGTTTAATTTTTATACAACAAATAAGTATATTAAATAATTATACAAAATTGTTGTATTAATTATTTTAAAAAGAGAAATATCAACTAAATGATATTAAAAGTATTAAAATAAATATTATATGAACTAATTAATGTACTCCAATAATTTTATAGACTAATATTACTTTTTAGTAATCTATTAAATATTTTTTTTCGAAAATAAATTCTCTTTGGATCTTATTTATATTCCAATAAATGAATTGTGTCAAAATTGACACTATTGATATTTTATATTATTAAATTGTTTAAAAATCACAAAAATATTTAAAAAATAATAATTAAAATTTATATGATCTAAAATTTCATAGGATATCAAATTATTTATAATTAACAACACATAAGTAAGTATTTATAACCATATAAAATTTATAACATTATTACCACAAATAAAATTAAATAGATTAAATAAGGATAAATCAAAATGAAAAGGTTTAAAATAAAATCAAAACATGTATAAATTTAATTTTTTGATGCGATTACAACAATATATTATCTAATATCTTAATTTTAGTAGCTTTGGAAGTTTTTATGTAGGTTTTGGGTTTATTATAAATTAACATTTTAGAGGTTTCCAAAGGTGCCCCTCTCATCTCTTATAAAAGGGAACCTCCTCCCTCTCCTCTTCACAACACTTTAACATTAAAACTCGGCCAAACCCTGCCCATTTATCTTCTACACATACCTAGATACATTTTGGAGGTTCTGGGTTTCTCAAAAGGTCATTTCTAGTGCCTTAAGAGGAATCTTAAAAGAGTTGTGTCGAAGAAGCAGTAATCTCTTCTACCGATTCTTTCAAGTTTCTTTCTTATTCAACATCTTATTATTTAGTTGTTTTATTATATAGTAATAAAATAAGTATAAAAAATATACTGATATTTTATTATAAATATGAAACAACCCCATTTCACCCTCTATCAATCCTACGGAAAACGAAATCAGCGCGCGTGCGTACGTACAGAATACCGTCTCCACGCCGTGGTGTAATATGGTTTTCCGCCACCACCTTACATAGATGGGTATAATGGTGTAAAGAATAAATATAAATATATTTATTATAACATGATACTAATTCTGAGATATTATATCATCCACTCTAATTCAATTCGATAATTATGGGAGTGATATCATCGCTCGTGCGTATGTACAGATTACCGTCTCCACGACGCGATGAGGTTCATTCTCCAACTTAACCATTAAAAATGATTATAAAGTATATATATTAAATAATCATGAAATATATTTCATATTTAACATACTTTACATATTTATATTTTATTTAATTACTTCCATTCAATTTAATTAGGAAATGAAAACAATGTTCATGCGTACGTACGGTCTACCGTCTCCATGAACGGTGTATTTCTTTCCATTTATCAATATATTTTATATATGTGTATATTCTGAATATATATTATATATAAATTATTTTTTACATTCTGTATGTAAGTAATCATGATCTATGTAATCATATGAATAATTACAAGTCAAAATAGGGATGATAAATGAAACGATTTTACCCAAAATGCTACTTTAACATGAATTTACAAAAGAATGGGTAATATAAAGTCATAAGTGAACCATATATGATATAATAACAATGAATCTAACTCTGTAATAAGTAATTTACATTATTTAAATCATTATACAGGAGGTTCAGATACATACGAAGCATATCTGAGATAAGGTAAGGGATAACTTTTCCAATCTCGTTTTTATCAGAGATTGTTTATTTGTAGGTATTTACTGGGGTTGTATTTATCATCCATGTCATTATTTTATAAAAAAAATTCATGTATGTTTAATTTCCTTTTTACCCATTTTTTAATTTTACTACATGGTATGTAAGGAATCTTTCGTTTTTTTACCATACGAGGTACTTTTTGACTTTTCCGGCAAAAGTACAAGAAGAATGTTTTTTTAAATTGTATGGCATGAACGAATTTTTACGGTTTCATAACGCCTAATTTTCATGAGGATTCTTCTATAATATTTCATGCTTCATTTCAAAAAAATCATTTTCTTTTAAAATTGAATGGAATTTGTGAAAATAAAATGATTTTGAAGAAGAAAGGATGTTTTCCTCAAGAATTCATTTCAAGTGTTTTGTCAAAACTATTTTCCATCAAAGATGACATCATTTAGAATGATTATGTTTCAAGTATAATTTATCTATTATTTACATTGTTTGATTCTTCTTATGATGAAATGATATCCATTTGCTTCATATGGATTACGTTATGATGGGATAATGTTTATGAAACCCATTTTATTCTTTGGTTTATGATGAATGATTTATGTTTATTTTGTGGCACAAGTAAGAATGATTTCATTATGAGATGGGTGGGACCTATATCTCCCTCAAAGGCATTGGGTAAAGATTTATATCTCATGATATAGACATGGCTGGATCGGTAAGTTAATCTAGTTCAGTGATAAAGGACTGGAACGAGGAGTAAACTCGATTCAGAAAGGGACTTTGTCCACTAAGGTGGTCTTGGAGGCAATGCCTTGGATACTATGGAAATAATATCATGTGATTAATGGTTTTCCACAATTAAATGTTTTATTCACATGATATTTTATCATGATTGATGTTCTATTATGATCTATGCCTTACGTACTGCCAAGATTTATTTCACAACTCAATATTTTGATGTTTAAACATTATGTTCATGTTTTGAAGTTCAAATGTATATGGTTTGTTTTATTTTCTCCATGATTACCCTTACTAAGAATTTGAGCTCACCCTTTATATATTTTATTTTCCCCAAGATATAAATAAAGGTTTTAGCAAATAAAACAAAGGGAAGATCTTTATGGTAGATGTTTAAGATCTTTCACCAAGATTAGAAGATTATTTTTTGAGTTTCCAAAGACACTAAACTATTACGGTCCTTGTGTGTCTATTTTTGTTATATATTAAGTATTCCGAAAAAGTAATTTAATGTCTCAGTATGTCAAGATTTGGGTCTCTACAGTTGGTATCAAGGGAAATATTTAGTTAACCATTGGAAACTAGGATGCGAAAACTTTAGTGAATTCCCTAGATATATTTATAAGGTATGTCTATGGATGTCTCTAAAGTTAACTATACATATAGGTTATAGTCCTAGAATTACGGCAATGATCTTATAATTAAACCTAACATGTTATATATTGAAGGTACTCTCTCTTTACTCTGTTGTTTTCCTATCATGATTTTTTCTCTCGCACTATTCTTTTTGGGTTTTAGAAAATGGCTGGAAACAGGAAGATTCATGATAATAGAGGATATGATGGACAATGGAATGATATTCTTCATGAGAAGCCAACTGAAACGGAATTTGGAAATCCAAACATCGTTATTATGCCTAATCAAAAATCTCATAATATGATCAATAATATCAACTTTGGTAAGTTTCCTGACTCGACTAATAAGAGAAAGATGGAGTATCATGATGATCATAGAGGAAAGAATGTTCAATTACCCTCTTGTAAATCATGTGGGAAGAGGCATCAATGAGAATGTTTCAAAGGAACTGGGAGATGCTTTGGGTGTGGAAAAGAAGGACACAAAGCCAGTGATTGTAAAGGAAAAGGTTTAGTTAACACCATGGACAAGGATAATGGTATTTCTACGACATCAACAACGATTAAATGTTTTAAATGTGGAATGTATGGGAATTATGAAAACCAATTCCCTAAGGGAAAGTCTCATGAAGAGAATCAGCATGGTTGTATGGGTAGTATTTATTTTGATGATGATGAAGAGACTACAAATGATATGTGAGATGAAAGAATTTTTCAGGATCGGTCAATGGTTTAACAATGCAGTGGAATGATTTATGTTTATCAAGAGTTATGTTTTATAGGTAATGGTACTATGGAATGAAGACACATCTAAGGATTGTTACTCTATTGTTTTCCCTTAAGTATTTGAAAGTATATGTTGAATGGTACCAGTAACCATGAAAGGTTATTCAGATATTTTTGGAAAGTATATGATATGTGCATAATGAAGGGATAAGGAGATAATGAGAAGTTTTATAGTATTATTGAGCTCATAATTGATGTATGGTCAATGTGATATCATGGTTTTAGTATATAGAATTTTTTTAATTTTTGTATGTGGAAAGAGTTAACTTTTGATAGCATTCATGTTTTCACTAAGGTTCTATGGTAATTTATGTTTCAAGAGAATGCATGATTAAGGTATTCACATGTTTCGAATGTGACCAACAACAAGATATATCTTATGATATATGGGAGACAAATGAACGAATTCACATGATCGGTAGATGAAATTTCTAGTAATCAGATAGATTAATTTTCTATAAGCCTAATGGTTGGAATGGATATCATATAGTACTTCTTAAGGCTATAACTTTATGTTTTTATTTCTGAAATGTTAATATAGTATAGTTTTAGAAAAAGGACAACCTATAGGATGGAAGAAAACCTGTCATGTCAAACAAGGTGGCGGGAATAGAACCCACAACTGAAGTACGACAGGCCTTCATCACCTACCACTAGCCTACAGGAAGTCCCTGGTTAGTAGAAACTAGTTTTATTTTATTAAGCGGTATGATAGATGAAGTATAAGTCCATTTTAGGAACCATTTACGATTATTGTTACCATAGATGGACTTATATATATAAATTTTTCTAACTTTATGTTTGAGACAGATGGAATGACCTATCATTCTATCGTATGATCTTCTAACACTTCATGGAAGACAAATTCAACATCATTTCTTTAAGAGATGAAGTGAAAATTGTTCAAGTCACAAACAACAGTGAGATTTTACCCAAATCAAGTAAGTATTTCTTCTATTTAAAATTTTTCAACTTTATGGAAATGATATTGAAACCCAAAAATGTTTTCCTATTGCTCTTATATCTGATGAATCAGATGGTACCTTAGATCGTCAGAAATTTATGGCTTTGTGATTGTTGGCTTTTTCATAGGCATGTTCTCTACCACTCTCCATCAGAACATGATGGTTAGATTTCTCTTCCAAATAAATATTTTAACCTATGTTCTTCTATGTGGAAACCCAGTGATGAGTTAATTTGGGTAACTGTTATGTTTTATACTTCACTTTTTAAAATTAAGTTTTAGTGTTCCTTTTTACGATGTGGGTTTCTAGGAAAGAAACTTTCAAGAAGTAAACCATTTATAACCCCGATGAATTTCAAGGCCGAAATTCATTTTAAGGGGGGTAGAATGTAACACCCCGAGATTTTATGAAAAATATTCTTTTAATTTCATTTATTTCTTCTGTTGTACGCTACACCAATGTTAGCTTGTACTATATGCAACACTTTATTAGCATGTAGTATATGCAACACTATTTTTGGCTGGTGTTACACAAAATTTCAGGTTTGTTTTGGGGAAATTATTATACGCAACATTAATTATAGATTTTCTATAATTTATAAATAAAATTTGTTTTGCTTATGTTATACGCAACACCAAAGGGAGCTTGCACTACCCGCATCCCTGACTTGGATTGCATTACACGCAATCGTGACCTTCCTCGATAGTGTGTGTAGTACGAAATACCAGGTTTCACTAAAATATTATGAACTAGATGTTATGAATAGAATTAACTAAATTTTTAATTTAAAACATTAATATTAATCTTACACATTTTCTAAAACATGGTATGTGAACAAAATAAATTTTTCGAGTAAAATAAGTATTTTTTTTTAAATGCAGTTTTGCCACCTTTTGATGACGCACCCACATTAAATCTAGTTTTTGACAAGTTTATAAGTTCAATTTGACAAAATAAAATTCTTCTTTGGAATCAGAATATAAAAATTTACTTCGGATAAAATTTTCATATTATTCTGATAACTTTCATATTTTAATGAATAGAAAAAACACGATATATTTTAATTAAAAACAACTCTTTTTCATCGCAATAATTTATATGGTAAAATTATAATATTTAATGGTTTTAAAGTATAAATATAATATATTTTTAGCATTTAATATAATATAAGTCATTACTATTGATTTTATATTGAATTCATAGGTAAAAACATTTCAAACTTTTGCAATGTTTTAACTTTTAAAACCCGTTTTCTTAACAACGGGATTAATTTTAAATTAATTACTGCAAATTCTGTGTTTTGAATTTTGAAAAATGGATTCCATATTTGAATTAAGTGGGTCCAATTTATCTAAATAGGTTACTTTTATTTTTTGGATATCATTAATAGTAAGTACAGTTATTTTTATTTACTGCAGCTAAAGGTAAATCGGGTAATTAAGGGTAAAAATAAGATTATAAAATTACCCTAACACCTGCCAAATTTATATTTGATGAATAAAAGTCGACCCATATCACCTAAAGGTCAGAATAGATTAATTTTATGGTCTTTTGACCATGAAAATAATTTAATTATTATTACTACCAAAGAAAGTGACAACATGTCACTCTCTTCAATCTTATAAGTATAATAATTTTAATTTTTTTGATAAACTTCATAAAACCTCGAATATAAATAGTCTCCAGAAATATAATAAAAATATCTACATCATGAAAATTTATTTAAAATTTTTAGGGATTAAATAATTTTCATTAAAGGTGACAAAGTAGTTATGCAGAAATTATTTATTTAGTGAAAAATCAATAATATAGTTTTTATTAAACTAATATTGACCATAAAAGGAACAAAAAACCTGACCAAAACATATTGGTCGTGTAAATGTAAACCATATTCATCCAATGGTTTAATATTTCACCATTTGGATCCTTATAAAAAGCATTATGACACTTATATTATTTTATTTTAAATGATGTCAAAGTTGTCACCTTCATAATTTAATAATTGTAAAATTTTAGAACTGGGTTTTTTGAAGATAAATTCGACTAAAAGTATTCTTATGAAATATATTATATTTATATTCATCATAGTATTTTATTTTTAATTTTTATAAAACAAATAATTATATTATTTAATTATACAAAAATGATGTATTAATTATTTTTTTAAGAGAAATATCAAATAAATGATTTTAAAAGTATTAAAATAAATATTATATGAACTAATTAATGTACTAAACTAATTTAATAGATTAATATTACTTGTTATTAATCTATTAAATATTATTTTTCAAAATTATATTCTATGTGGATCTTATTTAAATTCAAATAAATGAATTGTGTCAAAATTGACACTATTGATATTTTATATTATTAAATTGTTTAAAAATCACAAAAATATTTAAAAATTAAAAATTAAAATTTATATGATCTAACATGTCATAGGATATAAAATTATTTATAATTAATAACACATAAGTAAGTATTTATAACCATATAAAATTTATAACATTATTACCACAAATAAAATTAAATATATTAAATAAGGATAAATCAAAATGATAAGGTTTAAAATAAAATAAAAACATGTATAAATTTAATTGGATGATGATATTACCACCCTATATTATCTAATATCAAAATTTTAGTCACTTTGGAAATTTTTATTTGGGGTTTGGGTTTATTATAAATTAATATTTTAGAGGTTTCCATAGGTACCCCTCTCCTCCCTTATAAAAGGGCACCTCCTCCCTCTCCTCTTCACAACACTTTGAGCCTTCAAGCTCAGAATAACCCTTCCCATTTCTTTTCTACACTTCCCTAGAAACATTATAAAGGTTCTTCTCTTCTCAAAATACCAACTCTAGTGACTTAAGAGGAATCTTAAAAGAGGTGTGTCGAAGAAGAGTTAATCTCTTCTACCTATTCTTTCAAGTTTCTTTCTTCTTAAACTTATTCTTCATTAGTTGTTTCATTATAAAGTAATAAAATTGGTATCAATAATATAATTATATGTTATTATAAATATTAAACAACCTCATTTCACCTTCTGTTCATACTAAGTAAAATGAAATCATCACGCAGGTGTACGTACGGAATACCATCTCCACGTCGTGGTATAATATGTTTTTCCACCACCACCTTACTTGGATGGGTATAACGGTGTAAAGAATAACTATATATATGGTTATTATAACATGATACTAATTAAATATATTATATCACCCACTCTAATTCAATTCAATAATTATGGTAATGATATCATCGCTTGTGCGTACGTACAGATTACCTTCTCCACGACGCGATGAGATTCATTCTCTAAGTTAACCATTCAAACATGATTATAAAGTATATATATCAAATAATCATAAAATATATGATATTTTAATGATACTGGAATTATTTATATGTTATTTACTTACTTCCATTCAATTTAATAAGGAAACTAAAACAGAGTTCATGCGTACTTACGACCTTCCATCTCCATGAACGGTGTATTTCTTCCCATTTAACGATATATTATATATATATGTATATTATGAATATATATTATATATAAATCATGTTTTAAATTCTGGATGTAATTAATCATGATCTAAATAATCATATGAATAATTACAAGTCAAAACATGTATGATAAATGAAACGATTTTACCCAAAACGCTACTTTAACATGAATTTACAAAAGAACGGGTAATATAAAGTCATAAGTGAACCATATATGATATAATAACAATGAATATGATTCTATAATAAGTCAATGACATTATTTAAATAATTATATTGGAGGTTTAGATACATACGATGCATATCAGACATAAGGTAAGGGATAACTTTTCCAATCTCGTTTTTATCTGAGATTGTTTATTCGTAAGTTTTTACTGGGGTTATATTTATCATCCATGTCCTTGTTTTCTAAAAATGGTTTCATGTATTTATAAATTCCTTTGTACCCATTTTTTACTTTTACTACATGGTATTTAAGTAATCTTTCTTTTTTTACCACACGTGGTACTTTTTGACATTTCCGACAAAAGTACGAGAAGAATGTTTTTTTAACTTATACTGCATGAACAGATTTTTAAGGTTTCATAAAACCAAATTTTCATGAAGATTCCTCTACAAGATTTTATGATTAATTTTAAAAAATCATTTTCTTTTAAAATATAATGGCATTTTGTGAAAAGAAAATGATTTTAATAAGAAAGGATATTTTCCTCCAGAATTCATTTCAAGTGTTTTGTCAAAACTATTTTCGATCAAAGATGACATTATTTAGTATGATTTTGTTTCAAGTATAATGTCTCTATTATTTAATTTTTTTTATTATTCTTGTGATAAATGATATCCATTTGTTTTATATGGATTACGTTATGATGGGATGATGTTTATGAAACCCATTTTATTCTTTGGGTTTTGATGAATGATTTATGTTTATTTTGTGGCACAAGTAAGAATTATTTCATTATGATATGGGTGGGACCTATATCTCCCTCCAATGCATTGGTTAATGATATATATCTCATGATATAGACATGGATGGAATGGTAATTTAATCCGGTTCTGTGATATAGAACTAGAACGAGGAGTGAACTCGATTCAGAAAGGGACTTTGTCTACTAAGATGGTCTTAGCAGCAATGCCTTGGCTACTATGGAAATCATATCATGTGATTAATGGTTTACCACAATTAAATGTTTTATTCTAATGCTGTTTTATCATGATTTATGTTCCTTTATGATCTACGCTTTATGTACTTCCAAGATTTATTTCACAACTCAATATTTTGATGTTTAAACTTAATGTTCATGTTTTGAAGTTCAAATGTATATGGTTTGTTTTATTTTCTCCGTGCTTACCCTTACTGAGAATTTGAGCTCACCCTTTATATGTTTTCGTTTCCCCAAGATATAATGAATGGTTTTAGGTAAGAAAAAAGGGATGATCTTTATGGGATATGTTGAAGATCTTTCACAAAGATTAGAAGATTATATTCCGAGTTTCCAAAGACACTAAACTATTACGGTCCTTCTGTTTATATTTTTGTTATGTATTAAGTATTCCGAAAAAAGTAATGTAATGTCCATGTACTTCATGCTTTGGGTCTCTACAATTACATTACACTTTCTAATATACAACACCAAAAAAATCCTTTGAAACTTTCATTGTTCCCATAGCATAACCCTGCATCTCAAACATAAAACACTTCTTTGGATCCTGAGAAAATAAAACATAAGAAAGGGGTGAGCTCAAAAACTCAGTAAGGGTGAGAAATATAGAAAAAGATAACATAAATATTAATCATGGTGAATAATTTAAACCAATGACTTTACCTATAATAAACATGAATAATTTTATGGAAGGAATATGAGCTGAGTAAATAATGCCATAATAAAACATTATCATGGGTATTCTACTAGTAGAATGACCACATAAACCATCAATATTATTTTCATAATGTGGGAATGTATAATACCAGACTTTAATTTCTGTGTCAAGGCCTCATGCCAGGTCCTAAGGGCTAACGATAACCGGACCCAAACCCAGAGAGCCTTTGTAATCGGACTCTATCCTAGAGAGACTCTGTAACCGGACTCCATCCCAGAGATCCTATGTAACCGGACTCCATCCCAGAGAGCCTCTATAACCAGACTCCATCCTGGAGGGTATGCTATAACCGAAACCCAACCCGAAGGGCTTACTTTTACCGGTCCCCAACCCGAAACAAACTAGTCCAATACATTCATTATAAGAAAATGTTGAAATATAACATAAACATTCATATTAAAACTTGCATACAAAATGTCAATACTTTGACCATAAACCATGAATGGTATACGAATAACACATCCACAGTCAAAGGTATCACAAAACCTCTAATACAATATGGACGTTTTGTATCATAAAAAATCAACTTCAAATAAACTTAAAATCCATCAAAGGATGTTGACATAGATGAAATCAAAACCTTTTTTAGAGAAATATCTATTTCTATTTTGAAATAATTTAATAGTCACATATTTATAAAGAAAACATTTATTTTTAAAATATTCTTATAAGATTTTAAGGGATGCTTTGGCGATGTTATAATGACGTAATATAGCTGCACTCGCTGTATAAGATAAAAAAACATTCTTACTTTAATTTTGTCGAAAAGGTCATAAAGTACCTTGTTTGGAAAACGACGGAAAGATTCCTTTATAAACATCTTATAAAATTCAAACAAGGGTATAAATGAATTTAAACCATAGTCTACAAAATAGTAATAATGTTTTGAAATACGTTTTTAAGAAACATGGATGTGGATGATATAGAGGTCCCAGTTGACAATTACGTATAAACAACCTCAGATAATAAAGAGATTGTGAAATTAACCCTTACCTCGTTGTAATCAATCGATTCATATGAACAATAGTCAATAAAAACCAAATAAATCATATAATATCATGAATATAAAGAGAATTATGATAATATATATCAAATTATAGTACACAATACTCCACATGCAATAAATAAGTGGTGAACAATGGAAATCTCATGGAATTAAAAGTGAGATTAGAAACCCCTTACCTCGTGTCCGACCTGACCCGTTCGTTCTTTAATATCCTGAATAATAAACTAAAGTTAATTTATACTTGCTTAAGAACCTTCTTCAATTTTATTATTACTTTTATATCACTTATTACCATTTTATAAACATTATGTAATCATTTAAGTTAATAACATTCATTTTGTCGATATTTGGCACTTGAGTCAAGAATGAACACCTTATAGTTACAATTTGTTCACATGGTTAAAAGTTCATTATATCCAGAATTATACTAATGATTTAGATATCATATATATCATATATATCCAGTATATATATGTATTTATAATAGTACATATCATTTTCGGGTAAGAAATGAAATGCACCGTTCATGGAGACAGTAAGTCGTACGTACGCATGAACGCTACTTTCATTTATATTTATTATTTTAATGGAATTAAAATATAATTATAAATAGGTATATTATAATTACAGTATAATATCATATATAATATCATTAACTTCATCCTTTATACGTCCCACATATGTTATTAATGAGTCATATCACGTTGAGTGGGTGGTAGTCTGCACTTCCTCAAATGAAATTATCGTGTTTACCCATAATGGAAACCATTAAGGTATTATATAAGAGAACAATACAGAACCATGAATAAAACATAAACATAATATATATCATATATAAATATAGTGCCATCATAATGGCCACCATGAGAGGCGGTATCATGTAAGTGAACAATCATCATTTTGTGAGGTCTTTGTTTTCCATCTACAGAAAAATTATGTTCTTCACCCATTAGATGGAGGTGTGTGTAAGTGAAGTTATAATACATATGATAAAAATATACTAGTATATTGAGGATAATTTTTTTGTTATAAAATAAAGAAATAAAAAGAGTTTAGTGTTTGGAGAATTAAAATAAAATAAAAGAATTTAAGAGAAACTGTTACCTTTAATTTGGGTAACATCCCTTGGTTTGAACCAAAATAACTTCTTGAATTTCCTTCTACCTAAGGTAAGGCTTCTAGAAGGAAAATAGGGATGTAGGGAGCTTAATCTGGTAGATTTTAGATGATACTAATGGCTTGAGCGGTGTGAGGAATTGGTTAGAAGTGGTCTCCTTTTATAAGGGGGAGGAGGGGATCTTTAAGAAAGTGTTAAAATATTATTTTATTATATAATAAAATTAGGTTTCTAGAAGGTTGAAAATCATTAGGGTCGAAGAAAAGATGACTAATGGTCGAAATAAAATCATACAATAAGAATTGGACATGTTTGGGATATTATTTTAATATTTATAATCTAATTTATATAAATCATTTTTTAATGAGGTAAATACTACATCATTATTGTGTCATAAATAATTTCATTTATTATATGTTTAAAAATGATAAATATTTTACCATGATGTAGGAAATATTGTTATATTTCCAATGAATATTTATAGTCAAAAATATTACTTCTATAACACCATATAAAAATTAATTACTAAAAGATTTTTGTTTATGTCAATTTTTCATTTACTTTAAATTAATTAATCTAAAGTGTCATTATCATTCATAAGTGGCTCCATGGGGTCCCAAAATCGACCCAAGGATGGCCATGGTCTGAAAATACTCATAAAATAATGTTAGTTTATGTTTTAAGGTAATTTTTTGTTATTAGAATATTCTTTTTACCTTGAATTACCCTATTTACCGTTAACCGCGGTAAATAAAAGTCAAAAGTTACTATTCAAAAAAATTTATTTTCATATTATTGTACCATATTTTACTTACTGTGGTTAACCGTGTCTCTCTAATTTTTGAAATTCAACTCACAAAAGCGGTAAAATTATGTTTTTTTCAAATTTGCAAATACTCCTAAGAGGTGGGTAAGTGACGGTAAAAAGTTCAATAAAATTTTTATATTTGTAAACTTATTATAAAATGACCTCAATGAAATATTTTGGACATGTATAGGTATTATGTATCTATTTTGACCTAAAATAAATTTAAATAAAATAAATAATTATTTAAATAAAAAGTCGGTTTTAACCAATAACTCAGTGTTTTTCACTATTCATCAAAAATTGTTGTTTCTCAGAAAAATACCATAAATTCAGCCTAAGATATATTTTATATTCCAAATTCAAAAATGATGTATATTTTACCAAATTCAAAACATATAAGTTGAATTAATTAATTTGAAATTAATTCTCGTTGTCAAGACAAATAGCGTGTTTTTAAGCAACAATATCTATCAAAAGATTGACAGTTGTTTTTGTCAAATTTCATAGTGAAATTAATTATAATGACCTAAATTTTATTAAACAATAAAAATATAATATAATTAAACATAAAAACCAATCAAATGATTAATTGAACACTATAAATTATTTCGATTAAAAAAGTTGTTTTTAATTAAATTTTAGTATTTTTCACTATTCACCAAAACATGAAAGTTATCAGAAAAATACCAACAATTTTTCAAAACTAATTATTTATCTCTCTATTCTAAAGAAGAAGTTTATTATATAAAATTAAATATATAAAAGTTTTAAATATTAGATTTAAAAATGGTTCACCCTCAAAAGGCGGTAAAATTTCATTTTATAAAAAAATACTTCCTTTATCTAAAAAATTGAATTTTTTCTTATATTATGTCTAAGAAATTTATAATATGGATTATAAAATTATAATAATTATATAAAGTTCAAGATGAAGTTAATACTATTCATAACTACTTTTGAACGGCTAGTTTGGTAAGTCGTGGTGTGCTTGAACTCAGTGTTGTGTGTACTGCAAGTTATTGAATTACTTTGAAGAAATAATTTACTATGAAATCATGGGGTGTTACATTCTTCCTTAATTCAATAAATATCATCCTCAGAATTTGAAATTTTTCATTAAAAATAGAAGGTTTGAAAATATAAAATACCTTTGTGGGAAAACCCACCTCGGAAATTGGGTTAATAAAATTTAGTCTTAATAAGAGGAAACGAGGAATGAAAAATTCACCCCCAAATTATCATCTAGATTAGGAGAACATTAGTGTAAATTAGTGACACCTAATTGGAGGAAAATGTAAATATATATAGGGAGTGATTGATTTCATCAGTCACAATCAATTGTATAATTGAGGGCCTCAAAGCCATCAATCTATGATGATTTAAAATATCATCGATTCAACAAAACATAAGGTATTAGGATGACACATTTTTAGTTTTAAGATCCATTACCTAAAGTTTAAAAATTATTTTCAACATATAATAAGAGAAAATATATATATATATACTTGACAAGTAGAGTTCCATCCTTTAATTAATTTCTACCACAAACTCATCTTTCACTCTAAAATATATTAGAACTTTAAAAACTATTATATTTATCCTATTCGTATAGGGTTCAATAAAATAAATTTATAATTCACCTATAAGACCCTTTAAAAAAATAAACTACATTATACAATCCAGGGACATCACATAGTTCAGTGGTAGGTGATAAATCCCAATATCACTATGGTTGTGGGTTCTATTCTTGCAGCTTTGTCTGACGCGACGGGTTATCACACAGTCTGCTTGTTGTCCTTTTTATAAAAATTCAAAAATAACCTTATCAATAGTATCTTAATCTATTCCAACCTTCATACTTATCCAAAATAAATCTACCCAAACTCACATTCCAAAATTTATAAGGAAGTTAAACATAATGGAGATCCTTTTTTCCACGTAATAACATGTGAACACCTTCATCATATATTATTTTAAAAATTGGCAACACCCTGAATAACAATAAAACCCTATTGATTACATTCATGTTCCATTAGACTTTATATAATACTGGATATATTCCTTATATCCAAAATTATTGAAAATTACAATAATGATGAAATAAACAAACAATTAATCAGTTCCAAGGAAGTCAAGAATATCCAATATAATATATCAAAATCAGACATCTCTTATTCCAAAATCAATACCTCAGTATCAGAACCATATTATGGTTTATCATTCTCTCAACCATATATTTTCCAAAAATTAAACTTGCAATTGATTCACTTTTCTTTTTTCTACACAATTTCAAGTCCTTAATGGAATAGTACTGAAGTACAATCCTTATATAATTTATAATTCTTATAACATGTAAATCATTAAAAAAAATACTCAAATGACATAGTACTTTAATAACAACATAATAAATATAATCATTCCTCTTCATACTCGATAGTATCATGACTTTATTATTATCCAATAGTAGCATTTGGGGTATACTCTGATGATTTGGACATTGATTTGCGTAGTGTCTCAACTCCTTACAGATGAAGCACTGTACATTGGAAACTTTTTTCTTACCCTTGAAATCACGTAATTGGTGTCCATTTTCTCCACACATCCATTCCCTTCAAGAATATACCAAGGTGATTCTTTCCATAGTTATCACATATGGAAAAATCCTTCTTTTCCCTCTTCCCTTTATCCATCTTTCTTACTTCTATCCTTTTCTTCTCTTTCTTCCCTTCAAATCCATAGGACTCAGATAATTATTTACTTATCTTATTAATACATGATACTATTTCTTCATATGTTGAGAATAACAAGGAGACTATTTCCCTTCCAAATGTTGTCTTAATAATGTGAAAGATATGATTCATCTTACTCTTTAGATCATACATATTGCTAGAGTTCACATTCCTTCTACTGGGTGCCATTTCTATACAATGGCATAAACTAGATTAATTTATTAATCGAAATAAATAATTCCAAACATGTAAAATACTTAACATAAATTGAACAGTTTATGGATAAAATCCATAATCATAAAAATATTTTCTTTGAGGAAGTATATACTCATAAACCTTTCATAGTGATTTGTAAATAAAAAGAGAATTATCCTAAGCATATCCCCCGTAAGTGTCATAACCAAGAGTGCAGCAAGGCCCATTGTCGTGCACTAGTTCTCGTTCAAGTCTATGTCAAAGTGGTGTTTTTGGGTATTACCCCTAGGTATATCTTTGATAGATCAGTCTCTACCTGCTCGTATCTAGACAGGGATTTATTTGCTTAGAAAACTCACAAAATCTCTACATTACCAAAATTCTAGGAAGTTCTTCTATACTAAGATTCAAATTATATCATAGGGATATGGATTCTAATCAGAGTTTATCTAAATCTAGTTTCTATGGTTATTGCTAAACTTCTTCTGATACCAACTGTAATTCCCCGGCCCTAGTTACCCAGAGTCAGTGCATTATTACATGACATTGGCATGATCACAAAAATCTAGTCTCAAAAGACTGATTATATTAGTATCCTTAAAAGTACTAGATACATTCATATGGTTTACATTATATCAACAAATGGAAAACTACCAAAACATTGTTTCCATAAACACTGAGATCCCATAGACTATCCCTGCAGGTCAGTCATAATAAACTTCTTCACATCCTGGGAAATAAAACATAAGAAATAGGTGAGCTCAAATGCTCAGTAAGGGTAAGCAATACAGTGGAAGAAACATAAAAATTAATCATGGTGAATAATTGAAACCACATGCCTTTACCAATTATAAACATCAATACATTTATGGAAGGAATATGAGATGAGTAAATAATGCCATAATAAAACATAATCATGGGTATTCTACTAGTCTAATGACCACATGAACCATCAATATTATTTTAATAATGAGGGAATTTATAATACCAAACTTTAATTTCTATGTCAAGGCCTTATTCTAGGACATATGGGATAACTGTAACCGGACCCAAACCCAGAGAGCCTCTGTAACTGGACTCTATCCCGGAGAGCCTCTGTAACCGGACTCCAACCCGGAGAGCCTTTGTAACCGAACTCCATCCTGGAGAGCCTCTATAACTGGACTCCATCCCGGAGGGTCTGCTGTATCCAGAACCCAACCCATAGGGCTTACTTTTACCGGTCCCCAACCTGGAACATACTAGTCCAATATATTCATCATCAGAAAATATTGAAATATAACATAAACATTCATATTAAAACTAGCATACCAAATGTCAATACTTTAACAATAAACCTAAATGGTATACAAATAGAACATCCATAGACAAACATATCAGAAATCCTTCAATACAATATAGAATTTTTGTATCATAATATATCTACTTCAAATAAACTTAAAATCCATCAAAGGATGTTGATATAGATGAAATCAAAACCATTATTTAGAAAAATATCTCTTTATATTTTGAAATCATTTAAGAGTCACATAATTATAACGAAAGCATTTATTTTAAAAATATTATTATAAGATTAATGATGAAATATATCTGAACCTGCCGTATAAGTTAAAAAACATTCTTATCTTAATTTTGTCGAAAAGGTCCTAAAGTACCTTGTTTGGAAAACGATGGAAAATTTCCTTTATAAACATCTTATAAAAGTAAAAAAAGGGTATAAATGAATTTAACACATAGTCGATAAAATAGTAAGAATTTTTTGAAATAATTTTTTAAGAAACATTGATGTGGATGATAAATAGGTCCCATTAGATAATTACGTATAAACAAAATCGGATAATAAGAAGATTGTGAAATTAACCCTTACCTCGTTGTAATCAAACGAGTCGTTGGAAAAATAGTCAATAACAACCAAATTAATCACATAATATCATGAATATAAAAAGAATCATGATAATATATATCAAATGATAGTATATAATACACCACATGCAATTAATAAGTGGTGAACAATGGAAATATCACATAATTAAAAGTGAGATAAGAAACCCCTTACCTCATGTCTGACTTGACCCGTTCATTCTTTAATATCCTAAATAATAAAGTAAAGATAATTTATTCTTACTTAAGAAAGTTTTTCAAGTTTATTATTTCTTTAATATCACTTATTACCATTTTATAAACATTATGTAATCATTTAAGTTAATAACGTTCGTTTTGTCGATATTTGGCACTTGAGTAAAAAATGAACACCTTATAGTTACAAGTTGTTCACATGGTCAAAATTTCATTATATCCAGAATGATATTCATGATTCAGATATCATATATATCATATATATACAGTATATAAATGTATTTATAATAGTACATATCATTTTGGGGTAAGAAATGAAATTCACTGTTCATGGAGACGGTAAGCCGTACATATGCATGAACGCTACTTTCATTTTCATTTCTTATTTTAATGGAACTAAAACATAATTATATATAGGTATATAATAATTCCAATATAATATTATATATAATATCATTAACTTCATCCTTTATACATCCCACATATGGTATTAATGAGTCATATCACCTTGAGGGGGCGGTAGTCCGCACTTGCTTCAAATGAAATTATCGTGTTTACCCATAATGGAAACCATTAAGGTATGATATAAAAGAAAAGTACATAAGAATGAAGAAAACATAAACATAATATATATCATATATAAATATAGTTTCATCATAATGTCCACCATGAGAGGTGGTAGGAGGTAATTGAACAATCATCTTTTCATTAGGTATTTGTTTTCCATCCACAGAAACATTATGTTCTTCACCCATTAGATAGAGGTGTGTGTAAGTGTAGTTCAAATAATTCTTATAACAAAATAATATTATATTTATGATACTGTTGTTTCTATGAAAAAAATGAATAAAAATATTTTAGGGGTAGGAGAAGTAAAATAAAAGAAAATAAGTTAAGAGAAACTTTCACCTATACTTTGGGTAACTTCTTTTGGTTTGAACCGAAAGAACTTCTTGAAGTGTCTTCTTCCTAAGGTAAGTCTTCTAGGAGGATTATAGGGATGTAAGAGATTAATTTGGTAGAGTTTTTGTTTGCCTAAATGCTTGAGAGGTGTGAGGAATTGGTTAGAAGTGGTCTCCTTTTATAAGGGGGAGGAGGGGCTCTTTAGGAATGTGTGAAAATATTATTTTATTATATAACGATTTTCGGTTTATAAAAGGTCCAAATATCATTAGGGTTTAAGATAATATGACTCATGGTCTAAATTAAATCATCAAATAATAATTGTACATGTTTTGGATATTATATTAATATTTATAATCTAATTTATTTAAATCATTTATTAATGAGGTTAATACTGCATCATTATTATGTCATAAATAATTTAATTTATTCGATGAATAAATATTATTAAAAAATACCATGATGTAGGAAATATTTTTAGTCTTCCAATGAATATTTATAGTCAAAAATATTACTTATATTACACCATATAAAAATTAATTACTTAAAGATTTGTTCTATGACAATTTTGCCTTTACCCGAAATTAATTAATATAAAGTGTCATTATTATTTCTAAGTGGCTCCATGGGGTACCAAAATCGAGCCAAGGTTGCCCATTGTTGTAAATTTCTCATCAAATAAGGTTATGACATGAGTTAAGCTAATTTTGAATTATTAAAATATTTTTTTACCTTAAATTACCCTATTTACCTTTAACCGCGGAAAATAAGTCAAAATTTACTATTCACCAAAAATTATTTTCATCTTATTGAACCAAATTTTACATAATAAGGTTAACTGTGTCTCTTGTATTTTTGAAATTAATCTCACGGAATCGGTAAAATTATGTTTTATGTAAATTTTCTAATTTTCCTAGGAGGTGGGTAAAAGACGGTAATTAGTTCGATAAAAAATTTATATATCTAAACTTATTATAAAATGACACCGATTAATTATTTTGGACATATAAATGTATTATGTATCTATTTTGACCTAAAAGAAATTTAAATAAAATAAATAATTATTTAAATAAAAAGTTGGTTTTAACCATTACCTTAGTGTTTTTCACTATTCATCAAAAATTATGTTTCTCAGAAAAAATACCAAAAAATCAGCCTAAGCTATATTTGATATTCCGAATTCAAAAATTATATGTACTTTACCAAATTCAAAACTTATAAGTTGCATTAATTAATTTAAAATTAATTCCCATTGTCAAAACAAATTGCGTGTTTTTAAGTAACAATATCTACCAAAAGATTGACACTTGTTTATGTCCACTTTCATATTGAAATTAATTATAATGACCTGAATTGTATTATATGATAAAGTATATAATCTAATTATACTTAAAAACCAATAAAATAAATAATTTAACAATATAAATTATTTCGATTAAAAAAGTTTTTTTAATTAAAATGTAGTATTTTTCACTATTCACCAAAATATGAAAGTTATCAGAAAAATACCAAAAAATTATCCAAACTAAATTTTTATCTCCCGATTCTAAAGAAGAAGATTATTTTGTAAAATCGAATATATAAAAGTGTTAAATATTGGATTTAAAAAGGGTTTTCCCACAAAAGGCGGTAAAATTGCATTTTCTGAATAATACATTAACTAAAAAATTGAATTTGTTCTTATATTATGTCTAAGAAACTCATAATATGGATTCTAAAATTATAAGGATTATATAAAGGTCAAAATCAAGTTAATACTATTCATAAACGCTTTTGAAAGGCTAGTTTGGTAAGTCGTGGTGAATTTGAACTCGGTGTTGCGTGTTGTAGAAGTTATTGAATTACTTTGAAGAAATAATGTACATTGAAATGTTGGGGTGTTACATGTTAATATCTTATTTTTTTAGTTTTCAAAGGTGGTTGGGATCATCACCTTACTTTATTTGAGTATTTTTACAAAAATATATCTAACTCACGCATTCATAACGTACCTTATGAATCCTTATATGGGAAAAAATATTGACCTACAACATGCTGTGATGACGTTGGAGAAAGAAAGATTTAGGGACCAGAGAAAGCTTATGAAATAGCCAAGAAGTTTAGAACTGTTAAAAACATATCAAGGAAACTCAAAGTGGGAAGAAAATTTAGGCTAAAACGCATTTAAATTATTTAAAATTTAATGTTGTCTAGATGTTTTTTCTATGAATATCTCCCTAGAATAACGTTATGGTATTCCCAATGAATGGGAATCTATAACCTAGGTATATTGGTCCCTTTTTAATTCTTGATAATATCTGGATAGTAGCCTATTTCTTGTAACATCACACAAATCTCTATAAATTCCATATTGTGTTCCATTTATCTCTGTTCATGAAGAACATACATGACCCCTCACATGTACTAAACTCGTATGTCATACCCCTGAAGAATGATTTTTCATATAAGGAACAACCAATTGAAATTATGGGTTATAAAAAGAAAGTTCTACAAAACAAGACTAGACACATGGTAATTTTTTTGTGGATAAATCACCAATTAAAGGAAGAAATGCATGAACATGAGGATATTATGCGGTAGACGTATCATCATTTTTTGTATCATAGTGATGAAATTTGAGGTTGAAATTAATTTTAGAGGTTGTCGTATGTAATATCATTATTTTTTATAAACCATTTTTTCGAATAAATGAATTTTCTTTGATTTCTTTTATGGAATGCTACACCAAGTTAAGGTTTTGTTATATGCATCACCAAGACAATCATTCTCTACCTGCAACAGTAACATGGATTGTGTTACACAAAACACTAAGTTTCTATTAAATATAGTAATAATAATATTAATAACTAATTCTTAATATATTATTTATAATGTATTTATATAAATAAAAAATATTCATAATAAAACATATAATTTTAGGTAGAGTCTTTATATGTTTGAGAATAATATTTTCTCAAATGAACTGCTTTTTATGTACTTCTGTGAATAATAGAAAAAATTATATTTTGATGCATTTATAATTTTAATCTGATTAAAGAAAATTAATTTTTTAATTCAGAATATCAAAATTAGTTTTAGTTTAATTTTACGTAATTTTATGGAAAACTAATTTTTTGATGAATAGTGAAAAATTATGAATTTTCATTCAAATTTGATTTTTCATATAATTTATTTATATTTTTAAATTATATTTTAATTTCTTTTTATAGTTTAATGAGATAAATTTTACATCAACTATTCCAATTTAAGTCGTTGGAATTAATTTCACATTGAAATTTTATATATAATCAGTTCTATATTTTTAACATTTTCGCTTAAAAACCCACAATTGCGACACATCAATGGGAATGATTTTAAATTAATTTATATATCTTCAATTATTTTAATTTGTAAAATTTGATTCAATATTTGAAATAAAAAAAATAATTTCTAATATGGTCAAATATGTTTTTTGGGAAAATATCTTACTGAATGTAATTAAAATTAATTACAACAATCAAGGTAAAAACAATGTTACATTATAGTTAACGTTTAATTTAAGGAGATAAATAAACTAGAAAGATGTCCAAAATCCATTGGAAAAAAATATTTTTACCAGGTCAACACTTTTATAAAAAATAGAAAATTATTGCAGGAATATGATGTGAGAGATACCTCTTAATAATTTTTATTTCTTTATGTTTACATGAATGCCACTCCTTAGCCACTATAAATGGTCAGTCACCCACCCCATAACTTATTCTAACTTATCAATGACTTTGCCTCAAGAAATTAATTGTAAAATATCCTCCCAAATTTCATCCCTTCATCCTAGTATCCCCCATTTGGGCAGAAACCCAACTAAGTAATCCCTTCAGTGAAAACCAAAAGGTGTTACCCAAAGAAGAGGTAACGTCCTTCCACAAGCTATATTATTTTATTTCATTCTACACCCACTAAATTATTATTTTTCAATTTTTATATAATAAACTCAGTAAAATCAATATACTTATATTTTCTATGTCAAGGTTTTGACATACACCCAAACACACTTCCATCAAATGGGATACACATTCATCATTCATGTGTACGAAGGATTACCGCCTCACAAACCAATGTTGTTTATTCATGAATTACCACCTATAAAGGTGGGAAATAATGATTCAAAATCTAATTTTATATTTTATATACTATATTTATGATTTATTTATTCTTATATAATTATTATATAACAAATACCCTCACTCTTGTCTTTTTTTTGAAAATATGATGACTTTGTGTGTGGACATGTGGACTATTTCCTCTTCAATGAAATGTGGTTAATTCACACATCACATGGAATGTATTAAGGATGGGTTTAGTGAATTTATATGATATATATAAATTATAAATTAATATATAAAGTTTATATATATATATTATATTTACTTTCCTTGTTTGAAAATGACATGAAAATGGAAACATCGTCCATGCCTATGTGTGGCCGACTATCTCCATGAATGGTGTATTTCATTATATATTTCTATATTTTATAATTTATAATGAATAAATATATAACAAATATATATATGTATGTGATATTTATATCATTGATTTTATTATGGATATTCTGATTTAAGAATGAGGACAAAAAATATAACAAATCAAAACACATTCAAAAAACAAAGTGGTTATTACCTGGTACGTAACATTAACATGTAATTGATACTAATTCAGTAATATAAAGTTGATATTAAATAATATAAGTTATTATATAAAGGAATTTATTTCAATGTTATAGGTATTATAAATCTATATTAATTGTACATGATTTTTTAATGAGTACAATGAGATTCAATACATAAGTTAAGAGGATTTCAAGTAAAACTTTTATTTCTGCCGAACTTATCCCTTATTCAACACTTGTTTATTTTGTGTGCTATAAATAATTAACATGAATGTGTAATATGATTTTTATAATTAAATTTATTTTTATTTAAATATCCTCTTTATGACATGAATTTATTTGGATTTTACGGTTCAGAAGTTACCAAATTTGTACGGTAGTTTTGTCTCAATTTTCCATCTTTGTGGCACATGATTCGTTATGCACCTATATTATATTATGAGGTGTATATAATAATATTTTACATGTTATATTAGGAAAATAATTCATTTATTATATTTTAATATTCATTTAATTTCATTTTATTATATTGGGAGTGGGATTCAATGTTACCAAAGTTGTAAGAGTTTTCTACAACAATCTCATCATTTATCCAGAGTGTTTGTGATTATGATTTCATTTTTGAAATATTACTATCCAACTATCAAGAAAACTATTGAACTTTATCCCCCTATATTTATTAATTATATCTTTATTTATAAGTAACAAGTTTCCACTCTTTGGTACATAAGATAATTTAATGATTGTTTTTAAGAAAATATTACCTCATTTCTCACTTCGGTGGAAAAAACCATGTTTTAAAAAATGTTTCATAAAAATGACCTTTTAAGATCATTTTCAAGGAAAAATGACTTTAAAAATGTTTTATGGTTTAAAAATTTTCATTTAAAAATTTTCAACGATATTTTAAATAAAAAGGTTTTCAAATATGTCTTTTGTTTTGAAATAATCATTTTTCAAAGCAGAAAGGATATTTTATTCCAGAAATATTTTTAAAATTCCAATCTAAATAATTTCCATCTAAGATAGCATCTATTGGTGTTTCCTATACATTTATGGGGAAAATACCAGATAGTTTGATTGATATTATTTCTATGAATGGGTAATGTTTTGATTACATGATTTTTATGAAACCTAGTTCACATTCACAAGTTATATTCTTTTTAAATCTATTTATTTTCATGGGTTATTATTTGATTAATTGATTAAAAAACCTAATAATTTTCAATATGTTATGATATTTTTACATATTTATGATAACCATTTTAATTTTTGGGTTATGATATGATGAATTTTTATTATAATGACCCACCCCAAGAAGCTCGGAGCTGGTGCCCATCATTATTACATTGGTATAGGTACAATTTGAAAATCCAAAAGGACGAATCAATTTAGTAGTTTTAGAAAATAGATTACATAAATTATCCTTAAATTCTAATTAAAAATCAAAACATCAACATAGATAATCTTTTTAGCATCTATCTTTTCCTAGAATAACCCTTAATATCAGTTATAATATACATCTTGGAATCCTTGAAAAGTGAATCATAATAAAGGGGTGAGATATGATTCTCATTATGGTTAAATAATATAGTGACAACTATCATAAATAAGAATTAAAATTTAAGGAATGGTGTATAACTGATACACAAGCCTTTTAAACATAATATATAGCCTAGTATAGAAATAATAAATCAAATAATTCCATATAAACATTCACCTGGATATTTTAATAGTAAAATAATCACATGTATTAGGAATAATTTATTTTATAATGATGGAATACATAATACCAGACATCATAAGCATATTGTAAATGATTTCACCAAGACACCATACATAAATCGGTAAAAACCTAATTAGTTTGTCTCATTAGACCTACCGATGCATCGAGGGGCTATAATGGCCCCCCATCACATACTACGTCCAATGAATTTATTATATGTAAATAGTAAAACATAACCAATATAATCATTCACATTAAAAATAGAAGAAGAAATGTTAATACATTATCAATAAATCATGACTGGTTTCAAAATAGAACAACAACAGTCAAACATATCATAAATCCTTAAATAAAATATAGTATATTGTATCATAAGAAATTAACCTAAACTATGAAAAAAATAAAACAAAGGATGTTGACACAGATTAAAACAATATAATAAAATCATTAAAACTGCATGAGGGAAATTCCCCTTTTTTACTTTCAAATTATTTAAAAGTGTCAAAAATTTAAAATAAAACATTTCATTTAAATATAAACTTGTAAACATGTAAGGTAAAACTCAAAACATTAAAGTTTCATTACAGTAGAAAAATCCATTCATGCCATATATGTTAAAATAACATTATTACCATTTAAAAAATTTATGAAGTACCTCATTTGGAAAACGACAAAAGATTACTTTAAAATCATTTTATAAAGAGTCAAACATGGGTCAAAATAAATTTAATTAATTTTTGAATAATAATAAGAATATTTTGAAATGCATTTTTAAGAAACATGCACATATATGATAAATATAACTCAGTAAATACAAACGGATAAACAATCCTGAATAAAAATGAGATTGAGAAATTAACTATTACCATATCCATTCCTTTAGTCGAGGTTGTGTAAAACTATTGTATAATGGTTTGAATATATTATTAAACTATACCATAATTATATCCATATTTATGATATCCTATAAAATCCTATTATATCATTTTTTGATAATATATCATTATTACCGTTGTTTAGTGTGTTAACTGCTTCATTTTATTATGTTTTTGTCACATTTAAGTCATTTTTCTTATCCATAGGATATATTTTCTTCATATAAAAAATAATATTAATTTTATAACTATTATATTAACTCATTATAAATTTGTTTTTATAATTATTGAATGTTTAATGTGGAGAATGAATCGCATCGCGTCATGGAGAAGGTAGTTCATACATACAACTGAGAAACGATATTAATGCATTAATTGTAATGTGGAAAATAATTTTTGATGGTATAATAATAATAAATAATCAATATAATTTTAAATTTATTATTTATATCCATTATATTCATCATTATAACTGTCTATATAAAATGGTGGTGAAAAAAATAACACCATAGTGTGGAGATGGTAAGTCATACGTACGCATGCCTTGTGTTTTTTTATTATCATAAAATGAATTAAAGATGGAATTTGGTTGTAAAAAATCATAATAAAATATGAAAATATAAATTATATTCGTGTTATAATTTTAAAATTGAATAAATGTTTTAATAATAAGTAGAATAAGATATAATTTTAGAGCATTTGGTAAAGATGATAACCTCTTCTTTAGGGAACCACCTTGGGATCTCTACTTAGGGACACTAGGGGTGGTATTTAAAGAATAAATAAACCTATAGTATATGGATATAAATGTTTATAAGTTATATGGTTAGTTATTGGTCAAGAAATAAGGCTCAATGAGGTGTGAAGATGTGAGGGATTAGGTGCCTTTTATAAGAGAGGGGAGGTCCACTCTTGGAATCCCTTAAAATATTAAATTAATATAAATATATTTCCAATTTTAAATACCTCCAAAGTGAGTTATTTAAAATATAAGATGATTATGGTTCGAAATTATATCAACCAATAATTTTTATATAGGTTTAGCATATATTTGTACTCTTTTATTTTGGATTTATCCCTAAATTAGTTCCTTTAACTCTTACTGTGACAACATGTTTTTTATTACTTAATTTTTAATATAGTTACTATAATATTAAAGAAGAACCAAAAATGTATCATTGATGACATATTTATCCTTCTTATACTTATTTTTCATAAGTATTAAATTTTTATGAATTTCTAACTTTTAATAAAATATAATTAATTTTAAAGTGTCATTTTTCAACTTTTGATACTATTCAATATTTATGTTCTAACAAGGTCCTAAAAATATGATTAATTCTAAAAAACTTATGCAATATATCATTAACATGTCTAATTTATATATTAATTTTTTTATGTTATTAATTAACTCAAATTATATTTATTTTAATACATTTAATATGAAAATTTTGATATTTCTATTAGTTAAACAATTATTGCATCATCATTTTGCAAGCATTTAATTAAATTAATTATTCTCTAAAAATTTATAAATCAATTATAATTAAGAATATAAATTTATTATATTTAAATTGACTATTTATAGTCTAATTTATATTCAATATAACCCTATATTAAAAATTATTTAAATATTAGAAATTTGACAATAAAATTTTTAACTAATCTTTAAATAAAATATAATAAATGTATCATTCTTAACCAAGTGGTATGTAGAAGGTCATAATTTCATCCTAAAGTTTATTTTGGTGGAAACCCACTAGTAATATGAAATTATGAAAATATGTGGATTAATTTTATAATATTATAACATTATTTTTTCCTTTATTCACCTGATTTATCTTTAACCATGGAAAAAAATAATGAAGTTACTATAAAACATTTATGTGATCCAATTACAATATCAATATCATAATTATTACAAATTTCTATTTCCATTTTTCGATATTCAATTCCCAAACATGAAAAAATTATGTTTAACACTAATCTCGCAGATGTGGTGAGAAGGTGGGTAAAAGGAAACATTCAATAGTTCAATAAGTTTTTATATCAAATTTCAATATAAAAACTATTCAGTTAAATTGAATTGGATTAATATATGTATTATTTATCTATTGTGACATTATAAATAAAATTAAATTATAGTTATAATTTAAACAAAAATTCAGTTTGTTAACTACATCATAGTATTTTTCATAATTCATGAAAAAATGATACTTCTCAGAAAAATACCGAAACTACCTCCTGAGATAATTTTGATATTCAGAATTCAAAAATGATTTTTTTTCTGAAAAATTTAATTTATATAGTTTCCATTTTTTAAAATAGTTTTGAGATTTAAATGGTTGTAAAATTCATTTTAACAAAATATAGTTTGTATGTGTAAAATTGGATCTGTTCTTATATAATTGTCTATGAAGCACATAAGATAAATGAAATATACATAAGTTTAACAATACAGTTTATCATTTTCATTAGTTTTATTTAAATTTCTCAGTTAAGAGATTGGGGTTCTCTCAATCTTAGTGTTGTGTGCAACAGAAGCTATTGAATTTATTTAAAAAGAAAACATAATTTGAAATCTTGGGCATGTTACATTCTTCCCTCCATAAAAAAATTCATCTGCACAACTTCTAGAATATCAGTCCCTACAAATATTTGGGTAGTTCTTCATCATAACATCCTCAGGTTCCCATTTCAACTCTTCCATTTTAGGGTTTTTCTAAATATACTTTACAAATCAAGATGTGTGATTCCTCAACACTAATTATCACGTGTTGAGAATCATAACAAGCTCTTCACAATTTGACAAATTTGGCTCCAATTCTATTTCTTTACTATTGAATATTTGCGCTAGTTTTGGAATGCATTTCCTTAACCATAATCCATAGAACAGATCATGAGTATTGGAGAGACATTAAGACATTTCTAAATAGTAATTTACAGCCCCAATTAAATCTAGAATTTCAAATGGTCTGATGTACCAAGTATTTAATTTTCCTTTCATACCAAATATTATAACACCCTATCATGGAGATACCATCAAGAAACTATAATCTCTAACATGAAATTATAAAATTTTCCTTCATTTATTTACAAAACACTTTTTCCATCATTGAGATAATTTGATATGGGCTTGAATAATATTCAACTTTTCCGTTGTTTCCTCAGAATGTTCTCGGCCTAAAAGGTTTTGTTGGCCATCTTCATCCGAAAATGTTGTTATGAGAAATATCATTCCATATAATGCTTCATACACTGCCATCTAAATACTGGAATGGAATCAATTATTATTGGGAAATTCTACCAATGTTAAATACAAATCCCACATAGCTTGGAATTAATGTGAGAAATAACTTAACATATATTCTAAAGTTTGAATATTCCTTTCTGATTGTACATTTGTTGTAGGGAGGTAGGCAGTGCTAAAATGAAGCTAAGTATCTAGGGTCTTTTAGAGACTTTTCAGGAATTTTTCTCTAAAATGGGGATCATCATCATACACAATTGATATAGGTACACCAAGAAGATTTACAACATCATTAATTTAAAGTCTTTATAAACATTCAAGATGTAAATCTTATCTTATTGCAATATAACATGTTGATTTTTTACAGGAGTCAACAATAAACCTTATTTCATCATTCCTTCTGGGAGTCTTTGGTTTCCCCATGAAAAATTATATCATGATATCATCCCATTTCCACACAAGTATAGGAAAAATATACATGACTCCTCTAGGGTGTTGTCTTTAAGACATCAATTGTTGACAAACCAAACATCTTGAAATATTATAACCAATTTCCTACTTCATATTGTCCCAAGAAAAACTTTTCCCTCAAATATCTATATGTCATAGTGCTACCAAGGTGTATAGAGAAATTTGAGCTTTTAGAATCATCCAATAATTCACTTTTTATCTCATGTATAGAGGGATCATGAAGCCTCATCCCAAATTTCCAAATGACATCTTCATATAAAAAGTCAATAAATTTCCCATCAATTATATATTTACTTTTTTTCAGAAAATTCTTATCATCATACTGATAGCTTTTTAACATTTCCAGTAAATATTTTTTAGAAACAATTTTAAAAATTAATGATGTTTCACCTTCCTGTATAATACCAATATCCATATTTAATAGCTCTATGAGCATAATATCACATTCAATTCTCATTTTGTTCAGAACATCAAGGTTCTTCTTTCTCAAAGTATATACCACATTATTTACCTTATATAGGTTGTATTCTATTGAGAAATCATAATCTTTAAGTAGATCAAGCCATCTACTTTCCTTCATATTGAGTTTTTTCTATGATAATGTATATTTAAAACGTTTTTGATCATTATATATCTAACTTCTTTCACCAAAGATATAGTGTTTCCATAAATTTACAGAATAGATTACTAGTGCTAACTTAAGCTCATGAGTTATCTAGTTCAATTCATGAGTTTGTAACTGCCATTATACATATAGAATAACACTATAATTATACATAAGGAAACGAACTATTTCTTTCCTAGATAAATCACTATAAATCACAAAATCCATCATTTCCTGATGGTAATTTCCAGATAAGAGAATTGAATAATATTATCTTAAATTGTTCAAAAAAATCCTTCACATTCTTTTTTACATAGGAATTTAACCAATTTATGTGTGATCTTTGTTAATAGGATAGTCAAATGGGAAAAATTCTAAATAAAACGCCGATAGTAACCTGAAAAACTAATAAATCTATATACCTTGATTATGCTAATTGGTGAAGGCAATTATTGGATTGCCTTTTTCTTTGGAGGATCAATAGAGATTTCATAATTTATGATAATATAGATAAGAAAAAAAATTACGGAAGCCTTAATTCAAACTTGTTAAAATTACCATATAACTCTTTCTTTCCAAGAGTCTTAAGAATGATCCATAAATATTTAACATGGACTTCATAAATTTGAGAATACACCAGAATATCATAAATGAATACAAAAAAAATTCTCAAGATATTTTTTAAATACTATGTTCATTATATCTTTAAAAACCAATGGAGAATTATGCAATATAAATGGTATTGCTATAAATTCATAATGTATGTACCTCATTCCAAAAATTTTCCTCAAAATATCCTCATTATTTACTCTCAATTAGGGATATCTAGAAGGAATGTTAATTTTTTTAAAGAATTAATTGCCATGAATATGATCAAATAAATCATCAATACATGGTATAAGGTACTTGTTATTTATTGGGGTAGCATTGATTTTCTTATTATCAATACACAACATAATTGATCCATTATTCTTATTATCAATGATAACGAGGGATCCCCATGGAGAAACATTTGGATGAATAAATCCATTTTTTCCAACTATACATGTTATTTATTCAACTCCAATAATTCTATTTTATCAATTCTATAGGGTTTATTTGATATTAGTATTCCATCAAGGATTAAATCAACATAAAACTAATCGTCACTCTCTTGAGGGTGTCCCTGTAATTCCTCAGAGAATATATCAATGTATCCATTTAAAATGGATAAGTCCTAAATTTTATGATTATCTTCCCCATATATATTAGTTTTGTTATCTCCTTCCCTGTTAATTTTATTTAGTATAGATACTGGAGGTGGATCTAGATAAGAATTAGGTTATTATGTTTCTACTTTGAGGATAAGGTATTCTTCTTATTCCATGCAATTCGGAATCTCCTTCTTCTTTCAATAAATTTTCACATCATATTTTGTAAACAAATATATAAGGATTATTATATAAAATTTAATCATAGGTATGATGTCAATTTGAGAAAATAAAATACATTTATCTATCGTAAAGGGTATTTCCAGACATATCATTATTACAATGAGACTTCCCTTATGAGTTTTGAATAATAACACCTATGCTAAATCAAAACATTAATGTATACTTTTCTTGTAAAATTGGGAAGATATAAAACATTGTGATGATCTAGAATAAAATAAATCATCGGTTATGTTTCATGAGATGAATAAAGTACGCGCCACTACATCATTAAGAACTTCAACCTCAGCAATTTTGATCGCATAAGCATGACCTTACTCCCATGCCATCTTCTGCGGAAAATTTCCTTGATTACATTGAAAATCATTTTCATAATATCCAATTTCATTAAAATTGTACCATTTAACATTGGTATATTATTTCATTCCCTTGTAATCATAGGTTTGGTGGAAAGTTTCTTAACACTTGTAACATACCCTCATTCCCTTTGGGCATGTACCACAGTGTTTCATCCGAAAATTATTTCAGGATGCAATGTCAATTCTTCCCTTATTCCCCATTTTCTTGTTTCCTTTTATAAAGTGTTAACCAGCCATATTATTCCATTTATTTATTTTAAAGCCACAATACATAGAGAATTTTTTTTATTTCATGATAACATGTGAGACTATATCATTTTATGATGATAATTATTGGGAGAATAGTTCCATGTAGAGGACTGGTCCTAACCCATCGATGAATCAATCAATCGTATACTATGGATTTAGTATGTAATATGAAATATTCCTTTATAACATTGTAATGTTAGCTTCATTCTTTAAAAAATTATCATCATCCTTTTTCCTCATACTCAAGAATTTAACTCTTCATGTCTTCTCATTGTTCACAAGGTATTTTTTATAATATTGTTCTTTAAATTCCATACATTCCATGTTTTTTGTTTCTTCATCTTCCTTTGTGTATTGAATCCATAACCACCATTGATCCACATATCATGAGAGACTATAAATTTCCATGATAACGTTTTCCCAATTATTACTTCCCAAAAAAAAATATCTCCTCTATGAAAGTTATCCATTACTCATATACAAATGGATTTTTTGTCCCATTGAATAATAGAGGATTATTTATCCTAAATAACTCAAACCTTGATCCTTGATGTTGTGTATTATGATGATCTATATTGGTAAGGATATTGTTCATAACATGGGTCATCTATCCCAGTAAAGTTATATGTTTTTTATCACCAGTTGTAGATACAACTCCAACATCAATATCTTTAGTATGAGGGGAATAACTACATGGATTATGTATCTTGATATGGTTTCCAATACTCTCACTAGTATCTACATATATATAATTTCAGACTCTCTATTAGGTTATGAATCATAATGAATAATTTCAAAATACATAACATATATTGAAAAATTTATGCATATCATATCTCTTAATCATAAACATGGTTTCTTTGAGAAAATATTTACATTTAAATCCATTATAATGGGTTGTAATGAAAATCCAAATTATCATAAGCATATCCCCTAGGAGTGTTAAACGAGGTGGGTAGTAAGGAATATTTTCATGTTCCAAGTTACCCCGAGTCAGGCTCGGGACACCTTGTCAGAGTTTTTACACATAGGTAAATCGGTTCTAGAACCACTTCCACATATACTATCCATATAGGTATATATTTAGAAGAGTACACAAATAATATCTATCTTACTAAATTTCTAGGATGTTCATTTATACGTATCCTCAAAGTCTATCTTAGGTTTGGGTTCCCTAATCTATTTTTTCGAAATCTAATTTCCAAGGTTTCTAATAAAATTACTTTGATACCTACTATAATGACCCCAACCCCAAAATCCTGGTGACAGTGCCTTATTATACTACATTGGAATATATAGAAGTTTCAAATCCCAGATGATCAATCAATTTATTAGTTTTAGAAAATAGATTACATAAATGATCCTTACATTAAAATTAAAAATCTATACAAAAACCTAGATAATTAATTGAACATAATGACTCTACTAGATAAACCCTGCATATTAGTCATAATATACAACTTCTCATCCTAAAAAAAACATATGAAAGGGTGATATCAGATTCTCAATAAGGGTAAATAATATAGTGGAATCTATATTAAATAAGCATAAACATTTAAGGAAAAGTGTATAACTAAAACACAAGAATTTTAAACATAATTTTGAGAATAATATGGCTATAATAAATAATATAATTCAATATGAACATTCATGTTGATATTATAATAGGATAATAATAACATTAAATATCAATAACTAATTTCAAAATTGGAGAATTCATAATGTCGGACATCATAACCATACCATCAAGGATTAAACTAAGAAACTATACATAAATGGGTAAAAACCCAAAAACATATGTCTCATGATATGTACTGATGTATTGAGGGGATATAGAGGGACCCACTTAACTCTTATTAATTACAAATTACTCGTTATAGTAAAATAATGAGACATAACCAACATAAACATTCATATTAAAACTATCATATGAGATGTTATTACATTAACTCTAAACGATAAATAGTATCAAAAAATGACATTAGTTGTCAAATATATCATAAAACCTTCAATAAAATATGTTATATTGTATCATATTAAATCAATCTTAAATAAGCATAAAATCAACAAAGGATATAAAAAAATGAAAATAATTTAATACAATCTTTAAAATTGGTTGATAGAAATTCCACTTATTTACTTTGAAATGATTTAAAAGACATAAAAATATAATATAAAACATTTATTTTGAAAATAAACTTCTTATATTGCAAGGTAATACTAAAAACATTAATGTTTCACAATGGAAGGAAAATTCACTCAAGATATATATGTTAAAAACCATTATTACTGTCGAACAAAGTCATAAAGCGCCATGTTTGGAGAATGAAAATGATTCCTTCAAAAACAATTATTTAAATTAAAAATTTTATAAAATTAAATTAAACAATTACATATGAATTTTTAGAATATTTTGAAATATAATTTTATGAAACAATGACATGAAGGATAAATATGTCCCAAAAAATACATACATATAAACAGTCCTTAATAAAAAATGAGACTAGAAAATTCACCCTTCTTTTTAATATCCTTTAGTTAAAGGTGTGTTAACCTCTTATATAATGGTTAATATATGTTATTAAATTGTTATATAACTATCTCCATATTAAATATATCATATCCAATATTCTTATATTGTTTTGTTAAGAATACTTTATTATTACCATTGTTTTGGGTGTTAAGTGCTTCATTTTCTTATGTTTGTTTTGTCATGTAAGTCTTGTTTTATTTGTATAGAATATATTTTATTCATATCTAGGATGTTATTAAGTTAATAAATATTATATTAACTCATCATAAAAAAATTTATAATCACTCATGAATGGTTAACATGGATCATGAATCTCTTCACATTGTGGAGAAGGTAGGTTGAACATTGGCACGACGGTTGTGCCATTCCATTAATGGTAATATGGTAGAGAATTGGATATTATATTATGTATAAATAATAAATATAATTTCATATTAATTATTTGTATCCATTATCATCATTAGTATACCCATAAAAATTATGTGACAATGATAAAAATTACACCATAGATTTGAGACAATAAACTTTACGCATGCATGCATGGTGATATCATTTTTCATAAGCAGGATAAAAGGAGGAATATGGTTGTCCCATAAATATAATAAAACCTAATAATATATAATATAATAGTGTTATTATTTTATAATTGAAACAACATGTGAAGAGGAAGTAGGATAAGAAATAATTTTGATGGAGTTGGTAAAATTGATTACCTCTTCTTTAGTAAACCTCCTTTGGATCTACCAATAGGGAAACTATGATAGTTATTTTGAGAATACTAGAACCTCTAGGATGTGAATAGGTATGTTGATAAAAGAAAATGGGAATGTTTTTGTTTAGAAATATGTCTCATTGTTGTCTGAGGAAGTAAGGTAGGATGAGCCTTTTTATATGAGAGGGGAGGATTACTTTTGGAATCCCTTAAAATATTAAAATAATATAAATTGATTTCAATTTAAAACTGATCCAAATTGAGTTATTTTGAATTTAAGAAGATTATTGGTATAAATAATATCCACCAATAATTTTCAGAAAATTTTATGATATATTTTTACCCATATCTTTTACGTTCAACCCTAATTTAATTCCTTGAACTCTTACAGTGAGAACATGTGTTTTTATTAATTATTTGTTAAAATAGTTACTATAAATTGGTCATATAACCCCAAATATATCATTGATGACATATTTATCTTTATTATAGAAATTGGAATGAAATTTTATATTTGAATGATGTTTATTTCTTTAATTAAAATGTTATTTAGTTTAAAGTATCAATTATGTCAATTTTGAAACTATTCATTATTTGTCTTTTTTTAATCCTAAAAATAAGATAACATAAAAATAGGACTTATAATATTTCACTAATGTGTCTTAGTTATATAAATAAATTATTCATTTCATTACTTATGTCAAATAATATTTATTTTAACACTTTTAATATCTTTATTTTCATATTTCCATTAATTAAACAATTATACTTCCTCATTATGCAATCCTTTACATAAATTACTTATTCTATAAAAAATAAAAATAAATAATCATGTTGAATATAAATTTAACTGATTTTAAATTAATCTTGATAATCGAATTTATCTTCTACATTCCAGTATATTAAAAATGATTTATTTATCAAAAATGTGATTATGACATTTTTAACATATCCTCAAATAAAATATAATAAATGTCATATTCTTACACAATTTTATTATAAAATGTTATAATTTTGGCCTAAATATGATTTTGTTAAAAACCCACTCATCCAATGAAATTAGGACAAGTGTTAGGTAAATTTTATAATATTATAATATTATTTTTACCTTTAAATTCTCGATTTAAATTTAACCTTGGTAAAAAATACAAATTTACTATTAACAATAATATTAAATATATAATATTAGTCATTAAATATCACATTTATTACAACCATTTTTGTCCATTTTTTTGATATTAAATTCATAGACATAGAAAATTAATTTTAGGAGAGATCTCACAGATGTGGCGAGGAGATGGGTAAATGGAAATATTCAACAGTTTAATAAGTTTATTTATCTAATTTCAATATAAAACTGATTCCAATAAACAAAATTGGATTAATATATGTATTTTTTATCTATTTATACTTTAAAAATTAAATTAATTTATATAAATTAATGAAATGGAAATAAATATTTAACTATAATGTAGTGTTTTTTACTCTTAATAAAAAAATAAAACTACTCACAAATATACCATAAACATATCCTAAGATAATTTTTATATTATGAATTTATAAATGATGTTTATTTTGAAATGTAAAATTTATAAAATTTCCAAAATTTAGTTTTAAGATAGGTATGTTATTTAAAATGTGGTAAAATTACTCTTAAAATATAGTTTCAATATGTAAATTCTGGTATAATATTATGTTATTGTATAGTAATACCATAATATAAATGGAATATATATATATATATATTTCATAATTTAGTTAATAATATTCATAACTACTATTAAAATGTCATGTTCAATTGATTGTGGTGCACTCGAACTCAGTGTTGCGTGCAACACAAGAAACTGAATTTATTTAAAAATAAATCATACTATGAAATATTAGGGTTCTACATTTACGATCTAGTGGAACACATATGTATGATTTCATTATGATATGGGTGGGACCTACTCTCCCTTCTATTCATTGGGTAATGATTTATGTCTCATGGGATAGAAATTGATAGAATGAGGAGTGAAATCGGTTCAGTAAAGGACTATGTCTACAAATATGGTCTTGGTAGTGAAACTTAAATACTAGGATGGTTTGGAAAGTTCACTCATTCCACAAATATTTCCTTGGAGGTTATTCATTGAAAATTATGAAAATTATTTTATATGTTTATTTTTCTACCTTAATTCCGTATCTTATTCCTATGTTATGAATATGTCAATTATGATCTTGATTCCCTTATGATTATTGTCTTATGAACTACCAATATTTATTCCATCCTTCTTATTTATGATATTTCATATGAAGGGTAATATCCTATAATGTCATGATCTCATTATCATACCCTTATTCTCATTTTTATACATACATAGCTCCCTTGATTACCATTATTGAAAAACTAATAAAACCCCCTTTTATATTTCCTTTCCCCATGTTATGAATATATTTATTTTGTATTATGTGAATAATAAGGGTTTTAGTCATGAAAAACCTAGTGGGAGATAATATATCTCACTTATGTATCCGTGTTTATGTTTCCATGTTTCTAAAGACACTACACTAATACTGTCTTTTGTCATCTATTTTGATCATATATTATGGAATTTTCAAAAATGATGTAATGTATATTCATATTAATCAAGGTCCCAAAACCCATATAAAATAGTAATACAAAATAAAAATATATATATTAAATACGGATTAATTTTTTACAAAACAATATCAAGACTTTACACAGCCCATCGTTATCCCAAAAATGACCCCTAATAGCTTTGCACACACTATTGTCACTTATGACCCTTTCCTAATGCTCCTAAGGTTTCCAAAGTTTCATGTTTGTTAAAAATACATATTAAAACCATGATCAGAATATATAAAAAAATTTCAAATCAATGTAAATCTCCTTCAGTATTTGAAAACCAATTAATGATTCAAAACAACCATTCGAGCATTTAATCAAACACTTTGTTTTCAAAACCCCATTTTAACGAAAATCCTCTTGAAAAACTTGATTCATTCCATAAAATCCTTTGAAACCATAAATCTATAAATTTTGATTAATATTAATTTTTTAACAATAAAGATAATAATTTAAAAGAAATAATAAATTATATAGAAACACCTACCTTGAAAAGGAGGATGGAGTAAGTTCTTTAGAAAGAAGATACCATTGAAGAGTATATCAGGTCCCTATGACTCATAAATCTATAACAGAGAATATAAATCATCTCTAAAACCCATTATATTTGGAATATTACCACAATTGGTTTCTAAAAATGTGAATGGAAAAGATATATTCTATATATCAACAAAAATGAAGGGAACCGAGATCAAAATAACAATATATCTTGATGTGACCCATCATGAATAAATTAATTAGACCTAGGTACCAATAGGATAATCCTCCAAATCAGTTAGGATTGTTTAGGAGTATCAAAAATGATATAAGGGTATAAAGAGTCAAAGGGAAATGTGTTAAATCTAACTTTTTAGTAGTGTGAAAGAGGGGGGCATGGGTTTATAGGGAAGAACACATGATTAAACTAACCATGCTATTTAATAGTGTCCTCCTTCTATGTATTATATCTAGGGATGCATAATTATTATTGTGGGCCACAAAACTTGAGAAAAATGATATCAAACTGTGTGATACATCTAGAAAACTACCAAACACCTGAGACGGTTCCTAGACATGTCTTAGTGTTTGACTTACCATTCCATGTCAAGAAAAAATTGTTTTCCACTTCTGATCCACCAACTTTTTCCATAAGTCAAAATAGAAATACCAAAGTTCAATTATGGATTACATATATATCAGTGGGAGCCACATATTATATTCATTATAAATAATAAAAATGAATGTTTTTTAAAGCATAAAACATTAATGGATATTCCTGATACCATAACCGATTTTCTCGATTTATATTAATCTCTCTGTGTACAATGGTTTTTAAAAGAAAATTCATTAATGAAAATTTTAAAAAAAATCAATTATATTTTCTACCATTCTCCAACTGATATTATTTTATTACTTAAAAATTATTCTATGATGAGTTTTTTGTTATCTCTTATATCTTTATCGATTTTTTGTCCATTAATTTCTCAAAAACATTCACTTTATTGTGATAATAATTCATTGGATAATATATTTCTATTATATATATATACTTTATCTCATATATTCTAATTTCATGAACTAAATACAATTTCTACATATTATGTTTTACTATGAGAGTTATTTTACAAACACGGGATATATTAATATTGTGTTTTCATTAAATAGTATTGATATTTTATGATAAGGAATAAATTTTATGAATTAAATTAATCGATCAATATATTAGGAATGAATTGGAAATGTTGTGATGGATGGGGATCAATTATGGATATCATATTTAACCTCACTTTTCATACCTTAAAATTTCATTTTATTATATTAATTTTCAATATATAACATTAAAATCCATTAAATAATCATAAGGATTTAGTGTCTCTGAACGCACTGATACATAAATAAATTGTTCATAAGTAATTTAAATCATCTCAAACTAATTTCTAACTAACTAAAACCATTATAGAAATATCATACTTACACCCACTCTTTATAACCTAGGGAAAGGAAACAAAATAAATCTTGAGATAAAATTATCAGTAAGGTTATTTGATGGAGATACAAAAGTAATCTTAAACATAAAATAAGAATAAGGGCATGATAACATGAGAATAAAATTTTTAAACCATACTTTTTATGTCAAAAAATATAATCTTTAGTCATGGAATAAATCTTGAAAGTCACTAGGACTTGATTTTTAAAGGAATCACAAAAATGATCCATGAGATCATAACATTAGAATAATACAAATTTTTTTGACATTCAAATAAACAAGGAAAATAATTTACTTACTCAATAGTCTATGTAAATACTATGATTGTATAATGGGGTAATTCACCATTTCATTGTATACTTAGTCAATATTCCATCTCAATACTATCATAGTGGATAGAGTTCCTTAAAAAATAGGGTTCAATGCCCATTTAAGTCCTTATTATCAAATAAGATATCCATTATTACCTAACACATTAGAGGGATATATAATTCTAATCCCACCCATCACATGATGAAAATAATATATATATGGGCCAAAATATTCTAAACATTCATCATATCCTCATATCATAACCCATAGAAAGTAAAATGGTTTCATAGTAATTTCTTCATTTCTGTATAGAATAACCCATGGAAAAGAGTTATGCTTAAAATATGTTTCATTATAAATTATATAGCCTTTGGGAAATAAACATATTTCACAGAATCAAATACAAATCATCATCATCAAAATATATCAAAATAAATAAAGTGGGTTGTATTATTGGATCACATTCCTATTAATGAATAAGTAATGTCAAGGATGTGGCCATAGATGAAAAATGTTTTTAATGGAATACTAGAACATTTCTAGAGGAAAATAACCATTTCCTTAGAATTAAAATGTTTAAAGTATAACTATTTCATAAGTATAAAGGAAAACCTTTTTTTAACGAAACATGGAAACATGAAATGGAATCTTTAAATAATAGATTATCCCGAGTGGAGAAAAAATCACTTCATGAAATGTATGTTAAAACAAATATTTATTTCACCTTTTTAGTGAAATGTCAAAATTAGCACATATAGAAAACAACATGAATATTATTTTTTATTTATTTTTAAATAATTCATGAATAAAAATTACTTAACTATTATAGTATAAAAATAAAAATATTCTTCAAAACATTTTTAGAAAAAATTGATATGGAAGAAAATGGATTTTTGGATGAAGATAAAAATAAAGTCAGTTTTCCTTGAACACAATAATTCAGTATCATGAGTTATCAAATAGAGTAAAATTAATGTAAAATAGGCATCATCTATAAATAACAATGTTATAATAAAATTAATACAAATATTGCGAAATATATCATGAACGTTCATCATCCAAAATGAAATCCTAATGAATCCCAATAAATAATGAGATTCTAGCATAAAACCCTCTCCAAATTGGTATCTTTTGGATCATAGGGAACAAAGAAGAATAAATAAAAATAAAACATTAAATATCATAAAAATAAGGATAATAATTATATGAAATATAAATAGGGTTGTATATACACATCAAAAATAATAATTGGTTCATAACATCAAACTACTCTCAACAAAAAAACATTGAAATGAAAAACCCTTTCTCATATTGTAATAAACAAATAACAATACCATGAGATAAAGTACAATATATGGATTTTAGAATCACCATAATTTTCATGAAAATTATCAATAATTACACTTATGGAAATTATATATACCAGAAAAAGGAAATAATTCCTGAATATGGTATATGTCTCAAATAAATAAAAGTGAGTCGTGAAATCCTTATCACTTTGGTAACATTTAAATCATAATCCCCAGTAAAAAAAATAAAATTATAAATTAAATATAATGATAATAAGGAAAATCATGACATAAAATAGAAAAATGGGGCTACATATACACCTCATTAAATAAGATAAGTTCATAACCAACCATATGTCCCAAACAAGAGAAATTGAGACGATAACCCCTAACATCATGTTCTACTTTCTTTGAAAGAATTATAAGCTCATTTATATCAAATTAATATTTATTATAAATATAAAATATAATAAATTATTTACTTAGAAAATCATATATCATCTAATTATGAAATTTAAATACCCACTTATCAATTATTTTATATTAAAATATTCATTTTAAGGTGTTAACTATTTTATTTTTTATGAGAATTTTGGTTCAGTAGTTCTGGTCCTTGTACATTGATAATTGATAAATCATATATATAATTTTACTCTTGATATAAATATAAAAAATATTAATTATATTTATATGTATATTAATCCATAAAAGGTAGAAATAGAAAAATTAATTATACAGGTCATGGATACTGTAGGCCATACATATGCATAAACACTATTTTTACTTTTTAGAGGATGAAATTAATAAATTAAAAAATATATAACCTTTATATAATAATTATCATATCATATATATATATAATATTCATTATATATATCCTCATTATAGTACATGTAAATTATAAATGAAAAACTAATCACAACACTTCATGGAGGCAGTAGTCTACACGTACATGAGAGAGATGTTATCGTTTTCAATAATATGGGAATGAAAGAATATAGATAAAATATTAAAATTATATATAATAATTATTACATAAATATAATATATAAACATAAATCCCATCATAAAAATATTCCTTGAATGATGGAGATGAAAAATTAATCGAATTGCAACATGGAGGTGGCAGTCCACAATTACGCTTGAGCAGAACATTATCTTCCCATTTGATAGAATATATAATTTATATTGGTGGTTACAAAACCATAATAAAATTTCATAATATTTACGAATTCGGGTGAGACAATTACTTCTTATTCATTATACCTTATCTAGATAGTCTTTTTGGTTCCTTATTAATGGTATGTGATGACAACCATCACTTAAAATTTATTTTTATGATTTCTTGAAATATATTTTGTTAGTATTTATTTTATCTCAATGGATTAATTCTGTGTAATGAAGTGAAAGGATAGGTTTCATATTTTGAAATTCTAGAGTGGAGACACATAGAATTTCTTGAAAGATTAAAATATTATAAAATAATTTAACAAATTTCTCAAATGGATTGACAATAAAATGTGGGATAAGATAAATCCTATATATTTCAATAAAATAAGAGTTATGCATGCTTAATTTTGGGAACATACATTTATTTCTTGGTTTAAGCACCTTAGATATCTTGTTTTAACCTTAACCATGGTAATAGATTTTTACTATTGTTAATATTCATTATGATAAAAAATATTTAAAAAATAATAAATAATATTTATTATAAATATTGAAAATATTAAATCCATTTTATCAAATTAATTTTATAGAGCAGGAAGAAATTCACTTAAAATAAACCCACAAAATGTGATGAAAAGCAGTTTACCAAAAAAGTTTTCTTAAGTATAATTTTTTATAAAAATATTGAACATAAAAATTATTTCAATGACATAAATTGTATTATTGGTAATATAATTTATCTTATTAATCTTTTAGAACCATTTAAAAAATATTATTGTGCAAAATGTTTTAAAACAAAAGGAAATTTTCAATGAAATTATATATTCTTCAATATTCATTAAAAATCAATGATTTCATAAACTTGTCAAAAATCCACACTAATATAATTTTTTAATAATTATTAATAAAAATTATGTGTAATTTCTTGAATAAATTTTTAAAAAAATTTAGAAATTAATTTCATGATATATATATAAAACATAAAAAACTATTTTTTTAAAAATGTGTTTTTATGCCTAAAAAGTAACTTAAATAAAAATCATTAATATTTATAATAAAAATGGTATCAATTTAATTATTATAAATTAAATTAATCATATGACACCTTACATAAAACTATAAATATAATGGTATTTTTAATTTCTTTAATTAAGGACAATAAATTAGATTATTTGAAAAATCAGTATTTTTCACTATTCACTTAAAAAGCAACCATTTCAGAAAATTTCCAAAATTTAACTCTTATTTAATTTTATTATTTTGATTAATTTTTTTAATAATTTTATTAATTATTTTATATATAAGTATATTGTATTAATTATAGTTTTCAGACACAGAATTTAATAAAAACCACTTTCATAGAAAATGAAATTTTCAAGCATAATATGACCATACTAAAATCTGGTGCTTATTTGTTAATAATTAATCAATAAATTCTTATTGAGTATGGAAACATTAAATTAATTTCAATTTTTTTACTCATATTCATAACCAACTATTCAATGTCTAGGATACAATGGTATCATTTATTTAATATTTTTTTTATAATATATCAAAATTTACTTAAAGATGTGTGTTGTGTGTTAAGAAATCTATCAATCTTATTATTATTTTGAAATAAATTTTTCATCTCTTGAATTCTCCCCCCCCCCCACATAATTTATTTTCTAACTCCCACTTTTATCTTGATCATAAAATGTTTAACCATTATTGTAATATGTCTCTTTATTGTTGAATAATAAAACATCTTCATGAAAGAGGGAAAATGGGTATCATAGAGGTTACCTGAAATATCACATAATTTAATTCTTAGATAAAGAGAACATTTTTTTAAAGTTAATATTTAAATATAAAGGAAAAAACTAGTTTCCAAGGACTAATATAGTGTAATAGAGAACATTGTTTTGAGAATGTTAATGACCATAAATATATATATCTTTGAGTGGTTAAAGGACCATTGATTCATCATAAATGAATTTAAAAGTATAAAATTTTTATTTCAATGTCATTTTAATAAATTTTAGGGATTCATTTAATATAAATATATAGACAAAGCTAAAATTTACTTTATTTATTTTCCTATTATAAGCACAATTTAATCCTTTCATTATTCTTTAATGAATTTCCACACCATATCTTAATCCATTAAATTAATATTAATGATGGGTTTTTCTTGATAGAAGGCCTAAAATAATATTTTAATATATCATAAGTGAAAATAAGCTAACCCCAATATCCCATATTTAATTGTTACTATATTACAATGGAATGACATACATGTGAACAAATCCCAAAGTACTAAATAGTTTTGTAGTATTGGTAAAATAGAAACATAATTGAATTTTTACATTACCATTGAAAACATGAAATTAAACATAAGGATTGTAAAAATACCACATACTTGAACTCATTTAATGATTCATCATTCACTTCATCGTGAATGGAAACAAGTTAATGGTGAACTCAAATTCTTATTAAGAGTTATCTACCATAGAATCTATCTTGAATAAATGAAGCATAATCAACAAGGAATAAAATATAATTTAAGGTAAATATCTGAATAAACATTATATTAAACCAATATCTTTATTATCATTATTTGATAAGGTATAATCTATATAGTAAGTTAAAAAATAGAAATAACTTAAAATTTAATCCATAAACAGAGAATGAAATCCATATAGATATAATATCAAGGAAAAATATATCATGGATAATAATAATAACTCAATTTTTACTAAAGGAACTGATTAATATTGCATTTTCTGATCTCAAGAATAATTAAATATTTTCGTGAATACTGTAAACCAAAACAGTTTATCTAATGGGTAGGTATACACCAGAAACCCATTTATATAAACTTATCTATGTAATTCTACTCGTGACACTACCGATGCAGCAAGGTGATATCCATAACTAAGAACCACATATAACTTCATGTGAAACACATTCCACATATATTTAATGATTGATTTAATTCATGAATATTATTCCTTTTCAATAAATTGTCATATTGAATATCGAATATGGTATATTAATATTTCTCAAATTAGTCAAATAACATTGAAGAAAACATTACAAGTAGAAATAACACATGGTTTAATAAATAAGCATATTCATGATACATAATAGGGACATTTAATGGAAATACATGTCTAATGATCACAAGAAATTGAATATTTCAACATAAGAGTTAATTATTACCAAAATTAAACAATAAATATAATTTCAGTACTTTCCATGATAATATTGATCGTAAACTATCCATATAAAGAATAAAGATCATATTATTTTTAAATATCCCTAGTGGATTATATGTAAAATAAAGGTTTATAGTAATTGATTAATATAAATAACATAATGATATCATTAAAAACATTTTTGATGAAAATACCCCTTTACATTGAAAATCACTTTAAAAAAATATAAATTCAAAAAATATTATGAAAAAAAATTCACTAAAAAATAACATTCAAAACATGTGATGTAATATTTAATTCAATTTGTGTTCATGATAGTGGAATGGTTCTGTTCATTTCAAGTGAGTTAAAAACAAATATTCAATTCACATTTTTTAAATAATTTAAAAAGTACCATATTGGGAAATTTATAAGAATATTAGTTCTAAAATGGTCTTTATAATTCATATATGGATAAAATTTACAATCTAATTTCATATAGAAACATTTTTAAAAAACATGTATTTGGACAAAATAAATTTTTTACTAAAGAGTTAAATGAGTTATATTAAAAAAATCTAAATAATATTAATAAACAAAGAGAGGTTAATGTTACCATTTATTAATAACATAATTAATAACATTAGGAATGTAAAATGGATTTCTTTTATTATACAATGATCAAATAATTTTATTAAATGGAACTTCATGCATAAGAGATATAAAATAATATTATATTGTGAAATAAACACTTATAATGATCATAATACATTAAGGTGATATTTATTTAAAGAAGTTATAATATGAGAAACCTAAAAAATCCAAATAATGAAAATTTCAAATGAAATCAAATATAATCAAAGGTCATTAATAAAATAATATTAAAATATCAAAAACATTGATGAAGTAATATCACCTAATGAAGTGAAATTGAGTAATGAAATTCCTTACCACTTGGTAACATTTATTTCAAATCCACTTGGATGAAATAATTTATATTGCAACATAAAATACCATGAAATATTATTTATTTGTGATAATACATGTAGAAGTGTTACTATATACAACATAATTGAAATTAGGTTCATAACATTACAATATATCTCCATAAAAAAATTGAGAAAAATTCCTTACCTAACAATTAACATTAATTTAATATTTTATAAACTCGTGTATAATGGTTTTATACATGTTACTCATTTATAAAAAAACTATATCAATATTTATAATATATTATATTATCCTTCTATAACATCTTATCACCTATTCATTAATAATATTTCATTATTACTATAGTTTATGGTGTTAACTGCAATCTTTTATCATTCATGTTTTAATGATAATGATTAGGTTCATGAGAATATAATATTGTTACATTATATATGTAATTATATTAATTTTATAAATATTATTTTCTAATTATATACATGTTTATAATCATTATTGAAATTACAACATATAAATGGATCACACCACTTCGTGGAGACGGTAGATCATACATATGCATTAGTAATGATATTATTTATTCAAAAGGTGAAATGGTATGGAAGTGGGTGATATATTAATTTTAAAAAATATATATCATGTCATATATATTAAATATATTCATTAAATATTTTACTTATTACCTTCCAAGTGGAATGTATGTGAAAAATGAATCACATCTCTTTGTGAGGAGGTAGTTAGAAGTATACATGGGTGTCATAATCATATTTTAAATGGATTGGAAAGTAAGAAGGTATAAGTGATATTTAAATTTAAGAGTAAAAATTTTATCATTAATATTATATATATTCATTAAATTCATTATTATATACAATCTTTATAGGTATTTATGGAGAACATGTCACATCGGTTCGTAAGGTGGTAGTTTTTCATACACATGATCGACTATTTTGTTTCACATTTGATGGAAGTGGAGATGGATAGAGGTTATTCCATTAACATTATAACATATAAATATATTTTATACATATTTTTTATTATTTTTTCATTAAATTAATAATTTATGGTTGTAAAATAAAAAATAAAATAAAATATATTTGTTAATACGTTTACATTCTCTTTTAGAAACCTCTTTTGAATCTCATATTAGAGATAGTAGGGTTTTTCTTTTTATAAGACTAGAATATCTATAATGTATATAAGTAAGTCGGGTAGAGATTATTGAAGGGTTTTGTAAAGAAAAATGGCTTCATATGTGTGAATAATAACAAGAATGTATAATCCTTCATATGGAGAAAAAAATTTACTTTGAAATGTCAGTTAAATGATCAGAATGGATTATTCTACAATTAAATAATCCTACATCCTAATTAACATCATCTATCTCATTATTAAAGAATATTTTCATGAAAAGGTTGATCTCATACTATTTATCATGTATCCCCTAAAGTTTAATTTCATTCTAACAAACTAATACATTATAATAATCATAATGGTTATACATATCTTAACTCAATAAACACTCCTGATATATTATTAATTTTGTCAAAATCAAAATGATTTTATCTGATAACATGCATCCCAAAATCAGCATAATATTTAACTAAAAAAATGGTTAATTAAAAAAATGTCATAATAACTTTTACATCATGACCTGTGGGCATATTGGATGTAATAATTTGTCACCAAAAATATGGTTTATCATTTTTTGTAAAACTATATTAATATAATTCCTATAACTTCCCAAATTTTGATGGACCAAAATTACTAAAATATAAATGATAAGATAAACCTTATAGGTTACCAATACCATTAATCTTATGTCCATAAATTATAAAGGCATTCTCCCTTAAGTAACTTCTTCACTAAAACATATTCAAAACCAATTGGTTTTATTGGAATAAATTTAACCCAAAACAACATCAATCATGATGAAATCCCCAACACATGAACCTAAAATAGGGTTGTTTAATAAATTGAACATATTATCAACCATAAACTCATAAACCCAATATGGTTTAAAAATATCTATACAATCCTCATCTAAATCGTCAATTTATATTGTCATGGAATACCTCTATTTTTCAATCCTTTATAATGTTTTATAATGAAAATATGAATTTTCCAAAGCATATCCTCCAAAAGTATCAAATTAGTTGTGTAGTACAAAATATTTTAATTGTAACATCCCAAGTAAGTAAAGAATAATATATTTGTATATCTATGTCTATTTATGAATTAGATAGTATTTTAGAGGCTTGAAATGAGAATAAATCTAATCTTAGGCATAGAATACTCTAATATTTTTAAAAGATTGTTTTAATGCCTTATAAAGGCAAACCATTTTTAAATATAAATTTTGACAACTTTATAAGCTCTATTTGTAAAAATAAACTTATTCTTTAGAATTTGGACATTTAAATTTACTTTGGATAAATTTTTGCTATTTTTTTGACAATGTTCATTTTTTAATGAATAGTGAAAAACACTGCATTTTACTTCAAAACCTCTTTTGTATATAATTTAATTATTTGGTTAGATTATCTTTTTAGTTGGTTTTATATTTTAATTAGAATATATTTTTACCATTTAATTCAATTTTGGTCATTTTAATTATTTTCACTTTGAAATTGGACATAAACAAGTGTCAATCTTTTGATAGATATTGTTTCTTAAAAACACGCTATTTGTTTTGACAACGGAAATTATTATTAAATTAATTACTACAATTTTTGTGTTTTGAATTTGGTAAAATGGATTCCATATTTGTAATCAGAACGTCCAAATTATGTAATTAATACTCTTTTGTTTTTAGACATTATGAATAGTAACGATGACAATTATCTTTAATTATCATGATTGATAAGTAGTCAGGTAGTTAAGGGTAATAAAATAATTTCATAATAATATAAAATGACTTGTACATGTGTCCAAATACTCTTTTTTGTGTCATGGGAGATCATGGTATGCCTTGTACCAACTTAGGGACCCCATGGAATCACTTTTGTGTGATAGTGACCTTTTATCATGTTATTTTTAAATAAAGGAAAATATAACCAAACTATCTAACACCTAAGTAAAAAAATATAATTTTGTCTACATAAATCATATTTTATACTATAAATAGTCATTAGAAATCTAAAAAGTTTTCCTACATCATGGTATTTTTTTATAATTTTTAGACATTAAATAAATAAATTTATTTTTGACGCCATGATGACGTAGCAATTACCTCATTAATGAATGATTTAAATAAAATGAAAAGATTAGGTAACATATAAGACTTAAACTTGTATAAAATCTATTGGATGGGTGTATTTCAAACCCTTATCAACTTATCCTTGAAATATATCATTGTGGGACCATTAAAATCTTAAAACCATTTTATAATAACGTAATATTTCAAAACATTCCAAAAGTGACCCTCCTCCCTCATATAAAAGGCCCACACATCTACCCCTTTACCCACACCACTCAAGACCTTGTCTCATCCAACCTCTACTCATATTATCTCTCCACATCCCTCTCTTACTCCTAGAATCCTCACTTTGGGCAGGAGTCTTTCCAAGGAAGCCTTTAGCTCAAATAAAAAAAAGAGTTACTCGATTTAGAGGTAATGTCTTCTCTTATGTTCTTTTGTTTTATTTTGATTCTCCAACCCCTTAAACTATTTTTATTCATATATTTTGTAACACAAACAGTATCTTCAATATACTAGGATGTTTTTATGAGAAATATTATATCTAAACTTACACACACCTCCGTCTAATGGTTAAAGAACATACTGTTTCTGTGGGTGGCAAATTACTGCCTCACGAAACGATGATTGTTCAATCTTATTTTCACACCTTTCATGGTGGCCATTATGATTTCACTATATTTATATATGATATATATGGTATTTATTTTTTCAATATTCTTCTGAATTTTATTTTTAAATCACATCATTATTCTTTTCATGTTGTGGAACAGCGATAATTTCATCTGAGGAAGTGTGGACTACCGCCCCCTCAAGTGACATGACTCGTTCATGCAAAACATGGAATTTATAATGAATGTAACTAATGAACTTATTTTAACTAAATAAAAAATATATTATACTGTAATTATAATATATATATATACATATATATGTATCATTTAGTTTTAATTCCATTAATATGATACAGAAATGAAAGTAGCATTCATGCGTACCTACGGCCTACCATCTCCATGAACGGTGCATTTCATTTTTAATCTCCAAATGTTATGGAATAGAATAAAATGAATATATATTAGATATATATGATATTTAAATCATTATTACTATTCTGGAGATGATATATTTATAACTACTTGGGAAATTCTTTTCAAACAAGTTCATTTTTGACTCATGCACCGAACTTTGACAAAATGTATGATATAAACTCACATAATTAAAAAATTATTATAACATGATAATATTTGATATGAATTTAATAATAAACTTTAAATGATGTCCTTAAGAAATAATAAATTGACCAAATTTTATTATTCAGAAATATAAAGAAAGGAAAAGATAAGTCGGACTTAAGGTAAGGGACTTCATCTCAGTCTCCTTTTGTTGAGGCATACTTCAATTTATATACGACCTTCTTTTATTAGTTGTATAATAAACCCTTTTGACTTTTAATTTCATTCAAAATGAATCTTTTTAAATGAATATTTTTACTAAATGACAAAAGGTAATGTTTTTGTCTTATGTATGCGGCGACAACGACTTCTCTGTTGTCGTGACCATTATTTGAGTTTTGGCTTCCTCTACAAGCCATAAATTTTTTTAAAATGAAAAATAAATAACATTATTTACATTATTTTGGTATTGAAAATGGTTTTGATAATGTTTTGATTATATCAATGTGTTTTATTGATATCTTGTGATTGAAATGTCGAAATGTTATGTTTCCTTTATGCATGTTTTATGTGATACGATTATGTTATGGTTCTTGGGAATTGTTTATGAAGACGAGTGGTTCTATGATAAACTAAGGGTGGGTGATCCCTAGATAGCTCTTCAATGCATTTGGTAACATGATGGAGTTAAACGCTACGGTTTATCTGAAGAGATTTAGGGAATATACTGTGATGAGTATTCCAAACGTAACCATGAGGGTTAATCCCTACATAAGAATGTTATGAATGCCTCATGTTACCTTTGTATATTATTATTTCTATGAGTTATTCATAAATATTATGATTTCATGAGGTATGTTAAAGTTATTATGTTTTATGAGTAAGTATGATTTCATTGATTCTTATGTATACATGGAAAAAAAATTTCTTTCTGTATTTTTTTATATCCCTTACTGAGATTTTTATGATCATCCCATGTTTTTGAAATTATAAGAACCTGGATCTTCATTTCAGGTATGTCCGTCCTTTTTCTGGAGTTTTTGACAAAAATAAAGTTTCTGGAATTTTTTTTTAAGTACAGGTCGTGTAATTTCGGAGTATACGTTGTGTACTCGTTTCCCGATTGACGTCGTGTACTGGCCATGTTTGGTCCACACACATGGTGTGTAGGGGTGACATAGAGGTCGATTTTGGCGGAGTATGGAAAGACCTAGTACACGTCGTGTACTCTAAAAGTAAACGTCGTGTACTTTATTTTTTTTCATTAAACATACCAGGGTCGCGCCTGAAGCACAGAAAGGTCTTCTTCTAGGTTCTGTTCATCCGAGAGCGTCGAGGATCCATGACTTGTCGATGAGCCCTAGCATCTCCATCCGTTATCCGATTCGAGCACCATTGATTGCATTGGAATCGCAGAGGTGAGTTCTCCCTTCTTTTTTAGCCTTGTTTCCCAATTCCTCATCTCTTTCAAGTTATCATGGTTTATGTGTTTTGGACGTTTTCTCATATCTACGACATTCTATGGAGAATATATTGTCGTTATTCACATATATCGATCTCTTAGGATCGAGGTCGGTGGTTTGTGCCTTTCCGTAGGAAGGCTGTGAATATTTTGTGCAAATTCCCCCAATTCCCTTAGGCGGGGAATTGTGGGTTTTTTGTTTTACCCTGTTGTTTGTCTTCCTTGCTTGATTTCTTGAGTAGAGATCATTGCTTGTAAAATTTTATAATTTATGTTGTATTATTGTGCTTCGCCTTGCATGTTTTTCTTATTAGGCGTTTTCCAGTTGCCATGCCTAGTTGTAAGATAGTGGGGTTGTTATACTGTTATATTGTTGTGCCTTAGAATGTTAGCCAAGTAGTTCTTGAGGTTTACTTGGGATGGTATGCACACGCTGAACATTTTTATTTTCACACAGGACTGTGAGAACCTAGTGTAGTAGACCATAAGGAAAATGGACGTAAGAGCTTCTCTAGAGTGTCTTTAAATATGATGCAAGACCACAGGGGGAATTGATGATGAGTGCTTCATCAGAGAGTCTGTAGTTCCTCGACACGGGCCACAGGTGGAATGAGACGTTGAGTGCTTCCCCAGAGAGCCTTTAGCATGATACAATACTATAGGGGGAATTGACGGTGAGTGCTTCCTCAGAAAGTCTACTCTTAGCTGAACCATAGGGGTGAGACTGTGTGTGCCTCCTAGAGGGTTGCTAATACTTGTAGGTTGAACCACAGGGGTTAGGATATGAGAGCTACCCAGAGGGTTACCTATTTTATACTTATTGTTGGTTGTTTACTTGTGTACATTATATGCTAGAACTGTGGATTGTAGTTGTTGTGTGCTTTTCTATTTACTTCTTCCTACACTTTTACTTGCCTTGTATTCATTGACTATTAGGCACAAATCTTTGGGTGATTGCCTACTGGGATTGTATCTCACACCCTATTTGGGCCATGCTTTTGGGCCCAAGCAGACTTTGTTTTTGCAGGTATAGATAAGGGAAAGCGCCCTTCGACTTCCGGTACTTAATTTCTTGGATATTGAGAGCAAGGTGCCAAGAATAGTCTTGCGATGTTGTAGGATTTTCTGTTATTTTAGTACTTTGTTTTTACTTGTATTTCAGCACATTGTTGTGTTTGCTTATTTCCTTATAAACTTGTACCTGCTGCATCATTATCATCACTACTATATATTCATTGCTTCCGCTGTTTGGTTTGATTTGTTGCGTATTGTTTACTGCTTCTGTTATTTACTGTTAATTTCTTTTCCTTGTATACCTTACCAAATGAGGGAATAGTTTACCTAATAACTGACCAAGGCCCTCACTAGTAGTCAGCAGCCTTTGGTGTTTGGGGAAATAAGCTTGAGGGCATGTGGCGAACCGGGCATAGGGCACCACTGGGTGGCTTCCAGAACAGTGATGTTACAGAAATGTTTTTCACAGGTCAAGGGAAAAGTACTTGATGTAATGATAGTGTTGAGGAAGTTTCAAGAAAGAATCCATGTTTTATTCTAAATATGTTTCCTTTGGAGGAAAAAATGAATACTATTTTTTATGTAACCACCTTGTTTAAATGTGGAATGTAATGCATGATTTATGATGTAATTCTCTAAAACTCTAAACCTGAAAAGATCCTCAATCCGTATTCTTTAAATAACTTAAGATTAAGTAATGTTTAAGGATGGGGCCTTATAGTTGGTATCAAAGGTCAGTTTAGATAACTTTAGGAGTTATAATTCTATTAAATGGTTATCCAAAAATATTTTTTTTACATTATGGTCAAATTGAAATGATATAGAATTTGAGGATTACCATGTTGCTTCATATAAGACATGTTTGTTCCAAATGGTTTTCCGTAAAGGAAATAGGGAAGTTGCGCTTGGAAGGAACAGAGAAAGAAATGACCTTCCAAATCAGCATCCTAAGATGGTCAGAATTGGAACTGAACAGTTTGTTGTTGTAATGGCATAGTTGACTCAAGTGATAAATGGTGGTGGTATCAATGCACGAGATCAGCCAGATCAACCGCAGAGGAACATATCAGTGGTGAAACATTTCAAGAGGCAACATCCCCCATCATTCAGAGGATCATCTGACCTTGTGCTAGCTGAAGGTGGATTAATGCACTGGAAAAGATGTTTGATGTCATGGGGTGTTTAGAAAATCAAAAGTTTAGTAATGATGTTTACCATTTGGAGGGTGAAGCAGATCAGTGGTGGTCGATGGTTAAAAATATCAGGGACGCTGATGAGATTGATTCTCTTGACTGGGATGAATTCAAAGGTATATTTCTTAAGAAATATTTTCCTATGATTGTTCGACTTAGGATGGAAAAAAAATCTTGTAATTGAGGCAAGAGTATGACTCAGTGGCTTCTTATGAAGAAATGTTCACTCGATTGGCGAGGTATCCTCCAAATTATATCAAAGTCCTTGATAGTAAAATCAGTCATTTTTACTCAGGATTAATGCCAAAATATCGAAGGGAATTTTCTTCTCGTGAGTTCAAAAGTTAGTAAAAGCTTGTTCGATGTGATGAGAAGGTGGAAATGGAGTTTATCGATGTTCATGTGTTCTATGATAACCAACAGAAGAAGAGACCAAGGTGGCAGGAGAAAGGGAAGAATCCTTCAAAAAGGATTGATGGTAAGAAAACTAAGTTTGCAGTTTGTGATAAATGTGGTAAAAAGCATGCTGGGGAATGTCTTTTGAATCCTAGAAAATTCTTCCGATGTAGTAAGATAGATCATAAGGCCCGTGATTGCACTAAAAAAGATTAGGTTAATGGTAAGTCCAAATTTGATTTAAAGTTAGTGAAATGTTTCGAGTGCAATTATATGGGTCATTATGCAAATGAGTGTTTGACAAAGAGCTCGAATGGTGGGAAGCAGTCATACAACAAGTAGAAAGGTGTTGTGAAATCCTTTGAAGCTACTTCAGTAGATATTGGGCCATCAAATTAAGTTTTATCAGGTACTTGGTTTGTTTTTTCAGATTATTACAATGTGTTGTTTGATTCAGGGTCTACACATTCTTTCATCTTAGAAATTTTTTCAAGTAAATTGGGGATTCCCTATCAAGAAATGACTCCTGAACTTGTGGTAAAAAAACCTGGGGGAAATGTTGAGGCAAAAAAAATTTATAATAATATTCTTATCCTTATCTGTGGAAAGAACCTACTTTCAAACCTTATTATTTTACCTCTAGTAGAGTTTGATGTTATCCTGGGTATGGATTGGCTCTCTGTTTACCATGCTAAGATTGACTGTAGAGATAAAGAATTTTCTTTTCAGAATGACCTTCAGTTTGTGTACAAGACTGAAACCTTACTGTTGATAACATATCAAGAGGCTGAGAAACTTTTAAAATATTGAAATGAATGTTACCTTGCATATATTGTTGAAAACAAAGGAACCATTCAGATTAATGATGTGCCTGTGTTAAATGAGTATCCAGGTGTTTTTCATGATGAGTTTCCAGGAATAATACCAGATCGGGAAGTTGAATTTACTATTGACTTAGTTCCTGGTGCTAACCAATTTCAGAACCCCCTTATCGAATGGCTCAAATTGAACTTTTACAGTTGAAGGAGCAATTGCAAGATTTATTATAGAAAGGTTTCATTCGACCTAGAACATCACCATGGGGTGATCCTATCTTATTTTTTAAAAATAAATATGGTTCAATGAGACTTTTCATTGATTATAGATCCCTGAATAGCATCACAGTTAAGAAAAAATATCCTTGGCCTCATATTGATGATTTTTTTTATCAGCTCCAGGGATCTTAGTAAATTTTAAATATTGACTTGAGATCGGGGTACCATCAGTTGAAGGTAAAGAAAGAAGATATTCTGAAGACCGTGTTTCGTACAACATATTACCATTATGAATTTGTAGTCTTTCCTTTGGGGTTAACTAATTCACCTTATGTATTCATGGACCTTATGAATAGAATTTTCCATGAGTTCTTGGATAATTTTGTGGTTGTTTTCATTGATGATATTTTGGTGTCTTCTACAAGTAAAGAGGAGAATGAATGTTATTTAAGGGTTATTTTTCAAACCTTAAAAGAAAATAAATTGTATTTGAAATTCAGAAAGTGTGATTTTTGGTTGTAACAAATTTCTTTCCGTGTTCACATTTTTTCTAAAGATGGAATAACTGTTGATCCTACAAAAACGAAAGTTGTTGAAGAATGACCAAGAACTACAAATATAACTGAGATTCATAGTTTTCTTGGTTTGGTAGGATATTACCGATGGTTTTTTTTAAAAAAATTCATGGTTGTCTATCCCATTGACTAAGATTACTCAGAAGGGTGTTATGTTTATCTAGACAAAAGAATGTGATGATTGTTTTCAAGAATTGAAAAGAAGATTAGTAAATGCTCCAGTTTTGGCACTACCTTCCAGGAATGGTGAGTCTGTTATCTATAGTGATGCTTCATTGAAAGGACTTGGTTACCTCCTAATGAAGAATGATCAGGTAATTGATTATGCTTCACGTCAGTTGAAAACTCAAGAGATAAATTACCCTACACAAGATTTGGAATTAGCTTCTATTGTTTTCACTTTATAATTTTGGACGCATCATTTGTATGGTGTAAAGTGTGAAATATATACTGATCACAAAAGTTTAAAGTATATATTCACATATAAATAATTGAACATGAGACAGAGGAGATGGCTAGAATTAATCAAGGATTATGATTTCATGATTCACTACCACCTAGGAAAAGAAAATAAAGTGGCAGATGCTTTGAGTCGAAAATTTAATTCTTCATTAACCATGTTACGTTTAAACATGATCCTTTGGTTGAGGATTTTATTAATTTTGGTTTGGAAGTTGTTGGTGCAGGAAATTATTCTGTTTTGTTTCAGGTATAAGTGAAATCTTCTCTATCAGACAGAATTAAGAAAGCACAGAACCAAGACAGTGAGTTGCAGAAAAAGGTAGAGTTGGTTCAGAAGGGTATGTTACCTGAATTCAACACTCATAATGATTGAGTTTTTAAATTTGGGAAGATATTGTGTGTGCCTTGGGATTCATAGTTGAATACATAGTTGATGTGAAGCTCATAGTTCTCCATTTTCTGTTCATCTAGGCAGTACTAAGATGTATAGAGATATTCAGGAGTATTACTGGTGGGATGGAATGAAAAGAGATATTTCTGATTTTACTATGAAGTGTTTGACTTGACAAAGGGTTAATCAAAGTGGCAGTTACCAAAAGGGATGCTTTATTCTTTACCAGTGCCAGAGTGGAAATGGGAGAATATATCTATGGACTTCATTGTGGGATTACCAAAGACACCTCGAGGTAATAATGAAATCTGGGTTATTGTTGGTCGTTTGACTAAATCTGCTCATTTCCATACTATACGAGATACATTTTCCCAAGATCATCTTTCTCTGTTGTATCATAGAGATATAGTTAGGTTCACGGAGTTCCTCTCTCTATTGTATCTGATCGTGATCCCAGGTTCACTTCTAACTTTTGGAAAGGCCTTCAGAAGTCGTTGGGTACTGAATTAAATTTTAGTACAGCTTTTCATCCTCAATCAGATGGGTAGTCAGAATGAACAACTATGACTTTGAAGGATAAACTATGTGATTTTTCGATGGATTTTCAGGTAATTTGGTACCATCATCTATCATAGGTTGAGTTTTCGTATAATAACAGTTTTCATTCCAATATACAGATGGCACCATTTGAGGCATTATATGGGAAGTGGTGTCGAACTCCAGATTTTTGGGATGAAATGGGTGAAAGGAAGTTGATGGGACCATAATTGGTGGAAGAGATGGCATAAAAAGTTCAGCTGATAAAGAAACACTTGATAACTTCTCAGAGTAGGCAGAAAAGTTATGCGGACAACAGGATGAAGGATCTCTCTTTTGAGGTAGGTGATCATGTCTTCCTCAAAGTTTCACCATGGCAAAGTGTGATGTGATTTGGTAAGAAAGGAAAGATGAGTCCAAGGTTCATTAGACCCTATGAAATTCTGGAGAGAGTTGGATAAGTTGCATACTTAGTGGCTTTACCTCTAAGTTTATCTCAGGTACATTATGTGTTTCATGTTACAATGTTAAGGAAGTACATGCCAGATCCATCTCATGTTTTGAGTCCAAAGGTAGTTCAGCTGGAAGAGAATCTATCTTATGAGGAACAACCGGTCCAGATTTTTGACCATAGGGAGAAAGTGTTGTGGAATGGGGTGATTCATCAAGTAAAGGTTATATGTAAAAACCATATTGTTGAAGAGGCAACATGGGAATCTGAAAATGCAATGAGGGATAAAAACCCCCACTTATTTGATAAGTAAATAAATCGTGAGGAAGCAATTTTATAAAGGGGGAAGGATGTAACATCCCAAGTAAGTAAAGAATAATATATTTTCATATATATGTATATTTATGAATTATATAGTGTTTTAGAGGCTTAAAATGAGAATAAATCCAATCTTAGGCATAGAATACTCTAATATTTTTAAAAGATTGTTTTACCACCTTTTGATGGAAAACAATTTTTAAATCTATATTTTGAAAATTTTATTATCTTTATTTGTCAAAATAAACTTATTATTTAGAATTTGGACATTTAAATTTAATTTGGATAAATTTTTGGTATTTTTTTGACAATGTTCATTTTTTAGTGAATAGTGAAAATACTGCATTTTACTTCAAAACTGCTTTTGAATATAATTTAATTATATAGTTTGATTGTATTTTTAATTGGTTTTAAAGTTTAATTAGAATATATTTTTACCATTTAATTCAATGGGGGGCATTGGAATTAATTTCACTTTTAAATTGTACATAAACAACTGTCAATCTTTTGATAGATATTATTTCTTAAAAACATGCTATTTGTTTTGACAACGGGAATTATTTTTAAATTAATTACTGAAATTTTTGTGTTAGGAATTTTTTAAAATTAATTCCATATTTGGAATCAGAGGGTCCAAATTATTTAATTAAGACTCTTTTTTTGTCATTATGAATAGTAACGACGGCAATTATATTTAATTATCATGATTAATTAGTAATCAGGTAGTTAAGGGTAATAAAATAATATAATAATAATATAAAATGACCCCAAAATGTGTTCAAATCCTCGTTTTTGTGTCATGGGAGACCATGGGATGCCTTGTTCCAACTTAGGGACCCCATGTAATCACTTTTGTGTGATAGTGACCTTTTATCATATTATTTTTAAAGAAAGGAAAATATAACCAAACTATGTAACACCTAAGTAAAACAATTTTAATTTGGTCTACATAAATGATATCTTAGACTATAAATAGTAATTTGAATTCTAAAAAGATTTCCTACATCATTTTATTTTTTATTATAATTGTTAGATATTAAATAAATAAATTTATTTATGACACCATGATCATGCAACGATTACCTCATTAATGAACGATTTAAATAAAATGAAAAGATAAGGTAAAATCTAAGACATAAACTTTTCTAAAACCTATTGTATGGGTTTATTTATAACCATTATCACCTTTTCCTATAAATATATCATTTTGGGACCTTTAAAATCCTAAAACCATTTTATAATAATGTTACATTTCAAGACATTCCAAAAGTGACCCTCCTCCCTCTTATAAAAGGTCCCCACCTCTACCCCCCTTACTCACACCTCCCAAGCCCTTGGATTGACCAACCTCTACTCATATTATCTCTCCAAATCCCTCTATTACTCCTAGAAGCCTCACATTGGACAGAATTCTTTCCATGGAAGCCTTTGCCTCAAATCAAAAAAAAGCGTTACCCGATTTAGAGGTAATGTCTTCACTTATGTTCTTTTGTTTTATTTTACTTCTCCAACCCCATAAAATATTTTTATTGCATTATTTTGTAACAAAAAAAGAATCTTAAACATACTAGGATTTTTTTTTATGAGATATATTAGAGCTAAACTTACACACACCTCCGTCTAATGGTTAAAGAGCATATTGTTTCTGTGGGTGGTAAATTATTGCCTCACGAAACGATGATTGTTCAATCTACTTTTAAAAACATTCATGGTGGCCATTATGATGTCACTTTATTTATATATGATATATATGGTATTTATTATTTCTATATGTTTCTGAATTTTATTTTTAAATCACATTGTTATGCTTTTCATGTTGTGGAACTACGATAATTTCATCTAAGGAAGTGTGGACTACCGCCCCCTCAAGTGATGTGACTCGTTCATGCCAAAAATGGAATTTATAAATAATGTAATTAATGAATTTATGTTACCTATATAACACATATATTATACTGGAATTATAATATATATAGGTCTCATTTAGTTTTAATACCTTTAATATGACAAAGAAATGAAAGTAGCGTTCATGTGTACGTACGGCCTACCGTCTTCATGAATAGTGTATTTCATTTTTTATCTCCAAATGTTATGGAATAGTATAAAATAAATATATACTAGATATATATGATATTTAAATCATTAATACCATTATGGAGATGATGTACTTATAACTATATGGACAATTCTTTATAAACAATTTCACTTTTGACTCATGTACCGAACATCGACAAAACGTATGATATGAACTCACATAATTAACTAATTATTATAACATGATAATATGGGATATGAATTGAATAATAAACTTTAAAGGATGTCCTTAAGTAATTATAAATTGACTAAAGTTTATTATTCAAGAAAATAAAGAAATGACGAGACAGGTCGGACTTCAGGTAAGGGACTTCGTCTCAATCTCCTTTCATTGAGGCATACTTCAATTTATATACGACCTTATTTTATTAGTTGTATAATAAACCATTTTGAATTTTAATTTCATTCAAAATGAATCTTTTTACATGAAGCATTTTACTAAATGACGAAAGGGAATTTTTTTGTCTTACATATGCGGTGACAATGACTTCTCCACCATCGTGACCATTATTTGAGTTTCAGTTTCCTCTACAAGCCAAATTTTTTTAAAAAAAATGAAAAATAAATACCATGGTTTACATTATTTTGGTATTGAAAATGGTTTTGATAATGTTTTGATTATATCAATGTCTTGAATAGATATATTGTTATTGAAATGTGGAAATTTTATGTTTCATTTATGCATGTTTTATATGATACGATTATGTTAGGGTTCTTGTACATTGTTTATGAAGAAGGGTGGTTCTATGATAAACTAAGGGCGGGTGAGCCCGAGATAGCTCTCCAATGCATTGGGTAATGCGAAGGAGTTAAACATTAAGGTTTCTCCGAAGAGATTTAGGGAATATACTATGATGGGTATTCCAAACGTAACCGTGAGGGTTACTCCCTACATAAGAGTTTTATAAATGCCTCAACTTACCTTTATGTCTTATGATTTCTATAAGTTATACATAAATCTTATTATTTCATGTGGTATGTTAAAGTGATTATGTTTTATGAGTAAAGTATGATTTCATTGGTTCTTGTGTATACATGGACTAATGTTTTCTTTCCGTATTTTTTTATCCCTTACTGAGCTTTTTATGCTCATCCCATGTTTTTGAAATGTTTTTCATAGGTCAAGAGAAAATAACATGATGTGATGATAGTGTCAAGGATGCGTCAAGAATGAATCCATGTTTTATTTTAAATATGTTTCCTTCGGTGTAAAAAATGAATATTGATTTTGATGTAACCACCTTGTTTAAATGTGGAATGTGATGCATTATTTATGATCTAATTGTATAAAACTCTAAACCTGAAAATATCCTCAATGTTTAATCTTGAAATAACTCAATATAAAGTAATGCTTAAGGTTGTGGCCTTATAGTTGGTATCAAAGGTCGGTTTAGATAACTTTAGGAGTTATAATTCTATTAAATGATTATCCAAAAATATTTTTTTTACATTATGGTAAAATTGAAATGATATAGCATTTGAAGATTACCATGTTTCTTCATCTAAGACAGGTTTGTTCAGAATGGTTTTCCATAGAGGAAATAGGGTAGTAGTGATAGGAAGGCATACAGAAGGAACTGACCATCAAAATCAGCATCCTGAGATGGTCAGAATTGGAACAAAACTGTTTGTTGCAGTAATGGAACAATTGACTCAAGCGATAAATGGTGGTGGTATCCATGCACGAGATCATCCAGATCAATGGTAGAGGAACATGTCAGTGGTGGAACATTTCATGAGGCAACATCACCCATCATTTAGTGGATCATCTGACCCTATTCTAGATGAAGGGTGGGATAAAGCACTGGGGAAGATTTTTGATGTTATGGGGTGTTCAAACAATCAAAAGTTCAGTCTTTCTTTTTATTGTTTGGAGGGTGAAGCAGATCAGTGGTGGTTGATAGTTAAAAATATCAGGGATGCTGATGATATTGATGCTCTTTACTAGGATGAATTCAAAGCTATGTTTCTTGAGAAATACTTTCCTAAGGTTGTTCGGCATAGTATGGAAAAACAATTCATGGAATTTAGGCAAGAGTAAGAGTAAGTGGCTTCTTATGAAAAAAAGTTCACTCGATTGGTGAGGTATTCTCCAAATTTTATCCGAGACCTTGATAGTAAAATAAATCATTTGTACTCCGGATTAAAGCCAAAATATCGAAGGGAATTAGCTTCTCATGAGTTTAAAAGTTATGAAAAGCTTGTTCGATGTGCTAAGAAGGTGGAAATGGAGTTTTCCAATGATCAAGTGTTCTATGATAACCAACAAAAGAAGAAACCAAGGTGGCATGAGAAAGGTAATAATCCTTCAAAACGGTTTGATGGTAATAAAAATAAGTTTGCAGTTTGTGATAAATGTGGTAAAAAGCATGTTGGTAATGTCTTTTGAATTCTGGAAAGTGCTTCTGATGTGGTAAGATAGGACATAAGGCTTGTTATCGCACTGGAAAAGATTAGGGTAATGGTAAGACCAAATTTGATTTACAGTTATTGAAATGTTTCAAGTGAAATGAGATGGGTCATTATTCAAACGAGTGTTAGAAAAATAGCTTAAATGATGGGAAGTAATAAGACTACAAGAAGAAAGGTGTGGTGAATTCCTTTTCAACTACTTCTACAGACATTGGGACATCAAATGAAGTGGTATCAGGTACTTTGTTTTTTCATATTATCCCAATGTGTTGTTTGATTTACGTTCTACATATTCATTCATCTCTGAAGATTTTTCTAGTAAATTGGGAATTCCATATCAAGAAATGACTCCTGGACTTGTGGTAAAAACACCTGGGGGAAATGTTGATTCAAAGAGAGTTTATAAGAATCTTCCTATCCTTATCCGTGGAGGGACCCTATTTCAAACCTTATTGTTTTACCTCTAGTACAGTTTGATTTTATCCTAGGTATGTATTGGCTCTCTGTTTACCATACTAAGATTGACTATAGAGCTAAAGAAGTTTCTTTTCTGAAAGACCTTCTGTTTGTGTACAAGAATAACCCTTACTGTTGATAACATATCAAGAGGCTGAGAAACTTGTAAAATATGGAAATGAATGTTACCTTGCACATATTTTTGAAAAAAAATGAACCATTTAGATTAATGATGTGCCCATGGTAAATGAGTATCCGGATGTTTTTTCTGATGAGTTTCTTGGACTAATACCAGATCGGTAAGTTGAATTTATTGTTTACTTAGTTCGTGATGCAAATCCAATTTCAAAACCCCCTTATCGAATGGCTCAAATTGAACTTTTAGAGTTGAAGGAGCAATTGCAATATTTATTAGAGAAATGTTTCATTCGACCTAGCACAACATCATGGGGTGCTCCTGTCTTTTTTGTTAAAAATAAAGATGGTTCAATGAGACTTTTCATTGATTATAGATCATTGAATAACATCGTTGTTAAGAACAAATGTCATTTGTATCATATCGATGATTTGTTTGATCAGCTCCAGGGAGCTCAGTAATTTTCAAAGATTGAATTGAGATCTGGGTACCATCAGTTGAAGGTAATGGAAGCAGATATTCCAAAGACCATGTTTCATACAAGATATGGCCATTATGAATTTGTAGTTATGCCTTTTGGGTTAACCAAAGCACATGTTGTATTCATGGACCTTATTAATAGAATTTTCCATGAGTTCTTGGATAAGTTTTTGGTTGTTTTCATTGATGATATTTTGAAGTTTTCTAAATCTAAAGATCAGCATGAAATTCATTTAAGGGTTATTTTAAAAACCTTAAAAGAAAAGAAATTGTATGGAAAATTCAGAAAGTGTGAGTCTTGGTTGCAGAAAATTTCATTCCTTGGTCACAATTTTTCTAAAGATAGAATAAATGTTGATCCTGTAAAAAACGGTTGTTGAAGAATGGCCAAGAACCACAAATATAAGAGAGATTATTTGTTTTCCTGGTTTGGCAGAATATTACCGAAGGTTTATTAAAACGTTTTCACAGTTGTCCAGCCCATTGACTAAGCTAACTCGGAAGGGTGTTAAGTTTATATGGACAAAATAATGTGATGATTGTTTTCAGAAATTAAAATGAATATTTGTGAATAATCCAGTATTGGAACTAACTTCCAAGAATAGTGAGTTTGTTATCTATAGTTATGCTTCATTGAAAGGACTTGGTTGTGTCCTAATGAAGAATGATCAGGTAATTGCTTATGCTTCACATCAGTTAAAAACTCATGAGATAAATTACCCTACATATGATTTTGAATTAGTTGCTATTGTTTTCTCTTAAAGAATTTAGAGGCATCATTTGTATGGTGTAAAGTATGAAATATATACTGATCACAAAAGTTTAAAGTATATATTCACTTAGAAATAATTGAACATGATACAGAGGAGATGGCTATAATTAATCAAGGATTATGACAGCACGATTCACTACCACCCAGGAAAAGCAAATAAAGTGGCAGATGGTTTGAGTTTAAAAAGTAATGATTCATTAACCATGTTACGTTTGTAATGTGATCCTTTGGTTGAGGATTTGATGAATTTTGGTTTGGAAGTTATTGGACCAATAAATTATTCTGTTTTGTTTTAGGTATCAGTGAAATAATTTCTATCAGACAGAATTAAGCAAGCACAGAAGCAAGACAGTGAGTTGCAGAAAATGGTAGATCTGGTTCAGAAGGGTATGTTACCAGAATTCAACCTTGATAATGATTGTGTTTTGAGATTTGGGAATAGATTGCGTGTGCCTTTTGATTCATTGTTGAATAGAGAGTTGTTATGTGAAGGTCATAGTTCCCCATTTTCAGTACATCCTGGTAATACTAAGATGTATGGGTATATTTGGGAGTATTACTGGTGGTATGGAATGAAAAAAGATATTTATGGTTTCACAGTGAAGTGTTTGACATGTCAACAGGTTAAAGCAAAGTGGCAGTTACCGAAAGGGATGATTCAGCCTTTACAAGAGCTAGAGTGGAAATGGGAGAATATATCCATGGATTTCATTGTGGGATTACCGAAGAAACCTCGAGGTAATAATGCAATCTTGGTTATTGTTGATCATTTGAGTAAATCAGATTATTTCCTTACTATACAAGATACTTTTTCCCAAGATAAAATTTCTCGATTGTATCTTAAAGAGATAGTTAGGTTACACGGAGTTCCCCTCTCCATTTTATCTGATCATGATCCCAGGTTCACTTCTAACATTTGGAAAGGCCTTTAGAAGTCGTTGGGTGCTGAATTAAATTTTAGTACAGCTTTTCATCCTCAAACAGATGGGGAGTCAGAATGAATAATTTAGACTTTGGAGGATAATCTATATTCTTGTTCTAGGTATTATCAGGGAAGTTAGGACCAACATATTTCATTGGTTGAGTTTTCTTATAATAATAGTTTTCATTCCAGTATACAGATTTCACAATTTGAATCATTATATGGGAAGCGGTTTCGAACTCCGGCTTTTTGGGATGAAGTGGGTGAAAGGAAGTTTATGGGACCAGAATTGGTAGAAGAGATGGCAAAAAATGTTCATCTAATAAAGAAACACATGAGAATAGCTCAGAGTAGGTAGAAAAGTTATACAGACAACAAGAGGAAGGATCTCCCTTTTGAGGTAGGTGATCATGTCTTCCTCAATGTTTTACCATGGAAAAGTGTGATGTGATTTGGTAAGAAATGAAAGCTTAGTCCAAGGTTCATTGGACCCTATGAAATTTTGGAGAGAGTTGGATAATTTTCATATCAAGTGGATTTACCTCTATGTTTATGTTAGGTTCATATTTTTTTTCATGTTTCAATGTTAAGGAAGTACATGCCAGATCCATCTCATGTTTTGAGTCTAGAGGTAGTTCATCTGGAAGAGAATCTATCTTATGAGGAACAACCAGTCTAGATTCTTGACCACCAGGTTCAAGTGTTGCAGAATAAGGTGATTCATCTTGTAAATGTTCTATGGAAAAACCATATAGTTGAAGAGGCAACATGGGAATCTTAAAATGCAACGAGAGATAAATACTCCCACTTATTCGATAAGTAAATAAATTGTGAGGATGCGATTTTCTAAAGGGGGGAAGGATGTAACATCCCAAGTAAGTAAATAAAAATAGATTTTCATATCTATGTCTATTTATAAATTAGATAGATTTTTAGAGGCTTAAAATGATAATAAATCCAATCTTTGGCATAGAATACTCTAATATTTTTAAAAGATTATTTTACAGCCTTTTGATGGAAAACCATTTTTAAATATAACCTTTGACAATTTGAAAAGATATATTTTTAAAAATAAACATATTCTTTAGAATTTGTACATTGAAATTTACTTTTGATAAATTTTTGGTATTTTTCTGAAAATATTCATTTTTTTAATGAAGAGTGAAAAATACTTCATTTTACTTCAAAACTGCTTTTGCATCTAATTTAATTATATGGATAGATTATCTTTTTAATTGGTTTTACAGCGTAATTAGAATATTGTTTTACCATTTAATTCAATGGGGGTCATTGAAATTAATTTCACTTTGAAATTGGACATAAACAAGTGTCAATCTTTTGATGGATATTGTTTCTTAAAAAAACACGAAATTTGTTTTGACAACGGGAATTATTTTTAAATTAATTACTGTAATTTCTGTGTGTAAAATTTGGAAAAATGGATTCCATATTTGTAATAAGAAGTTCCAAATTGTATAATTAAGACTCTTGTGTTTTGGAAATTATGAATAGTAATGACGGCAATTATCTTTAATTATCATGATTAATTAGTAATTGGGTAGTTAAGGGTAATAAAATAATATCATAATAATATAAAATGACCCCAACATGTGTCCAAATCCTCTTGGTTGTGTCATGTCTGACCATTGGATTCCTTGTTCCAACTTAGGGACCCCATGTAATCACTTTTGTGTGATAGTGACCTTTTGTCATATTATTTCTAAAGAAAGAAGAATATAACCAAACTATGTAACACCTAAGTAAAAAAAATTTAATATTGTCTACATAAATGATCTTATAGACTATAAATATTAATTAGAAATCTAAAAATATTTCATACATCATGGTATTTTTTTTATAATTTTTAGACATTAAATAAATAATCTTATTTATGACACCATGATGATGCAGTGATTACCTCATTAATGAACGATTTAAATAAAATGAAATGATAAGGTAACATATAAGACATAATCTTGTCTAAAACCTATTTTATGGGTGGATTTAGAACCATTATCACCATATCCTCTAAATATATCATTGTGGGACCTTTAAAATCCGAAAACCATTTTATAATAAAGTAACATTTCAAGACATTCCAAAAGTGACCATCCTCCCTCCTATAAAATCTCCCACATCTACCCCCTTACCAATACCTCTCAAGCCCTTGGATCATCCAACCTATGCTTATATTATCTCTCAACATCCCTCTCTTACTCCTAGAATCCTTAATTTGGGTAGATGTCTTTCCATGGAAGCCTTTGGCTCAAATCAGAAATAGAGTTACCCGATTTAGAGGTAATGTATTCTCTTATGTTCTTTTCTTTTATTTTTCTTCTCCAACCCCTTAAACACTTTTTATTCCATTATTTTGTAATAAAAATAGTATATTAAATATACTAGGATGTTTTTATGATATGTATTAGAGCTACACTTACGCACACCTCTGTCTAATGGTTAAAGAACATACTGTTTCTATGGGTGGTGAATTACTACCTCAAAAAATGATGATTATTCAATCTTCTTTTAACACCTTTCATGGTGGCCATCATGATGTCACTGTATTTATATATGATATATATGGTATTTATTTTTTCTATATTCTTATGAATTTTATTTTTAAATCACATCGTTATGCTTTTCATGTTGTGGAACTGTGATAATTTCATCTGAGGAAGTGTGGACTACCGCCCCCTCAAGTTATGTGACTCGTTCAGGCCAGACATGGAATTTATAAAGAATTAATTAATGAAATTATTTTACCTATATAACATATATATTATACTGGAATTATAATATATATATATATGTGTGTGTGTGTGTGTGTGTGTGTTTCATTTAGTTTTAATTCTTTGAATATGACAAAGAAATGAAAGTAGCGTTCATGCATACGTGTAGAGACCCAAAGCATGACGTACATTGACATTACATTACATTTGCGGAATACTTAGTACATAAAAAAAACACACACACAAGGATCATAATAGTTTAGTGTCTTTGGAAACTCGGAATATAATCTTCTAATCCTGTTGAAAGATCTTCAACATCTCCCATAAAGATCTTCCTTTTTTTATACCTAAAACCTTTCTTTATATCCTGGGGAAAAGAAAACATAAAAGGGTGAGCTCAAATGCTCAGTAAGGGTAAACAAAAGAAATATCAATCACATCATAAGAACATAACATTTTGAAAATCTTAACCTGCAAAAGAGAGCATAATTTCATAACATGGGATAAATCATGGCAGTGAAATGTAATCACAATAATCATAACTTAAAACATAAAACATTGTGTCATACACACATAATCATAGAGAATCATTTCTTGTTAGTCAAGACTCATTGCCAAGACTATCTTAGTGGACAAAGTCCCTTTCTGAACCGAGTCACCCTCGTTTCAGTCCTGTTTCACTGAACCGGTATAACCTACCATTCCAGCCATGTCTATCTCATGAGATATAAAATCTTTACCCAATGCATTGGAGGGAGATATAGGTCCCACCCATCTCATAATGATACCATTATTATGTGTGCCACAAAATCATAAACCCTACATCATTGCATAACCCATGTAATAAAAATGGGAATCTTAGACATCATGACATCATAAAACAATTCATATACGATAAAGGAATTCATAAAAATAATTCCATCACAACATAATCAAATCAATGTAATGATAGGGATAAAAAAAGAACCCTTTATTATCTTATATGGAAAATAATTTTGATAAAACACTTGAACTTCATTCTTGAGGAAAATATATGTTCTACTTCAAAAACACTTTTCCTTTCTTAACATGTCATACAATTTTAAACTAAAAGAAGTTGATTAAAAATAAACTTGAAAACATGTAAAGGAATATTTTTGGAAATAATGTTTTAAAAATCCATTCATGACGTATAAGTTAAAAGAAAACATTCTTCTCGTACTTTTGTCGGAAAAGTCAAAAAGTACCTCGTACAAAAAACGACAAAAGATTCCTTTCATATCCTTTACTAAAAACTCACCGAAGGGTAAAATTGGATTTAAACTATTTTAAGTGGATGGAAATAATATTAAATATTGAGGGAACATGGATGTGGATGATAAAATACACCCCAGTAAATACTAAAGTATAAACAATCTCAGATAAAAATGAGATTGTGATATTTTCCCTTACCTTAGGTCCGATTTGCTTCGTAAGTGTCCGAACCTCCTGTATAATGATTTAAATAATGTCATTTACTTATTAAAGAATCACATTCATTGTTATTATATCATATATGGTTCACTTATGACTTTATATTACCCGTTCTTTTGTAAATTCATGTTAAAGTAGCGTTTTGGGTAAAATCGTCTCATTTGTCGTTCGTGTTTTAACTTGTAATTATTCATATGATTACTTAGATCATTATTAATTAATTATAGAATATAAAACATGATTTATATATAATATATATTCAGAATATACATATATATAATAGATCGATAAATGGAAAGAAATACACCGTTCATGGAGACGGTAGGCCGTACGTACGCATGAATGCTGTTTTCTTTTCGTTATGAAATTGAGTGGAATTAAGTAGATTAAATACATATATATACACATAAATACAGTATCTTTATAATGTCATATATTTCATTATTATTTCTTATATATACTTTATAATCATTCTTAAATGGTTAACATGGAGAATTAATCTCATCGCGTCGTGGAGACGGTAGTCCGTACGTACGCACGAGCGATGATATCATTTTCATGATTATTGAATTTAATTGGAGTGAATGATACAATATATTAGAATCAGTATGATGTTATAATAACTATGTATAGTTATTCTTTACACCATTATACCCATCCATGTAAGGTGTTGGTGGAAAATAGATTTCACCACGGCGTGGAGATGGTATTCCGTACGTACGCATGCGCGGTGATTTCGTTTTCCGTAGGATGGATAGATGGTGAAATAGGATTGTTTAATACTTATAATAACATATCAGTATATGAGTGATACTGATGTTATTAATTCATAATGAAACAACCTAAGAAGAAGAAGTGGAAGAATAAATAAAGGTGAAAGAATCGGTAACAGAAATTACCTCTTCTTTGAAGCGCCTCTTTGAGACCTCCACTTAGGGCACTAAAATTGGTCTTCGAGGAAGAAAAGAACCTCTAGGATGTTTCTAGGGAAGTGTAGAAGAGAATTTGTCAGGGATTTTCCGAGCTTGAAGGCTCAAAGTTGTGTGAGGAAGAGAGGGAGGAGGTGCCCTTTTATAAGGGGGGAGAGGGGCACCTTTGGAATAACTAAAAATATTATTTTATTATAAAGTCGAGTTTGGTTTTAAATAGATCCAAATTGATTTATTTCGAGGCTAAGGTGGGGATGGGTCGAAATCCTCTCATCCAATAGGATTTAGACAAGTTTAGGTTATTATTTTAACCTTATAAATTAGATTTAACTCTAAGTTAAATAATTTAACTTTTACCGTGTCGTTTTGTTTTCTTACACTATATGGTTAATAAACTTACTATATCAAGACAAAAGAACCCCAAGTTGTTTATTATTAATATATATAATCTTATATAAGTCATATGTCCGAAACTTAGATTTTTAGGAATAAAATAACAATTAATAATATAATATTTGTTTTAATAACTATTTTATGTCAATTTTGACACTATTTGGTACATGATTTTTATAAAATTCATAACATAATGATAAGTTCTAACCAAGTTACTTATATCAACAATAACATGTCATATTAACCTATAAAATTATTTTAAGTCATAAAAAGGCTCAAATTACATTTATTTGGGCATTTATAACATCAATTATGTCAATATTTCATTAATAAGACAATTACTGCATCATCTTTGTGTCATAATAAATGATAATTATTTAATCCCTAAAAATTCTAAATAAATTTTTATGATGTATATATTTGTATTAGCTTTATGGAGACTATTCATGTTCTAAGTTTCATGAAGTTTATCACTAGATTAAAATTATTATACTTATAATATTTAAGAAAGTGACATGTTGTCACATTCATTGGTTTTAATAATAATTAAATTATTTTCATTGAAAAAATTTTATTAAATGAATCTAATCAGACCCTTAGGTGATATGGGTCTATTTTTAGTCATCCAATAGGATTTTGACATTTTTTAGGGTAATTTTAAAATATTATATTTACCCTTAATTACCCGATTTACCTTTAACTATGGTAAATAAAATTTACCGTAGTTACTATCCATAATTCCCAAAAATAAAAAGTATCCTATTAACATAATTTGGACCCACTGATTCCAAATATTGAATCCATTTTTTAAAATTCAATACACAGAATTTTCAGAAATTAAATTAAAATTAATCCCGTTGTCGAATAAAAACGGGTTTTTGTTTAAAACATTGCAAAAGATTGAATTGATTTAACCTACGAATTCAAGGTAAAATCAATGCTAATGACATACATTATATTAAATGGTAAAAATATATTCTATTTATACTTTAAAACCATTCAATATTATAATTTAACCACATAAGATATTACGATGAAAAAAGTTGTTTTTAATTAAAATATAGCGTGTTTTTACTATTCATTAAAATGTGAAAGTTACCAGAATAATATGAAAAATTTATCCAAAGTAAATTTTTATTTCTTGATTCCAAAGAAGAATTTTATTTTATCAAATTGAACTTATAAACATGTCAAAAACTAGATTTAAAGTGGGTGCTCCATCAAAAGGCGGCAAAACTGCATTTTTGGAAAAATACTTATTTTACCCGAAAAATTTATTTTTTTCTTATACCATGTTCTAGAAATGTGTAAGATGAATAATAATGTTATAAAATTAAAAATTTAGTTAATACTATTCATAATGGATAGTTCATGACAATATTATAATAATATAACATTGTTTATTAAAACCCGGTATTGCGTACAACACACGCTATTCATCATGGTATATAATTTATTTTTTATTTATGCAAGAAATTAATCATCTAAGAATAAAATTTTAATTATAATTAGTAGATAATATGGAACCAAAGATTATAAATATCAAATAAATTTTATAAAATAAAAATTCTATATGTTTGAAACATAAGTTTTAATATAGGCACATGCGATGCACAAAAGAATGTTTTAACTATAACTGGGATAATTAATTTGTTATGTCTTTAATAATCATTATGATAAATATTTATGTTGAAATTTTTTAATAATATTTATTATTTTTATTAAAAAAATAAATAAATTTTATAAAATTAAATTCACATAATAGGTTTAATATTCTTTCAAAATAAACCCTTAATTCTTCTTAAAAAACTGTTTTTCAAGAAATGAAAATTTTAAGAATAAGATGAACTTATAATTACTATATGAAAAGTGCTCATCATAATATAGATTTAAATTAATTTTTTAAGATAAATAATATAGATTTTTCATTATTATCATTATTTCTTAGTGGTTATATTAATTAAATAAAATGGAGGAACATTATCAATTTAAAAATAGATTTCGAAAAACTACATTTCCATGAAAAAAACTTACACCAAAATTGAATATAATGTTCATTCAAATTTAATTTATTATTTTAAAACTATTTAAATAATAACTATGTTATTTTTAAAATAAAAATCATATCAAAATGGGTAAATAAAATTAAATATCTAAATGAATAGAAATAATAGTATTTGAAAAAAATAGTATGTGTAACTATTAACTGAAAAATGACCCATTTCGTAAAAAACTCCGAATTTCAATCTAATATGATTTTAAAATGAATATTTCGAAAATTATAATCTTTTTTTAGAATAAAATTAGTATATGTGGTGTAAACTAAATATAATCCCCAAGAAATAAATTAATAATATAACATTTTTTGAGGAAAATATATTTTGAAGGGTAAAATTAATTTACAAAAATATTGGGTGATTAATTACTAATGATTTAAAAATAAGTTTTACAAATTAGGACCTATGTAAATATATAAATATTTCATTATTTAGTTAATCATATTAACACATTACAATTTATTCAATAAGTTATTACATTCATATTTAAATAATATATTCTTTTAGTCTTTTAACCTCGGTTTTTCTTGTCATATACTCGATCAAAAAAATATTATTCTTTTGAAATATAGAGGTTTTATAAACCAAAATATATAAAATAGATTAAATTTATATAATATTGATTAAAATTTAATCTTGTTTTAAAAAGACCCACAAAAGAAGGAAAACTCATTCCTTCTGTATCTAAATATTTTCCAACACCAAAATTGTTAGCTCAAATTAACCAATATGGAAATATATAACAAACTAATATATAAATGCACAATAATAACCCAAAAAAAGTTTATATTAAATTATTCCATAAATATTTATCTTTTTTAATCCTCCATAATATATACAACCTAATTCAAAGACAAAAAAATAAATGTATATAATCACATATTTTTATGATCATTGTTAACATTTATCCTAAGAAAATAGAATGTTTCCCATAATTTCACATACCAAACTTCTGTATACCTTGGTCACATATTCGTGAAATATATTAATAAACATAATCATTAAAAAATCCTCAATGAAAGTAGAAAACCTCTAAAAACTAACTCAATATGTATTCCTTAAATAAATTCAATGACTATTGAATATATGTCATAAGTCTAAAAAATGAAATAAACCTCATAAAATATGACATAAAACACTTTTTCCTTAAATCACTTATTGATATTAAGGTCACCAATTTTATAAAATTTATTTCATCAATTATAGTCTTATATTTATCCCAACTAAAAACTATTAAAATAATATCAAGAATAGTTTAAGTGTTATAATATCTAAATATTGTTTTTTCTGTAAAATAGGACCTTACTATTAAATCACTTTTATATGTTATCAATACCATTCAACATATATTTGAAACATATTAATGAAAAACTATATTGTTAGAATCATTATATTTTTAATAATTCTTGTAACTACAATATCATTAATAAAAGTAGCTATGAAATATTTTTTGAATCGTAATACATAAACACTTCAATACATTCACATCAATGATTAAAATATCATAGTTCCTTCATTTTTCTTGGAGTTGACCCTCATATATTTGAATTGTCTTTGATAATTCTCAAGGTACACACATATAAGTCATTGAACTATAAATGATACCTTTAGATGAAAATTTTATACCACCATTGAAGTTATTATTTTCTGCATCAATTATTTTATCTATGAATTTCATCAAAAACATAATAACTCTTTTTTACTCTAACACATTTCTCTGATTGTTTTTCCCACATACCTGACATGTATAATGTTTAATATTCATCCCCCGGTCATCTTGAATAATTAATTTTGACTTATTATAGATATTAGGAAGCTCATCTTATTTGATATTATTAATCAGAAAATAAGATAGCTCATCATAAATAATCATAAGGTTTTTCCTTTTATCTAAAATTTAATTTAGTTGCTCATAAAGACAATTATTCCATTTTCCATCACATATAGCATTAAAACAGTTTCTCTTTGTTCCAACCATAGGTTAAAACTATGAATAATATCTTGGGAAACAATAATAATAGTGGGAAACCCAATAATCATTAAAAATCATTTATAGTATACATAAATCACGAAACCTTATTTTAATTCTATAAAACCTTAGGTTTAAATTTTTTTATCTATGGTCATCATCTATTATAATCCTTCATAATAATTTGTAAATAAAATTTAAATTATCCCAAAAATATATACTCTGAGTTTCAAATCAGGTACAGAAAAAATTCTCATTCATTATTCAATAGAATAATAAATGAGATATACTCGAACAACTCTTTCGGGGGTTACTGGAAATACATGTATCTGTGAGAAAAATGTGTTCACTAGTATTACCGAGATTTGAATGTATTAATAATAAATCATTATAATCTCTACCTTAAAAAATTTGTTTTTCTTCTATACATTTAATTTTCCCTATTTTTTCTCTATGGTTATTTCATACAAATCCGCAATGGCTAACTAATCCATGATTTGATGGTATCTTTTGTGACCCATAATTTTAATACAAAAATATTAAATCATATTATTAGATAAATATTCAATATAAAACATTATGAAACATTCTAAAAATATATAGTTTTAGAGTCTTATGGAAACATGGATATGTAAAAAATCGTTAATAAGTGATATATATATTCTCCAACTACATTCTTATTAAATATCACCCCTCTAAAAAATATTATACATAAAACCATTCTTCATTACTAGGGGAAAGAAAACATAAGAAAGGGTGAGATCATATGCTCAGTAAGGGTAGACAATGGAGATAAAAATGATCATTTAAAAATAACATGAAAATAAAATTATGATACCCTGATATTAAAATCTGAAAACCACACCATGTATACCAAATATCATAATCATGATTCATGGAATAAAATATGGTAGTTATTAAGAAATTAATCTTAATTTAATCACATAACATGATCCATGAGACTATAAAAATAGCATAATACATATGTTTTTGGAATTCAAATAATTGTCGAAAATAATTTACACAGTTAATTTTCACTACAAAAACTATCATAGTAGATTTATCTCACCCAAATTAAATCATATCATTTTTCAAGGTTCATTATCATTACTTTCATAGTGGAAAGAGTCAGATACTAAATTAGGTACACTCCCAATTCCATCCCTAATTATCTTAGGTGATATATATATATTTAAGAAATGTATTTTAGGGATTTATATTTACATTCCATCTCATAATATAATGAAAATTATAAATATATATTCCAAGTGATTATAAAAAATTTATCATGTCATCATATCATAAATCTTGGAAAAGAAATGAGGTTCAATACTATTTCATCATTTCATCATTGCATAACCCATGGGAATGAAATTGGTTATATAACGTATCGAAAAATTTTAATTAACCCAAGGTAATAAAATTCATTTTATAGAAAATCATCAAATGATATTCATCAGAAGCCATTCAAAGAATTAAATCAGATGTTATCATTAGATCATATTACTATTAAACCATAAGTAATATCATGTTTGTTATAATATCTGAAAAATTACTTTAAAGGATTAATGGAACATTTCATGAAGAAAATACCCTCTTAATTCTTAAATCATAGGTTTAAAAAAAAGTTTCAAAAAAAAATTAAGGAAAATATTTTATTTGAGAAGTTCCTTGGAAAAATATTATAAAAACCTTCAAATAATTGAGCGGTCTTTATGGCATTAAATAATATTCATTCTATTTTTTTAAAAGAAAGTATCACTTTATCTTTTGTGGTAAAATATAAAAAATTACTCAATTAGAAAAATAAAATAATATTTTATTTAAAAAAAAATTAGAAATTTAATCATAGTAAAAATTTTCTTGAGTAAATTTTTAGAACATAAGGATATGGATGAAAAAGGATATCATACTGAAGTTAAAAACAAGTCATTTTCCATAAAAAAGATTATTTTGTTATATTTATTTCATAATGAAAGAAAAATTAATGGAATAATGGTAATATATTGAAATAAATAAAGGTTAATTTATTTCATGAGATTATTCTAAGGTATATAATGAAATTTCATCATTAGAACTATAATCACAAATAATCCTAATAAGAAATGAGATTGTAAATAAGTTCTTTACAACTTGGTAACTTTTTGATGATATTCCCCAGGAAGAAATAACATAAAATGAAATATAAAATATCCTAAATTTTTTTATAATTATGATATGACATGTCATTGTGGTATTATATAATTCTCATAAACATAATTAGGTGAATAACATCAAAAATTTCATAATAAAACAATGTTGGAACCAAGAACTTTTATTTCATTGGTAACCTCTAAATCAAAATGTCATGTAATATGGGATATTATATAGTATTTTAATAAACCATAATTTACATGAAAACATTAAAAAATAAATTCATGGTAGTTATATACAACACATAAATGAAACAGGTGGGAATATGACAGAAATCTCATATAAATAAAAATGAGATGTGAAACCCTTATCATTTTGGTAACATTTCAGTCATAAGACCAATGATAGAATAACATCAAATAAACTTTTAAATATCATTATGATTTTAATAATAATTATATAAAATGTAATATTAGTCAATATATATTTCTAAAAAGATAATAGGTTTATAACAGAACATATGCCTCAAATAAGACAATTTGAGACGCTAAAACATCACCTAAAGTTCAAATTGATTCAAAAGAACTATGACCAAATATATAGTAAACTTATAAATCTTATAATTATATAAATTAATCATTTATATTCTTATAATATCATATTTTATTCACTTTTAACATTTAAACACTCATTTTTCATTTATTCCCCATTAAAATCCTAATTTTTTGTATTAATTATTTCATTTTTCATGACAATTTTTGTATAGTGGATATAATACATGTACGTTGATCGTAGTTCCATATAATAAATAATGTTATTAATGATATATATATCTAACATAATCAATATACTTATAATTATTATTATTCATAGAAGGAAGATACAAGAAGATAAAATACTCCGTTCATGGAAATGGTAGGTCATATATATGCATGAACGCAGTTTTTACTTTTTAACGGATGAAATAGAATAAAGGTAAATAATAGTTCAACAGTTATGATTAATTATTATATCATATATATCAATTATATTAATTATATCTATCATTATTATAATCCATGTAAAGATGAAATGAAAAATGAATCACAACACTTCATGGAGGTGGTACTCCACACATACACATGAACGACATTATCCTTTTCTAATACATTAGAAGATAATAAGGTAGATATGATATTATAATTAAAATATATTAATTATATAATAAAAAATTAATATGAACATTGAACCCATCATAATAACCACCCATTAAATATTATGATGGAAGATGAATTGAATACCTACATAGAGGGAGCAGTCCACACGTATGCATGAGTGATACATTTTCTTCCCATTTGATAGAATATTGGGTGGATGTTGGTGTAAACATAATAATAGTAGTTTTTTAATATTTAGGTTAATTAAGTTATTATTTCATGCTGAATATAAATTATATAGATGAGGTAAAACATGAAATAAATTAAAATATGGTGGTTGAGACAATTATAACTTCTTTAGTAGGCCTCATTTAGATATATTTTTACAAACCCTTAGAATGGTCTTTTATGAACAAAATAACTTTTAATTAGTGTATATATTATTATATGATATAATTTTTCAGTGTTTGTTCGATATAGATGGCACAATTTTGTGTAATCTAGGGAATGAATTTGTGCCTATTATAAGTAAAGAAACAGAAAAACTTGGAATTTCATAAAATAATTAAATATAATAAAATAATTTTAAATAATCATGATTCTAATTGGACTGATATTCAAATTTGGTATAGGATAATGTCAAAATATGTCAAGAAAATATTATTTATATAATTTTAATTGTCAATCATTACATTATCTATCAGTTTAATAACATTTAAACCAATTTTAACCATAACCATGATAATAAATAATTATTATTTTTAATATTAATTTTATCCAGAAATATAAGACCCTGGAACCCAAAATTCTTTATCTACTTCTGAAATCACAAACATTAAATTTTCTTCATTGATGCTAATAATAGTGACCAAATATTTAGCCATCCAAACAATGCAACATCAAAATGTAAAATTGGATCACATAAAATCTCAATGAAATTTTAGGTTTTGAGTTTTATAGATTTAGGGAAACTCCTACTTAAAAAATAAAAATATCATTAAATGATAATTTCTCTCATTTAACCTATATTTTATTATTTTAAAATAATTAATCATTATCATCCATATTTAATCCATTCTAGAAAAAAATTGGTTCACATTTCTTCTTCATGGATTATATAGATGGAAACAAAAAATGGTTGAGATCAAATGATATGTAAGGTTAAACATGAGACTTAACAAGTGAATGTAATCAATTAACATAAAAGGTGAAAAGGGAATGAAACCATATTTATAGTGTATGATCGAACCATAAAATAGCATGTACCCATCACTACCTAAATCTTCAATCATGAAACATGGTATAAGTCTTTAATAAAGTAAGAGTCACAAAAAAAACGATAATCAGGAGCCATATGATATTGATATTGATCAAAGAAAACAATATAAACCCTTATAAATAATAGATAAAACATTTTGGTAACTCAGGAAATCATCATCATATAATACATACAAAATCCTTACAAATTTAATACCCATGTGTTCTACTTACAATATAATTTACTAGAGAACATAATCATTTCTGAATACAATGGAGTGATATATAGCTGTACCCATTGTATAATATTTAATGAGATTACCCAATACTCTCTAGTTTCACCCATTATATATAAAATCTTACAAACCACATCATTAAATAATTATAGTGATATTTCTACTCACCACAAAAATTAGAGAAACAATAATTATTCCACTTATAACTTTATTAACCCATGGAAAAGAAATGTATTTATTGTTAATAAAATTGAAAGATGATTACCTTGGAGAAAATAAATGGTTTCTATAATAATCTCTTTGAAACAAGATTAACCCATGGAAAATAATCCATTTCCATAAAAATATATTTAAAACAAAAATAATATATCTACATAATGAATAATGATGGTATCATTTCGAAAAATTCCCATTAGAGCTAGTGTAGCAACATGGGTTTTTATATTTATGAATTGAAATACCATTAAAATATCATTAAATATATTTTTATGAAAATAGCATTTTCATTTTGAGAAATCATGTTTTTAAAAGAAAAAATTCAAAAAAAAATTCTAAAAATTATTTTGTTTGGAAACATCTATTAAAATAAATGAATGAAGGTTAAAAAAATCATTAAAAACATTTCCGAAGAAAAATTTTATTTCCACTATGAAAAACAATTTTTTAAAACATGAAAACAATTTTAAAATCCACTTAATTGAAAATTACTCTTAAGAAACAACAATTTTTATAATATTAGGGGAAAATTTTCTTTATAAATTAACTTGGAAACATCCAAAGGAATATTTTGTGAAATAATGATAATTAGGGATTTTAATTCCATATAAGTTAAAATTAACAATATGTTTACACTTTAAACACATTTTAAAGTTTTTATATTCAAAAAATGATGGGGAGATCCCTTTCACATTTTTGATAAAATCCAAAGAGGCATTGTTTTAAAAACAACATGATGATTCTTTTAACAAAAATTTTTAAAAATTAAGCATGGGTAAAAATTTCCTTATGAAATCATATTGAGAATTATATAAATTGTTTTTGAAAATAATACTTGAATCCATGATTTTGGATGAAAATATATTTATAATCAAAGAGATAAATATAGTAATATTTTATTAAAATAATTCTCAACTAACTTAATTAGGAAATACTAGGAAAAATGAACTATTAATTAGAAATATCATGAACAAATATAGGTGAAAATTTTGAAATGGGTTTATTATATAATGATAAAAAAATTCCATCAAATGAAATGCAGGAATTAACAATATTGATTTGAAAGTGATTGTGTAATAAACCATTATAATGATCATATCATGGAAGTTAGAATTTATAATGTATAGAATATGTGTACCAAATATAAATCCTAAAAAATTGGATATTAAACATAAGACAATAATAATTAATTAAGAACATAATCAAATAACATCAACATCAATTGAGATGTAATATAATCCTATGAAATTAAATTGTGTTATGAAATTTTTTAACCACATATTAACATTTATATAAAATCATTTTAGATGAAATAATTCATGTTTAAACATAACATAAAATTAAAAATGAATTATTCCTGATATTACATGTCAACGGGGTAGCATATACACCATATAAAGGAAGATAGGTTTACAAAATGCCTTAGTGAAATGAAATTCGAACTAAATCCCTTACCTCACATTTTGTTTTTGTTGAATCTTATTTAAACTCATGTTTAATGGTTTTAAACATGTTATTGAAATATAATTGAATAATATTAAATTTATAATATCGTATATTATCCTTTTATAAAATCTTATCACTTATCTGTTAATAATATTTCATTGTTTTCATTGTTTTGTGTGTTAATGGAATTGTTTCCTTATGTGGATTTCATCATTAACCTTCTGGTTCTTTTACATATTATATAGTTATATCATCTCTAGATTAATAATAATGACATAATTATCATATTTTTACATAAATTATACATTTAAAACTAATTAGGAATGTTTTGTTTTTGAAAAATTAATTATGTTATGATCATAGAGATCGTATGTCGTATGTAAGCAGGAGTAACGTTTCCATTTTTCAATGATCGTTATTCAAAGGAGCTACATAATGATTTATTTTTACATAATGATAATAATATCATAACTAACATATTATTTCTTTATATATACTTATATATATCATCTATGTGGTGTGGTGATTATATGAGAGAGTCATATCACATTGTAAAGGCAGTAGCCCATAAGTACATGAATGATGATATTATATTTCAGTGAGTGAAAATTTAAGATTGAAAATTGTATTTTATCTTTTCAGAATGATAAATATTTCATTATAATCATGATTATTTAATATATAACATATATAACTTTTAACATTATTTTAATTATTTTCGATGTAAATCATTAGTGAAACGAATCAGATTCCTTTGTAAGGTTGTAGTCTACTGTACAAACGAGCATGATTATCATATACCTTAAAGAGTAGAATGTTAAAAATTAATATAATATATAATGAATAAATATGTATAATTATTTAATAAATATCATATGTATACTTTATATCCATTATCACACCCAACCATGAGAGCAGGTAATGGAAAAATGAATGACATCAGTTCGGGAGGTTGTAGTCCATCGTACACATAAATGATGATTTTGTAAACGATTTAATGGAAGAGGAGAATGAAATAGTATATTCAATTAAAAAATAAAATATAATTATATTAAATATATTGATGATATTATATAAAAATGGTTCAATAATAGTTAAATGAAGTTGAGGAATAAATAAAATAAAAAGGATCATTGAAGCACATTAACTCTTCTCTGGGAAACATATTTTGGTTAGCACCAAAGGCCTTCCCTAATTACAATTATAGAAAGAAAGAGGACTATATAATGAAATTAAGGATTTAGAGAATATATTTTTGTAGGTTTTGGAATAACAAATGGGTTTCTATGTTTTGAAAAGAAGAGGATAGGGGTGGCCTTTTACAAGTGAGGTGAGTGGCACACTAATAAGTTTGGAAAATAATGAATTCCATCAATATTTTGTTTAGGTCGCAATGGAAAAATAGTATATAATTCTCTTTTATATGTGTTTTATGGTATAAATGTGTCCAATAAATATATTTTAGAAAAATAATTAGGTCATTTTGACACTTATTTTTTTTCATTTAACCACCAAATAAGTCAATTGTTACTACAACTCTAGTTATTATTTGTTACTATTTTCATTGATCATTTTTTCTCAAGATTATGATTACCATATTAAAAATATAAATTAATAATATTACATATATTTAATCTATTCTCCCAAAATTTGATCGTATAAGTGTCAAATTTTAATTGAAATTTAATACTATAAACGAGATGAGAAAATTGTTTTTTAGAGAGAAAATTCTAAAATGTTCATAATGTTTTTATATCAAAAGTCAATATAAAAAGGATAAAAAAAATAATTTTTTTAATTAATAAAAAAGTTATCTCATTTTCCTTTAAAACTAAATAATAATATAATTTATCATTATAAATTATTTAAGTGTGAAAGAAGTTTTGAATTAATATTTAGTATTTTTCACTATTCGTTAATAAATGAAACCTATTAGACATATCCCAAAATATAACCATTGGGAAATTTTGACAGTATTATTCAAAAATGATGTCCATTTTTTCAAAAACAAAATCTATAAGTATTAAAAATCTTTTTTCATTATGTGTACAAGGATTGACTAAACATTCCTCTAAGAAAATATAGTTTTTCATCAAACATTATGTTTAATTTCAAAATTATTATTATTATATTAATAATCTATAGATAAAAATGTTTTCCAAAATTTTCTTAGTAATATTCACAACTTAAAATTTTACTCCTTTTTTATGATTATTATATTATATAATAATAATTTATAATATTTTATATTTCACTTAAAGTATGTGTTACGTGTTCAATACGTCGTAGGACATAAAATTATCAATGTTTCATATAATATAGTATATGAAATAGATTTTATATAAAAAATGGTATTTCACAATGTATTTGTTACATTATATTCTATTTTCAGTGTTTCATGTCATTCATGTTATAGAACATTATTTTCATATTTTAAAATCTCAGTATATTACAAAAAATTATATAAATGACATTAAATAATATTAAGTATTCTGGTTAAAATATTGAATCCATTTTTTAAAATTTATTTCATAGAAGTGGAATAAATTATTTTGAAATTAATCTTGTAAAACATGATGAAAAGAAGATCTCAAAAATAATATTTCCTTAAGTATAAATAGTTTCATATCATAATTCCACATAAAATTGATTCAAATAACATAAATTTTATTATAAAATGTATTATTTAACTAATTATATGTTTATATTATTTTAAAAAATAGAACATTTTAAATTCTTTAAACAGAGGGGTATTCTTCAATTATAATCATGATTATTAACTATTCATCATCAAGAAAATCTCATCATAAAATCATAAAAATAACACTTTATTATATTTTTAAAATGATGATTTCAAAAATTAATTTTAGTTTTTAAAATAAATTTACAAAAATTAGTAAAAATTAATTTTAATATAAGTTTATACCACGCAATGAAAAACTATTTTTAGATAAAAGTTTTATTAAGCATGAAAATGTACTTATATCAAAATCATGAATATTACTAACGCAAATAGAATTAATTGGATTTCTCTTTTTTTTTATATATAAATTTATTATAAAACTAATAAAATATTGTTACATTTATGTTACTTGATTTAATGAAAATAAATGTGAGAATTTTAAAAGCCATTATTTTTCACTATTAAATAAAAAATATATCATTTTCAAAAAATATCAAAATTTCACCCTATTTTAATTTTGATATACATATTTAAGAAATAATGTTAATTTTTTATATTAATATTTCTAATTTTTTTTAAACTATTTATATGTTTCATGAAAAAAAATGAAATAAAAAACATTGTTGACGAAAATGCATTTTGAAGCATCAAATGACTTTATCAAAAAATGACTTCTTATTTCATAGTAATGAATCAATAATTTTTTATTTAGTATGACTATTATAAATTTATATTATAATTTATTTAATCATATTAATACCCTCCAATTCATTGTATAGGTTATAAAAGTCACATTTAATTAATATTTGAATATAATATATCAATTAGCTTAATGTTAGCTCTTGTGTGTTAAGTAAGTTATCTAGATTATTATTATTATAAACTAAAATTTTAGGGTGTTATAGATATCCCCTTGATGTATCAACATGTATCATGAGACAAACCATTATTATTGCCTTATTAAATTGGTTTTTATTCTATACCTATCTATATTTAAAAATATAAATGTGCAAGGCCTTGACCCAGATTTTCTACATTATGCATTTCCACTATATAGAATTTATTTAGTACTATAAATTATAATATTACGTTGATGTTATACATGGATGAAATTTTTTCTCATGTTGTTGATTATATTACAGGTTTTTTTTATAATTTTCTTAGTCATATTGATTATTCCTAATTTACTCATGTAAGATTCTAATGTGTGTAAGCCTTAGTATGAATTTTTTTATCACAATTATTATTTTTAATTTCCCATTACATGAATAAATAATATATTAATGAATTAAAAGGTTAAAAAAATTATTAAACTATGTTTAATATTTAATTTAAAATCTAAAATGGGAATCACATGTGTATCATGTTTTTCAAGACTACAAATTGAATGATCTGTGATAATTTTTATCTATTTTATATTATGGGATTGTAAAAAATTATAAACCATATTTAATTTACTGGAGTAAATTTTGTTAAAATTATTTCCCAAAGGGTCTCCTTTGAAGATGGTTTGCATTCTTGATGACATCCATCCTGTTATGGTCTTGTTTTATGGTAAACCAATTACGTAATAGTCTTACATAAATCTCGATACGAGCATAATATTTTTAGAATATCCAATCCTTTTTAATATATTATCTCCATTTATACTCTTCTATATTTATTATTTATTGGAATTTACTTTTCAACATCCGCCCAAAATGAGGTCCATGTATTAGTTTGTGAACAACAGTGTTCACATTAGTGTTAACACATCTTGAGGGACTTGTAGTAGAAATGAGTATTTAGCATAGCTCCATGTGATAGAATAAAAGTCATTTCCTCCATGATACATGATAAAATGTTTTCTGAGAGATAAAAAATTCATGCCTTTTCAAATATGAAAATATGATACCATAGAAAGGGTTGAAAAATTGATCAAAGGGATATGTGGAAACACATCATTTAAAAATATATGGGAATCAAAACTCATATACCAGAGGCCAAAAAAAGATAACTTAATTCCATAAATGAAACTACCTTTTCATATAAGGTGATTTATGAGGGGATCAAATTGAAATGCATCCACATTAACTTTTATAATTTTTAATGAAGAAAAACTGATATAATGAAGGCAAAAAAGGACACCTCCAAACCATAAATGAAAATTCCTTACTAGAGATGGTGCATTGTAACCTAGCATTGATAATTTATTAATTAGGTCCTAAAAATGATCTATTATTTTGAAAATCATGGTATTTACTATATATAATCCTTCCCTTTTCCAAATTCAACACTTCATTTTATCCAACTGGTCCAACATTTATGTAATAAAATTCATTCACATTATTTTTTTTAAACAATTGAAACTTTAAAGGCCTCAAAAAGAACTATGGTGTAATTCCCTAACATATCAAGTTTAACACTAACTTAGGAAAAACTATGGAACAGTACTTACACAAGAAAAAAACTCCCACAAAAATTTAAGAAAAATGAACATATGGCTTGCTTCACCGCATTGTGGTCTATAGAACATGGTGAAAAACCATCACAAAGGAAAATATATTGACCATCAAAAAACTTCACTATGGAAAAACCCCACCAGGATACGATGTAAGGATCCCTATAAAGGTCCACATTACTACATTTCCCCTATAATACAATCAAACCACCTCTAAAATTTATAGTTACTAATACCAATAATCCACTCTAGTGGAATCCCCATGGTGCAACCATCATCTTCCTGTGTCATGGTATCCTACCTTCACCAAAACAATTTTATAACATCCTAACTACACTATTGACATAGTTTAAATGAAAAAATTTCATTCTAAAACACCTGATAAACCACTATGGTTGTTCTTCAATGAAGCTAAAAATCCAAAAAATTATCAAAAAAAAAAATTAGGACTTCTACTCTAAGACTCAAACCCAAAATAAATTGCCACAAATTTTACAAACATAGAATGACCATTTTTATATAGAAAATAGTTATAAATATTATTATAAAATAATGGAAGAGTATCTAAAGAATAATGGAATTTTTTATGAACTAAGTGCACCTCACATAAATTAAAAAAATATTGTTTTTCTATGGATGAATAGAATTTCTGTGAAGACAGATCATACAATGTAAAATGATCCTGATAATTATCAATATTTCTAGATAAAATTATATCGTTTAAAAATTATATATATAACCATTTCTTGAATCAACCAAATTCAAATATGTATCCACATAAGATTTATTGAAAAATAACCACTACTAAAATATTTAATAGTGTTTATAAATGATTTTACTATCTATGTGAAAGATGAATATCTTGGGATGTTTGCAGGGATAGGTGTTGAGTGTATCATTCAAGAGTATATTCCATATAAAAATGGATACTTCAATTACAATAATAATAGAGGGAATATTGTAGATACTACTAATTTAAATTTGTTGGAATATTCAAATAATGAAATGACACGTCTAGAGGGAATGTTTAGAAATAAATATGAAGCAGTTTTTATTATGAAAACTGGGGAAAATTCCAAAAATAGTGTAATTCAGAAGAAGTGTGGGATGATGAATAACTCGTACAAAGTAGATAAATTGGGTGGAGTTCTAAAACATCATTATAGAACCATGATAATAGGGTCATATTATAAAACATCGGGGAAAAGAACAAATCCCCTAATACTTTCTCTTGTTGAACCGATATATGTAAAAGAGGTTTTGGATCATCTATAGTAGCTTGTCAATATGAATATATATTTAGATCAGATAAATAAAAATGAGAAATAGGATTTATAGAAAAGGAAATAATAGTTTTCAATGTTTAGTCATAGGTAAGAGTAAATTATTTTGACAATTACTTTTTACTTATCCCATGGATTTAAAATATTAGGATATTTATTTAAATTTTATCTCAAAGGATATAAAAGATATTCAAAATGGTTGTCATGTCTTCATTAATCAATGTTTATTTGGAAGTGGAGTATTAAATTTAATAACATGATGGTTTCTAGTACTAATAATGTGAAGAACATATTTTTAGGTTAAATAATGCTCTATATGGGCTAAAATAAGCATCCTGACCATGGTATTCTAATTCAGATTCCTTCTATAAAAAATGAAATTCATGAAATGTAAATCAGACAATATTTTATTCTCCAAATGAAATGAAGAATTATATTTTATTATTATAATCCATGTAGATGATGTAATTTTTTATGGAAATAAATAATTAGTTTGGGAAACGTTTCTTTCAAAATTAATATATTATTTGAGATATTTCTTCCTAGACAGTAAAGGTACTTTTCAGAAAAACCTTCTCAAGGAAAAAGTCATATATTAATTTCTCAAGATATTTATGCTCAACAACATCAAAAGAAGTTTGGAATGGTAGAGTTGATGAATTTTTCTACACCAATTTTATTGGGAACCAATATTTTGAATGATAAAAAAGTAAAGGATGTTGATTCATTAAAGTTCTAGAGGCTCTTGGGTATTTTATTTAATAGGTTCAATATTGAATATATTTTATATAATTACATTACGGTCTATATATGAATGTTCACTAATAGAATTTTATTTTATTTATTGAAGGATGCTTCTGATCCATAGTAAAGGAGTTATGGACATTATATTTAAATATGATAGTATTTGAAATATTTTCACATTTTTAAATACATGTACATACTGGAATGGAAATATTTATTATAAAATATCATAATTAAATTTATTGTTCTTTTTCAGGAAAAGGAATTTATATTGTCCACAAATAAATAAATCTATGTATTCTTGAGTACCAATGAATCAAAATATATGGTTAAAACTGAAGGTAAAACTACATTGAAGTGGATGGGACTCAATTGGAAGATCTCAATATGGAAGTGATGTTTCCACATCTGGTTGGATTTTATAATCAATGAACCTTCAATTAATAAATATATCTATTTTATCATTTTTGAAAAAGGAATATTGATATAAAATATCACATCATCAAGGATCTTATGGATCAAAAATATTGGAAGAATAAACTTATTCTAATAATAGAGAAAATAATATATGTATTCACTAATTTTCTATAAATGGATGTATTTCAAATATTTTGGTCAATGATATGAGCATAGCCCCATTCCTCTTAACGATAAGGTGTATTGCTTTTATTATATTACACACTTATTATGTTTAATATCTTGGTGTAATTTAGATAATGAAAACTAATATCTTTCATAATTTTTGTTTCATTATGTGTATATAAATATAGAGAACATTAATATTATTTAGAATCCAAAGAAATGTTTTTAGTAAAATAGGTGGATATATAGTATTTATAGGGGAATGTATTTATATGATGTTATAAAAATGGGTAAATTATGAAGTAATAATTTTTTGTGTGAGTATTATTTTTAATTTTTCAATTACTCTAACATATTATGTGATCGTGTTTTTGTAAAAATAAAAGATATTGTTTTTATGGTTATTTTTTCATATATAATAATATATATAATTAATTTAAAACTATAGTTATTAAGAAAAATAATGTAATGATTGAAATTCATTTTTATTGATATATTTATTTTATTGTTCAATATTATTTTTCCCCTCACTGATTATCCACATGTAGTATTTAAATAATTAAATAATGATTCATTGAATTATTTGACAAGTTTGATGGTGATTTATTTTCCTTATTTGTAAAATAATCTAAAATGGGAGATATCTAATTCCAATATCTATCTTATTATGAATATAAGATATGTAAATTTAAGATATATAGTAATTTTTCACTATGGTCTGATGCTTGAGATGGATTGTTTTCAAAATAAAATGTAATGGTGAATAAAGAAAGTGTAATAGATGAAGTGGATATTTATCTTCTGAAGCATTTTATTGAAAATATATAAATCTTATTCAAACTCACATTGAATAATGTTTAATTTTTATGGAAAATTATATTGAGAGGTTCAGTAGTGTTTACAAGTGATTGGAATAATATTTGAGGTATTTGGAGTTATTTGGAATTATTTTGAATAAGAAAATAATTGGGTAAAATTTTTATCGTATGCCCTCAATGTGTAAGAGTCGCTGTTCTCTATACATAAGAGAACTATTTGAAGATGTTAAACATTTTACAGAGGAAAAAATATATCCCTATGTGTGAAAAATTATCTTTGAATATACAATTTAAAATAATTTAATGTCTATAATATATTAGAGTAACTGTGGTATTTTCATTATTGTAACATAGAGAACATCAGTGTCAATTATAAAAAACAATGGATCTATAATATTAATTATAAGATTATATTCTGAAAATTTACCACAGTATAATCCTATAATATCATGAACTATTCTGGATAACCTTGGAACCTAGATACACAAGTCAACCACAACATTTCTGGATGGGTGTTCTTGTTCTTCAGGGGTTGGCAACTAGCATATAAAATCAAACTGGATAAAAGAGGGGATATCTTTTCCATAAAACAAATTAATATTATGAAAAAATAATTATTCTCAACACTAAAAAATAGTGAACGAACCAGAAACCAAACTTATATATAAAAAACACAAAACATCACATCGTTAATGTAATCAGAGTCTCAAAAGATAAACTCAATATCCCAAATGAAACATCACTCCTTGAACAAATGATCATTAACAAAAATCTCCTCCAAGAGGCACTTTCCCTTTTCACAGAGATGGTAGATGTAAATATACAAATGCATAAAGGAAAATGTATTGTTTGAGTTATATATACCAATAGGTTCTGAAACAATTACTCCGTAGAAGATAAACTAATATTAAACCAAATAATGCTTTCAATTTAAATAAAACGTAGAATGTAAATACAATTTTATATTAAAAACATGATTTTATTTAAGAATGATGGATTTTTTTTAAATGGATTAAATAAAATTATTATGTAAATTGGGTTTTATAAATCACTAGGAATGAGTCAAGGAACATCATAAAATATTCATAAATATCATAATAATCAAAACAAGAACCATGTTAAACTAACCTATGATATGATTGATTCCTTTTATGGGATCCTGACACATCTTATATCCATGATCATGGGAATATATGTACAGACGTCTCATTAGGATTAGAACGAATAGGAATCATCATTATCCCATTGATTATAAGATCTATATAACCATGGTTTTCATAGATTTTTCACCATTATTCCATTTATAGGTAATTACCATACTAGAATTCTTTTCCCAAATAATCAATGAACTATTCAAGATCACATGTATATAATCAATCAATCAATAATTGTAAAATCATCTCATTTCAAGTCAAATCATCATTTAAAGTTATTTTACCATTTTTCTATTTCAATATTCTAAATCAATTTCTAAACCACACATGGGGTTTTCATCATTTTATAACTTTTCAATTGAAAAAAACCATATGTTTTCATCAATTAAATTTATGTAATTTTATGGAATCAATTCTCAAATAATTTCAAAATACCATCATTTTCCAAATATGCATCAAATTCAATTTTCATAGTTGTTAGTATTTTTTGAAAGTTGATGAAAATTCTAATTACAATTCCAAATCAAGAAAATTTTAGTTTCCATAAATTAGTTAAAAAATATGATGAAAAAATCAATCAAATCATTGTTCAATTAAATTGAACAATAAATAATCATAATGCTTATCTTTAATCCTGAAAATCATGCTCATAATTGAGAAAAAATTGGATAACAGTGGAGAGGAATAACTAGGATCTCAACATTGAGTCAAAGCCCAAATAAACTAATTTTATAAACCACAAATATGTTAGGATACATCAAACTCTAAAGAGAAATAGAGAAGAGATAAGAATAAATTCAAAGAGATAATATCCACTAACCAGAGGGGGATCAGATCATCTACTGGTGATTAGAATAAAAAACAATGAGTTGGTGGATCCAAAATAAAATAGGGAAGTCTCTTGGTCATGAAAAGGAATTCTATAGATTAAATAAAATGAAAATAAGTTGCGAAACACACTTAAAATCACAACTTGTTAAAATTTCATAGAGTGTAATTCCAATTAACATTATGTAATCCACTAAGGCTAAAAAAATGAATAATTCATCCCCATTTTATTAAAATTTAGGTTTTCCCTTATATGTTTTGAATTCCATGTACATGGTGTGTAACCTTTTACAAGATAGAAAATCATCATATAAAATTCCAAGTGAGAAATATAGGGTTTTTAGTCCTATTACAGAATGTATAATTTCCTCGCAAAGAGTAGAAAATCAATATTCTAATAAAACTATGAAAACCAAAAAAAAGTAAATAGTTTACCATGAGAAACATAATATTATGTTACAACCACAACACCATAAAATTATTCTGTCACCCGAAATCCTGATAATAAATCTATATATCAGAGAAATTATGCCACTACCCTATCATCAGTTCTTCATTCTCCTTTGTCAAATGAAAATCAAAATAATTCTTCTATAGAACATATACCAAAGGTATCATCCTCCCATTAATTTTGTTCATAATAGAATCGACTATCTTGAATGGATGCTCAAACATGGAATAATCAGGCTCAACATCATGTTCACTCCATCTCAAAACATGATATATATTAGAAATATATTTTCACCGTAATAAAACATTGAAAAAATGATGTATCATAATCATTATGGATTAAGTGATCAATAAAAATCTTTGTTCCCCACCTTCTCATTAGTATCACAAGGTCCCAAAAAATTAAGAGCAAGCTTTCCTTACCCCCAAGCTATCAATGACCCAACCGAGTTGAAAATCTCAAGAACAGCGGGCCACCAACTAAGAACTCCAATGTTCCACGATGACAATCAACCTAATATTTATACTATCTCTATGTTGTCAACATTCTATAATGAATCATTTGAATATTCTCCATCATATCTTGGAAAAAACTTAGTCCAACAAAGGATCTTTTGCTGATCATCTGAAAACACAACATAAATTTAGAAGGCTGGGTAAAGAAATTGTTAAATGGTTCTATTCAGATCATGAACTAGTAGATATTTTTATAATAAAAATCAACCAATACTAAATATTTATCCCTATTTCAATCAAAATCGAGGATGAATTCATGAATCATATCGTCAAGAATCAGTATATCTCTCCCAATCTGGACATTTGTTTGTTCAGGGTATGTGATACTCAAATTAACCAAATATATTATTGCCTCCTAGAGGCCTCTCCGAAAATCACAAGTAAAACGGGGATCTACATTAGAGAGTATATCCAAATTAACTATTATAAAAAAAATATCTATGAAATAAATTTTTCCCAAATACTCAACATTGGTTTTATTTTGAAAGGGTATAAAGTTAACCTATTTGGTAAACCTAATGATCACAACCCTTACCACATTTTTTTTATGTGTTCATCGAAACCCAACCACAAAGTCGATTGAAATATAATCTGACTTCCAATTTAGAACAGTATTTTTATGGAGAAAACCCAAAGCTCTATGGTGCTCAGCCTTTACTTGAAAAAAATTAAAGCAATGAGAGAAAAAAATTATAAATGTTCCATCTCAAACCTAGACACTAGAATCAATAGTTCATATCATAAAACATTTTTTTGGTTCTTTGTTGAACATCTCGTTGTAAATTCTAATAATCCTCCATCATATCAATCTTGAAATAATAAAAACACACCAAACAAATTTTGAAAACATATAATACCCTTCTTGGATAATGACCATTCAAAAAATTTCTCCCCATCATAAAGAGAGTCTCTAATTCCATTGAATTCAAAATTAATATGATAATAGTAAATAATAATATCCAGAAGAGAAGAAGTCAACTAAACACTATCCAACACAACCTAGCCCCCTATTTCAGAAACTCCTATATGAAACTATTCAAAAAGATCCATCAACTCCCATTTTTCTGGTGATTCTTTCATGGATATGGTTGGTAGTTTCCTACTCAATAAATTAGAAATGACAATCCATTTATCTAGGGTATAGGTAATTCTAATGTCCTAGGGCTGGATGTACTCTACCCAATTCCTATAGGGGAGATTCAAATATTTTTAATACAATATATAACATAAGAAATTATGTTTTGAAATCATGGTAAACCTTTATCCAAGAAGTTAATTCCACTAATTATTATGTGCATGCATGACAACTGCGAGTTCATGGTCATGGGTCAGATAATTCTTCTCATGTGGGATACATTACTAACAACCATAGGCTACCACATGATAACTATTCATAATAACACTTAAAAAACCATAACCTATTGCATCAAAAAAGAACACGTTTCCCAACCCAGCCATTGGAAGAGTCAACAGAAACATAGAGGTCAAAAGATATTTCAACTCAACAAAATAACTCTAAAATTTCTCATAAAAATTATCTTTACACCCTTCTTAGGGACAATGTTAATTAGAGAATCCAACATCAAGAAATATTGTCTGAAATAGAAATAATACCCAGCTATACCCAAGAATATTTTAATCTAAAAAACATTACACGGCTTCTCCCATGTCATAATAGCATTCAACTTCTCAGGATCCACTAAAATCCCATCTTCTGACAAAACATGTCCCAATAACTTCACTTCTTTAATATATATTTTACATTTATATAGCTTGGCATAAATTCACTAATTTCACAATAATTCCCTAAATCTTCTGAGATTATGCACATGATACCCCTCAGAATTAGGGTCAAATAGGATTTCATCCATAAATACAACCTCAAAAAATATCATGATTCTACTGGAAAATCTAGTTATTTAAAGACATAAATACTTCAGGATAATTGGATAGAATAAATGGAATTATAGTATAATAATAATATAAATACCTTCCCCAAAACAAGGTTTTCTTAATGTCATATTCATTTATATTCATTTGGTGATACCCAGATCGAATTAGAATCATCAAAAACTAAATCACCCCATTCAACTAGTCAAATAGATCATTAATACATGGAAGAAGATAATTTTATTTTACCAAAACTTTGTTGAGTTCCTAGTAATCAAAAAATATGAAATGTGTTCCCTCAACATTATCAGAAAGTAGAACATGTGCCTCCCAAGGTAACACACTCATGTGTATAAATCCATTTCTAACAGATGATCCAAATGAGTCTTAATATTTCTTATTTCAGATGTTTCTATATGGTAATATGTTATAGATACGAGTTGAGTACTAGGAACTAAATCAATAGAAAATTATACCTCCCATACCAGTGGTAAATACAAAGAAGATAGAAGTAAAATCGCTGGGGAAATCGATGAAAAATAGAGGGAGATCATCACTCAAGGATTCCATTTCCAGATAAAATAAAAAATATGATATTAATTTCTAAAAATATACATAAAATGTTTTTACTCTACTCGATCTCAGGTTTAATTCTATATATATGACATGTCACACCCCATCAAGCATGGTAAAGGGGAGTTTTCAATTATATTAGTCAATTTCGCACTTATTACAAATGAACCAATCCATCCGAAATATGAAATCCAAATGTTTATTCCAAAAACCAAAATATTCAATGTAAGATCAAACTCTGATAAAGATAAAATAAATGAATGATAATGGATAAACTCTAATCTATTTGTTTTGAGGGGTGTACTAATATATATCAAATAAGAAAAAAAATCATACGAAGATTTAGAGGGATCATTATATGGGTTGATATAAATGAATGAGATGCACCATTATCAAATAATGCATTTACTGGTGATGAAGATATATTGATGGTACCTCTCATGATCACTAGACCTATATCTACTTCTTCAAAAGGCTCTTCCACTATGTGAGGATGATTCATTTTTGATGTATATTGCTAGAACCCATTTATTTGTTAATCATCCGAATGAACCATAGTAATTTCAAGGGATAATGTGCCAATTCCATGAACTTGGTTTGAAAAGATATAATATAATTTCTGTAAGTGTTCTAAACATCCATATAAGTTACAGATATTGGGTGCGTAAGTCAAAATCAGTTTGAAATTCCTAGGATTTCTAAACTAGAAGAAATTCAAAGTCCATATACTACTCACTTACAGAGTTCATGATGTACCCTTCTATCAAGATCCACCATGAGGCTCATAACTCTTTATATTTCCCTTAAATTAATTCATAGAACTACCCATGGGTGAAAAATAAACTCTGGTCAACCCTGACTTACCATCCCAAAAAAGATAAACCATAAACTCCCTATCAAATGAAACTGTATAAGAACTGACCACTATTAGGAGAACCTAGGATTGAATATTAGATCGAAGTCCCATCTCAAACCATATAATCTTCATTGTCACAAATAATACAATATCATGTTCAAACTGCAGAAGCGTGAAAAAGGGATTCATATAATCCTTCATAGTATTATCAGGTTTCTTATGTTTGAAAAACTCCATAAACTTTTATAGCACTATATAATCTTGATGGAAATTGTTAGTGAAAAGAACTTTTAAATCCCTCCACACTCAACTATCTTGTTTCTTCAACATAACCATCTAGTCCCACCATCTCCTTCTACGTTCCACTATGTTGAAGGTGCACATTTCACAATAATAGCTTCATGAGTTTCTAAGAAATAAAACAAAATATCTATATATATCAACCAATCCTCAGTTTCTTGATGGCTATTAAATCCTTTTAAAGAAGTTTTTTTTAAAAGGTTATACTATAAAAATTTTGATAATCATCCCTCAAAGGTTCAATGACTATATCCTGAATTTGAATGGTTTCAGGTGTCTGTCCCAAATCTTGGACATCATGTTCAATAATATCAATGTGGTTTTGGTCCAATGGATGATTCTCTACAAATGGTTCACCATAAGATTACTTAAGGATCCCATTCATATTTTTTACCAAATTCATGTCACTATAGAACGTCATCAAACAACAATAAAGAAATCATAATATTACATGATCAATAACTCAAAGAAGAGAAATGGGAAAATTATTCCCATCAGATTTTTATTTCAAAATATCAAAATCAAATGTGTGGAAAGAAATAGAAATAGATAAATTTATTCCTCAATACAAATTTCTCAAAACATCTCTGGTGACTTAAAGATTTTTATGATGATATTTCCCAAGCACTCTCTTACATTTTCTTTCTATGTATCGAGCAGAAACTCTAAAATATATATATTGACATCAATGAATGATTTTTAAGCCATAATTGATACCAATTTTTAATGAATCAACCTAGATTCCCCCGGTATCCCTAATACTCAAGACATAATATACATAGCCATAAGTGTGTTCTCGATCCCCATGGGTTATCAACTAGCACCTATCATCATACAAGATAAAATATGGAATGAATTTTCAACAAAATAGTAGAAGATATAAATACCGATTATTATGGTCTACAATAAAAAATAAAAAAACAATAGAAACCAACTAGGTATATTAAAAACCCAAAACATCACATAGTGAATGAATTCATTGTCCGAAATGATAAACTCAAGATAAAAAAGGAAACAGCACTACAAGACCAAGCAATCAAGAATATTCACCTCCTCCAAAAGGCTCTTTTCCATCTCACATATGTAGTGTGTGATCTATAAATATCAATAAGGCCTCACCATGTGGTCCATATAGGATACCATAATAATAAAAGAAATCATGATTTTAGTTTAAATAAAATAGGGAATTTTGATACCATTACATTTTTTACAAACATGATTTTATTTCAAATTGATAGACTAAATTTCAAACATGGATTAAATAAACATTTTATATAAAACAAATTATATAAATACCTTGGAAAGAGTAAAAATGATTCATTAAAAATGGAATATATATCAAAATAATCACAATAATCATCATGGTCATCTTACCAACGGTATAACAGTTTCTAATTATATCATCCTCAGAAATATCATATTAGTGTTAATGTAAATATATGAACACACATGCCTTAGGATCAACGAAAATATGACTCATCACATCCCATCAAGGATAAGATATTCAAAACTATATTTTTATTAGATTTTTAATCATTAATCCATTGTTTGGTAATTATCATCCTACTATGATTCTCACAAAAAACCCACTAACTACATAAGATTGTTTTTGATCAATAAATAAATCAATAATAAAAAAACCACCTCATTTTAAATCGAATCCCCATTTATAATTTAATTTTAAAATAATATATTTAAATATTCCAAATAAATTTTATAACTAAATATGATTTTTGAATGAATTGTTTCCTATTAAAATGAAAAGGACTAATAGGTTTCCATCAATTCAATTTACCCCATTTTCTAAAATCAAATCTCAAATCATTTAAAAATTACATCATTTTAAAAAATATTCCCCAAATTCCAATTTATTATGAATTGGGTTTTCTCAAATCCAAGAGAATTCAAATTATATTTTATATAAATAATAATATCCATGTATTATGATGACCATCCATGAATAATATATTTCATGTTTTTTTTGGTAAGTAAAGTGGTTTGTGTCATGGAATAGTTTGCCACACTATGAATGGAATTTCAATATAATAAAATATATTTGTTTAATCATGATATATTAATTATTTTTGTGATTAAATCTATATATTTGATTGAATAAAGAAGATGAATTGGAATAAGATAAACGGATGTTGATATTTTTTAAAGGAAGTTAGTAGTTTTATTTTTAATATCAAAATAAAAATCAAACATGAAAAAATCTCCAATTGTGGGAAAGAAATGTATTTTATGTTTTTAAAAAAATTATATGGATCAGTGAAAAATAAAATATATCAATATTTGAGAGTGATGAGGTCCATTAAAAAAATAATGCCTGTTTTTGTAAAAGTAGAATATGAAGATGAAGAGGAATAAGAAAAATGGGAAGAATTGGAAGCTCTAAAACAACTCAATGAATATTTGATCATATCAAATACTGAATTATTTTTTATAATATACAATATATATGTTATTATGGGATAACCTTACATGGTTGGAAGAAATATGTAAAACATGACTTCTTGGATAAACCTTTCTCATTTTTGGTTGAAATTATGATACTTGGGTACTCTATGGTCTCATTCGGTTACCAAATCAAGCCATGAATTGACTTGTGATTTCCAGTAGTGAACAATATAAAATTTATTATTCATACTATTTTTGTTTGTTTTTTATTTTTGAGACTAATTATAATTTATTTTAAAATTTCAAAAAGGTTATTTTTATAAGAATCATAAAAATTTAGTAGAATTATCTTATTTAGGACCCTCTAAAATTTTATTGTTGACTTGTTATTTCATTTCAATAATAAAAATGAATTATGAAAATATTATTTCATTTATCACTTTAAATTACATAAGATAGAGTTAAAAAATAGTATGAAGTACTTACCTTACACATGTCAGGGTGCATTAAATTTGTGGGGAGTTATATCAAAAAATATTTCATGAATTAACATGAAAAGAATCAATGGGTGATACTATAATAAATAAATGTATTATATTTGAGGAAATTGTTGAGGAATCGGGAGTATAATATTTTTTTATAGTGGTCTTGTCACATACAAGACATATTTTAAAGTTATTTTTCATTTAATTTACATCCTTGCTTTTTTTGGGGGGTTTCCCTATGTTTTAGGGAGGAATAGATGAGTATTCATGAATTGGGCCAAACCGTGATCCCAATTCCAGATTAAAAAAATAAATTTTGTATCATTTATAACTTTATCATTTTTCAACATTTTTCATCCATTCAAATTCCATCTTTACCTCCCCTAACCTATTAACACCACCAAGGTAGTTTGGAGATTTTCAAAATCCATAACCAGGGTTTATTTGGGTTTGTATCTAAGGGGTTGGCCTGCCCGAAATCCCAATTCCTATTTTAAAAATAAATTTTGATTATGTTATAACATATTCAATTTTTGGGATTTTTCTGTGATTAAAAGTCTCAACCAAGACCAATTAACCCCACCGCACGTCTGAACTCTCTATCCCATATTTGGAGCTCTGATTAATCGCTATTTGGTGACTAACTTCATAGTCTTCCTCAAATCGCCCAAATTTGAGGAGGTAAATTATATCTTTCATAACTCTCTCCATTATCAATATTTTTCCTCAATTACAGTTCCTAATTGACCTAATATATCTTGATCGAATGAAACCTAAATTTTGGATCTTTTAAATTTCATTTACTGGTGTTTTGGAGTGATTACTTCAAGATACTTCAAGTAAATGAGCCATTTTCTTTCCTCTTCCAAACTACTTTGGGTTTCATTCATTGTTCTTAGGGTTTCTTGGGTCATCGTTGAGTTTCATAATGTACATAAACTAGGTTTTCAAACCTATGGTTTAACATTGGGATTTCTTGGACAATTTTTGTGGTTTTAGGTTTCATCTAGGTCTCTCTTGGTGCGGTGGGGGTGCGATTTGATTTTCGCATGGAGATTCAAGGGTTTTTGTTACTTTTGTAGGTGATTCCATTTTGTGTGCAATTTTTTTGAATTATCTTGCTGTGTTCATGGTACCTTAAAGTTTATTTCACTTGAATGTTTTTGTAAAAATTTGTTTTAGTTTCATTTATAATGCAAATGAATTTTAAGTTCCAATTTTTGGTGAAATTGGGGGTTTTTCATTCAAATATTTTATTGGTTCATTTTGGGCTGACCTATAATTACTTAGTTGATTTTATTGATCTTTATTAGGACTAAAAATCGTGTTCTGAAAGTTTATTTTTTTTGTTTCTTTGAACGTTTGTTTAAATAGTGTTTGGGAAGCAAATGGGCTTTAAGTGCCATGTTTGCGTGAAAATGGTGGTTTTTAAAGGATATAACTTATTGGTTCACATTGGGCTTCCCCATTACTGAATTTTTGGTTTCATTAAAGGGTATTGAACTGAAATTTTGTTTTAGTGACTTACAAGTGTTCACATATTGTGCAAAGTGTATATCTTAAAGTGATTTGGGTGAAAACAAATGTGATGTTTTGAGAGGTTGTTTTATTGAAAATAAAATTACTTAATTGTGTGTTTTAAATAGTATAAAATGTGTGTAGCTACTGTACTATTTTTTTGTGACTAGTACTGATATTTTATATGCAAAAGTATGTTTTTTGTTTTCTGAAATTGATTGAGCACAAAAGAGGAAGCCCGGGTACCTAGGTGGGGCGGATTTGTACTAGTACGGCTAGTGGATCAGATGGGTTTTTTCCATGTTCCACATAGCATTTGGATAATGAAAACTCTAACAAAAATATGTGTATGATGATTGGGGACCACTAGGTTATGTTTATGTTCCCTACGAGTGGCTCATGCATGAGAACGGATTTTTCTATGGTTACTCTACACTGAGGTACGAGGTACATAGGGCCCGAGACAACCTAGTGCTTAGGGGTGTTCCCGATTTTGATGCTCATTGGATTTGTGGTATTTACCCTTGTTGTGGGGTGTTTTTGGAAGTACTTTACAATATCTCACATGTCTACTTAATGTGCTGACATTCTTAAATTCTCGGATTGAAAACTGTTTTCATTTGAAAGTTTCATTTCTTTGAATTTTAACACGGTTTCACGTTGTGTGTTAAAATTGCTTGTTTTGTTCAAATTGTATTGAATGCTCTTTGGAATCATCTGTTGGTATCCTATTGGGCTTAGGATCACACCCTACATACACCCCTTGGATGTATGTAGACCGGCTTATGCTTGACTCAGGTAAAGGGAAGGCTAAGGGTGATTGTGGTTCAGGGTGTTAGTCCCCATCGTTGGGGCGGAGTTGCAGAGAAGGCTTGTGGGTGATGACCCCCTTGTCATGTAGAGTCCATGGGGATGTCTTTATGTTGTCATTATTTTTTTGACCACTTGTAGTGTCTTTAAACACATGTATTCAGATCTGGTTTTGTTAAGAATTGTTTAGCATGAAAATTTCAGATTATAATAATTGATTTTTTTTATGATTTATGATTTCATACTCGGGTAAATCGTTCCCAAACTAGATTTGTTTGATACCCGATCACTTGTGCCAGCCCGTGGGGATAGGGAACACCCTTCAGGTCATGTCACAGGCTGGGTTTGGTTCTGGTTTTGGTGGCGACCAGATTCGGTTCGTGATAGGTCTAAACTCAAATGATCATGAAAATATGAGTTAATATAGTTGGTGAGGGATTTTAGGATTTGAAAAAATAGTGGGATATTGATAAAAAAAATTACTTTAACAATAATTTAAATCAATCAAATTTGCAAAAACTTGATTTTACTTTTTACAAAAAAAAAATCTATTCATTTAACCATGACAATACACATTGATATATCTTGGATAAAGAGAATTTATAGACTAATTCTTACTTTTTTGACTGGTAAAGAACCTTTCACATAATATTATTACATGAGTGGATGTTCTACATATTGATGTTATCAATTCAAGATAATTCTAATAATAAGGAAATTGCGAAGTGGCATTTTTTTCTTCTATAAACTTTTTGATCATAAATTAGATGACCAATAGCTCATGTTGTCATCATTATCTCGTGATATACATAAGATTTATGAAAAACAAAATGTATGGTGCATGATGTATGATATATATAATGTTTATCAAGATAAATCATGATAAGATATGTATGAGATCTGCAAGGAACCCTTTTTGGTAATCTTATATAAGTTTCACTATATAGACCTCATGTATCTATGATGATTGGATACATTATGTATTTAAAAATATATATGTTTCATGATACCCATGAAATAGTGAATGGACCTCATGCTTAACGCACAGACCCAAAAATTCTCATGTTTTATTTTTAATCTTAATATGATAAATATAGAAATGATACTTTTATATCATTTATCTATGATTTTCTTGGGATACAAGGACACAAAGAATGAAAATAACTTACTCATTAAAGTAGATAAGAGGAAGGTAATGAAAAACAATTAAGACCATTTTCTTGTCTAAGGAACCCTAACATTGACCTTCCATGGTTAGAGAGATAAATTTATAGGCTTAAGGGAATAAAGAGGTATGTTATTCATTTATAAAGGAGTGCCACTAGAAATATATTATTACTTGATAATTAAACAAGTGAAATAATTAGGTGTGTCCATTGTTGATTGTAACCTCTACAATTATAAAAATTTTGTAGTAGATAAAGTTTTGTATGCACATATATATCGAATAAAAATTAAATATGTATATTCTGGAATATTACTTGGGGTGATGTGGATCTTCATGTTTCCTACTAAGAAAGGATCACTTCACATTATAATAGATACAGCCATATAATATTGACAACATTATTTATTATAGTTTGAATTATATTTTCTTCAATGTAATTTGAAAAAAGAAACACAATATTTATTTTCTTTTTATATTTGGGTGTATTGTTTTTTCATTTCTATGAAAATATGCGATGATTAATTTATAAAGTGGGAATAGTTTATGGGATGATGTATTTTTAATAATGGATTTTATACACTATAATATAACAGTGAAGTATTGGAAATTGGTAATGAATCACATTCAAATAACTTATATCGCATACGTCTCTGGCATCACTAGCATGTTCATGTAAATGATAGCTCTTTAGAAAATCTATATCATGAAGGATATTTATATTTTTTTGAACATGAACTTCATGGTATATATCATGAAATTTTTCATTGTAACGTGAAAATGTATCCATTTAGTTCAAAGGGTGAAATATCCGTAAATTCTATTGAAATATATTATACTGACATGTGTGTGATTTTTGTAGAAAAATAATGTGATTTATACTAATATTTTCCCACCTATATAGAGGATTATATAAGATACTTATATGACAACATAATGAGTTATAAGTAAGATTCATTTTAAAAATATTAAGAAAAAAATGATGTATAGAATTAACCTCATAGAAAAATAAATAAACATTTCTCAGACCATGGTGGAGGATATCTTATAGAATATATAATTTATTATATAAGGTTGTTTTGTATACTATTTCACCTCACTCATCCTTATACATAGTATTAGAATGGTGTAAATGAAATTTGGAATATAACCTTGTTTGAAATTTTGAGAGTGAAACTTAGTCATGAAATTCTTTCATTATCCTTTCAAGAAATTCTGTTACGGAGTGTAAAATCACACATAAAAAAATTCCATATAAAAGATTTATTTCTATATGAGATATGGAGTTTTAATAAATAATTGTTTTCACATATTCATGTTTATGGATATAAGGTGTTTGTTAAGGTTATCTCTAACAGCAAACAATCATCACGGGGTATAGAGTGTATCTTTATAGGACTTCCAATGAAATAAGGTAATATTAACTATATTATCCTTCATATAGAAAAGTAATTGTTTCATAAAAACTCATATGTCTATAAATGGATAACTTCCTGACATGATACTACCAGGAAGAAAATATGGTGGCAGATGCTCTTGCTAATAAAGGTATGAACCGGGGTGTTACGTGGTTTGATAATGTGTCGGTTGACCTTCTGCCTCTTTTTGAAAGAGATTGTCATAAAATCCCATCTTTAAAACTTTTGCAGCTTCCACCTCTTTTTTTATTAATAAATTTTTTCTTGGTCTTTGACCAAGACATTACCCCAAAAAAATCTATAGTTGGAATAAGAAAAAATTCCATAAATCCTAGTGAATGAATTTTTCTTAGAGTCACAAGTACTATTTTGGAGAACCAAAGTGGTTATAAAACTATAGATATACCATTCTATATTGACCAAGTAATGTGGAAAATTATTAGTGAAAAATATTAAGACTCACTCTTATAAGGTGGCAATCAGTTGTTCAATTGTTTTGAATTAGAAACAATCCATGAATTCTAAAATTGATTCCATATATCAAAAACATGTTTTTGTTTTGGTATATCCATCTATTGTTTTAAGGTATGTTGGGTGAAATTGGGTATTTAAGAAAAACATGGACAAGGATGGTAAATCCAATACTTATATGGAATGATTTCTTGTTGTGGGGTTAAATTAATGTTATTGCATAGACTATGAAGAAACATCTTATCTAGTATATATTCTAAAATCCATCCAAATTATTATAATTATTCCATGCCACCATGATTATGAAATTTAGAAAATGTATATTAGGATAATCATCATTAATGGAATACTTGTGTAAGATATCGATTTAGAAAACCAGAGTCTATTGTGACTTCAATGGATGGAAATAACATGTTCGAATTATAGAAATTCATTTATGGGATAAAGTGTGCATCAAGATCATTGAATTTCTATTTTCATGATTCCATAATCTAATTTGGTTTCTTAAGTAAAAAATGTGATAAAAAATTTATTATGGGGTTTAATGGGAGTGGAGTAAATTTCCAATTAGAATACTTTGATGATATATTACAAATGTGAAATGAGATACTAGTATTACAATCAGTTAATACATGGTTAAGAACATTATTCTCTATGAATGAATTCGATGAAGTGTCCTAAATTATAGGGGTTAATAACCATCATTATATATCTAAGAGGGAACATGTATTATTTAAATTTTATTAAATTGAGAAGGTATTGAAGAGATTTAGCATGGAATAATGCAAGATGTGATTGTTCTAATGTCCCGTGATATATATATATATATATATAACAACGTTTCACCAAACATAAGAAGAGAGATAGATAAAGGATGAGCTTAACCACTTAAACTACTATGATTTGACCTATTATATATGAAATTTTACGTACAAGGCATGAATCTTCGTATTCATTATGTTTGGTAGATAGATATCTAGTAGACCCAGGTTGGCATTAATGTTTGGATGTAAAGAATATACTAAAGTACATGAGGTATATGAAGGATATTTTCACAGTTTAAATGGGAGATTATGAACTCATAATCAAGGATTTTACACAATCTAGTTTCTGGGCTGATCAGAATGATTTCAAAATTATATTTAAGATATATGTTCTATATAAATGAAACAAAATTTAGATTTATGAGTTTGAGATAGCAACTGGTCACAGATTCTACTGTGGAATCATTGTATATTGGGAATTATGATATATCTATAAAAGTAGTTTTGATAAAATAAATCATTAAATACCACGATTATATTCTAATTAGTAAATATTATATCAATTTTTATTGGGATATTACTACAAGTGTGGTCTTATCTATGAATCAAAGGTCACATCAATAATTTAATCATATACATAGGAAGTATCATTTATTGAGGGATTTTTCATAGGGGCGATATCATATTAAGAAGATCTCCATAATAGAAAATGTGTTATATTTATTGAGTAAAGACATCTCTTAGAAAAATAATGAATATCATTTGATTGATAATTAAATAAATGTTTTTATCAGATGTATATTATGAAGTTAGGAGTCTAATTGATTTAACACCCCTAAAAATTGACATTGTTTACTTTCAATTAATAGAATATTAATAAATATCTTATCACGTATTGAGTTATTCTATATGATAAGATAATTTAATAATTTTATTTTAGTATTTATTTAATTGAAAGGTTATAAAGTTCCATACTATAATGAGAACTATTAAATTATTTGAAAAATATTTAAGAACATATGTCCTAAAGTATTGACGAAATATATCTGATGATACATATAAAATGATAGACTAATAGGTATTTGAAGACTATTATACATTATAATTTCTTCTTTTAAATTTTTTACTTGGTAACCTCTAAACAGATAATTTATGAGAAAACAATTCCAATAGGAATTCCATATACTGTATATGTCATCAAATATTCCTATTTTCAGATCTATGTATTGGATTTTAGACTTTAGAATGTCATTAATGTATATCATGAGTCACAAACATTGTAGTATTGGTGAAAAAAATTATAAAATATTATGAATATAAATTAAGATACATTGGGTGTCTCATAAGTGATATGAAATTAATATAATAACACATAAAAAAATTTATCCTTTCATAGTTTGGAAAAATGAATTAAATAGACCATTGATTAGAATTAAACTATTTGATGAAATCCAAGCCCTGAATAGTTCATCAAGGATTTCAATTCATTGAGTAAGAAAATGTTAAATTCTGAATACTATTTTATGATACAATGTATACATCATGTTTGATGATATATCATGATGAAGAGATTATATTACATAGTAAGCATTCATAAGTGATTTTTTTTATAATATTACCTTTATTTATGGGTACCGAGATATATTTATAGGGGAAAATCTTGGACATTAGTAAAGAAAGCCTAGTTCCATTGTGAATGATTCCAAGAGAAACACACACTAATTGAATCAATAATCTTAGTTTAAAATAATTTTAATTTTTTAAAAAACAAATAGTATTCTATGCTTGAGGAATAATAATTCAGGTAAAGATGACTATATAAATTCAATGTCTAGTTTTTCATGTTTAGAATACATATGAGTTTAATAATAATAAATATTAGTTTAGATTTGGTGAATATATAATATTTATTTATCTCCTATTTATTATTCATAAGGTAATATTTAATTATTAATTTATTAAATAAATAATAATTTAGTCACACTAATAATTAAATAATTATTTATTCTAAGGATTTGAAATATAATATTTTATATCTGTTGACTGAATAATTTAATAATATTTATTTTCTATATTCAATAATTATTATTCATGTTTTGATAAATGTTAATGAGGATTCACAAGCTGAGTTAAGGGATTGATGGAAATTTCATATTTTATTTAATATAATTTAAATGAATATAAAGTTTTTTTATTTTTCAAAATATATATAATCATTCCTAATTTAACACATTTCTTGGAATATAGAAATAATATTTTTGTTATTTTATATTAGAATATATTAAGGGGATTAATTAATTAAGGGGCTCAATCAAATTAACAATTATTTAACCCAAATTATATATTATATCTTATATCATATTCTATGATTATGTGAATTATTTCATAAAAATGTTATTATAAAGATAATTATCTTGTAAACAAATAGATCTCTCAATAATTCTATCAATAATGAGAGATTATCCTCCTCCTCGCTCTCAAGATTGAAAAGTCAAAAGAATGAATTCATTAATCCTCATAGAATTCATGTTGCAATAAATAAAGAACAATGAAATGTGTTTGTTCCCTCTATGTTTTCACTTCAAATACCAACGATGAAATTATAAAATTATGTTGGCATGTATAGACACCAATAGAATAATTATACTTGGGATTCTTCATTTCAACAATAAAAAAACACATAAAACAAATAAAAAATGATCAACAACTAGAAGAATTATCAAGATGATTCAATTATTTAATTAATAAATTAATTATTTTTTAAAATATCTTATCTATGATGAATTTGGTGTCACTTAACCATGATCATAATATCATACCAATTTAACCTAAAGAAAAAAAATATATTATGAATGGGATCGATCACTTTTAGTATGCCCCATATCCTTTAGTTGACAAATTAGAGTATTTCTACCCATATTTCTAATTATCCATTCATCATGGGAATACTATGGATATATTGTGAAGAAAAATGTGAGGGAAAAGTTTAAAATTAATATGATCTGAACAATGACCCATCTTTTTCATGATAAAGATCATGGAAATGAAATTTTTCTCAATATTAGTGTATCTACCACTAAACTTTAACATTTTCTACATATCATAATGATGAATCTTATTTTTCTCATAATATTATTAAATCAAATAGGTTTCAAAGATACTTTTATAAAGTGAACACATAAATTATGGATGATGATCCTTCCCCATGAGTAATTAACTTTGGATAATGTGGCATGTGCTATTTTTGGAAATCAAATTAACATTGTAAATATATATAATACTTGTGTGATACAACCTTTTTTGTTAGCAACGTAAAGGGTATACATATTCTTGTATGGATTGTGATGAAAAGTGTTATATTTGAAATCCATCCATGGATTCCTATCAATTATAAACTATTTAAGGAGGTAAAATAATATGTATTGAAATACCTTTTTGAACCACATCTATGGATTTAAATATGATAATTTATCATAAATTTTCCACGAATAAACACTTTAATGGGTTTATCAATAGGTTTTGTAAAAATATACATCAAGATTGTTTAATTTATATAAACACTATCATTAATTTACAACCAATAATCTATAATGAAGTCCATGGTTTTTTCTAATATGTTCTATTAAAATATGGTTCATCACCCTTTGATAAGTAAATCTAACATTCATTTAACTGAAAGGAAACGCCCAATAACTAATACATAACATTGTACCCTAATAGAAGTGGTATATTCTTAACTAAGATTCATCAATATTTCAATAATATTGTAACTAAAATATAAAAATAAGATGGATTGAACACCATATATTACATCAATTAACTATTCAATGAACTGGACAAGAAAACAAATATCTTCATTGATAAATTTTTGGTCCTAAATATTACTGTAGTTTTCCAATTTCCCATTATAATTTTTAAAATAGAAAATATTCACTAACCATTTAAAATATTTAATATCTTAGATAAACTAGAATTGATTAGATTATTCAACTTATCATATAACATGGAACCAATACATGAATGTATTCTTATTTATTTTTGTTTATAAACACAATTATTTTCAATAGGTCCAGTGGATTAATGACTGTAAGGGGATATAATCATATAATTATTTTATATATAAATTTCAATATATCTTGGTGATACATTAGAATATAAATTCACTTATATTGTTTACTTGGAGTAATGTTAATGAAAATTAAAATGATCTATTAATATTCTTCAGTGTTCTGGATTCATTTATTTATGTTCATCAATAGTGAAATATTTTCATTCTTAAATGGCAGCAAGGAATACCCATCCTCAATCATTAACAATGAGAGTATTGGATAGATCAACCATAACATCATGTTATTTGGATGATTTCATTGTAATTTCATCATTTTAATCTAAATTGCACTCAATTGAAATGTAAGGTTTTTTTGGACCCAGCTAACATTATTTAATTGGTAATAGAACTTTTCATTATTTGTGCCTCCTTCTGAAAATATACCCTTCTTTTAAAAAAATATATTCATTATCTATTTAGTGTTATTCAACCACATGTTTAATTGATTTTCTCCATGATTAGATCAATGTTAACGGGTCCTTCTACATATGGGGATAGTTAAAAAGATTTATCTACTTTTTTGGAATGGGTTAAGGAGTATATGTGGTTATATATACCATGTTTTATAGTTATATGTTATTTTATGAGTCTATATTTAGTATTACAATATATTATATAGAGTGATAAAATATATATTTAACATTTTTCTAAGAGATAACAGAAGTATACTCAACTATATTTTTGGTTACCTCATTATTTTTTCATCAATATAGTGTTGTTTCTCATTCTTTTTAGTATTATACATCAATATATCAAGATTAATGTGAGTCAAAATGAGATCTATCACCATAAATTACCATAATCTGACCACTAAAAGATATATTCAGTAATTGGTATTATGTAGAGTGAACTGGTTTTTGTTAATGAATTCATGGCCTTCCCAACAATGCACTAATGGTGGTGTATTGACACACAACCAGGAACTGATAATTCGATGAAAGATACCCAAATTATGTTATCAATTTCTTCTTCCATAGGGGGTTCTTCATTGTTTTCATAACCTTGAATAGATTGATTATAAGGATTCAAATTAGTTTTCTTATATCACAAAAAAACATGGATTCTAGGGTGTAATGATGTTAATTCCTATGAATTATCCACCTGAGCATGAAGAATTATGAAATTATTATATTTTCAAGACACGTATATGGGTTTTATATTACCATATACAGTAGTTTCCTACACTATTTATATAATGGATTTGATAATATAGTATTCAGTAGATCTAGTATAAGAATAATGCATCCTAGTGGTAGCAACATCAATATCAAATACATTAGGTTTTGAGAAATCATGTACAAGAGCCTCCTTAAGTTTATTTGATATACATAAGGAATTCAAACTGGATATTTCTAAGGGAAAAATATTGAAATCATTTGAAAAAATGTTTTTTGAGAAAAGGGACTATGTTTGTTTTCATACACTTTATCTTGATCTTTAGTTATAAAAGTATGGGCTTGATAACGAAATGATATCATTGAGATTAATTTTAGGGAAATTAATATTTTTCATGGATTGATATAATTAGGTCCAAACATAATTTTAGGTTGACTATGGTATTTTTTTCCTCTAATAAATCCACTAACCGAATAAGAACTTACTGTAAATTGTTTGGTTCTAGAGAAAAATGAAACTCATATTGTGATCATTAAATTTCCTTTATCATGGTTTTAGTATCACATATTATGTTTTATGGATCCTTACTTATCATGTAGATATGAATCTAGTATGTTCCCATTTACCCTTTATATTATCTTGAGAACTCTTAGGTGATTTTTATTCATTGATTTAATCATTCTTAGTACACCTATCTATCATTCAAAAAATGTTAATACATGTGAACTATTTATCTTCACTAGATGATGATTCCTTTTACAATTATGGTTGTTTTCCACCTAATGGATGGGGAATTAATTCCATGTGTGTTTTTATTGTATTATAAAGTAATACATGACATTGTAATTTTTTGATATTTATTGATTCTAATTATTTTAAATATTAATATGATATGAATCATAAGGTGATACTAATTGTAATGATGAAGTTGTAAATACTATCACGAAAATCTGATTTTTCTATTCCTTGATGATTTATTTCAGATAATTTGATTAATTTTTGGTCATCTATTGTCAAAAATCTACTTATTGTCATTAAAAACTTTATTAAGTCCACCTTTTTTCTCTAGGTACAGTTATAGAAATACTTGTAATGTGTTCTCTAGGATTTTCCCAACACTACATGCCCTTCACCTACCATATTTTAGAGAAATTCATTACAAGAAAGGATATATTTAATTTTACATACCAATATTTGATAGAAGGGATAATAATTATAGTAATAATTTATCCTTACATTACTAATTTTCATACCTTACACTATTAGGATCAAATTTTTTTATAGGGTCCAAATTAAATACCATGAATCAAAATCATTTTTAAAATAATAGAATGTATTTCTTCTATTTCGAAAATAATGATTACTTGTAACTTTTAAAAAAATTGATTAAAGTTCACATATGGTATTCTACATATGGTGCCACACACACACATACACTATCTCTCTATCTCTCTCTCTCTCTATCCATCCTTCCCTCCCACCCTCCCTCTCTCTATATCACACTATCTCTCTCTCGATTTTATGATTTCTATTTTTTCTCCATAAAATATTTCATGGTGGATTTTTGGTGCATATAAGAATCGTTCATCATAATCTACTTCAGTATCACCTTCTCTAGTCTTCACCATGCCTTAGTAGTGAATGGATCATCACTCCACAGGCTCTTATATTTGATCTCTATATTTCCCCATTACAAGGGTTTTCTGTGAATGATCTAATTGTTATGGATATCCTTTGTATCACTTGGACTTAAATCCTAATTTTTTTATCATTTCCATTTCCTCAGGGCCTTATTTCATATACCTTCTACCTATGTAGCCTAAATTTCCTTTTCAGGCTCCATTTTTTCCTTCATAATAGAGTTCAACAAGTTTTAGTACGTGTTAGTTGTGATTATCTTTTGTTTCTTCCTTCTGTTTTGGTGGTCCTTTTATGGGTATGTTTTTATGGTAACATATCATTATTAAAGCCTTTTTTGTATTATTCCTCTACTCTTACATATTGATCCCTTATTTTGGACTCCATATAATCTAGTGTAATGGTTCATTCCACATTATTTTGGATTTGTTTATTGAGTTTTCATTGTTGTTCCATAAGTTATGACCAAAATAATATTCACATATTCTTATAGTGTTTTTGTTATTGTTAAATTTATTTTGGTTCCTGTAATCATATGTAGATATTACATGGTTAGTAGGATTATTCTTTCCTTATATGGTTTTGTAGAGTTCTTAGTTATTTGTTCTAACATCATATTATGATCATACCATTGATCCAATCATTCTTAAATTCACGATAGTCAAGAATGATGAGGAATGCATTAGTTTAGGATTATGATAGTGGATATAGAAGGTATTTGTATGAGTGTCTTTTTTATATCACTTCTTGATCTGTACTATGGAATTTTTGGTGTTTCATCCCCAAATATAATGATGTAATTACAAAGTATCTATTTATTTTTCGTATAGGGATTCATCTTAGAGATTCAAACTCATTTTTAAGATGACGATAACTATCTAATAATGATTTTTGGTTAATGGTTTTTTTCCCATTAGTATGGTAGTTTAATATGTAATTAACGTTTTATTAATGAAAGGAGGTAGAAGGGGGATTCATTGGGTGTCACGACTCATAAGAAATGAGATTCAATTATCTTGGACAAAAAATCTATCAACCTAATGATTTTCACTCATCCATGTTCTTCACATTCTTCATTTGAGTTTTTAATGTTTTTGTTTAGAATATAGAAATTTAGTCTATATTTTTTTTAACATATCACATGTACTATTAGACATTGGAAGGTGTTATAGGTTATCCACATCCCTTATTTTTTTCTTCTAAAAATTAAAAAATTATCCAAGGGAGATTAAAGTGTGTTGATTTTTTTAATGTTATTTTTAGGAGGAGGCATGGAATTATACATAGCTATCTATGTATTTTATATTTGTACTACTAGTGGTTTGAATTAATTGATGGTTCTTCAATTTTTGACCCTAATTAATATTAATCACCACATAGGATACCCTGTGACTCTCTCTCAATGATATAGGTTATTTTAGTTAACCATTGAAAATATATATCGAGAGGTTTGTAACTGAAAAACCCTAGGTTAATGATAATTAGAAAAATTAAAGTAAAATTAAAAAAATTTGTTTTTATTCCATCTGTGGTTTTTCATAAACATGAATATTGATTAAAAAATATTATTTCATGGCTATTGTATATCCCATGTTTTAGATTCAATTGAGGCCTCAATTTTCCAAATTAATTTTTTTAAAATAATAAGTACATTATCTATAGAATTATACATTCATATAAGTTGAAATATATAAAATTAAAAATATATTGATATAAATGCCACACGCTACAAGATACTCCATGTTGTGTCCATGAATAGTTCCAAAAAATATTTTTATAAATATTTAATAGGTCTAAAAGTTAATCCCAAATACATTACAAATTTCGCACATTTAAGAATTTTCACCTTGAATTTTATGAAAAATTCAAATAGGTGACGATAATGAGCTCTCATATAGATTTATTATTCCTTTGAGGTCTCTTCAAGATTCTCATACTTCCAAGGAACATTCACAAGGGGAATCATTCACCCAGAGAAGGTTTTCTTTTGTCAATCCTCGAACACCTTCGAGCAAACTAAAAATATTGATCCTACTTCAATGTTTAGAAACCCTTATCAATAATGGTGTATAGATCATCTACATTCATTCTTATTTAGGATTCAAGGAAGAATTTATGAACTCATCCCAATTATAGAAATACATATATGTAGTATACAAGCTCACTAATCCTATGAAAAATATAAAATGTACTATTAAATCCCATATATAGGTTTCCACCCCTTCCAAATATTTATAACTCATTCCATGGAAAAATCATTATAAACTTTTTCTCTCCCATAATGAACTACAATGGCCAATATTATCATTTTGTATACGAATTTTTATGGACTTGTGATTTCGTATTCTCATCCTTGATGATCCACATATTCTTTTTAATTGATCGGACCAACTTTGGGGTAGAAAGTAATGATTCTAATAACTCTAATAAATACTCTGGTAACCTATATGGTCTCCCAAAAAGGGTATTAAAAGTTAACATACTTATAGTAGAGTGATAGTTTCTTTCATATGGAAACTATACTAAAGGTAGTTATTCCTACCATCTTCATCAGAAGTCAAACATTCCAAACCATAGCATGTCCTCCATAAAATGAAAGGTCCACTTAGTTTTCCGATCTATCACGAGTTAAAACATCATTCCCATCCACAAATATGTCCTGAAAGAATCTTATAATCCTATACACAATTTATATGTGAATCATGTATCACAATCTAATAGATTATTCAATGGGAATCCATGGATCTAGATGATCTCTGATACATAAAAGCATCCAAAACATTCCATCTAACTTTAATCTCATATAGAGAGGAAGTTGACCCATATAGTGAGTTGATCTATGGTCACCCATGTATTTTTATAAACTCCCATTATTTATGGAAATAATATCATGGGGTTTATGGATATATTACCCCATATCTATTCGAGAATGTCAAGGGGTATGGTTCAACCTTTGGACCCTGATGGTTGGCTCTTACCTTTTAATAGGTTAGAAATCAAGAGATGAACTTTGAAACACAATTATTTATCCTTGGAAATTAAACATGTTACTAAAGGCCATGGTACATATTTTTCACTAAATGAATAATTATGGAACTCCCACAACACATCCTATTAAACCCGAACTAAAGGCATTTTTTATTCTTGTAAGATAATGATGTACTCCCCACCTTCATAAAATCTATCTATAGTATCTCCTAGGAATATATGATCATGACTGACCTTCTAATAATCATCACAATATTTAAACTCCCACATCAACTAGAGATGTATTGGAGTCATAATCATTGATCAAATTTATGAAAATCCTCCCTCATCAACCAAGGATAACTATAATGAGATCATATACTTAGATACCTAACCAAGAAGATTGTAATGAGATATACTATTGAGATATTTTTACACCTGATTACATTTCAATGGATTATAGTATATCATGAATTCCGAGATCTATGGAAAATATATTCATCTGATCTATCTTAGGTTTATAACTCTATGAGTGAATACATACATTAAACTATTTTGTTTTGATGAAATATCAAAAATATCATCTAGATGGTACTATAGTCAAGTGTTTAGTGAGAAAACCATAAATTATAGAGTTATTTCATGGGTAGTGTGGATCAGATGATGGGGTATTATATAACTAGATTCATATATTATCATCATGTACAACTATATCATCACACACCCAAGCTGAACTCTAAAGGTATTGTATAAAACTATGTAATTAAGACTCTATTTCAGAATTCTCAATATGGGATGACTAACCAACCTCTACTATAACTCCTCAAAGGCCTTTTGTTACTTATTTCAAAAGAATGTAGTAAATGGAATGATAATAATGGAGTTGTATGGAATGAATCTCTAGTGAAATTTAACTAACATGAAAAATTTCCATACATTAATCACACTCTATGGAGGATCCTAAACAAGAGCTACACAAATCATCTTGGGATCTATGGATACTCCCTCCTATGATATTACATATCCCATAATATGATCATATCTAACCAATAACTATCACTTCAAGTGTTTATATATAGAATATTATCTTAATGTATTTTTAAGAACATCCATAAATATATATCATGGTATGATTATATACTGATTAAATGAGATCATCATAGATAAATACTACCAAAAATTAGACTAGGAGAGGTTGTATGATCTGGTTCATATGTTCCATAAACACTAATAGGGGATTATTTAGGGGAAATGGGTTTACTAAGTACTACTTTTGAAAATAGAGACAACTGAATGTAAACTTAGGTACTTTCTTCTTACAAACTTATAGTTGGTGATATCCTAACATGAGATTTATCATTGAGAAGCACCTTTCCCCTTCAATTGATCAAAATAGTAATCAATTTCTTGTATTGGATAACTGTTCTTAAAAGTTACCTGATTTAGGAGTATATAGTCCACACACAGCATCATGATTGCATCCTCCTTATTAGTTTATAATATTGATGTCTCTCAGTGTAAATAGTGGGTCACATAAATACTTTCCTTTAAAGGGCCTATAACTATTCCCTAAACATTTGATGCTCTACAAGATCCATCTAAAAATCCATTAAACATATAAAAGTTTATTTAAGATGTAAGATGATATAAGAGTTAATCTTTATAGGAGGAGGTAACCCATTTACATCCCTTGGAAAGATATATGGGTACTCATCTACTACTTTGATGAAGATTTCATCTAATTAGTTTACTACATAAATAGTCATGCTTTCCAGTTCATTATAAATTGGTTAAGCCCTTTTGAATATGTTACTAGAATAAGGTAATTGAAACTCATTACCAATAATGGAGAAATTCCCAAACCCATCCTTCTAGGTCCACTTCAACCTTCAACAAAAATGATAAATATTTTCATGGATGGTGGATTTCTGCTCCATGATAAGAATTTCATTATAGGGTATCATTGTAGCCATGGAAAGGATCCATAATAAACCCTTTCAACCAAGAACAAATCCATATTTATAAAAAAAACGTATGATAATATAATACCATCTATAAAGAGTCTATATTCATATGATTTGGGATATAGGCTCTATTGGAATATCCAGTTCTCAAAAAATTGATGAATTTATGAAAAATGGCCCATTCTTGTCTCTATAGCCAATTATTATGAGTTAGATAAGCCATAGATCATACCATGGATCATTTTTGGTCTCTCTAGTATATAATATTCAACAACGTACAAATATCCATGCATATACCCTCTATCTCATTATGCCTGAAGGGGACAAAAAATTGGTGATCTTGGTAATATCAGATCATATAATCGGCCACCTCATGTAGCCATCTAATATCTTCTACCACAACCTCCTCCCTAAGGCTCCTCCAAATTATATAAATTCTTACACCAAATAATCCCATCTAAAAAATTACAACGTAATCTCGAATGACTTTTCGTGTAGTCTCATGTGATATGAACATTCCCATTATAAGAAAACCATCACATCTACCTAGGCTATCTTGAACATCTCAGTAAAACCTAGAATATAGACCATGTGGACTAAGACTGGACATGATGATTATTCAGGGTTCTCAAACCTGAACCTTGATGACATCTACTATCTATATAATTCTCTACTCCCTGGTTACTAATATCCATAATAGATGGCTATGACTACTCAACCAAAAATTTCTCAACTATCAAGGTGTGATTTAGCACCTCAATATATACAGGGATGAAAAGGGTAATTACTATGACTCTAATATATCTATGTAGAAAATGATTGAACCTACTCACATAGAAATATACATAATGTTCCACATCAAGTGAGTATCACATGAGATAATTAAACCATGATCCAAACTCAGTGACTGAAATGCTTATAAATTGAATCTCAAGAAGCTATGAGATGATAAATAATCATAGATTCATTGGGAAATACTCCACCAAATATAGGTTCTTGGATAGAATACAAAAAAGTTTAACCTCATTATGGGTATGTGTTATCATGCTCCACCATAATCTTAAACATTTATAGGGAAGAATCATTTTGAGAACCACCATCAGATGAGAATGGATTTTTTATGCCTCTGACCTGAACTCCAGGAATTAGTGCCATAAACATATACATTACATACTTTATTTGATACTCATCGTGGAATCCCATATGTAATAATACATAAATAGAGAAAAAACATAATTGTATATATTAAATTATGAGGATATTTTTAGGTTTAGATATTTAAGTAAATATTTTAACACTATTAGATTTTTAAATAACACTATGGTAGATAGAGTATATACCACCCAACACTGTGTTCAAATGAACATCAATATACTATTGAAATATTATAATATAAATGTGAATTTGATAAACTAGCCAATAAATTTGTGTATATTAATAGTTTTAATTACTATATGAAATATATAAAAAGTTATAAATCTATATAAATATATTAATAAATTTTTATGGAAAAGTAACTCAAATTTTAATTTCAAAATAATTTGTTTCCTTCAAAAAAAATATTTTCTTGTGAGAAAATGTTATAATTATTTTAAGAAATATAAGGAAATGTTAATTATTTATATTGGAATCTTTTTTTGATTCATCATATCAAAATAATTTTACAGTGAATTGTTTGTATTTTTCTGAATTGTTTTATTTTTTTAGTGAAGAATGAAAATTACTCATTTCTCATATACTATCATTTATTTTAATTTAAAAAAGTAATTTAAGAGTAATATTATAGTATTTTATCAACATGAAATAATAAAAATTTTATTTATAATAATATAATTAATTTCATTTTAATCATATATTTTCTTGATTTTGGTAGTTTATTTTTACGCTCAAAACACTCTTATCTCAAAACTACTTTTTGTGTGCAAAAAGTTAATGAATTTTAATTAATTTAAATAACAAATTATAAGTAAATATTTAAATTATATTTATAAATTATATATATATTTATGTGAATTTTAATTCATATAATGATGATTATTAATCATATAGTTTTTGTATGATTTTTTTTTGCATCAAAGAATATATTCTCTGAAAAATAAATTTTCCCCATTTTTTATATGTTTAAATATAAATTAAATTTAAAAAAGTATACGATATGTTTTTTGATAAAATTAATTCCATATATAGGATTGAAATTATTAAAACTATATTTTCTGTTCATATTAATTTTCTGCAATAATGAATAGTTGAAATAGTAACATACATTTCCCATGGTTAATGTTTAAACCAGATTATCGAGGGTTAAACTAAATATGTAAGTGGATGAAAAGTTCAAAAATGATTCTTTTTTAATTTTGGAGGACTTTATTGACCATGTAACCACTAAAATATATTATTTATAAAAAAAAATTATGCACATGTCTTGAGAGTGATTTCCAATTATTGAATAGTTTTAGGTATTTACATAAATTTCAGTCCCCCTCACTTATTAAATGTAAAAAATGTTAATCTACCTTAGATACGTAAGAAGAAATGTTGTTAAGAAAAAACCATGAAAAATCCTTCCTTGATTCCCTAAACATTTTATAGAATACTTCAATTGATTAAAAATTCAATCTATGAAGTCTTTTGGTAGAATCCTAAAGAGTTGGTCTAAAGAAGAGGTATCATTATTAATTGAGCATATTTGTTTTATTTATTTTTACACCTCGATCAAATCATACTCAATAATTATTATGTAATAAAATATCTATATCCCATATACCATTATGGTATTTTTTAATAACATATCATAATTCCCTCTCCTAATTTATTAAATGGTAAACGAAACCATAATTCGTGTGTATGACAAACTAAAACCTCCCAATACTATTTGATTCATCATCCATTATAGACTATCACATATATTTGTAATGATGGATTAATTATTTATATGTTATATTAAAAAAATTATAATTATTCTATAAAATCTATATATCACATTACTTCTTACATTACCATCCATTTAAAAATGTCAATGTCGTTTGTGAGCATGGTTGATTACCGCCTAACAATGTGATGTGATTAATTACTTTACAAAATCACTCATAGGATATATTTAATTGTATTTAAAGAATTAATATGAAATTAATGATATTATAATCATTTTGGAAAAATAAAATAACACCTAACTTATTTTCATCATGATCGTTAAAAATGGAAATATTACACATGTGTGTGTATGACATACGATCTCCATGATTGTTAAATTGTTCGATTTTCAAAACCATATTTCATGGATATTATTAAATTTAAATTTATATATAAAAATTATAATTAATTAATGATAATTATTTTGTAGATGAATAAATAATGACCCATTTGACCATGATAAAAACCTAGATTCACCTTTTAAATTATGAGTTTAGCTTCCGCCAAAAAACCACCATGGACATAGCTGATTAAGTAATCAAATAAATCATTAAAAAACTAAAAAAATGGTTTTTTTATAATGTCATAAACCAGTGAATTATTTTTTGTAAAAAATAATTGATATAATTTTATTATATTTTAGATAACATATATACATGAAAATTTATAAACTCAAGGAAAGGGTTTCATTTCAGAACATCCCTCTTTTACAAAAACATTATTTTATGCACCTAATTTCATTTAAAGGTTATATATACTTACCTTTCACATATTATATCACAAATCTTTTATACATCATGATATTTTTGGCTAAAATCCATTTACTTCATTTAGAGAATTTATAATTCAAAAGTTATCGAATCAGTAAGGGTTTCTGTTTTAATATCAATTTAAATAGAATTATTTATTCATGAATTTCCATTATAGGAAATTTATTTATCATTGTCTAATAAAACCCATTACATCTATTTTCTATGTGTTTTTAATTAATTTAACGTGTAATTATACCATTTTATTCAATTTTATCATTAAAATGATTGATAAATTTTTTTATGATCATCTGAATTTCATTGTCAATTTGGTCAAAAATTACTTTCCTTCAATATCAATGTCTTCAAAAAATATTTTAAATATTATTTTTAACATTCTCCAAATTATTAATTAAATAAAATTATCCCGATTTTTTATTTCTTTTAAATAATCTTCTTTTTTTCAAATGAGGTACTTTTAATAATTTTTACAATATTTTGAAATAGATGTTACTTTTTTACTTATGAAGGATATATAGAATTAACTTCCATCATGACCACTCAAATATTTTATTATTAAATTATAATTTTAGATTATTATTTTTAAATAATATTTTTTTATAATATATTGAATTATTAAAATATTTTTAAGATTTTATTTCAAATTGATAATGGTATTTTTCTCATGAAATATTCCATATAATCTTTAATTGAATTTTCATCAACAGTGACAACCTTTTGTGTTAGGTATTTCTTATAAATTATAAATTTATTTTTATCAAATATATAAATAGGTTATTCTACTTTAATTTGATGGGTTAATTCATTTATTATATTCATATATCAAAATATTTCATTATAGAATTTCCATTGATTATGATATCAGACAAGATTAGGAAACCCATTTCATTCAATGGTTAAATCATTGTTTATGGAATATGACTTATTGACATTCATAAAACACATAATAATTAACCTTTTATGAATTGTTGAAAAAGATAACACTCTAATGTATTGGGTAATACTATAATCTCATGAGGTTTCATTTATGAGATTAAGGATTAAAACTAATCTAATATGGGACTTTTTCCCCTATGTGATATTTTCTAGGAAGTTATCCTTTACCAATATTTATTTCTTATTATACATTAATATTGTATTTCCTTTAATTCCATGATCTTATGATACCATGTTGTTTATGTTATCACCTCATTTCATTACAATTGATCTTTATCTTTTCTAATATCATTTTATACTTCCGAAATACATGTTATTCTTTCCTATCTTGTTTACTCTATCATAGGGAGTTTTAGCTCACCCATTATGTTTTTTATTCCCTAGGTTATACCATGTATTTTTTGGATCTCAAAAGTATTTATAATCATTTAATTGAAAATAAAATAAATTGTTTTATTTTAGTCTCACTATGATGTATTGCGGACCTAGTAATTTAAATAAACTAGGCCTCAAAATCATTAGGTCATAATTAATGGATGTTTATGTTTAAAATCTTGTAATAATATGTGTAAAATAATTGGGTGTATATAGTTATTATAATATAAAATTTATAGGTAAGAGTTGAAAGAATTATGAGATAAATTATGTGAGGTACCCACGGATAAGTGTGTGGATATTTATATGTATAGTGAAATATCCTAGAATTTTGGGGAAGGAAAGAGAGAGTGTTTCTCATAAATTACATCCATATATTTATACTATAAGTGGATTCTTTTTTAATAATAATACCTTGGTGTAATAACTTTAAAAATGGGATGTATATTGGCACATGATTTTCCCCGAATATATAAGAATGATCCTTTATGTATACCTATTTTCATGCTCATGGTGGATATGATTTGAAAATTAACAAACTAATTATGAACCATTATGAAGTACTTGAACAATTAGTTTGGTTAGAAAACCTAAAAGGATACATTAAAATGGTTAACCAATTTTAAACCAAGAGACTAATATGTAAGAATATCATGAACATTTACATCTTCCAACCATGTTTTTATGTTTTCCTTTCACATATTTATCAATTAAAGTATCCCCATATTGTTTTATCCTGATTTTAGTTAATAATGGGAAATAGAAGAAGGAATTATAATAGAAAAATTAATGGGAAATATAACGATTTTCCTTGGGAGAGTCCAATCCTAATGGGAAAAGCTCAAAAACAACTTGTTATTATAAAAAAGAGCTATCCCAATTTGGGATTAACAATTTCAAATTTTTTTAATTTCCAAACACATTAAAAAATGGATGGATGAAATCTCATTGAGTTTAAATTGTTATATATAATAATGAAAAGAAGATTAAATTTTGTGTTTGTCAAAAATGGGTGAAGGGGAACCCTAGAAATATTTTAGCACCCCCAATTTCAGGTATTTAACACATTATTTATGTATTATATATATATATATAAAGTTACTAGGATTTGATTATATAGTTTTATAGGATATTCGGAATGTTTTTAGGGAATTTGGAGGATCAATTTTGGAAAAAGGCAAACAACACCACCCAGAAACTATGAAATTGAAAATTAGGCACTGGGTAGGCACATAGTTTGGCCAAACCATGTAGAAAACAAAGAGAAACCATGAATCCATGGACAATAATGATTTTAATTATTATAACATTATTTTTATAACTGTGAAAACCAACTTTGTGAGGAGTGTTTAGAGGTAGTGGCTAGTGCATGGTTACTGCATGATTTTCATAACTATGCTCCCTAACCATGAACTGTTAGAAATTATCCATGTTTCTTTCCTTTTGGAAAAATAATAAAATAATGATTAAAATAATGAGAAAACACCTCTCTCCTCCACTATATATACCACCCCACCCCCTCTTCAACTCACAACTATTAAACTTTGAATATTTTATAAATTCTACCCAAACCTCTTAAAAATCCTCTTAAACATAATAATGTTTCTTTGGTCTCTACAAAATATCAAAACCAATTTCCCTAAGGAGGTTCTCAATAAGGATAATTCCAATGGTAAAATCATATTTCCTGTTATTTTATTCACATTTAATTTCATTTATTTTATTATACTATCCTCGCATAACCTTACCAAAAAAATAATGGTAACTCTATTATTTCACATATACTATAATATTATTATGTTAATGGAATAATCAATCAACATTTATTTCATGTCCCCTTTTTGTTCTAAAAATGAAAACATCATCCTTAATGTGTTGATTTATCATATTCAAGATTGAAATAAAACCATTTTTATAGTTTAAATACTTTATAATATATGAATTAAATGATATTTAATTTTAAAAACCACTATATATATATAATATTAAATAATAAATCAAAACTAGTTCTTGATGATCAAAAAAATATCAATTTAATAAAAACGAATGTCATTAATGTTTTGTCCAGTGATTCATCCTCACATCTAGAGAAATGATATATAAGACCATTTAATATTCATTAATTTCATTATCAACATTTAATTTCAATTCTGGGCAACCATTCTAACTTTTCGTGATTTTCTATACATGTACATAAGTAACTGTTCTTCAAAACCAAAGAAATGAACACTCTCGAATGATAATTTTTTTATCTTATAACTCATAAAAAGACCCATAAGTGAAATTTAGAAAATTATAATAAATAAAATACATGTATAAAATTTTATTAATTAATTAATTAACAGATTTAATATGATTGTCCCATACAGTAAGATCATGTGTTGAACACTTTCAGATATAATGTAAGGGATCATTTCTTAACCTCCATTTTTTCCTTTGAATTATGATTTCACTCTCTTTACCATAGTGAAACTTATATTTTTTATACACTTATTCTAAGTAATTTTTATATGTTCTAATTTCATATATCTAGTTTATTACATCCTTATTTTATGCGGAAATACATGTTTTAAAATGGGTCCTTTCTCAATTCTTCCCAATAAACAAGCCCGATTAAAGGGAACTTCTTGATTTATTATCCATTTTCATGTGCACATAGAAATATATTTTATTCACCATTATTTTTATAATAAATATCATATTAAAAATAAATACTATATTGTTTTATTTATTGTTTTATATAAAAAATATTCCTTTTTTAGAGAATCTTAAAAAATTTCCCTTAAACCACACTAAAATGTTTTATTTCTATGGATTCTAAAAAACTCTTTAAACATGTTTTCAATTTAGTTTGACATCACATATGATATTATATTCTTATTTTCTGTTATTAATTTCAATTTATGATTTAAATACATTCATTCATTAACATTACTATGATATTCCCTTTTGATATTCCTTTCGATAAGATAATGATGCCAATTCATTATATATAGAACCCATATGTTTATGTTTGTTTACATATGAATGATTCTTTATGTGGAACACATATGCATGAAAATGTTATGATGGGTGTTCATAAATAGAGATCCAATTCCTTTGGTAATTTTTTGTTTTATGAGACTTAATGAGAAACAATCTTGGTGGTTAGCCTTGACTTGTGCTCCGACATGTGCAATGAGCCTTGACACATGATTGTTTAATATTTTATATTTTTGAAACACTACTATGATTCCATAATTACATGATCTAATTTTCATTATTTTATTATTACATATGTTCATTTCCTTTTATGTCTTCGTTTTATACCTTTTAACCCATTTTCTTTGATTTATTCTTATGTTTGTTCCCTAAGTGGGATTTTTCATTGATCACGTTGTTTATTTATTAATAACGTTATACTATATAGATCTAAGGGATTAAAAGGTTTTAGGATCTCATTATAAATATTAAATAAAATATTTTCTCATTTTGGTTTCTTGTTATATAATTTTGTATCTAATATTCAATAGACACTAGACATTATGATCCTTGGTTTCTATTTAAAGGATAATTATGATTAAAATAATGTAATAATATATGTAAAAGTATTGGAAAGCTATTGTTTGTATTAAAGTCATGGGAATGTATTTTTTGGATATTTGGATGGGATAATATTATTATGAAACCTAGGGATAATTCTATTACCATGGATAACCTATATTTAAAACTCGGGTATCACAATTTTGGATATACTTTTCCATTACAAGTTTATCCTTAAATGTTCAAAGTTACCTTTTATTATGCATATTAATAAAGTATTTAACCCCCTCTAATTGTATTAAATTTTTATTAGTTAAAGTATAGAAATAATAACTCATTCAAAAAATCAATATGATAGGAAATGTGATGATTTTCCAAATGATATTTCAAATATAATGGGAAAAGGTGGTTAAAAATTCATGATAATACTTTCTCAGTCAGATAAAGTAATGAATAATAACATGAATCATGTTGAAAATCCTCAATAACCTAAGATAGATCAAGTTTCAATCAAATAATTCATGTTTCAATGGCCTCCCATGTTTAGTGGATCTTCTGATACCCACCTCATGAAAAGGTAGATTAAATCCATTAAAAAGATATCATCTATCCTCTAGTGTTATGAATAATAGAAATTTGTGCTAGTGGTTTGTCGCTTTGATTGGGATGTTCAAAATGGTGGAAACTAATTAAGAACACAAAGTAAAAGGACGAAATAAATTCCAGGGAATGGGAATATTTTATGATTTTTTTCTATAAATATTTTCCACAAACCCTTCATCCTATAATGGAAAGGGAGTTCATTATACTAAAGTAAAAGGAACATGCGTCTATTGGATTGTATGAGGAAAAAATTATAAGACTTTCATGATATTTCTTTGGATTTTTATGGAATACCACAATAATGTTGATCACTTTTTTAGAAGACTAAATATAATTCTATAAAACACATTGGTGATTTGAGACTTTGATAGCTTTGAATAGATATTATTTTCTTCCCTCACTGTTGAAGTGGATATCAGATACTCTCAATGGTCTCATGGTATTGGAGATAAAAAGTGAAAAAATGAAGTTTAATATGGGTGGGTCAATATTTAAATTGTATTATATGAGGAAAAATCAATATCCCTCATTTTAAAATTATGGGAAGACGAATCCGGGGAAATGTCTAAAGGAAACCATGAAATGCTTCAAATATAGAAGAATGGGTCTCCAATATGACTACTTTCAAGGGGATATGAATAATACCAGAAATTAAGAAGAAGAAAGGAAGGATTATATTAACACTTAGTCGGTATTATAGTGATTCAAATTTAAGTAACATGTGAATTAGGAAATCAATTTCCCTATGCCAAGGTTTGTCGGATGAAATCAACCATAACAACCTCCATGGAACCATGTAAGGGAATATGTTGTCACTATTTCTAAGGTGGAGGCTGAAAATGATGTGATGAAAGGCATTCTAGTTATTCATTAAATAATAGTGAATGTACTATTTGATTATTGTTCTACACTTTCATTTTAATGTTGCATGTCTAGTAGATCAATTGAAACATAACCTAAAAATATAAAGGTTAAGTTATCTATGAGAATAGGAAATGGGGAAATTATTTCATACAATTTATTTTACACTTCCTCAATTAATTATTTTATAATTAACCTCCTATAAACTCTTGATTTACATCCTTAATTGGATTTTGATGCTATATTGGGAATGGATTTTCTATCTTTATACAAATCCATCATCAATTGTCAGGAAAAGGATATCACTCTTAACATCTTTAAGAATCCTTAAATTATGTACATGAGTATGGAGGGGTATGAATCTCCATAAGAATCATTATCTCAATTGTGGATATTAATTCCTTATGAGAAAGCATATCTAGCACAAATTATTGGGGTAAATCAGAGAATCATTATCTATGACATGCCCGTTTTGAGGGACTACACTAATGTGTTTCTTGAAGAGTTGTCTAGCCTCCCTCTTAATAGAGAGGTTGAGTTTACAATTGAACCTATTCATAGATCATTTCCTATATCAAAGACACCTTATAGAATTTCCATAGTTCAGCTACAAGAATGGATGAAGAAGTTACATGAGAATGTTGAAAAGGAATTTCTATACCCATGTGTTTCACTGTGGGGTGCACCAGTCATCTTAATCAAGAAAAGGTATGGATCAATGAGCTTATTTTTTTATTATTCTGACCTTAATAAAAACACAATAAATAAAAATTATCCCCTAAAATGGATAGATGACTTTTTTTAAAAACTACATGGGGCCATTTATTTCTCTAAGGTGGACCTTTGGTCAGGATATCACCAACTAAAGGTGCAGAATGAATATATTCCCAAGAATTATTTTCAAATGAGCTATGGACACGTTTAATTCATAGTGATTCACTTTAAACTCACTAATGATCCAAAAAATATCATGGATTTAATGAATAATGTCTTTAGATATTACCTAGAAAAATTTGTGGTAGTTCTTATTGATGATATTATGATATACTACATGAGAAAGGAGAAACATGAGGATCATTTGAATACTATGAAAAAAATATTTAATTGTAGAAAATATATTAAATGAACCAAAATTGTGAGTTCCATCTATAGGTAGTATCATTCTTTAGGATTTTAATCACCATTAAATGGATATCTATGGAGCTGTCCCAAATAAAGAAAATGGATGAGTGGCCCAAGACAACTTTTGTAACTGAGATCAGTAGTTTTCTTGGGATATCTTATTATCACCGGTGATTTGTAAAGGAATTATCATGATTTTCAAACCCACTAACCATGTTGACTCATTATGGGGTAATTTATGACCAGATGCAACAATTTGAGGAATGATTTATGGAGCTCAAAAATAGGGTTATCACTACCCTAGTAATTACACTTCCAAATAGTGGGGAACTCTTTGTAAAGTACATTGATGCTTCAAATAAGTAATTAGGTTGTGTACTAAGGAAAAATGATAAATTGATAACTTATAACTCAAGGAAGATAAAAATTAATGAGAAAAACTACCCCGTACATGATTTTGAGTCAGAATCTCTGATCATTGAATTTAAAATATGGAATCATTATCTCTATGGGGAGATGTTTGAAAGATATACTAATTATAAATTCCACATATATATATTCACATATAAGGATATTAATATGTACCCGTAAATATGGTCATATCTCATAAAGGATTATGATTTCTCAATCCACTGCCATACTAATAAGGAAAATAAGGTGGCAGATGCTCTAAGTTTAAAGGATCATGCATAATTATCAAATATGAGAATTGTGAAGGATTAAATATTTTTTGATTTACAAAGGATTTACATGGGAATCCTTAAGGAATAAATATCATCAATCCTTCATCAAATGATTTCTCAACCATCCATTATAGAGAAAATAAATAATGATCAATGATATGATAAGGAAATTAAAAAAAGGTTTAAGATATTAGAAATGGAAAATCATCATAGTTCAAGATGGATGAGGAAAGGGTAATGATTTTTGGGTCATTATTATTTGTTCCATATAATAAAAATATAATGAAATATATATTTATAATTCCCATATCTTATCCTTCTCTATTAACCTGGGAGAAAAAATATGTATAGAGATCTGTGAAGAAAAACTATTGGAGGGACAATTTGAAAATGGGGATCACTGAATATACATCAATTTTCTTGGTATGTCAACAAGTTATAGTTGAAAGGAAAATGTCTAAGGGGGTGATGTAATCATTTATCATACCAATATGGAAATGGGAAAATATAACCATTGACATTGTCACAGGTTATCCAAAGACATCTAGAGGAAAAAATGTTAAATGGGTTGGAGTGGATCATCTCAAAAGGATAGATCACTTTATCACAATTCATGAGGACTTATCCCTAGATAAACATGCATAGATATATATTAGCTAAGTTTAATTGTTTTATGGAGTACCACTATTAATTTTATCTGACCGATATATGAGATTCCCAACCATTTTCTTTAAGAGAATCCAACATTATCTAAACACAGAGTTTAGATTCAGTATGGAAAATCACCCTCAATCTAATGGATAATTGTAATGGACTTTTAAGACACTAGAAGACATGTTCATGGTGTGTTATATAGACTTCAAAGGAGGATGAGACCAACATATTCCTCTATCCAAATTCTATTACAACAATAATTTCCGCTTGATCATCCAAAATGGTTATATATAAATCCCTTTATAGGGAATGATAGATAACATCGGCAGTATGGGATAAAGTCTATGAACAAAAGCTGGTAAAACATGAAATGGTTCACGAAATGGTAGAGAAGGTGCAAACCATTTATAAGCACATCTAGGAATCCCAAATTCAAAAAAAATACATATGTGGATAATTGTAAATGATAACTACAATTAATGATTAAAGACATGGTATTCCTCCCCATATCTCCATAGAAGAGGATAATGAGATTTGGGAAGTAAGGGACTCTGAGTCCTTGGTACATCATCCCCATAAATATTATTCATCATGTTGGAGTTGTGTCCTATCGACTATCACTTCAACCAACCATATCTTATTTATATGATGTATTCCATATATGTCTCTTAACAAAGTACATACTATGTCCCTCACATATCTAAATATAGAGGTGGTGTAGTTGGAAAATTATATATATAATGAGGATAAGACACTAAAGATCTTGGACAATATATATGAAGTTCAACACAACAAGACTAATAACCTGGTAAAATTAATATGGAAGAACCATAAGTATGAAGAGGACACATGGGAGCCAAAGGAAGCAATGAAGGATATGTACACTCACCTCTTTAGTTTGTAAAAAAAATCTTGGGAGAAATTTCATATGGGTGGAAGAATGTAACAACCCAAAATTTTATCAATGAAAATTTCATTCTTATAATTATGTTACATAGCTTAAATCACATAAAATCACATATAGAACACAATAAAAACATTATAAATGAATAATTATTGAAATAATAGGTATTTCTATAAGTTAAGTATCACATACCAATGATGTAGTAAGTTGAACGTTGGAATATTAATATGTCTCTTATGAATAAGAAAACAACCAATGGAATAGTGACCTTACAAATTAAAGTATTAATAAAATTTAAGTATCTTATAAATACAAATGTGATATAATTATATCATAGTATAGGTTAATAAATGCTTTGAAAATAATAAATTAGGTTTTGATATTTTTTGAAACATAAATATTTATTTATAAGTTTATAATTAATATAATTAATCAAAAAAATTATTAAAAAATAGACACATAAGTTAATAATTTTTAGTCTTATGAATATGGGATAATTTTATGAGACATTATTTAATTTTTCAAAGTGTTATAAAATCAGTTATAATTTTAGAATTATTATTTTTCGAATAAATAATGATTTTAATTAGAAATTAAATATCACATATTTAGAAATTATTTTCCTAAAATGGAGTCTAATTTTTAATTCTATATATTGAAAAAATATTTGGGCGAATTTTAATAATTTTTCTGAAATACATGAATTTTTGGTGAATTGTAAAATATTTTAATTTGCGGTATATATATAATGTAAGTTAAATACATAATTCCTTGAGTCATAGAGGATATAAGAACCATAATATCAAATTATCATGATATTTGTACTATATTTAGTCAATGAATCATCACTACTTATTATCTTGAAGAAAAGTACTAAACTAATTAAAAAAATAAGGAGAAAACACCCCTCTCCTCCAATATAAATACCACCCCAAACCACCTCTTCTCCCCACACCACTTATGCCTTGAATATTGTCCAATTTTAACCCAAAACACTTTCCATTACTCTTCCCAACTTTTAAAAGTCTTTGAGATCAACAAATTACCAACAAAAATTTCCCTATGAATTTTCTCAAGGATGAAAATTCAATAGGTAAAATCCTTTTTCTTTTTATGTTATTTTTTTCAATTCAATTTCGTTTCTTATTATCACATCACCTCCCCTAATATAAGTGTAATTTTATCTATAGTATTTATAATATACTATAATTTTATTATGTTAACATAACAATACATATTAATTTATTTCACCTCCCATTTTTTCTAAAAATGAAAACATAATCTGTTATGTATTAATTATCACATTCAAGGACAATGCGTTTTCATTTTTTTTAGCACCTTCAAGTCCGGTAATAAATCAAATTTTATGGTTGAAACATACATTAACATATCCATTAAAACCTATATAGTGTTTTAGAACCATTTTATATATACGATATTAATTTATAAAACAAAACTACTTCATGTTGTTATAAATGCTAAACTAATCAAAGAGAATATCATTAACTTTTTATGTAATGATTCATCCTCACATATGAAACCAAAATAATATATATGACCATTTAATATTATTTATTTTTATTAACATCATGTAATTTAAATTCTTCACAACTATTCTAATTTTACATTATTTTTCATACATGTATACAAGTAACCGGTCCTGAAAACAATGGAAATAAATGCTCCCAAATAATAAAGTTGTACCTTCTAACTATAAAAGGACATGAATGAAAATAGTAACATTATACTAAATCATATACATTTAGAAAATGTTATGAATTAATTATCTAATTAATTCAAATTATATAGGACATTATGGTCAAGGTCATAACACTTTCAGACATAAGTTAAGGGATTCTTTCCAAACCTCCATTTTATCATTGGATAATACTTTATATCTCTCTAACCTAATGTAACTCTTATTTATTTTTAAATACATATTCTAAATTTTGATTATGTGTTCTGAAATCTTATATCATGTTTATTACAACCTTATTTCATGGTTAAATACATGTTTTAAAAGGGTTCCCTTATCAATTCATCCAAATTGGATATCTCAATTAATGGGAACTTCTTAATTTCTTACAAATTTTCAAGTGAACTCAATAATCATATTTAAGACACCATTGTTTTTATATAATATTTTATTTTAAAATTAAAAACTATCTTGGTTCATTTTTTGGTTTTATATAAATAATTATGCATTTTTTATAGAATCTTGAAAATTTTCCTTTAGACTGAACTGAAATATATTATTTCCAAAGATTCATAAACATAATTATTTATATATTTTTAATATAATTTGACATAAATTATGTTAATATTTTTCTATTTTCCTTTATTAATGTCCCTGTAATATTTAAATCTATTATTTTATGGACACCATTTTTTTATTTCCTTTTTATAGGCCTTTTTATATAATTATGAAATCCAATTATTTCCAAGGGTAACCCTTATACTTTTGTTTGATTCCATATGTATGATTCATCATGTGAAAAACATATTCATATTCATAAACATTTTATGATTGGTTCACCTAGATATCACTCCAATTCATTTGTAATGTTTAGTCTCATGATACATCATGTGCAATAATTTGTTGTTTAGCCTTCACTCTTTCTCCATGAAAATTGGTCTCGGTTGTTATCGTTGAATCATTCTCCTACATATTAAATGATCCATTACTCATGATTATGTAATTTTTTTATGTTTCTTACACATTTTTATTATTCCATGATTATATGATCCTATGTTTTTTATGTTATGCTTCCATATGTTTATGATTTTTCATGTATTCATGTTATGAATTCTAACCCATGTGATATTACTTATTCTTATGTTTATTTCCATACTAGTCTTTTTATCTCATCACATTTTTCATGTATTCCATAGGTTATCCTATGTATATTTCAGTTCTCAAAGAGTATTAAGATATCCTAATTAATACTAAATGAATGATATTTTTACTTTGGGTTCATGTTTTATAAATATATATATCTAATAATTCAAATACACTGGGCTTTATGATCCTTGGTATGTATTTGATGGATACTTATACTTAAAATCATGTTAAAATATGTTTAAAAGTGTAGGAAAATTTTATATTTTTTGGATCCAGAAAATATAGAGGCTATTGTCTCTTGGAAGCTTCTAAATAATGTCTTTGAGATACATAGTTATCTTGGCCTATCTAGTTATTAATGAGGTTTTGTGCATGAAATTTCATGACTAGTTTCACTATGTACATGTTTGACATCAAAAAATTCACCATTAAAATGTAATGATAAATTTTAGGAGTTTTTTCATGAGTTAAAATATCTCCTTAAATCAACACTAATAATGATATTTCTAAAATCAAGACAAGTTTATGAAGTGTGTTGTGATGCTTCCAGATCTATGATGGGGTGTGTTCACATGAATAGAGATAGAGTTGTCTCTTGTGACTCATGAATGTTTTGATTACATAAGAATTACTACCAATTTTTTTGAATTAGATATTGTAGTCCATGATTTAAATACATTGCATCATTACCTCATTGGTGATAAATTCACAGTGTTTATAGATCAAAAGATTTTAAACCACGTTTTATCATAAATATATTTGAATATGAGACAAATAATTTTAATGATATAATTTAATGTTTTTGACTTTGACTTTATTTATATACAAGGTAAAGTAAATTTGGTTTTATATTTCTTAATCAGGATGTTGTATAGTAAATTGACTAAAGAGGATTTAGATAAATTTAAACTAGTGATAGTGATTTCTGACACAAACATGGAATGTAAAGACAAAGGTAGTGTTGTATTTTTTTATGGTTTATGTTGTTTTATATTTTGATTAGAATGTTAAATAGTCACATAAAACCACTTCAAAATATGTTTCTATAATGTGAAAAATCAATATTTGGGAGACCGTTTAGGGATGGATGCTAGATGAGAGTTCAGGTTTGTGGATTACCACCATTCAAATATGGGTTGTTCTTCATGGAATAAATAATAAGTATAAGGCACTAAAATCATTATTTTGGTGAGTTTTAATGAGAATAATGGTGGATGAGTTTGTTAAGATATTCATCATATATCAACTAGTTATGGAAGTGCATCATTGACTAATTGTTATGTCATAGTCTTTACCGAATCCCATTTAGAAATGGGATTCGATAACTATTGATTTTTTAATAGTTATATCAAGGATAGTGTTGAATTACGGTTTTATATTGGTGATATTATATCATCTCAAAAAATCATAAAATTTAATCATTATTGATGAATAATATATGGTGGAGTACTTATCAAAAATATGTATCCAAGAGGTGGTAAAAGACTATGGTGTACTAGTTTTGATAGAATCATCCTGAAGTTTGATGTTTATGACTATTTTTTGGAAATCCATACAAAAGTCCCATTGAAAAAAATTGAATATGTTCATGGCATATCATATTTAAATGATTTTAAAATTCATAATGATGATACATACATTGGGATATACGCTTAGATCTTTTGTAATAAATTTTCACGGTTAATAGGAAGATCACATACCATTTGTGGAGTTATCATATAATAATAGGTATCTAAACTCATTATCTATGGATCCTTTTGAATAATTGTATGGGATTCATAATCATTTTACACATTATTGGGATTAAATAGGTGAGACTTCATTGGTTTGACCAATACATATTTGTTTCATGTATCTTAGTTGAAGAAGTATTAAACTGAATCTAACCATGTGATTTGATGGGATCATATTGACCTTGATTTATCTGATACATGGTTTCATGTGTTGGTATGGATAGTGGACAGGAAAGACAAAGTCTTGAATAGAAAAATCATTGGTATAGTTTATGTTTTATGAAAAAGTGGTCGGATTCTAGATGAAACATTTGAATGCGAGATGAAATGGTCAAGAAATGGCTTGAACTCTTTAAAGATAGTTGTCATTTTTATCATTCCTTGGAAGGAAAGTCTAATTTTGGGGAGGATGTTCCACCACATGTTTTTAGTAATTAACCCATTATTTAAGTATCTTTACTTTATAAAGTGAGTGGGTTATGTTTCAATAGTTTTTAGTAGTTTTTTTATGTTTTTTGGTCTTTCATATAGGTGAACAATTTCATCACGGTTATATAAAACGTGTAACACCTTCTAGGAGACCATGAAACTATAAAATTGGGTTCTTAAAAAGGAAACTATTAGGCTTAAAATTTTTCCAAACCATCTAACGACCCAAGATAAACCATTCAATGTAGGACAGACGGTTTTATCATGGATAAAAAAAAAATTTCTAACTGTATGATCAAATTGTGTGGGATGGGATAAGAGGTAGTGGATAGGTCACATCTAGCTCACGGTTTCCTAAAAATGAACCCTAACCATGCACCATTATCAAATAGATACATATTTTTTGTATCAAATTTTATTTACACCCTAAAACACTCATTATTTCTCTAATATTGTAATAATCCAAATTACTCTTCATCCTTAGGCATTGTAAGCCATTACTCTTGATCTAAGAATGATTCTGAGGGGAATCTATTGGAGTTGGAATCCATATTTGTTGTTAATTTATCATTATTCATCGATTTCATTAGTTTTATATTGTATCCATCTACTGGAATCTTTTATATAATTTTTTTGGGATATATTAATCCCATGTGATATCAATAATGATGAGATAAAGTTGTCTTATTACAAGGGAACACGGTCTATTACTGTATTTTTAATATCTATGATGGCTTTGGGATTTATAGGATCGTTATTCATTTTTTCCTAACTTTGAGAGTAAGGTTTCTTAACTCTTGAATCCACATAGATAGAATGTGAATGGTTGATTTCATATTTATTAAAAAAAATTAAATTATTTTCAAATTTTTGTATGATATTTAATTGAAGAACACTTTAGTGATTTTTTTTCAAATGGTGGAATTTTGTGATTTTGGGGAAAACCTTATGTTTTTAATTTTAACATAGTGATTTAAAAAAATTAACTCATGTAAAAAGGATTTTAGAAATTTTTTATTAAAAAATATGATTTTATTTAAATTATTTTTCCTGAATTGTTTGGCATTGTATTTGGTATATCTGGTTGGTGTGTATTAATTTTCATTAATATTACCCTATGGAAGGGTGAATTCCATTAGGGAATTTGGTAATGTTTTCCTTATTATGACATGTTATATTGATGAGATATCACCCATGAGAATGGACTTATCACCTTATCATTCATGTATGTATGTGTTTAATGGTGTGGTTAATTCAAAATGGGATTTTAGAAATTGTTTAAAAAGGTTCTGTTTGATTGCATTCCATGGAAAGTTGTCTTCATTTGAAATGGGTTTATCATTGATATTAACATATTTAAATTGTTTGAAAATATTTTATATAAATGTGATAACTTTTTCTAACATAGTTTAGTGAGTTTGGAAGTCATTCGGGTAATCACACTGAGTTTTATACACACCCCTTTCTTTAGAACATTGGTGTGTCTGCATATTTTTTATGTCAAGAAATAGGAAAAGTTAAGGTATACTAGTTAATTATTAATACTTATTGATACCTTGTTCTTGGAATGTGTCTTGGAGCTTGGAGCAGGTTTGGAGTTTCTGAGTTGGCATTGTTGGAGTCTTTAAGCTTCATTGGTTTGGTTTTTTCTATGTAAAATGATATTGTTGTTGATTTGGATACTTTTTAAGTTTTATTAAATTGTACTCCTACATCATATAGTGTTTTTAGTCCTGGTTATCATGGTTTAGATTTTTTATTTTTAATGGAAAAATCACCCCCAAATGTTAATGAATCCCTTGGAAAAAATTCCAATCTTTTGTGTCATGGGGATGCCACCTTAGGGATAACAGCAGACCCATGAAGTCTCAAGCCAATGAGGTGGTATATAATCATACTATATTATATAAACAAACTAGAATATGAATTATGTGTGGTAAAGGAGAGTAAAATTCACATAACCTATGAATGAAAATGAATAGCCTATTTGATATGATTCAAATAAATAATGTTCATCCCATGGAATCACTAACAGTTCATTATTGTAGTTTTGGGTAACTTACTCGTTATCTGAGTCACTTCTCAAAGAAAAGAATTAATTTCTATGGGTCCATGATATAAAAATAGTTTATGTGCAATTATTAATGTGTTTAGGTTTTATAATTCAATATTAATGTTCTTAAAGTTCCTTTATTAATAGTGTTATGAAACTTCTAATGATTGTTTGGTAGTTCTTTTCTATAATAATGTACAAGAATATTTTTAATGGTAATAGTATACCAGAAATTTCATTTCATTATAAGGTGATATTTTATACAAAAACACATTATTGAGGAAAATATAACCTTTGATATGTTCTTAATATTTGGTTAATTATAGACAATGAAGTATATTTTATATTTTTGGAAGAGAATCAGTTGGATGAAAATCCATTGAGGTTAAAAAAAATTATTTGATGACTAATATTTTTTCATATAGTGTTTTTCATATTATTGATAAATTCCTAGTATAATGGTGTATTGTAAATATCACATTTGTTTTCTATATTTTTAGAAAAAGGAAAACAAGAAATTTGGGCAATAAAATATCACATCTCGAAAGGTCATGGTACTTGAACCCACAAAAGAGAGGAGATAATGTTATAAAGCCTACCATTGGCCTATGCAACAGAATAGTTAGTATGGATTTTTTTAACTAAATTATTTGAAAAATTATATTATGTTGATTTTGGTAATGAAATTTTAGGATCAAATAAAATTTTAATTTTTATGCTTTTGAGATGATTAATTATATTTTTGAATATGTTTTGTGAAGATATGTTATATGTAGCCCTTAGGTTTGGAATGTAATCTAAGATTGAATAGTATTTTGGAAGAACAAAAATAAATCCATGAATAATGATTTTATATTGAATGATTTTTTAATTAGTTATGAAATTATTTCCATTTAACATTTAAGTTGAAGATACATATTAAGGTTTATTTATTTTTAGAATTAACATACATTGTTATAATAATTTCTATTTTTGGTTAATGTATAAATATAAGAGGAATATATTTATATAAATCTCTATAATCAGGTGATCTATTAATAGTTAATTCTAGTTCTTTAAGAATAAAAAAATATTTAATAATCATCATTGGGAGAAACATATGGGATTGTGGTGAAAAAATATGAAAGGATGAAATTATACTTTTAAAATTAATGAATTTCTGTATTTCATTATTTTGTATGGTTAGTGAATCCATCCACATTAATAAAAGGATCATGAAACCAAAATTTAATTCATTTTTTCTAAATTGATGATAAATTCTATCTTTATAAAAATTGATAAAATTATCTCCTAGATATATCTTCTTGGGAATTTTTTTTCACTTTCCACTTATGTTGTCTAATGTGGAAATATAGTTATGTGATGACCATAATGTTTCAATTTCCATGTTTGTAAGTTATTTTTTTCTTAATCTTTTTTATGATGTGGGTTTTTGAGAAAGGGGTTATAAAATTTCAATCCCATCATTACCGAGATAAATTTAAAATTCTGAGGATGAAATTTGTTAAAGGGGGTGTAGAACGTAACACCTTGGGGTTAAAAAACCCTATTTCTTATAGTGTATACAATACACAACACTTTGTTTAATAAAATAGTGATATACTATAAAAATATTTTTATTTAAACATGACCGTTATAAGATATCCTTTAATTGGGAAGTTATGAGTATTATTAACTAATTTGTGGAATTTATATATAAATTTATTAATCGATATAAATGAATTAATAAATGATAAGGAAATAAATAATAAAAATTTTATTTTAAAAAATTATGTTTCCTTTAGACGTGTTTTTATTTCTCTTCTTGATAAAATATTACAAATAATTATAGAAGTTTTAGAAATTTTATTTTAAAAATTAATTTTTTGTTTATAATATCAAGGCAATATTAGGATTAATTTTTTTTATTTTTCTGATATTCTAGATTTTTAGATATTAGGGAAAATTATTTATTTTTCAAATTATGTCATTTATTTTCATAATGTCATGTAATTTAAAAGTTCTATTATATTTTAGATTATAGCTTAAAGTGAAATATAAACCATTTTATTTCTAATAATCTAATAAATTTCATTTTATTCATATATTTTCATGATTTTGGTTAAAGATTATTTTTAACCTAAAAAACATGGTTTTATACAAATGATTTTTAAATGCATAGAGTCTACCCATTTTAATTAAATAAAATAACACCTATTAAATATAAAATTAAATGAAATATATATATTTTATAACTATTCATATAAATTTAAATTTTTATAATGATTATTACTATTCAAATAGTTAATGTATGATCATATTATAATTAAAAAATACATTCCATGAAAATATATTTCTACATGTTTTACGGTTTTAATTTTAAAATAAATTTTTAAAATTATATTAACAGAATTTTATAAAATGGATTAAAAATTTTAATGAAAAAAAAAATAAATTTTATATGATAATTCCAACTTAATTTTTTGTTATAATGAGAAGAAAAGTAGTAATATTCATTTATTGTTGTAAATGTTGAAACAAGTTTTATGGGGGTTAAATTAAAGAGGTATTGGGGGTAATATTTCAAAAATAAGTGTTTTTGAATAGGGGATGATTTTATTGACTCTTTCACCCCTATAATAAGTTATTTTTCAAATTTTTTAGGCACTTAGATTGATAGTGACCTCCCATTATTGAATATATTTATATATTTACTAAATTACCACACAATATCACTTCTAAAAGGACACATCCTCTCCAATAAATTCCATGAATAAAAATTATTTTTAGTTATTACCTAAAAATTAAATTTCTTAACTCCCTAACCACTTATTAGAATCATTCCATGTGAAAAAAAATCCAATCTATGAAGGCTTTAGGTATAATCATAAAGAGGTTGTTCGGAGAGGAGGTATCATTATTAAGCAAATATATTTATTTTATTTCTTATTCCACCAACATAAATTTATAATAAATACTTTCGATATAATAAAATAATTATATTCCATTTTCTTCATTGTTATTGTGTTAATTTCATAACATAAATCACTCTCCTCTTCCATCAATTGGGAAACTAAATTGTCATTAATGTGTATGGTGGAGTACTGCCTCACAAACCAATATGTGTCATTTTCCATCACTTAATCTCATGTATGTTAATGATGATTGATTTAATTTTTATATATTTTAATAATTAAATAATTTTAATTCTGTATATTTAATATTCCATATAAATTCTTACCATAAAAAATGATAACGTCATTTATTTCTTTGGCAGACTACCGCTTCTTGAAGTGATGTGATTCATTTTTACCATACCACCTAGATGATATGTGTATGTGAATTAAAAATAATAATATGATATATATTATTTTATTATAATTATTTAACTAAAAAATAAAACTTACTTTTTTTCCATCCTGATCATTGAAAAAAGGAAATATTAAACATGAATATGTATGACCTACTATTTAAATTATTGTAATATAGTTATTTTTTCATAACCATAATTAATGGTTATTTTTAAAATAATATTTTATAATAAAAAATAAAATTATATCATGATAATTATTATATTTACTATGGAAAAATTCCCCTTTGACCGTGGTAAACACAATGATTCAATTTTGAAATTTTGAACTGAAATTCCTCAAAACACTCAATCTGTGCATAAATGATTATGTGATTAAAAACAACAATAAAATAAATGAACTAAATTGTTTAAGTGTAATGGGTTAAAAATGAAAATGGTTATTAGGAAAAAATTATTGATTTATTTTTATTACATTGGATATAAAATAAATAGATGGAAATTTCTTGACTAGAAGTAAAGATTTTATCTGAAAATATTCTATTTTGTGGAACACATTCTTTTATGCACCTAATTTATTTTTAATAGTATATATACTTCCCCTTTACATATTATATCATGAATATTTCATAATTAATGATATTTTAAGTTACAATTAATTTACTTTATTATGGTTAGTTATGATTAAAATTTATAAAAGAGATAAGACTTTATGTTTCAATGTCATTTTAATCAGGGTTTTTTATAATCAAATTTAAATTTGTAGGAAGTTATTTGATCATTGTTTAATAAAACCATTTAATTTTATTATATTTTGGTTATTCATTAAATTTTCTTGGAATATTACCATTTCCACTATTTTTTGTGCAAAATGATGGAGAAACCATTTTTATGAAAATATTGAATTTTTTTCCTCTTGGGGAGGACAATTTTTTTCTTCCGCAACTATGTTTTCAAAAAATATTTACATAAATTTTGTAATATCATCATAGTTATTTATTACTAAATTTTTTACCCACTTTTAAATTTGTAATAAATGGTTTTTGTGTAATATTCTTGTTATTTTTCAAATGAATTACTTTTTAACCATTTTACAATAGTGTGAAAGTAAAGTTTATTTTTAAATTATATGACATGTATAAAATTACCCACTATCTTTTCCATTAAATTATTTGAATATTACTTTATAAAATTCAATTATTATTTTTAAAGGGAACATTCTTATAATATTTTTTGATTTTTTTTTGATTTTTCGAAGGTGATTTAAATGTGAAAATGTTATTTTCCTCAATAAATTTTTCATTTCATATTTTTTAAAAAAAATAGATGAAGACAACCGTAAATGTTATGAATTTCTAAAAAATTATTTGTTTATGTCCCTCACATATATTCCAAGATTATTCTCCATTACTTTTATGGGGTAATACATGACTTATCTTCATATCTAAAATTTTATCATTAAGAAACTTCCATTGATTTTGATTTGTAAAATTATTATGCATCCCGTTTGTTTCCATGGAAAATTCATAAGTTTATCTGTTATGACTAATTTCATTTTATGCAATGCATAATCAAGAAAATATTATCATGAGTGCACCTAGATAGTGGTCTAATTAATTGGGCAATTATTTAGTGTCATGCTGAGTCATGTATGGGATTAGAGGTAATCCTAACTAGTTTCAAGGATTTTTCCACCATGTGATATTGTCTAGGAAATTATCCTTGAATCTCATTTACATCATGTTATATTATTTTTTTTAATAATTTAAATTATTCCATGATCTAATGATATCATGATATTTATGTTACGATCCGATTTTATTACTCATGATCCTTCTCATTTATCATATCATGCTATACTTTTGACTCACAAGTTATCCTTCCTTATCAAGTGTATTCCCATACTAGGATTTTTAGCTCATCTCTTTTGATCATGTATTTTCAAGGTTATCCCATTCAATTTACATGCTCGAAAGGATTAGGATATAAATATATAAAAATAAAACAAAATTAGTTATTTTATTATCACATTAATAAATTATAAATATAGTCATCCAATGACATTAGGCCTGATGATCTTTTAGTTATAATTAATGGGTTTTTATTTTCAATATCATGTAATACTATGTGAAAATGTATTAGGTACCAATAAATAAAATATATCATAAAATAATGATTCCCATATTCTTTGTATAAAGTGGTAATTTTTTCCACTATATATAGGAAAATAATTATTCTATAATTAGTCTTCAACGTCTCATAAATTTTTCCACATGTGGTATCCTTGAAATACTCTCATGTGTACTACTTTTCATCATATCTTGGGGAAATGAGAATATATGAAGGAATGGGATAAATGATTAGTTATAAAAAAACCCAAACTGAATAAATAATGGAATAAATATTATGGTAGAGATAGATAAAGAACATGAAGTCATAATCAACTAAAAACTGATATATTTTAATATTATTGATAAAAATTATAACACGGATATCAATTATATTATCCTCATAGTAATGGAATTCATAATAGAAGACATCATTAATATGATTGAAAGGCCTTTTTTCAAGACACTAAACAATAACGGGAAGAGTTATTCACAAAATCCTATAATTTTTTGTCTCAACATACTTTTCAAATAATCGAGGGTCTATATATTTTTAGGCCCCACCTATCACCTCATTATGTCCAATGAATTAAATATATGAGTCGCTATGTATGTCAAAACAATTCCATTGGAGAAAATATAATGATCAGTACTATTATATCTATACAATGAGAAATACAAAAATCAAATAAATAATTTACTTGTGTTAACTATAAAATCATCAAGAACTATACTCATTTTCCCTACATTAATAAAAGTGACAACATGTTTATAACCCCTCTAGAGAAACAATATGGATGTTCATACATTACATAGCCAAAATTGAAATAATCTTCCATATTGGTGTAATAATATATTAAAGTCATATATATCTCACAATATTATTAAAAACGATAACAAGATCATAACCCATCTAGAATAAAAATGTGGATATAAAAATAATTCATTGTCATGTTTTCAATAATCATATATAATGGAGTAATAATATACTAAATTCCAATACATTTTTCCCATAAAAATAGAATTATATTATTTCTGGGTGAAAATAATCTATTTTTAATTACTCTAATTTTGGTGTTCCCACTATATAGAGAAATTAGTATAAGAAAATGTTAATATTATAATAATCCTGACTAGAATCCATCCATAGAAAGAAGGTGGGTGGTTTAAAAAGTTCAAAATGTATGATGTGGGGAATATTAATCAAATAATTTAAATGGATGGAATTTACATCCACATAAAAATGAGATAATCCCACATAATAAAATAAAAGGTTAGAATGTATACAGCTTATATGAAATAAGTTTATGAAAATTCTCACAACTCAATGAACAATACTTATGTTATCATGAATCATCAATTCTAGGGAAACAATAGAATAAATAGACACATGAATAAGGAAACATGTTTTTTAATTATATCCCATGAAATGAAAGATCCGTGATAAAAATTTATCCGTGGGAAATAAATTCCCCTTACAAATAAAACATGGCACACAAAATGTATTATGTATTATATAATAATAATTTTGACTATGAAAACCATTATGCCTTTTGAAACATTTGAATAGAACCCCCATGAAAGATATAGAATGTAATTGAACATAAAATACCAAAATTAAATGATAATTTAAGATATTATATCTCAAATAGATAGTTTTTACATATAATAACTAAATTTAGGTGCATAATACCAGAAATGGATCAAAGAAATGAATTTTAGATGAAAACCCTTACATTTTCTTGATCCACACTAGTGTAGAAATTTTTTACCATGCCGGCATTTTTTACGTCGGTTATATATTAACAACATGCAAAGATGTAAAATTTAGTTTATCACATAGGTTATTTTCTAATATACGTCATAAATGTAGAGAATCGATTTCTAAACATCGATTATTTTATAACCGATGTCAAAAATACCGATATTTGATTTATAATGTCGGTTAACCGACATGATAAATCAAATATCGCTGATTTATCACGTCGGTTTTAAAATAACATACGTGATAAATCAAATATCTATGATTTATCTAGTTAGTTATAAAATAACTAATCTGATTAATCAAAAATTGGTGTTTTATCACATAGATTATAAAATAACCAACGTGATAAATGTAAAAGAATAGTTTATCATGTCGGTTATTAAATAACTGGCGTGACAAATCTTTTAAATTATTTATCGGGACTCATATTCTATTGTTCTATTTTCATTGATTAGGAAGACTCTGACTCCTCTCACTTGTGTAGAAAACCTAAAAACGATTCTTCAAATTCATTCCCTCCAACTACGTTTTCCCACATCATTACTTATCTTTATTGTCATTGGATTTATCAGGTTGACTCATAACACTCATATAAGCCTCACATGCCTCGATTCCATTATTTATTTTTCATGATGCCCTAAATTTATGTTTTGAGATATTTTTTTATATCATTGTTTATGATATCATGGTAATTTTCATAGTGTTCTTTTATACCATGCTAAGTTCTTTTCTGTTAAAATAATCCATGGGAGTGATATCATACAAGTTCTATGTTTTTTATTGATTCCATGTGTGTTCTATCATGTGTGTGTGTGTGTACATCCATGTGTGTGGTACCATAAATTCATTGTTTTGTATGTTCCTCCTTATAACCTTATAACCAAAGAAGTTATTTAATACATTATTTTACTATCAATAATGTTATCATTCTTTAATTGTTAATTTTGGTCATATATTCAATTTAAAATTCCTTTTATATTCAATATATTATTTTTCCTTATATTATAAAATTCCTTATTAAGTGTTTTAATCTAAATTGACTTACTCTACCATTCTCTTTAAAGATAAACTTGGTTGGACAAAACCGATATAGAGGTTAATATAGTCATCATATTGAGCTATGTAATCTGCTGGTGTTGTCTCTAGGAGTTATTGAATAAAAATAAATTGAAGGTGAATGATTGTAAATATTTCTTATATAGGTAGTCATTCAATGATAAGGATAGGTGTATTCTTCTATAAAAAAGATATCCCATTCTATCCTAGACTATTTTTTACTTCTATTTAAATGTTGAATACAAGTTTAGTGAAATTAAAGACATTAATAATGTATTTTTTTGTGGATAAGAGATCGTAATATCGTCTAATGAATGGGTTGGGTGATTTTATATTCCTCGTTAAGTAGTATATAAATTTTTACATGGTTATTTCCTTATTTACATACAATTATTCTTATTGATAATGATATTTCAGAGATCATTAAAGATGTTAACCCTTGAATACCTGTTGGTTTGGAAGAAGATGATGAACGTGTAAATATTTTAATATTTATACTTCGTATTTCATATTTATGTAAAGGTGAATTTGGTATTCAGTTACACTAGGATATATTCTTTGTGTTCCTAAAGAAGAAAGGATCCATGATTAATTTATATTTTTGTATCATGATCCATATGAGAGAGATTTATAATCCTAAAATGATTTCATATTATCCTGACAAACAATGATCTGTTAAACATAATATTCTAATTTAACAATAAGGTTTATTCTTCCATCAACATCAATGTTTTAATAATTAATTTATTGAAGGTTTTTTGTTTATTATAGAATTAATGAATTATTACTATAAGTCTTTATAGCTTTTAAATTCCTCCACCTCAACTTATTTGGAGATAACATCTTCTTTGGAAAGCAAGTTCTTCTTTCTAAGGGATTTTCATTCTAAATTAAACATTCCTTTCACACCCTTTGACAATTTCTTCGTGGGTGTTTTATCAACATCATATAATAATTTCATTGGACACATTTATATGATATGACTAACTTTTATATATTGATATAAATCGAGTGAATTCATTCCTTTCAATGTTCCAAAATCACTGATTACTAACACAACTATTCCAAATTGTCTTTTAAAAATTCTTTTACATTCAAATTATGTCAATATTTCATATAAATATAAAAATGTTATATCTAACTATATTTTAATTATAGAAATGTTTCTATGCATATCTATTTTAAATACACATATATTTGTTTTATATTTCAAAAAAAAATTACATTAAAATTATGATATTTTCATATAAATCTAAAATTGTCTTATCTTAACAAGATAAGATAATTTTGATATTTGTTATCGGTAATAATAAGTCGAAGTTGTATTACAGAACATCGAATGACTAATGAATATGAGGATGTTGTTGATTCCTTTTTAGAATTTTCTAAATAAAATGTTCTAAGAAATGACATTTTTTCATTCCATGCCTAAAATGTTTGAATATGAAGAATTTGAAAAGTAGAGAGATAAAAGATCATTTGATTTTACATGCTTTTAATCTGAGTTACAACCCTTGTATTTGGAATGGTGAAATTAGACAGAATGTCATATCTACTAATGATGATGATTTTCAAGATGCTAACTCTGATAGAATTGAAGAAATGATTTGTGATATTGTAGCAGAACAAATTGGTATAGAACTGACATTTTCATGTCTATATGGTGATGCTAAAAAACCATTATACCCTAGTTGTATGGATTTTATGATTTTTTAGTGGTGTTAATATTGATTAACTTGAAGGTGAAACAATGATGGAGTGACAGAAGTTTTACAGAGCTGTTAAAATTGTTGAAAGGCATTCTTCCAAAAGACAATAATCTTCCATTTTCAGATTATAAGGCCAAGAAAATATGATGCTTGATGAGATTTGGATATTAGAAAATACATGATCATATAAATTAATGTATGATATATAGGAAGGAATATGAATTTCTGTCAGAGTGTCTTAAATATGGGATATCATAGTATAAGTTGAAAGAAAAATCACATGTGGATGTAGAGATTACAGATATCCCTACCAAGCTATTTTGGTATCTTCCTACAATTCATCATTTGGAATTTTTATTTGCTAATTCACATCATGAAAAAGGTTAAGATATCATGATGATGAGTGGATATGTGATGGAAAGATACGTTATTCAGATGATTGTCCGAAATGGATGAAAATTGATGAGTAGTATCCTACATTTAGAAATGAAATTTGAAATATCATACTTGGGTTGTGCATAGAAGTAATAAATCCATATCTAAGAATTAGTAGCACAAATAGTTCATAGCCTCTTTTATTGGTAATTTACAACCTCTCTCATGAAGTTTGTATGAAGCGCAAATATGTCATGTTGAGTATAATTATCTCTGGTCTGAAGCATCCCAAAAATGATATTGATGTTTTCTTATCACCATTAATTGATTATTTTAATCTTTTATGGGAGGATGGTATTAGGGTGTATGATTCCTATAAAATGGAATATTTTCAACTGCATGGTGTTATTTTTTTCACTATAAATGACTTGCCAGCATATGGAAATTTGTCTCAATCCAGTGTTAAGGGGAATAAAGCATGTTCAATTTGCGAAGAATATACTTCATATTGCCAATTTCATTAGGGTAGGAAAACAATATACATGGGTAATCGAATGTTTTTGCCTATAAATCACTCTTATAGAAGACTAAAAATGGCATTAAATAGATCACATGAATTTGATATTACTGCAAAACCTTTATCCGATGATGTGTATTTTGAGAGGGTGCAAAACCTTGATACGAAAATGGGAAAGGCACATAAATATGGTAATGATAGACATATTTGGAATAAAAGTACAATATTTTTTGAGACACCATAATGGATATATCATGAAGTGAAACATATTACTGATGTCATGCATGCAGAGAAGAATATCTACAACAGTTTGATTGGAACATTTTTAGGTATTAAAGTAAAGATGAAATATTGGTTAAATGTAAGATTAGACTTACTATCAATGGAAATACATTTCAAGTTAGCTCCCACTCCTAATGGAAGGCAAAAAAATTTCCCCCGGCTTGTCATAAATTATCCAAGAGGTAGAAAATTAGATTTAAGTATATTCATGATATAAAAGTGCCTCAAGTTTATTCTTCAAATGTAAATTTTTTTGTCTCTTTGAAGGATTTGATGTTGATAGGTATGAAATATCATGATTTTCATGTCATGATGCAGCAACTTCTACTAGTTTCATTGCGTGGAATATTTCCAATCTTTGTTAGAAAGTCTATAATGAAGGTGTGTTATTTTTTCAATTCAATTTGTAATAGGGTGATTGATTTGAATGGTTTGAAAATTTTGGAAAATGATGACATTTCTATATGTTCTCAATTGGAAATGTATTTTCTTTCATGTTTTTTTAATATAATGGTGCATTTAATCATTCATCTGTTTTGAAAAATTAATCTTTTTGGACCAATATATCTTATTTTGATGTATCCATTTGAAAGGTATATGAAAATATTTAAGGGTTATGTTACAAATATATATATTGACCTAAAGCCTCCATTATTGAAATGTCTATTTCTGAAAAGTTTGTGGAGTAATATAAGAGCTACATGGTTGCGTCAGGGCACATAGGTTTGCCTCTATCTTTCTATGAATGAGTTGATAATGAGGAAAAGGGGATTTGTGTCTTGAAAGTCATATCATTGTCAGCTAAACAGATAAAGAGGGTATATTTATACATCTTGAATAACATATCTAATTCTCAACCATATATCACTCTACTTATTAATGAGTTGAAATAATTTCATCCAAAGAATAAAGAAATGTGGATTTTTAATGAGCACCACAAAAAAAATCCATGGTTTAAAAAGATCTTTCTTGGTAGATCAGGTGTATCAGAGACATTAAGATGCTTAGTGGGTGGTCTAAGTTTAAATGTGATAACATGATTCGGGTATGACATTAATGGATATACATTTCATACAAAATCTTAAGACAATAGAAGTGAAGTTCAGAATAATGGTGTATTGGTGTTTGTAGAAACAATGCATTTTTCAATTTATGAAGACAAAAACCCATTTTCTACATCAAGTTCATATTATGGAGTCATTGAAGAAATATGGTAGGTTTATTACTTTAAAATTAACATTTTTTTGTTAACTGCAAATGATTTATCAGTAAAAAGAGTGTCAGACATGATGAATTTTAACAAACAGTTGTTAATCTGAATAGATTGGAAGACACGGTAGATTTTTTTATAATGGAAACTCATGCACAATATATTTCCTATATAGTTGATTAATCAGATATGCATTGTTATATTATTTTACAAGAAAAAAAATTCATGTGAGGATTAACTTGATGAAGATACTGATTTATGTGAGATCACTACTTCAATAGAAAGTTTAGCAAAACATAATGATGAGCATGTTGAAGACATGGTTTCTTCCATAAGAAACGATTAGGATGAAGAATTGTGGTAAAACAATCCATTTGTATATTTCTAAAATTACAGGTAACATATGTTTATTTATTTTTTACATTTATTATTTTCATAAAATGTTATATATTGTTGTTTTTTTCTTTATTAAAATGTGTATTAAAACAAATAAGAAGAAATTTTTGTTTATTTTAATTTTGTTTAGATTAGTTTATCATGTTTACCATTATGTAACTTAAATATTTATTTATTTATTTGAATGAAAATTAATTTACCATGTTTACTATAGTTTACCATAGTTTACCATAGTTTACCATAGTTTACATTTATTTAACATATATATTTATTGATTTTGTTGAATGAAAATTAAACTACCATTTTTACCATATTTACCATCTTTACCATATTTGAACATGATTACCATATTTATTTTGTTTACTATTATGTAACCTAGTTCAGTTTTTCCTTTTTTTTACATTAGTATTGTAATATTTAAATTTGTATATTTGGGAAATAATTTTTTCTTTTTTGATTTTAAGGATAATGACAGATCAGTCAGTTGATCAACCACAAGATTCTGGAGATGATAATCACGATCATACCTTTGGGAAGGAACATTCACATGATCCTCTTAAGGTTCCCCAATATTCCTTATGTGCTCTCACAATGACAAATGGGTCATGAGTTGGTAAACTTGGCTACACACATTTAGAAAAATTATCACTTGTCATTGCAAGGACTAGAGGATACTCATTGATTTTGATGAGAATGGTATTCCTGGAGGCCCAAATTCAAATGATTTTATGATTTTTGTATCAAATCAGGCTAAAAAAATTAATCATTTTGTATAATGATTGGATAAGTGTGGACAAATAGATAATATCTCATTTGTAGGAGAAAATTTTGGTAAGATATTTTTCTATTGTTTGACTAATCTATAAATGTTTATGGTAAAATATGTTTTACCTCTTCTTTATGAGATTAAATTTTATATTCCTCACATTGGAGGTGTCTGGAAGAAATGTTTATCGATGGATGCTAGTAAATAGAGGGATTTCAAATCAACCCTCACATTTGATTTCATTTTTCATTATAAAAAACATTACAATCCATGACATATATATCCTTTTAGAGATGAAGACACATGGACACAATTTGTAGAAAATATAATAAAAGAATCATTTTTTGTAAGGCCAATGTAATATTTTATAATATTTCTTATATAAATGATATTATTAAAGTTTTTTTAATGATTTATTATTCTTAATTTATAGCAAACAAGGAAATATCATCATAATATCCAATCTAAAAATTTATACCCTTATAGTTTATCTCGGGGAGGGTATTGTTTATTGGAAGAACAAATGATGGTGGAAAATTTAAAAAAACTTAGAGATGAGTCTTCAATCTCTATAGTGGTTTCCCCTCTATCCCCTCTATCTAGAAAAGACAAATGAAACAAAGCTCATATGGGTAGAAATGGGAAATATCTTTCCGAAGAATCAAGAATCATAACTGAGAGGATTATAAGATATTTATTTTATTTATTTAAGTTAATTCTATTATTTATATACTTTTAATCATAAAAAATTGTTTAATTAATTAATACAGGGTTCTCTCCAAGAGAAGAGAACACAGGGGTATTTATAGAAGCTGGGAGGCAAGATATTTTATCTACTGTATTTGGAAAGCCCGAACACACTGGTCATGTATGAGGATACCTGATGGGTGTATCGGTGGAAAAAGTGTTTCCATGTTCTTCAATTTCATTCATTGAAGGTGTTTATCCAAAAAAAAATAGAATACATGGAGGCTGAAGTTCGTAATATTAATGTGAGGATGGTGGAAAAGATTAGAGTGTTGGTACAATATATATTTGCAGACATGCAAAGACAATTTTAGACTGCAGCTCCCACTCCTAAACCTCCACATGAAAACCCCATTATTTATCCTCCCCCTCCACCAGTAGATCCCACTCTACCACCTCATCCTAAGGACCCCATTTTTTATCCTACTCCTTCTGCACAGCTTCTTACTTATTGTGAGATTTATGTTGATGATTCTCACCATTATATAGTTGCATATTGGATTGTATATTGTAAAGGAGATACATTTCATCATCAACAGTTAGAGTTAGAGCATCAAAGGGTCAATGTACAAGGTATTTTACAGATAGATCAGCTTGAGTACCATTACCTACATATGAGGTGATGATAGTTTGACATAGTATATACCACATTTTAGTTTGGTCATCCAAACTTCTGTGACTCATTACCATAGAGGTATGTATGTTATATCATTTATTTTATTTTTATTAATGTTTTTTTAACATTTGAACACTAATATATTTTTCTATTTATTTATAGTAATACATCAATGTTAAATAAATATTGTATAGACAACAACAAACACAAATGGATATGACATCTAATATAGATTCTAGTAGTCTTGACAGATTGACAAGATATTCAAATTTGATGGTGGATCATTATTCATTTCTAATAGAAGATCATGTTTTTGGACCTGAAATACATGTGGGGACTGTGAAAAATGATATCATGGAGCTTGTTACTAGAGATAAGTTGGGAGTCAATGTGGTATGGATTTTTTCCCAGTAAGTCTTGACACCTTTCCCTGCATTATATTTATTAAAAATGTATACATTTGTCTGTTTTTTATTAGGTATCATTATAACATGTGTGAGAATAATGAGGATAGAGATGCATATGGATTGATGGACACACATATGATTTCCCCTAAAGTACATGCATTAGATTCGGAACAATGAACACTTTATATTGTAGAAATATTTGAACAGAATATAATCACTCAATATTGGATGATTCCTTTTTATGATAGGTATGAAACATATATCTAGAAAAGTGTTCATTTTCTTTGAACATAAAAAATGAATAACCTTAGATTTTATTTTATATCAGTGGTCATTTGAGGTTAGTTGTTTTTTCTCCAAGGGAGAAAAAACTTTATTGGATATTCTCTGTCTATGGAGATGTGTGGGGAAGTTTTATAAATATGTTGGAAAAGTAAGTTTCAATGTCTTAATCATTATTTATATTATAATGAATTTTAAATTTATCTCATTCATATTATTTTCCAATAGGGAATGGGGATTCTTTCAAAAAAACACAAATAGAAAGAGTGCCATGATCAAATATGTAAAAGTAAAGGTAAATATCCATTTATAATTTGTAATTTTAAATGTATTACATAAAAAATATATTTTGAATTCATACTCATTTAAACCGAATTGTTATAAACAACATGGAATCATTAAATGCGGATATTATATGTTATGATTTATGTATGAAATAATTACAATTGGAACACTTTTGATGTTTTACAAGGTTAGATTTCCTTATAAACATTTCCATAATATTTCTTTTGATTTATTCATTATACATGTTAACTAATTTACATTTAATTTGTAGCAATTTTATGTTCCTCAACCCTATCCTACTCAAGATGTCAGACACATACAATTAGAATAGTCAAATTAATATACAGGTTTGATTGGATTTTAGTTTGTTTATAGTGTAAAATGTAATTTTGAATATTGTAATTGTGATTGTGTATTTGGTAGTATTTTTTGTCAGATTTAGGTTTTTTAGTTGAAATTGTATGTTTTTAATGTTATAAATGTGAATGTTTAACTTTTCTCTGGTTATTCTTGTTTTGGTCTAGTTCTGATGCTTTTCTGGTATGGATTCTGGTCTGGTTTTGGTCTTCTTTTGGTCTAGTTTATTCTTGTTTCAGGAATACTTTGGCAGAGCATAGTAAGGGTTTCATGGTTTTATTAAAAAATTCATTTTTTACGTCGGTTATTTTATAAATAATGTAATAAATTCCTATGGAATGGTTTTTTAGGTCGGTTATTTAATAACTGATGTAATAAATTCCTATGGAATGGTTTTTTATGTTGGTTATTTAATAATAGATGTCGTATTACATTTTTCTTGTAGGATATTGTACAACTAACATGAAAAATGCTTCGCACACTAGTTTTTACATCTTTAATTTTATAATCGACATAATAAATACCTAGGGTAGTTTTTTACATCAATTATTTCATAACTGACATAATAAATTCTTGTAGAATTATTTTTTACATCGTTTATTTAATAACTGATGTCGTATAACTTTATTCACATCAGTTATCATATAACTAATGTGAAAAACCCTTCAAAGGTGTGATATATTACGTCAGTTCTGTAATAACCGATGTAATAAACTATATACCACATTAGTTATTTAATAATTTCTGTAATAAATAGAGCCTCCAAAGTGTTTTTCTCATCAGTTATTTAAGAACAGATATGAAAAATCCTTTGGATTTATGTTTTTTATATTGGTTTTAAAAAAACTGATGTAAAAAAATATTTATAATGTCTCCTTTAATAACGTCAGTTAAAAAATGACATAAAAATGATTTCTACATTAGTTTTATTCTGCAATCACATAAAAATTATTAAATTATTAAACTAATTTCATTAAATACATAATCATAAACATTATTTATAACTATAATAACTTATACTCTTTATATATAATCATATTTTTAACCTATATTTTACATATTTCCAACACTATCAAAGTAATATTTTTTCACTTTGAACTACATTCAAAAAAGTCATGTTTTTAACTATTCTATTACAAAATTACATAATATTTAGATAATTTAAGGTAATATAATCGATATTAAAAGAAATATAATAAATTTATTATTTCATTTTTAGACAACTTTGGTCAATAACCATGAAGATGTAATTAACCATGATCATATTTCAATGACTCTTGAGGAATAAAAATTATTTTCTATATTAATGAGTTCAATATTTACATAACGATACAAAAACCAAAAAAATTATCTACATATTTTTTATAATATTATAAAATTAAACATTTTATCATAGACCTCCATTGTATAAATTCATAGTATTTCTTAAGTACGTGGGTTATTATGAGACGTTTTAGTTTCAATATCATTATTTATGAGTCATAATTATCTTATTTTATATTTAATATTGGTATATACCATAACTATAAATAGTTATAAAGATAACATAATTTATATAAATTCATCACAAAGAATGTTGAGACCGTTTACCTCGTAGTTTTGTCAATTTAGATGATTAAATTGATGGCTTTTTTGAATTAAGAGGTTCTCCAATTTGTCATAACAAAACCTTAATGCTATCATACATATGTGATTTACTCATTAAAAAATTCTAGGAATCATCATTTATGTCAGTTTATGAAAAATAAATTCTATTTTCTATGGTGGCGGTAGTATGATCGTATACACAAATTGATGATTTTTTTTCTTAATAGATGCGGTGGATGTGTAGATAATGATAACATAGTTAATATAGTAATATTAAATTATATTAATGACACTAATACAATTATATAATTATGGATAAAATTATTTTTAATAAATAAAATTAACCATAAAATTAATTTGACTGATAATACCCAAGTCAGATACATGAATTTTCCTTAGAACTCCACCAGGAAATCGAGACCTTCTGGTAACTAATGGAGAACAAAATTTTTTTAACATGGGGGAATAAGAAGGATAAACATGGATGGATTTCAATGAAAAACTCAATGGTATGGTGAGGATTTGTGTTGGGGAATAGTTAATAATTTTTAAGTAAAGGGAGGGGTAGTTTTGGGAGAAACCTTTAAATTTTCAATAATATGATGTTACTTTTCCGGGCCAAGTGAATAGAAAATGGGGGGAAATATTTTAACATTAGTGTGGTTCAAATATCACCTCAACCATTCATTTGGTATACAACTTGACAATTCTGAGGCTTCTTAAATCCTTTTTATCTTTTTTCCTAATTTACTTTTTCCATGGTAATTAATTTCTTAAGTTAATAAAAAAATTTAATGAAAAAATTATTATAGAAAATTTTAGCTAATTTCATACTTCAATCTTAAAATTTTAATATCATTTCATCAAATAAAATTTATAAATGTGTTAATAATTAATTTTATAATAAAAAAATTAATACGTAAAAAAATATAAAAATAACAATTTATATATTTAATATAAAATTTTCTTGGATAGTGTTTTTAAATAAATAATTATTTTATTATATAAAATTACATTATATAAGGTTTCATGGAAGGAAAAAATTTAATCTCACTTGAAATACATTATTTAATGAAAAAAACAGTTTTTTATTAAACTAATATTTAATTTTTGTTCTAAAAATTATTAAAATTGGATTTATAGTCTCAAATTATATTTTAATTTGAATAATATTATTCCATAAATAAATATTTTAATACATTAATGGTTTTATAAACAACTATGACATGCTTACATGATGATAAAATCAGAAACAATTATAACATCCGCAAACACCATATTTTTTATTAAAGGCAAAAAAATTACAATAAGTTAAAAAATTACTATAATCAAAATTTTGATACGATTAATTAAAAAATTATTATTTAATATATTTAAATTATAGAATTTATAAATTAAATTATTAAATAGAATCAAAGATATTATGAAAACATGTTTTTAATGGAAAAAAAAATTTCAAATATTAACTATTATTATAGTAATTTTATTGAATTTCACCCATATTAGAATTATCCTTTATTTACTTTATAAATATATTTCATAAATTGGTAACTCTAATTTATTTCTTCTAATTCAATGATAATTTTTTAATGGTCTTACATAAATATTTACATTTTATCTAAATATATCATTATTTTATTTATGTATGGTGTTGCATACAGATCAAAAAGATGATCACATTGAATTGTTTAGATTTAATAATATATAAAGATCTTAGGGTGTTATATTCTATACCATAAATAATTTTTTTCTTAATAATTTTAATTTTTATTCATTTAATAAATTACTTGAGGGTATTATTAGCATATTCATCATTCCTGGAATAACATCTAATATGATATCTAGCACATATTCTTAAACTATATCAAATTACCTATATTTCCTGAAAAAACATTAATAATTCTTAAAATATTATACCAATGAATTTATATACCATAATAATACTTTATCTATTACATACCATTCCCAAAATACTTTCAATTACCATGAAATTATGAAAAACAAAGTTATATATTCTGCCAAAAATATAATCTGTCTTTGACCCCATAATTCTATTGACATCTAGTTCATAATTTCAGGCACTAATCAAAACATATCATAATAAAAAAAATGAAATGAACTTCTCTAAAAGTATCATGTATGATTTTTCAATCCTTGGTTAACAATATTGTAAAACTCACTTTTTTCAAAATCAATCAACACATTATTACCTCCAAATCATGATTATGTTAAACCTATGGGTTTTACATACATCAATCATGTGATCTCCAATATTTATCCAAAAAATATAAACATTACATTAAATCACTTTTCAAGGTTATTGATACCATTTAATATATGATTACCTAACATTCAATATAAAATACTAATGATTTATTCCTATATGATTCACATAATTCTAATAAATTTTAAATTTTGAAAAAATATCAACAATACATATAAGTCACTAATAAAAAAATTATGATGTTAAATATTTATATTATTTTATAATATAAACTTCACTAAAATAGGTATGAATAATAAACAAACCTTTTCAATTATAACATGTGTAACTTCTTAGATTTATCCAAAGTTATAAACCATTAAAGTTTTGGTGTATTTTATAAACACATACATTGAAATGATATCTGGGAGGTCAAAAGAGATCCTGGGGTGTCTATGGATTTTTTGAAGCTTGAAGTACCAAAAATAGAGAAAATAGGATGGGTTGTACAATTTGTCTAAAAATGTGCACCCAACTGTGCATATTCGTGTGACCAGTTTTATGTTTCAGATATAAAGTCCTCATAAATTTTGTGCATATTTAGTCAGACCATGTGACTAACTATATAGTATTCCCCTTAAATAGGTAACATGGGAAATTTTGGTGCAATGTTTTTCCAACTGTATAACCAACCCATGTGTAGAGTAAGTTGTGGGAAAAATTACTTTTTTAGTCAATAAAATGTTTCTACCCCATTTTCTAACCTCCCTCCTATCCACTCTAGTTTTTCCTACCCCTAGTGTATATGCCCTTCTGCTCATCTCTCTCATATGGTTTGTGAGATATTCCTCCTATATTATTTATTTCAGTCATCATCAGATGTTACAAAATCATCTTGGTAAGCTATACCATCCACACTCCTCTATTTTTTCAGTTTCACCATCATCTGTTACACTATTTTTTATGCAACAGAATTTTTTCCAAATTTTGGGGTTTTTTTAATCTTTTATTTTCATCTATTTTGGATTGAATAAAATATTTTTATCAAAACTGTGGAGTACAATGACAATGAGGTATGGTGTATACTCTTTTTCTTGTTGTTTACCTCTTTCTAGTTCATCCACCATTATTCCACACAATGGAGCCTTCCAGTGAGGCCCCATTGTTGTATTCTAAATTATGTGTAATGGTTTTTTGTGTCATGTTTGACCTTACTTTATATATAAACCCACCATTAGGTAGTTCTCTTTCCCTTGGCTACCCCTCTGGGTGTTCCCGCAATAGTAAATACCTTTTCATATGTCCTAAAATCATAATTTCCTCATGTGAGTTGGGATTTAGTTTAAAATACCATGACTTCATGGAATAAGATTCAGAGAAGGATACAGAGCTGGCATTTCATCCTTGCAGAGTTTTCCAAATTTGGTTGTTTGAGAGGGTATGGTGTCATCCATCAGATCAAGTCTGTTCTTTGACATAGGACACATTATTTATGAACCTCTTTGTAATGGTGGAGTGCTTTATCATGATCAAGTTCTAGAGAGGGGAATTTTAATCTTTTCATTCTGATTATTTCTCTTTTTCCTTCCCGTGTGATTTTTCTTATGTTGATGAAGCCTATTTTTGTTTCACCCTTCTTCCCTTAAAAGGGGGCTTTGTTCTATAATAAAAAACTTGAAGGCCTTCAGGCCATTGGACTTGAATTCCATATGACTTGTATCTAATTTCACATAAAAATTGTTTAATTACTTGTTTATTTTATAATAATTTTCTTACATTTATATTATGATAATCTTCTTTTTATCTTTCCACATTCTATGTATTTTCTTGTTCCTTAAGTGAAACGTTTTACTTGAAATTTCATGTTGTCCATGCTAGATAGCTAGGTCTTTTAAAATTTCATTTGATGACATGGATTTAAGGGAATGTTAATGCCATGTTCCTTACTTGAATTCTATTTCTTATGAATGTTCTTAATGACCATTTGTGTTTATTGGATATAATTATATGTGATTCCTTGGTAGTATTTTTTTTCTTGATATTATTTGTGGTGTTAAATTTTTACAGTATATTCTATATATTTTATGCCTCATTCCATGCTTTTCTCTTACTTAATCGCTTATGATATTCCTTATACATGTTCCATGGTTGTTTGGATAAATTTTATAGTTGGACAGCTTGGTAAGATTGTGGTATTAAGATGGAAACTTGATAGAATGCAATTACAAATGTCTTCCCATGATATAAAAATTACTTTCCTTATTTTATAAGGCCCACTTAATGTGTGTCAGGAGAGAATAGGGGCCTCATATTGAGGATTCCATGGATGGTATTGTTGTTCTTGGTTGGTTTTGACTCAACACATCAAGGGCGATGATTTGGATTCCCAGTTACTAGATTCTCAGGTGATTTACATATACATGTGAGCGAGGTCGAATCTATATGGGTGAAACTGAGTACGAACCCATTTGTAAAGATTGACATTCCATGCCTTGGGTGATACTCAGTCCCAGGTGTGAGATTCATGGCACAAAATCAGATTCACCATCCCCGAGTGATATAAGGTGCGATTTATGGGTCACCGTTGAAGGGTTCAGTGGTATTGGGTTATATTGGATGTTCCATAGTGAAAATTGGGATTCTTATTAGATTTCCTTGGATGTGTTCGAACACTTTCTAATGGATTTGATAGATTGAATGATTGTTGGTTCATATGAGGCTCATCCTTTATTGTTATTATTATGATCATGCTTATGCATTAGTGTTGCTTTTCCATAGTTTTACTAAAACACTTAGGTGATGAAATGTGTATTAGACCCAAGCTAAAGCTCAAGCTTGGGGGTATTCCTTTCTTGATAATCATTTGTTAATATTGTATCTTGTATACATTATATACTTTTCACAGTTACCTTGCTCATATTTCTGTCATGCGCCAAAAAAATGGTATGATAAGGGTTTATATTCAGCAACTAAGACCACAATTAAAATATTTATTAGAAATTTACCTTTTTAATCTTCATGTGGAACATTACTTGTCATATGTTTCATAAAATGGAATAGTCTAGACACCATTTGGGATCACCTATTGGTATTTGTGTCTCACACAATGTTGAGGCACCGTTTGGTACCCGATTAGACTTCATGATTGTATGAATAGATAAAGGGGATCGATCTTCTTATGATTCCAGATTTTATTGCTAATTAGGATTGATATTTTGGGGAAAAGGAATATGCTTATGCTCAAGTATATATGTAGAATTTTTTTCCTCTTCTATATTTTTTAGATATCATTTACTCTATGCATTTACCACGTTCCCCAATCCTGCAATTTTTTTATAGCATCAGGACATAGACATATTTTTGTATCTAATATTGATTTTATGCTTCCATATGTTTCATATTTATATTTCATGGTTTATATTCATATTTCTTTAACTATATTATTATTATTATTTATTATTCATCTATTTACGTATATAATTTTTTATTGTGAATACTTGAATATATGAGGAAATATTCCCACAAGGTCACACCCTAGGACATCACTGCTAGTTACAAAACTTTAACATATAAGGAGATGTGCTTTGGGACATGTAGACACCCTATTAGGTCATCGATATGTGGAACCCAGGTCCTGACACTATACTATGGTATCATATCACTTTTTCCTTTTATCATAGTATTTTAGCTTAGACAGGAGACTGGGACATTGGGATTTGGATCTAACATTGTCCTTAAACATCGTTAACCCATGTACATAGGAAACCCAAATGTCATGGGATGGGAATTGAAGTTATTGATTATTCCATTTATAATCGATATTAATTCAAATTTTAGTGACACACATGTTTGGTGGTGTTATTAATCTTGATGTTATTGGAATGATGATTCATTTTACATCAGCACAACAAAATGAGGTCATTGCATAACCTGAATTATACTCGGAAAAATATGTATTAAAATTTCATGCATTATTCCATGCCACATGTATATTTCATTGTGCATTTCCTGGTTTCATGTGATTGCTTTTATGCCTAGTTGTTATAAATTTCGGAGTTTGGATGTTATATAGAAAGATGTGTGATAGTCTATTTTGTTGGAATATGTTATCGTTTGTGTGAAGTGGACACCACTTTCAACTCATTAGGTGTATGGGTCCTTATTAATTGGGACGGTGATCCACCTAACTCATCCAAATACAAAGGGTAATTAAATCCTAGAATCAATAAAATTGAAAACCACCTTAAAATGAAATGGCCTCCTTATATGTTATTTGATACCTTGAACTTACCATGGAAATGGGTTTTAGGTCATGTTTCTAGTGATCAGTTTGAGGTATTTCTTTCTTATATAGTCATAACTCTAGGATTATGCTGTAAATTGTGTTATACTCAGAGTATGGCTTTATAATTATCCTTATTACAACTTTCATTATTTGTATACTCTTTATGTTATAAATCTTGAATGAAGAATGTTTTGGGAAATTTTAGAGTTATGACACCATGACGTCCTTATGGTTCATGCCAAGAGAGTGGTGATGAGAACACTCCAGAGGCAGTGGGCCATGAGACACCCATGATACCAACCATAGTTCCACCTAATGCACCTCCTACTGATCATCTAATGGGAACCAATTCTCAGTTTAGGGATAGTTTCCCCTGGTTTATGTAGTCAGTTAAGGGTTCTCCCTAGCCTGCCTCGACTATTGAAGGGAATACATATAACTTACATTATAAGTTTCATTCAACTTTATCAAGGGATATAAGAACACTTATTTCAGATTCATGGTTAGAGTTAATTTTTTCTATCTTTTACAATCTTGAGATACCTCAAAATAGGAGGGTCGAGATTTCAACCTACATGCTTTGTGACTCTACCAAACCATGGAGGGATTTAATTGCTCAGTCAAATAGTTGTTGAGATATAATATGGGATGTATTATTGATGGATTTTTGTGATCACTTCATTCCACAAGACATTAAAATTGATTGACCCCCGGGGTTTATACTTATTTAGAAGGGTTCTATGTTAGTGATCAAGTTTTCTTCTCACTTCACCAAGCATCAGCATTTTTCCATATCTATGACTGTTCATGAATTGGCTACTGCAATATCTTTTGAGAATGATCGTGGGTATACTATCTTCTCATAGGTTAACATCATTCAGTTGGATACCATGACAGAGATTTTCAACCATAACCTAATTACGGAATAAAATCTCAGGGAAGCTGGACCTATGATCTATGGAAGATCATTTTCAAAACAAGGTGATGGTTGTTTCGGAAGTATAAATCACTAATTCCAGGGTTCACATGGGGGGAGGTTCTATCCAGATGAAACATACTGACATCTCTCTAATATGTCACAAGTATGGTAGGACATGCCATAACAAGCCTCGGTGCAAGAGGAACCTAATGGAATGTTATGCTTGAGGCATGATGTGTCATCGCTAGAAATTTTTCTATTATTTTATTCCTACATCAAGTGGATGAGAATTTGTACAATCACATCTATCAGGTATAGGATTTTTGATTCCATTTCAGGCTAGGAGTTGGTCTTCTACTGGCCAATCAGGCCAAGGTAGTAGTGTCCATGGTCAATGTTTCCAAGGTCCAGATCTATAACATTTGTAGAGTAGATCTTCTTGGGAAATTCAAAAAACATATCAGGGTCATGGTTTAGGCTATATATATGTAGTAAATCCCACATATGAGGAGAAAAATCCAAGTACATCACTAGTTAGAGGTATTATTCTAGTGACCACTAGTATAGTATCTACCATGTTTGATATAGGTACATTTTTCTTTTTATATCTGATTCATGTGTGGAAATTCTTGGTCTATATATAGAGTACATATGAATAATTATATCTCTTGACACTCTTCTAGGGGTTAAAATTACAGGAATACATATGTTTTAGGTGTTCTATCTTGATATAGTTGTGTAATGTTTTTATATAATTTATTCTTCCCTGAGATGACCAGATTAGACTTCATTCTTGATAAGGACTTGCTTATGCTTTATCATGACCAAGTATATTTCTATCTCTGAAGTATCGATTTTACATCACCTAATGGAAATGCATATGTATACATAGGAAAATGGGATATTTGGGAAGATTGAGTTGGACCCAAGTGAGTTGGGATTGGAAGAGTGACTTCTCAGTTATCAAGTCTCTTTATGAATAACCATGTAAAGAATTTTTGTAGAAATCCTTCCTATTATAGATCGGTTCAGTGATTTATTTCCTCATGTATTCTCTAGATTACCTCTGATGAGATATGTTTACATCACCATATATGTAGTTCAAAGTGAGTCACTAGTTTCCATTCCCCTATATAGGATGGCACCTACAGAGATTGAGGAACTCAAGAAGCATCATGGAGATCTTGAGGAAAATAGTTGTATCACACCCATAACATTTCCATGGGGTTAAAATATTCTTTTCACCAGTAAGGTGGATGGTACCGTGGGATTTTCTGTAGATTATAGAGAGTTGAATCAGCTAATAGGGATGAACTGTCATTATTTTACTTATATATATAATCTATTAGACCCACACCAAGGATAAACTGTTTTCTCCAAGGTTGATCTAAGACTAGGCTACCATCAGGTTAAAGTGACATGATACGAAATTTCAAAATCAACATTTTGAAGTAGTTTTGGCTTGTATGAGTACTTATTTATACCATCTAGTATGAAGAACATACCAGTAGTCTTTATGGATTTGATGAATTGGGTTTTCCATCCATATATTAATTCCCTAATTGTAGTCATAATTGATCAAATATTTGTGTATACATGCTATAAACATGACCATGAAAACCATATTGAGATCGTTCTATATACTTTGAAAGAGAATCAGATATATGTGACGCTCTGTAAATTACACTTTTAGATTAGTGAGGTTCACTTCATGGGTCATATAATATCACATTAAGGCATATATTTTGACTCGGATAATGTTAAAATTTTGGTTTCCTTGTATAAAACAAGTAATTTTTTTCACATATGTTGATTCTTAGGGATTTCTAGATATTATCAGAAGTTTATCCAAGACTTCTCCCACTTAGTAGCACCTATTATGGACTTGACTAAGAAGGGTCTATAGTTTCTATGATCTGAATATTGTGATAAGTATTTTCAATAGTTAAAGGGTAGAATTAATTCAACATATATTCTAATTGTTCCAGTGCTGAGTAGAAGTTATATAGTCTACTATGATGCTTCAGGAATCAAACTGGTAGTAAATATGATGTAAGGTGATCGAGTCGTAGCATATGGATCTCGCTAGTTGTGGCCTCATGAGAGGAACTATCCTATGCATGACCTTAAGATATAATCCACGGTTTATGATCTTCTCTATTGGAGTAATTATCTATTTGGAGAGTGATTCATTGTTTACATGGATCAAAAAAGCATAAAATATATCCCCACTTCGAGGGACTCAAATTTGAGGCAGTGTTGGGTGTTGGAATACTTGAAGTCCTTCGATTTTGAGCTTGATTATACCACTAGAAAAGAAAATTTCATGGTTGATTCCTTGTTCCCAAAGACATAAACATAGGCTATTATGGTGTCCAATAGTGAGTGTAATATGATGTATTTTTTTCTGGTTTGTATATTGACTATAAATTATAGTCAGGATATCCAGTCTTAGAAGCTCTGGTAGTGACATAATCTCTTCTAAAGTGAGTCTGGATGTGGAAATTATCTGATATAGAGGGAATCATTTTGAGAGAGAGTGTCATTAGAGAGGAAACATCTGTGTTGGGTATATGATAGTAGTGAGATAATGTTCTACCATGGTCATGTATGGGTGCCATCAGATATATGGGAATAGTTGATGAGGGAATCACTTGACTTTTTTTGGTAGTTTATCCTGGTCTTACCAAGATGTACTTAGACATTTTTTAAGTACTGGTGGTCAGGTATAAAGATGATAATAGTAGGATTTGTCACTTGGTTCTCCACTTGATAGCTGGTGAAGCAAGAGCACTAGTGACCTTCTAGAATTATATGCCTCAATCCATTCTTGACTATAAATGTAATGACATCAACATGGACTACGTGGTAGGCTCTAAGAGATCTCCTCAAGGCAGAAATTCATTATGGGTGATCATCAATATCTAATCCAAAGTCACTCGCTTACTACCAATCTGAGCGACATACTTTTTTAATGAGTTATATAGGATTTAAATCCAAGATATAGTTAAAATTCGGCATCTTCCTCATTCAATCAATTCAGAATAAGATTTATAGTTCAAATCGTAATTATGGAAAGGGTTGTGGGAGAAAATTGGTTCACAAGTTCACTTGAGTACCCCATATGACCCTCATACAGATGGAAAATTTTAGTAAATTATTTGGGTGTTAGAGGACAGGCTTTGGGAATGTAACCTTGATTTTTGAGGATATTTGGAAAATAATATTCATTTAGTTGAGTTTTTCTATAATAACAGATTTCATGTAACAATTAAGATTGCTTCATATGAGGCCCTATAATGTAGATTTATCCTTTCACCTCAATGTTGGAATGAGGTATGTGTGGTAGCTCTAATCGGTCCTCATCTCATTCAAGAGACTTTAGAAAAAGTATAGCTGATTCAAAATTGTTTTGCTATCATTCAATCTAGGATGGATTCATTGACTGGTCATCTCCATATACCTCTTGAGTTCTCGATTGGGCATTGATTCTTTCTACATGTATCAAACAGATTGGTTCATAAACAAATCAGGGGATAGGAAAATATATCACTGAGATACGTCGGGAATTTTGAGATAGTATTGCGAGTTTCACTAGTAGCCTATTAGTTTCTATTACCTCAGCAGTATTGTTTCATGCATGACTTCTTCCATGTATCTCAGCATAAACGGTATCATCCAGAACCATCTAATTCATTTTAACCTGATGATATCAAGTTTTAGGTGGATATTCCCTTTAAGGAGTGTCTAATTTATATAGTCAATCATTGAATGACGGTTCCCCAAGGATGGAAAGTTCCTATCATCCAGGTCAAATGGTAGCACAAAACTATAGAGGATGAGACCAGTGAGTTATAAGTTGATGTACATGCATAGTGGTCGTAGATTTTCTCATACGGGTTCTACTACCCTTGTAAGGGAAACATAGGGATGAGGTATCTTATGAAGGAGAGGTTATAATTTCTAGGATTTATCTAATGGTATAAACTTCTTAATTTTTGTATTAATTCCTTAAAAATGCCTTGAAATGAGTTTTAGGAGGTTAATGGGGGTCCTAGGGGTGTAAGGGGATCATTTGAAGCCTATATATCCAAAAATGGGGAAAATAGGCTAAGGTGCATGGTTTTTTTTGAAACCATGTGACCCATGGTTCATGTTTGTATGACCAGTTTTAGGTTTTAGATAGTTATGCCCTACATAGGATGGAAATGATTAGTAAGAACCTATGACTAACCATGATATATGCATCCTTAAACCTATAGAAGGTGCATAATTGGGGCATGCTTTGGAAAACTATGTCGCCAAATTGTGTGACATGTAAAATGTTGGTAAAGAAAATTTTTCCCTTAAGGAAATTCTTTACCCCATTTTATATCCTCTCTTATCTATGTTAAGGATTTTCTTCCCCCTTTGTGTGTGTCACCTTCTCCTCCTCCCTATCATAGTGTTTGTGAGATATTCTTCCCCTGTGATTTGTTTACTTCATAATTCAAAGCTATGGAATCATATCGGTAAGCTCTACAGTCTACATTCCTCTATTTCTTGGTTTCTCCATCATCCTTTGTGTGATTTTGTTAAAAAAACCATTTCCATATTTTGTGGGTTTTTTTAAATCTTTTTATTTATTTTCTCTTAGGTTGAATCAATGATTATTATCAGGCATGTGGAGTACTACCGCTATGAGGTAGGGTGTCTGGTCTCTTTCCCACTGTTCTTTCACATTCTAGTCGACCCACTATTATGCTACTAGCTAAAGCCTTCCCGTTAGGCCTATTTATTTCATACTAAATTAATTATAACACGATTCCTTATCTTTTACAACCTTACCTTGTGGTGAAACCCACATGTGGGATGTTTGGTTTCCTTTGGGAAACCCTTTGGGTGTTCCCATAGTTGTTTCCCTTATTTCCTATGGAAAAAATCATAATTTCATGATGTGAGTTGGGTTTTAGTTTAAATTCACTTTTTATAACGGGAATTTTTAATCAATGCTTAGTTATGAGAGTGACCCTTGAGATTTATAAATCTCTCTTCACATTTAATCACACGTTGATGCTTAAATTGAATTCTATATACCTTGTCTCTAAATGCACGTGAAAATGTTTTAATTCAGGGATTATATTATAGGAATTTTCTTACATTTATTTTAGGTTAATCTCCTTGTGATCTAGCCAGATTTTAGTTATTACATTGTTCTTTAAGTGAAATCATTGAATTGAAATTACATGCTGAAAAAGATAGATAGATGGAGTTGTAGGAAAGTCATTTGATGACATGGGTTTAGCGTCATGTTAATTCCATGTGCCCTGCCTATATTTTATTTCTTATGCAAGTGCTTAATGCTTATGACCTATTCATTGGCTTGAATTATATGTGATTCCATGGAATGTTTTTTAGATTAAGATAAATTATGAAATGTTAATATTTACATACTATGACTTGTATCTTTTGACTCGTGTTAGGCTTCGCTCTTTTTTAATGACTTATACAATCCCTTATACTAGTTCCATGATTGATGGACTAAATTATATGGTTTTATTTCTTCTTAAGAATATGGTTTTCAGATAGATACTTGAGGGAATGAAATTAAAAAATTTATTCCATGATATAAATATGACTTGCATTGTTTAATATGGCTCACTTGATATGGTCTGAGAGAGGACATGGTCCCGTATTAAGTATTCTATGGATGAACTCACCATTTTTGGTTGGTTACGAATCATTGCACTAGGAGTGATGATTTGGCTTTCCAGGTACAGGATACATGAGCAGTTTACATATACTTATGAGTGAGGTTCATTCCACAGGGGGAAACTAGGGATTTAATGATTTTAAAATATGGTTATTCTGTTACTAAGGTGATACTTGATCCCCTATGTGGGATATATGGCATGATCTTAGAGTCACCATCCCCAACTGATACAAGGGACTCTGTATGGGTCCCATTGGATGAGCTGAGTGGTATGGGGTTATATTGGATGTTCCATAGAGACAAATAGAATTATTCTTAGATTACCTTGGATGGGATTAGACTCCACCAAATGGAGTTGAAATATTGAATTATTATTGGTTTATATGAGTTTTATAATTTATAGTTATTGTTACAAGATTTATTAGGTGTATGTGTTGCTCCCCCATAATTTTACTAGCACACTGGGGTAATTAAATGTGCATTAGACCCCAAGACAAAGCAAAATCTTAGGAATATGCATTTATTGGTTATCCTTGGTTACTCTTTTCTCTTTTATACATTATATTCTTTTCATAGGTACCATTCCCTAAATTTTGGGAGAGGCTAAATCTTGTGGTATGGGACGAGTCTCTATTTATGAACCTAGACCAAGATTATCTATTTATTATAAAATTACATACATTATCTTTATATGGAACACTTATTATTATCTGTTTCATGAAATAGAAAGTTCTAGACACCATGGGTGTGACCTACTAAGATTTATAACTCACACACTTCTCGGGAACCATTTGGTACTTGAGTCTACTTTATGATTGTAGTACTAGATAAGGGGAATCAAGCCATGTATGTTGCCCTATTTTTATGCTTCTTAGGATATAGATTTAGGTGTAAAGGGTTGAACTTGTGCTTGATATGTTGTGTTGTATTTTTTGGATTTTTTTTTATTTTTTTATATAAATTAGTTTATTATTGTTTCATATTCCCCAACACTCCTTTTTTATATAGAATCATGACATGAACATCATTTTTAACTATTATTGATTTTCTCATTGCACTAGTTTTTATTTATCTTGTGTGGTTTATATTAAGATTTTGGATGTTGTCTTATTATTATTTATGATTCCACTATTTATGTCTATTAATTATAATTATGCATACTCATATTAATGAGGTCATTGTATGCACGTGGACACATCACAGGCCCTTGCTGCTATTCTGAAACCTATAACGTTCGGAGAGACCCATGTTAGGTCATGTAGCCACCATCTTGTGAAACCAATATTTGTCACCCGGGTCGGTATGCTAAAAAATGAATATAAAAATAATCTCATCCATTTATGTATTATCCCATATTAATTTATAATACATACTGGTTTCTAGTAACATACCATTATTATATTTGTTTCTGTGATAAAAGTTCAACCAAATACTAAAACCCGATATGGTTATCAGTATAATCAAAGATATGAATATCATAAAAATAAATCTGAATATGTATTCCTCTATGACTCATTTTTTCCATTTGATACTCTAAGATCAACCTATGACTCTCCTTTTTGAATCCTCGGTTATCCGTGGCCATTTCTCAATTAGGTTCTCTAACATAATTTTGTGTAAATAATTATTATAATATTTATAATGGTTTTTAATGAGAATTTAATTAACCAATTAATATCCCATGTGAGTTTCTATCTAGGTAAGAATTTTTAGAAACATTCACCATGCACCTGAGTGATGGTTGAACCAATGTTCAATTATCTTTTTTATGGTGATTACCTCTTGATGCATCTGTAGCATAACCATATCCACTTTCCAATAGCCTAAAACAGATGTAATGTCTTAAAAACCAAATAATATAGGCTAATCCAAAGAATTAGGATTTCATCCAATACTTTTTGTCAACTTAGGGGTTTCTACTAGGGCTCTCTAACCCTAATCCCAAAATAAAAAGTGCATTATTGCCTTTTCATAAAATCATGTAGTATCCCAAAGGGTTAACTATAACTTTAAAATAAAGATCAACCTCATCTTATCAACTCATAAATTATCACCAATAAACATCCTAATATATAATTTTATTAGAAGCATTTTATTGATACCACCTATAATTCACAGACCCACACAACTGGATTTAGTTCCATAAACACAAACATTATAAACAATCATGGATACCAACTATAAAATTTGAGAAATAACCATCAATAATTACAAAATAAATAATTATTAATTAAATATATTATACCCTGAGGAATATTTTCTAGTTATATATTTACATAAATAGAAAACGTCATTTACTAATAAATCCAATGTTATTTGTTTCAATCAAAAAAATTCCACTCTATATATATATATGAAACTACTTAATCCATAATGATTATAAAACTCCCCTATAAATTTATTTGCTTGTGTTAAACTTATAAACATGTCATGTTTACTAATTATCATAAAAACCATGATAAATGGGAACATAACAAGGGTGATCACAAATTATTAGTAGGGAAAACATACAACTGAACTAATCATGCAATACAAATTATGTAAAAAATATGAAAGAAAATAAAGACATAATAAACATAAAAAATAGTTTTCCATATTGATGATAATACATAAAAATGAATATTGATAATAGAGATGTCATACTTATAAAATGAATAATGTATGACATCGAAAACCTATTATAAAAGCCTTATGTCAAGACACCATTCTGTTATGAGAAGAGGATTGCACTAAAACCCAACTTATTTTGTCTCACAAGTCCCATAGATTCCTTATAGAGCTATAAAATTATGGATCCAACCAGTCACTTAGTTATGGGCAATGCATTCACCATAAGATCCATCAATACCTTTCATATCATTCCCTAGGGAACCTCTTACTCTATGAAACTTTGATATCTGTATAATGATAAATATTGAAATCAAATACATACTCACTATATGCTATTAGTAAACTACCATCAAGAATAATAATACATTTCCCTATGTCAAAAAAATGGATTATGTCATCATAACCCATCAAGAGAAAGAAGATGGATGATAAAACATTGCATAGTGAACTCTCTAATAAGCATCCATTTTGGAATAAAAATATATTTAATGATGATACTTTTCACCATGTCAATAAAAGGTATATCATGATTATAACTCAACCAAAGGAATAATTTTCATAATAAATAATACATAGTAAACTTTCCAATAATCGTCAGTATATTAATAACAACACATGGAATTCCAATACATTTATCCAAGTCAATAGAATAATATTATTTATAGTTGAATATAATCTGATCAAAATTATATAAAATTTAAGGATCACAATATATATTGAAATGTATAAATTAAGAAGTCAATACTTGAATGATCATGATCATAAGCTATCTAGATAAGGAATGTGAATGGTTTTAAAAGAACATAACCAAAGAAGTAAGGAATATTCATCAATAGGTTTATGTGTTACAAATGTATATCCGAATAAAATTGTAAGATAATACAACATAATATAATCATTTTTCATAATGTACCGAGATTATAAGAAATACGTTCAAGATAATCATTATGTCATAATGAATGAAAATTGAGTTACAAAAAATTCTCACTATGGTTGAAATAACTGATCAATATCCATTTGAATGAGGAAAATCATTTTCCTTATAAATCCCATGAAATAAAAGGATTATTATAAAAGGAAATCCACGGTAAATAAAAAAACCTTACAAATAAATAGTTGTGAAATAAAATTTTTATGTCTCAAAGAATTAAAAGTGAGACCAAGAAAATGATTACAACTTTAGAAACATTCCAATAAAAACCCATTTAAAGATAAATATTGTAAAAATATATAATATAACATGATTAAAATATATTTCATGGTGTGATATCTGAAATATTTAATATATTAATCATATAAGTGGAATTAGGTTAATAATTCTAAGCATGTCCCAAAGAGATTAATTTTAGAAAAAAATCTCAACATTGGACTAAACCTTTCTGTAATGACACAAAATCTCAAAGATAATAAAATTATATTATTGAAATACATACCCTAGAACCATATTAATAATTATAATGATTTATAATCATAATTTTTATTCATCCTATATATATATATTGGATATGTTTTACAAATTTTCATCACCGAGAGTAAGTACTCTTTATCACAAGGTGTTAAATTCATAAAAGGAATGTTGGTATTTATTGTTTTTAAAAATTAAAATAATATTAGATTATATAATTATAAGGCCCCATCCTAAAACATTACATAATCTTGAAATAAGTTAATAATTCACATTGAGGATCTTTTCAGTTTTAAAGTTTTAGAGAATTTGGTTGTAACTATTACATTGCATTTCAAAAATTACATATTTGACATTTCAACTCTATCCATTTTTTCCAAAATAAAAAAACTCCTTAAATAAAACTAGAGTTATTTTCTTGATATAAATATTCTTTAATTCTCCATGTCTCTTACCCTTCCTTAAACCTTGTGAACAACATTTCAAAAACATGGGATGAGCATAAAAATGCTCAGTAAGGGTTATAAAATAAGGAAAGAAAAAATTAGTCCATAAATACATACAAATCAATGAAATAATACATTAAAATAATTAACGTAACACAAAAAATCATAAGTTTTATGAATAACACATGGAAATAAAAAATCATAAAGGTAACTTATGGCATCTATAACATACTTACATTGTAGCTTTCACAGCTACACGGGGATTTATATTGGAATACCCAATATAGTATATTCCCTAAATCTATTAGTAGAAACATTAATGTTTACCTATGTTATGTTACCCAATTCATTGGAGATCTATCTCAGGCTCACCCGCCCAAGGTTTATCATGGAACCACCCATATAGGTAAACAACTCCCAATAACAATAACATATTCATAACACATAAAACACACATAAAAGAAAGATAACATTTCCACATTTCAATCACAGTATATTATTTAAAGATATTGAAATAACCAATTCTTTATCAAAACCATTTTCAACACCAAAATACATAAAAGGGTGTATGGTATTTATTTTCCTTTTAAAAACATTATAGCTCATTAAAGAAGCCAAATAAAAAATAGTGCTTGTGGTAGTGGAAAGGGTCATTGTCACCACGTATGTTAAAAAGAAACATTCCCTTCATCATTTAGTAAAACACTGCATTGAAAAAAGATTCTATTTGAATTAAATGAAAATTAAAATGCTTTTATACATTGTATAAAATAAATTCCTATATAAATCAAAATACGCCTCTATTAAAGGTGATTGAGACACAGTCCCTTACCTCGTGTCCGACTTGACTAATTCGTTCTTTAATCTCTTGAATAATAAACTAAAGTTAATTTATACTTGTTTAAGAACGTTTTTAAATTTATTATTCATTTCATATTACTTATTACCACATTATAAACATTACATAATCATTTAAGTTAATAACAGTCATTTTATAGATATTTGGTACTTGAGTCAAAAATTAACTTCTTATAATTACAAGTTGGCCATGTTGTCAAAATTACATTATCTCTAAAATTATTTTAATTGTTTAGATATAATATATATCATATAAATCCAGTATATATATGTATTTATAATAGTATATAACATTTGGAGATAAGAAATGAAATGCACCGTTCAAGGAGACGGTAAGCCGTACGTACGCATGAACGCTACTTTCATTTACATTTCATATTTAATGGAATGATAAATTAATGATACATAGGTATATTATAATTCCAGTATAATTTCATATATAATTTCAGTAACCTCATCTTGTATACGTTTCATGTATGGCATGAATGATTCATATCACTATGAGGGGGGGCGGTAGTCCGCACTTCCTCAAATGAACTTTTCGCATTTACCCATTATGAAAACCATCAAGGTATGCAATAAATGGAAAATAAATAAGAATAGAGATAATATAAATATAATATATATCACATATAAATACAGTACCATCTTAATGTCCAACATAAGAGGCGGTAGGAGATAATTGAACAATCATCGTTTCGTGAGGCAGTAGTTCGCCGTCCACAGAAACAATATGTTTGTTTCCATTAGATGGAGGTGTGTAGAAGGTTAGTTTGAATACTTATCATAAAGATATAAAAAAATATTTACTATACTTTTGTTGTTATAAAATAATGGAATAAAGAGAGTTTATGGGTTATAGAAATAAAATAAAAGAAAAGAACTTGGGAGAAGATGTTACCTTTAAATTGGGTAACTCCCTTTGGATTGAACCAAAGGGATTTTGTGAAGTGTCTTTTTCCTAAGTTAAGGATACTAGGTGGAATATATGGATTTTGGAAAATTATTTGGGAAGATTTTGGAAAAACCAATGGGGATTGAGAGGTGTGACTAAGGGTTAGAGGTTATGGGTTTTTATAACGGGTTGGAGGGGATCTTTAGGAATGTTTGAAAATATTATTTTATTATAAAATGAATTTCGATTTCAAAACATCCCCAACCCATTTAATTATAATATATGGTTAGTATTGTACGAAATAATCTTATCAAATGGGTTTTAGACAAGTTTAGGGAATAAAATTAACCTTATCTTTTAGCATTAACCTTTAGTTAAATAATTTAACTTTTACCATGTCCTCTTGTATATTCATATTATATGGTTAATATGTTTACTATAAAATGCCATGCCACCAACAAATGGATCATTAATGAAATTATTAACATCATATATGAAATGTTTCATAATATTAGATTTTTAGGACTATTTTATCATTTAATAAAATATTTATTTATTTAAAAACTCATTTATGTCCATTTATAAACAATTCATATCAAGACTTTAAATATAATCTATAACAACTTAATTATTTAAAAAAAGTACATTAATTCTAATATAACAAGTTTTAATAGTCCATAAAATTTTTGGATGGCATAAAAAGTTTCAAAACAAATTTATTTTAATATTTCTATCTCATTTATTTAAAACATTCATTAATGAGGTAATCATTACATCATCATTGTGTCATAAATAAATTTATTTATATGATGTCTAAAATTTATAAATAAAATACCATTATGTAAGAAATATTTTTATCTTTATAATTAATATTTATAGTTTAAAATGACACTTAAATAACCTATTTTTAACATTTGTTTACTGAGAGATATATGTTTATGTTACATTTTCCTTAACTTTAAATTAATTTTTATAAAATGTCATTTTCACTTATAAGTGGCTCAATGGGGTGGAAAAATCGACCAAAAGATTCCCATGGTTGAATATTTATCAAAAAATAGGATTAGTACATGTTTTAGTGTAATTTAATATTATTATAATGTTATTTGTTACCCTTATTTACTAGTTTTACCATTTAAAATGGTTAATAAAATATAAACTGAAGTTACTATTCATAATGTCTAAAAATAAAAGTTTCCTATTTACACATTTTTGTCCCCTTGATTGAAAATATGGAATCCATTTTTCCAAATTACAAACACAGTATTTGCAGAAATTAATTTAAAATTAATTTCCGTTGTCAAAACCAAAAAACGTGTTTTTAAGAAATAATAACTATCAAAAGATTGACACTTGTTTATGTTCTATTTCAAAGTGAAATTACATAAAATTACCTAAATTTAATTAAATGGTAAAATATAATCTATTTAAACTTTAAATCTAATTAAAAATATAATTTAACCATATAAATAAATTAGATTAAATGGCAGTTTTGAATTAAAATACAGTATTTTTCACTATTCATTAAAAAATGAACATTATAAAAAAAAATCCAAAATTTTATCCAAAGTAATTTTTGATGTCCCAATTCTAAATAATAATAATAATTTATCAAATATAATATATAAAAGTTACAAAAACTATATTTAAAAAGGGTTCTCCATCAAAATGTAGTAAATCGGCCTTTTGAAGAATATTATAGTATTTGTGCTGAAAATTGGATTCATTCACATTTTAAACCACTATCTTTTATTGGATAAATTTAAAACCATTTAACAGACATGTATAATCATATTGTAGTTTTTTTTGTTCATTTTTTCTAATAAAATAGCTATGTGTTAACTACCATTTAAAATAATAATTTATTATTATATTTTTCCAGTATGACCAGTATTGTGTGCAACATGAGATTTCAAAGCAACCCATTGTTGTGTGTTGGGTATTCCATAGAACATAGAATATCCTTTAAAGTAAAATTAATATTTAATTCAAAAATATTAATAAATATTAAAATATCGTATTCTTTATTTACTTGGGATGTTACAATAAGTTTCTAAAATTTATATTCAATGATAAATTATAAGTCTATAATTTAATTGCATGAAACTTTTCATCTATAACCATGAAGATGAAATATACTATGATATTATTTTGGTGATTCTTAATAAACTAAGGGTGTTATATTAAATATTGTATTAAATTTTGATATTACATTACCTGAAAAAACAAAATTTAAATATGTATATCATATTATACCATTAAATAACTTCTCATAGTTATACATGATAGAAATTCATAGTATTGTTAAACTAAGTTGTTAAAAAGTCCCTAACATGGACCTACAAATATTATTGTAGGATTATGATATTATTTAGTTATAATATCATTATATGATAATATTAATGATCCTATTTAGTATTTATTAGTGTGAAATATCTTAATTTTAATGAATTATTAATTAAATAAAATTTATGTAAAGTCATTTCTTAGAAATAATTGACTATTTTCTCATAGTTTTCATGTTCTAAGAAATTGAATAAATGAAAATATTTTTTTGGTCATATCAATAATAGACTATCCAATTTTCCATAATAGAAACATAATGATATCATAAATATTATATTTTCACAATATACCACTCTAGAAACCATCAATTATGGGTGGTGATGAAAAATGAATTTTTTTTTTCTTTGTGGCGGTAGTCTACACATACGCACGTGTGCCGATTTCATTCTTCATAACAGATTTGATATAATAGAAAATAGCAATAGTTACATAAATATTGAAAACATATTGTATATAAATAATAATATAATTATATTAGTATATATAAAATATATTATAACGATTTTAATTACAAAGAAAATCTATGTTATTGATATTACTCAAGTCAGGAACATGAATTTCCCTTTGAATTTTCATTATAAATGAAGTTATTATGATAAATAATGGTGACCAAAATATTTTTAAAATAGGAGTGGAATCTAGGAGTTGAAATTTTGTGGATATTTAACATGAAATTAATAAATAATCTGAGACTTGAAGTAGTGTAAGGGTTACTGTTTAATAAGTGAAGGGAAGGGTAGTTCTGAAAGTACACTTAAAATTTTCAATAATTTCATTAAACTATAAAATGTAAATGGGATCCAAATAGAAAAAATAGTAGGGGAATGGTATTTTATATCAAAACCCACCTAAAAATCACATGGTAATGAACTTAAAAAATTGAATTCTATTTTTATTTTAACTCTTTGAATGATTTCTAGAATTTACTCTTTCCTTTGAAATTAATTTATATACATAATAATAAATTTAAATAAAAAAATTATGTTCACCACTTTTATATAATATGATCCTTCTAATTTATAATTTAATGAACATTTTGTAAAATAAATTTCAAAACGTGTGAAATGTTGATTTTATAATAAACACACTAATTCAAGTAAAAATAAAATTTAGAAAAATAAACTTTCAAAGCATCAAATATAATTAGATAAAATTATATTTTTTAGTGGTATTATTGATATAAATTGTTTTATAATAAAAAAATATAAGGTAAGAGGCTTCAAAGGTTATCCAAAACCAAATCTCCCTTGAAAATACTTGATTTAAATAAAATACATTTTAGAGTGATTTATTTTTGGATAATATGTTTACCATCGATGATATTATGGGATAATGATGTAATACATTATCTATATATGTATTCAAATTGTCTATATATATATAAATTCAGAATATGTTTTTTGGATTTTGGTTTCAAAGAACCCCAACAATATCAATGGGTACATTTTCCTGAAATAAGAATGTCTAAATATGTATGTTTTGAGGAGTAATTTATGGATTAATTATTTAGTTCATTTGTATGTCACATTTCCTAAGGTTCTTCCAAGTAATTAAACATGATATCCATCAAGGAGATTCATGATGCGTGCTTTCCTTTTTTAGATATTTCAATGATATAGATAAGATTTAATGATAAAAAATATATTTATATATATATTGACTACTTCAAATAAATGATATGAGATTAAAACATTCATGTGGTGAAATAGATGTTATCTTTGCAAAAAAAATATGTATTGAATCATTTCACATATGATATTATGTATTTATTAAGGGGAAATTAAAATTATATTTTTATCTGATATTTTATCACTACTCAAATATTTTAAATGGAATAAGCCAACATGTGTGATATAGAACAATTTTATTCTTTTTTTAAAGGGGGATAAGTCTATGCTCTTTTATATATTATAAATCCACTATTAAAAGAAAGGTAACTTCCTATTAATTAAGAAGATAATTTTTATATGGATATAATATTAGAGAGATAATTCTCATCTATAAGTTTCAGAGGAAAATATGACATGAAGTTAAATTAATTTCTATATATCATCTCAAATATGTTGACTAAAAACTACATTTAATATGTTGTAGTATTTGAAGTTCAGTTTCATATACTTGAGGTTCTAGGTAAAATACCCTAAAGGAATAGTATAATCCTTATGATAAGTAATGAATAATTTCACTCATTCTGTATATTCCCTTGGAAAAAGACTGGTTCTAATTAAATCAACACTCTCATTGAGTAGTCTATTGATGGATTGGAAAAATAAATTTATATTCCTAAAGAATCTATATATTATAATTTCATATGTTTTATTTTCTTTATAGTTTAAAAAAATAATATGATGAAATATAATGATATATTTATGAAATCAAGATTATTATTTAAATCTATAAGATTTTTTGAAAGAAATAATTCACGTCTCCTTTTGAGTCTTTATCTACTCCTCATTAGGATAAAACTGAAACTCTAAATCAATAAACATTCATAGTAATAAGTATTTCACTACATTTTCTAATCAAGGGTTAAATACCTATAAAAATAAATCTATACCTTATGGAACCTATCAAGAGTGTGATCATACAGTACTTTAATGTAGTTCCTTAGTATCCCACCAATTTCTACATGGCATCCCATGGTAAATAAATAATGTTGAGAAAAAAAATTCACACAATATAATCCTAATAATAAGGATGATATATATCACCTAAACTCTAAACTTCCTTCATAAATATAGAACCATTTACAAGAAAAAAGTAAATATATACATCCCCTAATAAATAATCCATCATAATATCCCAATTTTGATATTTTATTTATAACGAAACAAGGAAAATGTTTCAGGGGAAAAAATTCATGTAAAATGTTTGAGTGTTCCAATAAAATATGATGATTTATTTATTAAATTAGTTAATTTATATACTTTGTAAAAAAATCATATTAACACTATAAAATTTCAAAAATCTAGAAATTTTTCATCTCCCCTTAAATAAAAAACTACACAACAACATTGGAAAAAATATTTATGTAGATTAGTAAATGTATAAATTTTTCCAAAATAGTGTAATTTTTATAAAGTATCTTAACATGAAGAATACCAAATAATTTTTTGTGTATGGTCTTTGGAAAAAATAATTTACAATTTAGAACCACTGAAAAAAATCTTTCACTTTACAAGAAATTTTAAATAAAACTACAATTATTGGAAAATAATACCCAAAAATAGTAGAATCTATGTAATAACTAAAAACATTAAAACCATAAAATAAATCATGATTATAAATTTAAAGTATTAGACATTGGTAATCTAACCTTTAACCTCATTTAAATTAAAAACTAAGGTGTTATTCAACCTTATAAATGAAATAAAATACTAAAGATGATAAGTGGATCCCTAAAAACATTAATCCCCTAATTAAAAATTGATCAGTAGAAACCATAGGTAACCAAGACCACGTTTAGGTATGTGAAAAGTATATATGAAATAATAACTAGAGATTAATATGATATCTTAATGATTTTCCACTAAAAATAATAGAAATGGAACGAAATCAATAATGGGGATGAAGTTAACCAAATAGAATGTGTTATTGGGAGTCACGGGGATAAATTATTAAAAAAAACTTCCCCATGAATGTGTAAAGAAAGAATAGGTGAAACACATATTTTTTAAATAAATAATATATTGGTTTAGGCCATACCCTGGCACGACCACCCACATCACAGTGAGGCGTGCTCCCAAGAAGCCCAAAACACACAAGGGTCATGGAAAGTGCCAAACAGTATTTCTTTTTATAAATGGATCACAACCCCCCCCCCCACCCCACCCACATCATACAATAAAACATGGTGGCCTCTGTAACCCATCGAAAAGACCAACTGAATGTTTACCACAATGTATAGGAGAATCCATTTTGATCTATTAGGTGCCTCGGTCTTCCAAATTTTACCAAAATGACAAACCAAAATTTCTAGTTTGGGCATTTTGGTTACATTGTTTTATAGATGATGAATAAAAGGAATAAAATAACATTAGGAATGGTAGTTTCTATAGTGTTTACCCAATGTTCACTAAATATAATAGCACCACACCCATGGTTCCCAACAACCACAATGCGGGGATGTAAGTCTCACCTAAAACACTATACTACACAATACAAACTACCATTAAACACTTTATAAACTATGAAAATTTTAATGAAAATATAAAAACCAATTATGAATTAATAAAATGAAAAATATGTGTCTTAGGACATGATTTTTTTTTCTGAAATTGATTTTCTATTATTTTTGGAATGAATGAAATTTGGGTTGGTATGAAATTTATTGAATTTGATTAGTCTTTCACTATCATTTTTATACAAAATATTTTTTTAATTGTTTTAGTTTTTAATGCTAGGTGTTATGGTTTATTTTTAAATTATCTTCTAACATCATTAGATGTTCTAATTTTTTATTTCATTATGAAATTTGGGAATAATTTTTTAATATAATGTAGAATAGATGGAAATTATTTAAAATGAAATTGGGGCTTCCATAAATTATGTTTAAGTGTATGAAATAATTATTAAACATTTCTGTTTTTATTATAATATATGGAATAATTTCAAAATTAAATAGATAATTATGATGTTTGAGTGGGTTCATATTTTAAATAATTTGAATTTTCAATGAATGTGTGTGTTTTTTTGAACTATATTTTTGGACTCCTCTTGAAATGAGTTGATTTTAATGAAGCATATTTTTCATGAGTTTTCCCATTGATTTAAAACATTTGAAAATTTATTATTTTTGTTTTCAAAGCATAAATAACTTTGAAAATTATTTTGATATTATTAATAAAAAGGGTATGGTTTAAAGAAAATAGAAATTTTTAAATATTTTATTTATGTTTTTTCTCTTTGAATTTTTCTTTATTAGTTTTTTCCCTTTGTGTGTGTTGGGAAAATTTAATTTGGTTTTTTAAATGCCAATTACATATTTTCATGTTATTTTGGGATAATTTACAACTTTTAGAATGTTCATGAGAGAATATATAAATTATTTTTTGAAGAATTATATATAATGTGGGTCCCCTTATCATTTATGTTTAATTATTTCTACTTTTCACTCTGAAATAAAATATCATGGTGAAGATAAAGCCTTATTTTCTCATGAAATACTTGAGTCATTATCCTCCCTTTTGTAGTAATATAATTCCATAAAGGGAAATGAAATGGTTTGGTCATTTTCAGAAATATATAAAGATTAAATATATGAGGTAGTATTGGGTGTATCCCAGATACAAATCATTATTTATTTTAGGATATGACTCATTGAGTTTAGAGTAAAATGATGATATTATGGTTATTTACACTAGATTTATTCCTTTATTTTTTTTAGATTATCCTTTTAATGGAGTTAATTGTTATGGTTGTGCTTATGCCAAATTATTTCATCTTTTCTCTTAAGTATTGTGTGTAATGATTACAATGGTTACATTTTGATTTATTAGACATTATAAGACCTTTAGTGTGTGATTGAGATAACTTGGATAGATGTAAACCTAATTGAGATTATGAATTGTATGGTGTTGGTTTCAATACTATTCAGTTCACTATGACATGATGGTATAAGTATGTAGTTATGTATTTCCCCTTCCATTTAGTTTTATGAAATGAGGTTAGAAGCCATGTCAATTATTATTGATGAGTGTTTTCAATTTAGGTGACTTTTACATTTTTAGTGATATGGGATTTACAAATTTGGGTGACAATTCCCTTTAATAATTGGGATATTCTTTTATTTGTCCTTCCACTATTATTATAATGTTAATTTTCTAATGGTTATTGGGGTTTATGGAGTATTATTTTTTCTATTTAGTACATTTTTTTTGTTAGTAGTGTTTCTCCCATGGGATTTTTTATCCCTTATGTACCCACTTTATAAGATTTATAAATGTTTAAGAGATAAATAATATTCCTCCATATTCTTTGTGATATGGGTCTTATAGATATGTGTTGTATTTGGATTGAAAATGTTTAATGATTTTTGTTTATTTGGTCCATGGATTTGAGGTGTTGCCAATTTTTTTGTTGCACCACTATAACTAGAACCCAATAATATTTTTTGTGCATCCCATCTCATATATAAGAGTATCGGTTTTTATTTTTTTCTTTTCATTTACATTTATCAAATACATTCTTTGGAGAAATGTTCCTTGGTGGGGAGAATCGTGACACACATGTGTCACTGTAACATTAAATATTGTATAATTATTACTTATTTAATATTTTTTAGACATTTTATTTGTAAATTTTGTTTCTTGATGTTTTTTTATATGTTTCATTTTTTCCACATGGTTAGGGAAAATCATATCAAAAACCATATGTATTGATATAATTTTTTCAGTAACTATACATGGTTTAGAGCATAGTTTCATAAATCATCTGGCCAATCTGTGTGAGTGGTGTGGATTAAGACAATGTTAGTTATTCATGTGGTTCATGGTTTATCCAGGCATATGGAAAGATAATTTGGGTTTTATAAGGATTTAAGAACAGGAAATTACATATCTAATAATTCTTAAATTTATTCCCATTTTCATATTACCTCTCTTAAATCATGTGTCTAGTCAAATAGAGCTCGTGGACGATTCTCCATAATTATCTCCCTTACATCAAAGCCTTCTCAAATTTGGATTTCATGAATATTTGAAGGTAGGTCTCCTGTTTATATCTTCATTTTCCTTTCACATTCTATTTACTCTTAGTTTATCATTATTATGCAAATCCTAACACCCATGTTGGATTAATTTAGGGTTTTAGGTCATTTAATCTTAGGAATATTTTGTATTTGTATTATAGAGGTAATCTCATACCTTGGTTGAGATTTTATTTTCAATGGTAACATGTTGATAATTGTTATATATTATATTAAGATATGTGTTTCTATGAAATTCATGTAATGAATATTTTATCAAGTGATTCAATATTTCAAAATTATTTCCACTGAAATTATATGTATATGTGAAACCCATGATGGTTTCAAAAAATATTATTAAAGGGATTGTCTACTTGGAATGGAAGGATAAGATGAATATCTAATCATATTTTGGAAATAAAATGTTTTTTTATTTCCTTTTGTTTGTAATAATGTATGAGGGGTCACCTTAAATTTAATTTGGTTATTAAAATGTGTGTTAATCCATGGTCTAAGATTTTATGAGATGCTTGGTAACTGTTATTTTTAAAAGAGTTAATTATTAGGAATTTTATGATTTTCATGAAAAAAATTCTTGTTATCTCATGACCATATATTTTAAAACATTTCAGTCTTATGATCATTTTAATGTGATAATAAAGGAAAATATTGATTTCAATTTGTATTTCAAGGTATGATTTCATTAATTTTCTTTAAAAGGTTGGTTAGTTGTTTATGTATCCCTTTAATGTTTCTAATGGATAGTTTATAACTTTTTAAAAATATTATAAATGAGCTCCATACACTCAGTTGTGATCCCCTTACTCTTTTGTTCTTGAAATAGATTGTGTCCCCAAGACGATGTTCTTTATTTTTATTTCATTATGTTTTGGTAATGTATGCATGTGAAAGGTTTTTATTATTTAGAGTGTGTTGGCGGTGGAATGAGGTTTGTTGATTTTGTTTTATTATTTATCAATGTGAAGATCAAGTGAGACCATTACTTTTAATGATAGATAGTATTGATTATCATGGGATCACTTTGTATCTATTCAAAAGGCTTGGATGTGTGTTACACTAGATTATTATTTACATATTAGGTAGTTCCCTTAGAATTCTTGACCCTCCTAGTGGATTTGTACCCAACAGGACATAATTAGATTATAGAAGAATAATTTTGTTAGGATAGACATATGTACCTAATTATATAATAATTTGGTCTTGTATGATTCAGATTATAACCTAGTGAGTTAGTGATTGTGTTTGGTTATTTATTGATAATTCCATGGGATTTAGCACTTTATAATTGATTGATTCCACTTTTATCCATTTGGATTTTTATGTAACCATGACATTGTTATTATTTACTTCTATATTACTTCTTGGATATTATATTTCCTTCATGAGTTTATCTTCATTTCATTCATGATTTTTTTCTTCTAAAATAGTTTTTAATGTAGTTTTGAAAGAACGTATTGCTTTATGAGGGCCTTTTACAAATTATTTTTCTAATTAAACATAGAAAATTAATTTATTTTAGGGTTTCAATTTGAGGATTTTTTTTTGTTAACATAAATTTCCTCACCTCCTATTATAAATTGATTACTTTAAAAATATTAGATATATGTTTCTTTTTCAAAAGGGAGTGGAAGTTTATTTAAATATTTTAAATCATTTTATTTGTTTTTATTACAATATTTTATATAGAAACAAATGAAGTTAAATTATATTTAAAATTTTCATTTATGAAAATTTCTATTTAGCGAATTATATAAAAAATTTGGTGAAATAATAACAGGTATGTATATCTCACACTCTTCATATACAATGGTGTTTGTCGGTGTGTTTGTTCATTCCATGTTTTTTTCAGGTTCCCAAGATTAACCTAGATGTTTTAATGTGCTTTTTTCTTTATAATGGATTTTTTTTCTTTACAGTATTGATTGTGGGTCACACGGAGTTGTCTTTCCAATCATTTAGGCTTGCAGTGCTTTTCTTATAGTCATGTATAAGGCAATCATCGAGATATGTTTTTTATAACTATTCTATATTATTTTTTGAATGTATATTCATCCACATTATATGATTACCATGATTACTGCGTATCTAAATTCATTATGTATCAAATAATAAGAGTCATAGGAAGTGACCATTTCTCATTTTATTTGTTAATTTTTAATTCCAAGCTTTAATTGGTCATTTAAATAGAATTACTCATTTTATGTGGATGGATATAAAAAATATTGGTACCTTACATTTTATTATTTATTTTTTTTACTAATATTTAATTTTATTTTATGAGGGTGAAATCATTCCCAAGTGTGTATCCCGGATTCCTAGGAACTTTTTTCCAACCCATGGAAGATCAACAATATCCTTCGATCCTAGGGGTGGGATGGATCTGGTGAGGTTTTATGTTAGGACATTATAGTTCATTTAAGGGAATCCCACATGTTTCCTAAAATAATTCTTTTTTTTATAATGCATGATATGATTCCATTTGTGGCTAATGGTGTAGGATTTACATGATTCAGTAGACTACTTCTATTCTAACGGAAATGATTTCTCTAAAAAAGAAATGTAAACAAGAAATTTAATGTTTTGGTCAAATTAACATTCAGTTGGTGTAAACTCACATTAAACACTCATAAAAAATGTAAGGAATTACAGATAGCTTAGTAACCAATTAACTTCATCATAAACTAATCAACTCATTGAATATCTATAACTAATATGAGAATAAAAGGAATAAATATAATATTCTTACAAAAACAATAAATTTTGGAATAAATGACCATAAAAACATATGATTATTAAATTTAAAGAGAAACTAGAATGATTTTATGAAAATGGAAATGTTTACCAATAGTTATCTCCCCAAAAAACAGTTCTTTAATCTAATGTTGAATAAAATTTATCTCACTCATATTTGAAGAGAAGTAGGAGAGTAATTATATTGGAGAATTTCACTATATTTTGGTTTTCCATAACCTAATTTATCCTTTCATATATTTATTAACACAATTTACAAGTATTATGGAAGATTATGCAAAAAATCATCAAAAGATAATTTTCACAAACACTATTAATTTTACATATGACCTAAGTAACATTACATATGATCATAATAAAATCATTAAATCAATTTCCTTTATATGTATAGGAATTTCTTTTAAACACCTTGAGTTTAATTTTATATGTCATAAATTTCTAAATATTGACTCTTATGGATACTAGATGACTCTAGAGTCACTATTATATATATACATAGCTATTTACCCAAATCTCTATTATGTTTGTTTTACATATGAAAAGATTACTCTTTCAAATCAAGAGTTTACATTAATGAATCCATTATATTAATTTACATATGTGGAGTTTACATTTTTTTCTCTTCCCATAGCCACTAATTTAGTTTTAAATATAAAATGGTGTACACACATAGCCACTTTCACATAAAGAGAGAACTCCTAATTTTGGGTCACCTAAACATAAGGGAAACTTATCAGAGGATTTTTTTCAGTACATAGAAACATTTTCACAACCTTTATTAGGAAACTTTTATGTATCACCCAGGTGTCCCAAAATGACTATTAAGTACTTAAATTTCACTTTTATATTCCAATGTTATATAATTATTAAAAAAACTAAAAAAATACATCAAAAAACACTCAAAAATAATCCTAGAACCATTTCCAAATAATTTCAACACCTATAATCCTTGTCTAAAAATTTGTCCACTGAGGAAATTGTTTCCAACAATCTGTAATCTTTTACAACATCAAAAACTCAATTCATAAGATATTCTAACATCCCTAAAAATATAACGGTTTCTGATATACAAGATTAATTAATTTTTTGACCCAAATAACCATTCTCTTATACATATATATTGAAAAATAACCCCAAATAAAAAAAAGATTCATAAAAATTCTAAGATGTTTGGGTTTTAGGAAGAAAATAAAAATAAGATCAAACGTAAATCGATTTTGGATGTTACAATATCTTCTCCATATTTTTAATCATTACTGAGCTGCATTCCCATAAATAATTTTTTCTCTTTGGTGAAAGCCTATATCCATTGTTCTCATATGTTAAGATACCACTCCCACATATCCTTTGGGATATTCATATACTACCACTACACCCATAGCTGAGGAAAATTCTTCATGTATAGTGTCGTATTTAATTAATTCATAAGATAAATCAGATTATCCATAAATGGAATATTAGACGAAATCTTAATTTCAATAGTACAATTAACATTTAAATGTATAGAATAATATATCTAGAGCTATGATCTATAAAATATATCAAGCATAAAACTAAACCTCTAAGTATTTTCCAATAATTATACAATAGTATCACTTCTCTTCAAATTCGAAAATAGAAAAATATACCTAGTTTTTAATTTCCCATTATTTTTTATATGAAGATGTTATTATATAAGAGTCACTTTTATAAATACATAGAGGTTCGCATAAAAATATATAGGATGACATCATTAGTTGACTAAAAGCATCATCTTACCATGAGTGGTCCCCAACCACTTTATGATTAATTAGATATTCTATAATATCTCTTATAAGAGACTTGATCCAATAATTTTCACACCCAGTCCTATAAGAAAAATAAAAATTTTAAAAATGTCCTACCATATAACCCCTTTAATAGAGTCTTTGGAATCTGTCCCTAAAAGTTTTTTTTCTAAATGAATTCTGTAAGTAATAAATGTTCTCCCATGAATCTCCAAAATTAAAGACACATTCCAACTACATCTCATCAAATATTTGGATAGTATGATAAACATCATGTATATATATAGATGGTAATATATTTTTAATATTATCCTATATTTCATGATATATATATATACACCCTTTCATATTATGATGTAAAGACACTCAAACCTATCACTAGTATAAACATGATAAACAAGGTCTACCATATAACCCCTTGAAAAGAGAAATCAAAATCAAGAACAAATCACTATTTATGTATGTGAACCATATTTGTAATAAATTTTTCTCAAAAGAATATCCAAAATAGAGGACACATTCCAATTTCTTATCTTAAAATATCCTGATCAAATGATAAACTTCATATCAATCAATAGGTGGTAAGTTATTCTTAGATGCACCTATATATCTTGAAATTTATAAATTCCTTTCTTTATGTATGATTAAATGAGATAATATCTATCAAATATTGTACCGTAATACACCGTATAACAATTTATTATCATTCCCACATTGTTTATAAATAGATCATCAACAACGATTGTCTACAAGAAAAGTTTAAAATGAGACACTTTTTTTATCTGTTCTATAATAATCCAAACAAAATATCTATCTCTATAATCCTCTAAAACCCCGTATTGAAATATATAGTAACATCATATAATTTATATATATAAATTTGTAGTGCATGAAGAGGTCCAGCTTGATTTTAGTTCTCATCCTTTATCTGCTAATAGGTGAAGCACCTTTTAACCAAACATGTTATGTCCATAATTATTTTTAGCAACCAATAATTCATGTGTATATCAAAAAACATCATTATCAAACCTATACATAAATACCACCTCCTTCCATGTGATTCCCTAATATTCTCATCATGCATTCTTGAAGGGAACACGACATGATCTGGGATATAATGGATCTCATCATAATCAAGAGACCATTATAGTGGTAGCTAAAAACCATATTTATTATCCATGCATAATAGATAGTTTGTTTCTAATAGCTAAATCATATTCACTATATTTTGGGATGAGTATGTCATGGAAAATTATACAATTTTCACTCATCCCTGGTGATTCTGAACATCAATTCAAATCTTTTAAAAGATGGACTTTATCTATCATTCATTTCCCATCTATTACACCAACTACGACTAAGTCATACTTCTCACTACATGAAAAATGAAATTCCCCTTCTTATGGGTCTATTCTAGCTCAAATTCATAGGATTTAAAGTAACTATCCCACAATAACTACCAAAGGTCCAATTTAATCTATGACGGAGTGTATCAAAATCTCTTATGGTTTGTGTTTACCATAAACCACTCATCCAAAAGGTAGTGTTACAAACACCTCAATGAAAACACCACTAATACCAAGCATTGAGTTGTTCCACTCATGCAACCAAAACATTTATGGCCCATAAGGGACTAATATTAAATAATACATTATAACACCATAGGTTATTATGATTTTTTTCAAGTAAATTAAATATTATTGATAGTGTGTCTTATATGGAAAAACATTTTAATAGTATGTTAGATGAAATTCCAAGTTCTTTTTGTATTGCATGAGGAAACAATAGAATCATTCATTACATGAAACAGAATATTTGCTTATGTCACACACAACAATGATTTTTAATCAAATCATGATATATTATTAATATATTTAATTAGATGTGACCATTATAAACATTTTGTTAAACTTATTGATATAAATAGTAATAAATGATATTTAAATATTAATTATATTGGGTTTTCATATAAAGTAAACATATTGATAAAAAAGTATATACTTTTCAGTAAAATCCTTAAATGATTCGAAAATACTATTACCCAAAAAAATTATTTTTATTTATTTTTTTAAGATTAACAGCACTTATTTTTAAACTTTTATAAAATTAATTTTAAAAAAGAAACACTTTGTTTAAACAATAAAATAAAAAATATATTATGATTAATTTTATGGGTTTTTCTGAAATGGTTCACTTTTTCATGAATAATGAAAATTATTGAATTTTAATTGAAAATAGCGACTTCATTTAATTTATTTTCAAAAATAAAATATATATCAAATTAATTTTATTTGTAAAATTAGTTCAATTATATATTCAATAATTTAATTTTTCTCTATGAAATCAATTTCAATTTTAATTTTGATATGAAAACTCGGTCAACCTTTCAACATTTTCTTTTTAAATAATCAATTTCTTGTTGCATTTGTAGGAATAATTTTAAGTTAAAACTTTTCACTTATTTGAATTTAATTTATAAAATGAATTCAATTTTTTTAATGATCATAATTTTTATTATATAATAAGTAAAACATAATTTCTTACCAAAATGAATAGTAATAATATTAAACATTGTTTACCGTACTTATTGTAAAATTGGGTTTACTATGTAATTAAAATTAAATGATAAGGTGTAAAATGGCCTATAAACTTGTCCAACACCCAATGGATAAACATATTTTGACCCTATAAACTCTATTCTTTATAAGAATCCATTATTTCATCCTTTTTATAAAAAATAATGTTTTTTATAATTCTCCCATTTAAAATATATACAAGTGTGCCAACCACCTCACTTATAAAAGGAAAACCTCTATCCTCTCATATTCACACCATAAAACACTATTTTTTCCATCCAATATCTTCCAAAATCACATAGAAACTTCCTTACTCTTATACTAAAGGACATATTTTGAACATAAATCCAACTGAGGATGGAGTTTTTTATAATCCTAAGGAGGATACTTGTTTGTTAGGTAACATGCATCACGGAGCATTTTTTTATTTCATCATCTACCTTATGAAATTATTATTTTAACATTATAATATAATAATATCAGTATCATAAATATACTTATATATTTTTATTTTTATTTAATGATCTATAACCATCTCCACTTCCATAAAACGAGTTATGAAATCATCATTCATGTCTATAGTGGACTACCTCCCCACGAACGGATATCATAGTTTTTCATTACCACATTCCATGGAAATAACACTATATTTGTTATTTATATGTTATATTTATGATATTATTATACTTATGTAATTATTATATCACACATACCGTCACACTCTTCATTTTTTTTGGAATACGATAATGTCGCTCATGTATATGGAGGACTACCGCCTCGCAAAATGATGTAATTCATTAAAATTTTAAATAGAAAGTTAAAAGGATGGGTTTAATGAAAATATGTGATATAGATGAGATAAAAAAATTTAATTGAATTAAAATATTTCATTTAGATTTCTTTATTTTAATCTGATATAAAAATTGAAGTAGCATTATGCATAAGTATGACCAACCATTTCGATGAATGATGTATTTCATTTTCTATAACTAAATTTTATGGAATATGTTATAAAAATTTATAATTAATATATATAATATTTATATCGTTTTTTTAATTTTGGATATTATTAAAAAAAATTAATTTAAGATGACCAAAAATAAAAAATCAACACATAATGAAAGAAAATTTGTTATTACGCAAAACCTAAAATTAAAATGGAACTGTTTGTAAAAAGGTAATAAAAGGTAATAAGAAAATAATAAATAGTATGATATTTATAAATATTTTTTATTAATAGATATATAATAAACTTATACGTATTATAATGTAGTTTTTCAATGTGTCTGATAGAAGTCAAGACTTAAGTTAAGAAATTTTTTCTCGATTTTACTTCTATGAGATGTACATTTTGTTTTTCACCTATATTCTTTCTTGAGGTGTATATAAATCACATTTAACAAGTAATAAAATTAATTTTTTTTCTTCAATATATTTTATGTTCCATTTTATTTTATTCCTTTATGGTTGTGATGATTAAAAATTTATAAAGGGGTAATTATTTTATGTCACAATATCATTGTTTAATAGGGTTCTTTCTGATTATGTTGACGATGATAAAATATTATAACCCTTATCTCATAAAACTCATGAATTTTATACTCATATAGTTACTCATTATATTTCAAATTAATAGTACAATTTTACCACTCTTTTATAGATAAAATAATTGATATTTTTAAAAGAAAATACAATTTTATTTCTCTATTAGGTTAGAAATATATTTTCCTCCAAAACATTTTTTTAAATAAAAGTTGGATAAAATGTTTTATTATTCTCATATGATTTTTAAAATAAACCCTTAGTCATGTTGAATTTTTATTTTTATTTTTGAAATGAATATTCATGTTGTTTTCCAAAAAATACCCTTTAGTTTTTACGAAATTTGTTAAAGGTGTATTTATTTCAACATGTATGGTATGAATGAAACATCTCATAATCTTGATCATTTTTTCCTTAAATATTCTAGTATAATTCTTGATGATTTTTAAAATGAAATTTCTTTTCACAATGATTTATGTTATTAAAATTTAGTTAAAAATATGAAAGTATATTTTTATAAATAATGGTTTTAAATGATCATTTAAAAAAATCCATATAACATAACATCAATTGATGTTACCAAAGCTTTATTTGGGATAATATAAAAAGATATCAATTATATTATTTATTTTAATGGTTTATGTTTATGATGGTATTATTTTTATGAAACCCATTTTTCTTCCAAAGATTATCCCATGAATCTTTTTTATGAAACCTACTTCTTTTCCATGGGATATGATATGAAGAAATAATGAAATTATTATGAAACCTAACTCATTAATATACATTATGATATGATAAAATTATTATAAAATCCATTTCTTTTCATTTTTTATGATGTGGTGATTTTTTTCTTATTTTTTTGAATACATAAATATGGTTTTTATTATTTGATTTTTGGGGCTTATATATCCCACCAATATATTTGGTAAATATCTATATATCATGAGATAGATAGAACTAGAATACAGAGTGAACATGGTTCAGTGTGGGACTTTTTCCAATATGATGGACATAGGAGTGAACCCTAACAACTATGTCAGTTTGGGGACTGAACCCATTCCATTATGATATCCTTGGCAATTCAAATTAATAAACATTGAAATGATTTTTTTTTATTATGTTTATTCCAAAAAACTATGTCATATGTCATTTTTATATTATAATTGCTCATGTTATTTTATTCTCTTATGATTCATGTCTTATGAACTTCCAATCATGATTCCATGACTCAAGATTATGGTCATGGATATGTAGGGAATGGTTTTCAAATTTTATGTTCATGTTCTCGTGCCCTTATGTTCATATTATGCTTACATTTTTTCCCTATTTACCCTTAATTAGAATATAATATCTCCCTTTCTAGTGTTTCATATCCCTGGTTTATAAATTTATTTATTTAATATTATAGTTATAATATGAGTTCTAGTTTTGAAGATTGTAGTGGGGGTGATGTACTTTACCTATGAAATAGTTTTTTGTGTCCCAATTTCCAATGACATTAAACTATTATGGTCTCCAGGTGTTTGTTTGTGTAATGTAATTAATATTCTTAAAACATTATTTAATATCATGGTCCTATAATCTTGGGTTGTAATAGTTAGTATATAATTATTGTTTTAGTTAAACATTAAAAGATATTAAGATAAAACTATTTTTATGTCCCTACATAAATCAATAATGAAAATTCTAAGGAGGATTCAATGTATAAGAAAAATTCCTTGAATTATGGAATATGATGGCGTGAGTAGTTTCCATGAAATTACATCCATTCCTCAATACTATAAGTTGATGTGTCTCTAGAATAAAGATACCAAGTTGTAATTACTACAAAAAGGGTTCATTGAGCTAGACTTGATCATCCCCTGGTAAATGATATGGGGCCCTACTACATAACTGGTTTGACACTCCCTAGGGATATGCTTTGTAATTTCGCAAACTCATTACGAACCATCATGAAGGTTTTAAATAAAATATGACTAAGAATGTTCAAGGATAAACATAAGGTGTCATATATTATAAGGAAGGTTTCAGTATTTAGATATCCTATAAGTAAAATTTTATGATTAAGTGGTTTCCCATCATGATTATTATTCAATACACTATTTTTTTGTTTTTTCTAATGGATGCAACCCAAAGGAACTTTGTTAATAATAAATGTGATATAAAATGCAATGATTTCTTTTGCAGAGCATCCAAATTTAATGGGATTTTAATGAAATAAATAATTTATATTCTCTCAAAAAATTATCATTTTGTGAATCATAATATAATTTTAGACAAGCATAGGAGGGACTAATAGTCTGTTGATCCCTTCATGAGGAAATGTTCACCTTCTTTCAGGGGGTCTTTTAATCAACTAGTTTAAAATTAATGGATCAGCACCACTAAAAGTATATTTTTCATTATCTAGTATTCATAACATGAAAAAATCATTTTTATTGACTATCATTTAGATGGTTAACAAGATAAATGTTGGACTGATACAAATAATTGAAGGAATTATGATGAAATTTACTCAATTGATTTGGATGAGTTAAAGAACAAGTTTTTCAATAAGTACATTCCTTTAATTCTTTATATGATGATGGAGGAGTAGTTCCTTGATCTAATAAAAAGGGAATATGAGTCTATTGATACATTTGAGGAAAATTTTATATAACTTTCATGGAATTTTTTTGGTATTTTCATTCGACCTAAAAGTAATATTTTTAGATTCATATCTTTCTAAAAAATAAATCTCTGAAGGGAATTATCCATAAGAGATAGTAGTGGATATGAAGAGATAGTTTTATGTTATATCTTTGTGGAACTGGAGGTTATATTTATGTATCAATCTCAGGGTTATGATAAAACGTGAAAATTGAATTCAAAGAAAAATCTTTGAACTAAGGAAAGAATAATGTGTGATTTAAATTATGGTTATTGTATGATATGAATCTTGGAGGAAATTTTCTTAGTGGTATCATTAAATTTATTATGTATGGGAGGGATAGTATTGGAGTAATTTATTAGAAATATATGGTATTAAATTAGATATTGATTTAAAAATATAGAAATCCACAAAAAAATCCCCACCCACACTCTAGTGTTTAAAATTCATTTTGTATGAGAATTATGCTAACCAATGCTGAAATTTGAAAGATATTGATGGTGATCGATGTAAAAATCACTTAATCCAATAGAAAAATGAAAATATCATGAAATAATTATTCCCCATTAGTGGTGCAACAATGACATGGTGAAAAGTACACTTACTATCCACTCTAAAATTACTAATGTCTAATTTAACTCTGGATCTACCCTTTCATTCATATCTAACGAATTTGATAAGGTTATCAAGATTCCCCACAAATGATTATATGTATAATTAGACATGAAATCTTCTAACAGTGTGATGATTGAATTTGAAGTCTATGATTCCTCTCCAATTTATGTTTTTTGATAATGTGCCTTCTATAAATATTTTCATTCTTTCTATGGTTTAATTTTGTGTTGTCTTGTACCGGATGGGATTTTTCTGCATAAATCCCACCTCAATTATCCAAGAGAGGTAGTCAATTTTGATATTACCAACTAATATATGATAATATATCAATGTTATGATAATTATAAACTCCTGAAAGAGATAATATCCATTGTATGAATCGTAATTACCTTCTAGAAGGGATGTTTGTCTCAGAATGTTTCTCAGAAACCCGACCTCAATGAAATTACTTTTTTGTATGGGTTTTTTGATGTTGTTTCATAAGAGTTTCCTAACCTTCCACCCAAATGTTATGTTGAGTTCTCAATATAAATCATACCTCATAAAACACCAATTTCAAATACTCCCTATAGAATGGCCCTTATTTGGTTGTAGGAATTAAAGAAGCAACACCTGGAAGACTGGGACAATGGATCCATTTGGCGAAGTATGTCACCTTTCAGTGAACATATTATTTTTGTTAAAATTAAATAGGGATCAATGATACTCTGCATTTATTTTTTGTAGGTGAATAAGATAAAAATTAAGGGCATGCATCTTATTCCCTATATTAATGACTTGATTGATCAACTACGTGGAGCTCATTACATTTCAATGATTTCCCATTATTCTAGATAACATTAATAGAGGGTTAATTATGAATATATACCCAATATAACAATCAATAAAAGTTATGGGTTTTATGAATATACATTGATGTCATTCGATCTTACTAATTTCCCTACTATCTTTAGGGATTTAATGAATGGGGTCTTTAGAGAGAACTATATCATACCTGACCCAATTAGCCACCTAAACAATTCTATCATATTATGTGCCACTAACCTGTCGTTCATCTCCCCAAATTCCAAAGGATACCGACTAGCATTGTGGGTGTAAAGAAGGTAACATATGGAGGTTATACCCTTAGATGATGAAAATATATTAAGGGTCTGAGTACATATATATAACATGACGTGGAAGAAAGACTCAGTAGACTCTAACTAGAGCCCTCCAATGGTGGAAGCATAATTAATGAAAATAAATATGAGAATCATAATTAGATAAGATGTGGAAATAAATAAACATCCAAACATGCCACTTGTAGAAACTAAAATAGATCATGCATACAGATCATTTCATACAATAAAATATCTCGAAGGGGTCACAAATGGATGACCACAATAGCTACATACATATACAAAGTACAAAGTTGATCAGAAAAAAAAGAAAACTAAAATTGAACCCCAACTAAGGTAGGAACCTCAAGTTCCCTTGAAAATTTCTCATGAAAAATAGCCACTATAATCTAGCTTCTAAACCTGATCCTTATCATGCACGCAACAATATAGAGTCTACACATATGTAGAGGACCCATGTAGGGTGTGATAACAAGTCTCAGTAGGGTACCACCCGCATGTTCATACCCAACATAAGTGTTATATATGGTGAGAATTATAATATATAATTAAGAAACACACACATAAAATAAATCCAGTCTTCCCTGGTCCTCAATAGACTCTAGGAATCCATCACCTTCCTCGGCCAATTATAGAGTCCCTAGAGAGGAAAGGATCCTTGGCCCAAGCTCCAATGTATACCTTTATGTATAATATCTAGGTGAACTCTCGGGTTTGACCTAAAATAAGTATCTTGATACCTTGTACCAACTGAAACCTCATGTCCTAACTCAAGTAACAGACATCACAAAGGAATTTTTAAAAAAATGTAAATGGTCTCTCAGACCCCAACTCGAAAGCAATTATTGGCTCAAGACTGACATATGGAGGAAAATAAATATATTTACTATATTAAAAATAATTTTTGGTTCATATCATGGAATCTTGTGGAATAGAAATATCCATCCTCCCAAAATAGCTAAGGCCCACTGGCCTCAATACGTTGAGCCTCATCCCCCAATCGGTATCTTCAATGCCATCGTCTGAAGGTTCCTCACCATCCATATGAATTTCTATAACTAGAACCACAAAACCATTTTCCTATGCCACAATATTTGGGGCCTCAACCCACATGGGTGATCATAACTACCTCATTATTGAATCAACCTGTGTGAACATGACTCCAATTAGAGCCTTGGCCATCAAAGGTGAGAAGAAATATCCAAATTAGATACTAAGGCACATCAACTGACACCTCATTCCCCTGAGACCATGTTGTTCAAATATAAGGGCTACACCATTCCAATTCATCCTAGGTCATTCCCATAACCTGAAAACCTAAGATCCTCACAATAACATCCACGGTCTACAATCATGTGATCATAATCACTGAAATATATATAAATCCAGGCTAATCCCAACAAGATGACCATGTCTCCTCTATCCCGATGGCCATGACACCTCAGTCACATGGGCCAATCCCATCAGGATCTCAGGGACCACATCACATAAAATTCATTAATTTAAAATATATAATTCAATTCAATTTAAACAAAAAAATCAATGTAATTGAATTATACAATTCTAATCAAAAAGATTACATTAAATTAAATCAATAACACACCCTATCCATTCAACCTAATGTGGTTGATGGCCTCTAACCTAGACTAGGACACATAAATTTGGATAAGTAAATCTCAAAGGCATCCCATGGGGTTATACAGTCAATTTAACATCAATTAACCAATTTAATAGGGTATTTATCAATTACCCAAATGGCATTCTAAAATCCTCACCCTGAAAAAAAAATCATGAAAACAATAAAAAAATGTATTCACCACAAACATTATAGTTTTAGATTTAGGCACATTGGGTATTAGCCTATAACTCAAAGAGTTCTTGAAAATATCAACATTTCCTTCAAATGCCCTGAAAATAGGGTAAAATCACTCCAAGATATTTAGTGGCATGTGAGGTAAGAGAAATGTGAAATAGAATCATGGAGAAGAGATACCCACCCACAATGTCTCAAGGAATCTAATGGATAAAAAAAATATCTTAGATTAATTAGTTGGATTAAACCCTAATGGAGGAAGAACTGAGGTTCCCCCACTACTGTATGTGCAACCAAGAGAGGAAGAGGAATAAGACTAATGAAATAAAAAAGATGGTAAATTCAGTAATTTCACATCTTTAGTGAGGACACATGGCTGGATCGTCTGGTTTTCCTAACCATGAGTCACCTACTACTTATGAGAAACACCGCACATGATTATCCCACACTGTGAGCCTAATCACGTGCTAACTGTGCATGATACAATGGGAAGGTAGTGCCTAAGTGGCACTGCCTATGTAGCTTGGTGAATGGTTTTTCAAATTGAGTTAAAATTGTGTGGAATCTATCTAGAAAACTACAAATATTCACACATGACCATTCAATCCAACCAGAAAATTTTGTAAAACTGTTCGGAAGTACCACATTTTTCCACACAGTTAGTTGTAAGGGGCCATATGGTTTACCAAAACCATGCACCTTGGCATGAAACTCCTAAAATAGACCTTCAGGCCTCCGAAACACAAGAACGCTTTCTGAACACTAAAGGAACTCTCCATGTATATAAAAATGACTAAAAACTTGGTATAGGGTTGGTATAATACTCTAAATTGAGTTCCTATAAGAGAAAAGTAAATTGGCATACCCACCAATTTAGAAATTCAAAATGGGAATGTTTTTCAACCCACTCTGAAATACCCTGGATGTTATAATCTCTCCACCCTGACATATCTTATCCCAAATATAGTAATAAAAACATGTAGATGGTAATAAATGTTCCCATATTATTCATAAATAACCAGTATTACCCTGGACTCAAGGAAATATGTCAACTACCTCATGGGGTTCCCCACCATAGGAGTTACCTAGCCTAGTTGCATCTCATCCCAAAAATGGAATAAATCAATTAGTCAACCAACCATTCTTGAACTCAAAATTCCTCTTGTGATGAATCATAACTCCTTAACCTCATTAGGTTATATTTTTTCATAATAGACACCCATCATCATCCCACACCCCCATCGATTCCTACCTCATTCCCAAATCACAAATGGCACCAACAAGGTCCCACATCTCAATAGATGATCAACAAAATTCTGGTGCCTCGCATGTAACATCCCAAGTAAGTAAAGAATAATATATTTTCATATCAATGTCTATATATGAATTATATAGTGTTTTATAGTCTTAAAATGAGAATAAATCTAATCTTAAGCATATAATAATCTAATATTTTTAAAAGATTATTTTACCGCCTTTTGATGGAAAACCATTTTTAAATCTATCTTTTGATAATTTTATAAGATCTATTTGTCAAAATAAACTTATTATTTATAATTGGGACATTTAAATTTATTTTGGATGAAAAAAATTTATTTTTCTGACAATGTTCATTTTTTTAATGAAGAGTGAAAAATACTGCATTTTACATCAAAACTATTTTTTCATCTAATTTATATATATGGTTATATTATCGTTTTAATTGGTTAAAAAGTTTAATTAGAATATATTTATGCCATTTAATTTAATGGTGTTCATTGGAATTAATTTCACTTTGAAATTGGACATAAACAAGTATCAATATTTTGATATATATTGTTTCTTAAAAAAATGTTGTTTGTCTTGACAACCGAAATTATTTTTAAATTAATTAATACAATTTCTGTGTTTGGAATCGGGTAAAATGGATTCCATATTTGGAATCAGAAGTTCCAAATTATGTAATTAAGACTCTTGTTTTTGGACATTATGAATAGTAACGACGACAATTATCTTTAATTATCATGATTAATTAGTAATCGGGTAGTTAAGGGTAATAAAATAATATCATAATAATATAAAATGACCCCAACATGTGTCAAAATTCTCTTTTTTGTGTCATGGAAGACCATGGGATTCCTTTTTACAACTTAGGGACCCCATGGAATCACTTTTTTGTGATAGTTACCTTTTATCATATTATTTTTAAAGAAATAAAAATATAACCAAACTATGTAACACCTAAGTTAATAAAATTTAATTTTGTCTAAATATATTATCACTTAGACTATAAATTTACATTGGAAAGATAAAACTATTTCCTACATCATGGTATTTTTTATAATTTTTAGACATTAAATAAATAAATTTATTTATGACACCATGATGATGCAGTGATTACCTCATTAATGGACGATTTAAATAAAATGAAAAGATAAGGTAAAATATAAGAATTAAACTTGTATAAAACCTATTGTATGGGTGGATTTATAACCCTTGTCACCTTGTCCTCTAAATATATCATTGTTGGACCTTTAAAATCCGAACACCATTTTATAATGAAGTAACATTTCAAGACATTCCAAAAGTGACCCTCCTCCCTCTTATAAAAGGCCCCCACCTCTACCCCTTACCCACACCTCTCAAGCCCTTGGATCATCCAACCTATGCTCATATTATCTCTCCAAATCCATATATTACTCTTATATGCCTCACTTTGGGCAGAAGTTTTTTCAAGGAAGCCTTTGTCTCAAATCAAAAAAGAGTTACCCGATTTAGATGTAATGTCTTCTCTTAAGTTCTTTTGTTTTATTTTGCTTATCCAACCCCTTAAACTATTTTTATTCCTTTATTTTGTAAAAAAACCAGTATGTTCAATATAATAGGATGTTTTTATGATATTTATTAGAGCTACACTTACACACACCTCCATATAATGGTTAAAGAACATACAGTTTCTGTGGGTGGTGAATTACTGCCTCATGAAATGATGATTGTTCAATATTCTTTTAACACCTTTCATGGTTGCCATTATTATTTCACTGTATTTATATATGATATATATTATATTTATTTCGTCTCTATGCTTCTTTATTTTATATTTAAAACATACCTTTACGCTTTTCATGTTGTGGAAATGCAATAATTTCACCTGAGGAAGTGTGGACTACCGCCCCTTCAAGTGATGTGACTCGTTCTTGCCAAACATGGAATTTATAAAGTATATAATTAATGAAATTATGTTACCTATATAACATATATATTATACTAAAATTATAATATATATATATATATGTCTCGTTTAGTTTTAATTCCTTTAATATGACAAAGAAATGAAAGTAGCGTTCATGCATACGTATGGCCTACCGTCACCATGAACGGTGCATTTCATTTTTTATATTCAAATGTTATGTAATAGTATAAAATGAATATATACTGGATATATAAGATATTTAAATCATTAATATCATTCTTTAGATGATGTACTTATAACTACATGGGAAATTTGGTTCAAACAAATTCATTTTTCACTCATGTACCGAACATCGACAAAATGTATGATATAAACTCACATAATTAACTAATTATTATAAAATGATAATATGTGATATGAATTGAATAAAAAACATTAAATGAATTCCTTAAGAAATTATAAATTGAACAAAGTTTATTATTCAGGAATATAAAGAAATGAACAAGACAAGTCGTACTTGAGGTAAGGGACTTCATCTCAATCTTCTTTCGTTAAGGAATACTTCAATTTATATATGTCCTTCTTTTATTAGTTGTATAATAAACCATTTTGACTTTTAATTTCATTCAAAAGTAATCTTTTTACATGAAGCATTTTACAAAACCACAAAAGGGAATGTTTTTGTCTTACGTATGCAGCGACAATGACTTCTCCGCCGTCGTGACCATTATTTGAGTTTTGGTTTCCTCTATATGCCATAAATTTTTTAAAATGAAAAATAAATACCATGTTTTACTTTATTTTGGTATTGAAAATGGTTTTGATAATGTTTTGATAATATCAATGTGTTGTATTGAAACCTTCTGATAGAAATGTGGAAATGTTATGTTTCCTTTATGCATGTTTTATGTGATACGATTATGTTATAGTTCTTGGGTATTGTTTATGAAGACGGGTGGTTCCGTGATAAAATAAGGGTGGGTGAGCCCGAGATATCTCTCCAATGCATTGGGTAACACGAAGGATATAAACGCTAATGTTTCTTTGAAGAGATTTAGGGAATATACTATGATGGGTATTCCAAACGTAACCATGAGGGTTACTCTCTACGTAAGAATGTTATGAATGCCTCAAGTTACCTTTATGTCTTATGATTTCTATGAGTTATTCATAAATCTTATGATTTCATGAGGTATATTGAGGTGCTTATGTTTTATGAGTAAAGTATTATTTCATTGATTCTTATGTATACATGGACTAATGTTTTCCAAATTTTCATATCCCTTACTGATCTTTTTATCCAAAACTCATGTTTTTGAAATTTTTTTCACCTGTCAATGGAAAATTACATGGTGTGATGATATTTTTGAGAAAGTGTCAAGAAATAATCCATGTTTTATTTTAAATATGTTTCCTTTGATGGAAAAAAATGAATACTGTCTTTGATGTAACCACCTTATTTAAATGTGGAATGTAATGCATGATTTATGATCTAATTCTCTAAAACTCTAAACTTGAAAAGATATTCAATGTGTATTCTTGAAATAACTCAATATTAAGTAATGTTTAATGATGGGGCCTTATAGTTGGTATCAAAGGTCAGTTTAGATAACATTATGAGTTATAATTCTATTAAATGATTATCCAAAAATATTTTTTTTACATTATGGTCAAATTGAAATGATAGATAATTTGAAGATTACCATGTTTCTTCATCTAAGACATGTTTGTTCAGAATGGTTTTCCACAGAGAAAATGGGGAAGCAATTCTAGGAAGGCATATAGGAGGAAATGACCTTCCAAATCAGCATCCTGAGATGGTCGGAATTGGAACTGAATAGTTTTTTGCAGTAATGGCACAGTTGAATCAAGCGATAAATGGTGGTGGTATCCATGCATGAGATCAGCCAGATCAACCATAGATGAACATGTTAGTGGTGGAACATTTCATGAGGAAACATCCACCATAATTCAGAGGATCATCTGACCTTTTGCTAGCTGAAGGGTGGATTAAAGAACTAGAGAATATTTTCGATGTCATGGGGTTTCTAGACAATCAAAAGGTTAGTCTTGATATTTACCATTTGTAGGGTGAAGCAGATTAGTGGTGGTCGATGATTAAAAATATTAGGGACGCTGGTTATATTGATGCTCTTGACTAGGATGAATTCAAAAGTATGTTTCTTGAGAAATATTTTCCTAAGGCTGTTCGACTTAGGATGGAAAAACAATTCTTGGAATTGAGGCAAGAGGAAGACTTAGTGGCTTCTTAGAAGAAAATTCCACTCGATTGGTGAGGTATGCTCCAAATTTTATCTGAGACCTTTTTAGTAAAATCAATCGTTTTTACTCAGGATTAAAGCCAAAATATCATATGGCATTAGCTTCTCATGAGTTAAAAAGTTATCTAAAGATTATTCGATGTGATGAGAATGTAGAAATTGAGTTTTTTGATGATCAATTGTTCTATGAAAACCAACAAAAGAATAGACTGAGGTGGTAGGAGAAAGGGAAGAATCCTTCAAAAAGTTTTGATGGTAAGAAAACTAAGTTTGCAGTTCGTGATAAATGTTGTAAAAAGCATGTTGGGGTATGTCTTTTGAATTCTGGAAAGTGCTTCTGATGTGGTAATATGGGATATAAGGCTTGTGATTGCACTGGAAGAGATCAGGGTAATGGTAAGACCAAATTTGATTTACAGTTAGTGAAATGTTTCAAGTGCAATGAGATGGGTCATTATGCCAAAGAGTGTTCGACAAAGAGCTCGAATGATGGGAATCAGTCAGACTACAATTAGAAATGTATGGTGAAATCATTTGCAACTACTTCAGTAGATGTTGGGCCATCAAATAAAGTGGTAACCAGTAATTTTTTTCATATTATGCCAATGTGTTGTTTGATTCGGGGCCTACATATTATTTTATCTCTAAAAAATTTTCTAGTAAATTGGTAATTCCATCTCTATAAATGACTCCTGAACTTGTGGTAAAAACACCTGGTGGAAATGTTGAGACAAAAAGAATTTATAATAATCTTCTTTATCCTTATCTGTGGAAAGAACCTACTTGAAAACCTTATTGTTTTACCTCTAGTAGAGTTTGATGTTATCCTGGGTATGGATTGGCTCTCTGTTTACCATGCTAAAATTGAATGTAGAGCTAAATAAGTTTCTTTTTATATAGACTATCAGTTTGTGTACAAGAATGAACCCTTAATATTGATAACATATCAAGAGTCTAAGAAACTTGTAAAATATATAAATGAATGTTAACTTGTACATATTGTTGAAAACAAATGAACCGTTCAGATTAATGATGTTCCAGTGGTAAATGAGTATCCTGATATTTTTCCTCATGAGTTTCCTAGAATAATACCAGATCAGGAAGTTGAATTTTCTTTTGACTTAGTTTTTGATGCTATGCCAATTTCAAAACCCTAATATCGAATGGCTCAAATTGAACTTTTAGAGTTGAAGGAGCAATTTCCAGATTTATCAGAGAATGTTTTCACTCAACCCAGCACATCACCATGGGGTGTTCCTATATTATTTGTTAAAAAGAAAGATGGTTCAATGAGACTTTTCATTGATTATAGAGCCTTGAATAACATCACTATTAAGAACAAATATTCTTTGCCTCATATTCATGATTTTTTTTATCATCCCTAGGGGGCTCAGTATTTTTCAAAGATTGACTTGAGATTAGGGTACCGTTAGTTTAAGTTAAAGGAAGTAGATATTCTGAAGACCATGTTTCATACAAGATATGGCCATTATGAATTTTTAGTTATTCCTTTTGGGTTAACCAATGCACCTGTTATATTCATGGACCTTATGAATAGTATTTTCCATGAGTTGTTGGATAAGTTTGTGGTTGTTTTCATTGATGATATTTTGGTGTTTTCTAAAATTAAAGAGGAGCATGAAAGTCATTTAAGGATTATTTTTCAAAATTTAAATGAAAATAAATTGTATGGGAAATTCAGCAAGTGTGAGTTTTGGTTGAAACAAATTTCTTTCCTTGGTTACATTTTTTCTAACGATGGAATAACTATTGATCCTGCAAAAAAAGGTTTTTGATGAATGGACAAGACCGACAAATGTTACTGAGATTCGTAGTTTTCTTGGTTTGGAAGGCTATTACCAAAGGTTTGTTAAAAAAATCGTGGTTAACCATCCCATTGACTAAGATAACTCGAAAGGGTGTTAAGTTTATCTGGACAAAAGAATGTGATGATTGTTTTTAAGAATTGAAAAGAAGATTACTGAATGCTCCAGTATTGACACTACCTTCCAGGAATGGAGATTTTTTTGTCTACATTAATGCTTCATTGAATGTACTTGGTTGCGTCCTAATGCAGAATGATTAGGTAATTACTTATGCTTCATATCAGTTGAAAACTCATGAGATAAATTACCCTACACATGATTTGGAATTAGCTTCTATTGTTTTTGCTTTAAAAATTTGGAGGCATCATTTTTATGGTGTAAATTGTGAAATATATACTGATCACAAATGTTTAAAGTATATATTCACTCAGAAAGAATTGAACATGATACAAATGAGATGGCTATAATTAATCAAGGATTATGATTTCACAGTTCACTACCATCCGGGAAAAGAAAATAAAGTGGCTGATGCTTTGAGTCGAAAATGTAATGCTTCATTAACCATGTTAAATTTGGAACATGATACTTTGGTTAAGGATTTGATGAATTTTGGTTTGGAAGTTGTTGGTGCAGGAAATTCTTCTGTTTTTTTTTCAGGTATCAGTGAAATCTTCTCTATCAGACAGAATTAAGCAAGCACAAAAGCAAGATAGTGAGTTGTAGAAAAAGGTAGAGCTGGTTCAGAAGGATGTGTTACCTGAATTCAACATTGATAATGATTGTGTTTTGAGATTTGGTAAGAGATTGTGTGTGCCTTGTAATTCACAGTTGAAGAGAGAGTTGTTATGTGAAGCTCAAAGTTCTCCATTTTCAGTTCATCCGTGCAGTACTAAGTTGTATAGAGATCTTCAAGAGTATTATTGGTGGGATGGAATGAAAAGAGATATTATATATTTTACTATGAAGTTTTTGACATGTCAACAGGTTAAAGCAGAGTGGCAGTTACCGAAAGGGATGCTTCAGCCTTTACCAGTGCCAGATTTGAAATTTGAGAATATATCAATGGACTTCATTGTGGGATTACCAAAGAAACCTCGAGGTAATAATGCAATCTGGGTTATTTTTGATCGCTTGACTAAATATTCTGATTTCATTTCTATAGGAGATACTTTTTCCCTAGCTCAACTTTCTCGATTATATCTTAAATAGATAGTCAAATTACATGGAGTTCCCCACTCCATTGTATCTGATCGTGATCCCAGGTTCACTTCTAACTTTTGGAAAGGCCTTGAGAAGTTATTGGGTACTGAATTAAATTTTAGTACAGCTTTTCATCAGTAATCAGATGGGCAGTCAGAATGAACAATTCAGACTTTGGAGGAAATTCTATGTGCTAGTTCAAGGGATTATCAGGGAATTTGGGACCAACATATTTCATTGGTTGATTTTTTTTATAATAACAGTTTTCATTCCAATATACAGATGGCACCATTTGAGGCATTATATGGGAAGCGGTGTTGAACTCCATCTTTTGGGGATGAAGTAGGTGAAAGGAAGTTGATGGGACCAAAATTGGTAGAAGAGATGGCAGAAAAAGTTCAGCTGATAAAGAAATACATGAGAACAGCTCAGAGCAGGCAGAAAAGTTATGCGGACAACAGGAGGAAGGATCTCTCTTTTGAGGTAGCTGATCATGTCTTCCGTAGAGTTTACCCTGGAAAAGTGTGATGCGATTTAGTAAGAAATAAAAGAATAGTCCAAGGTTCATTGGACCATATAAAATTCTAGAGAGAGTTGGATCAGTTTCATACAGTGTGGCTTTACCTCTGAGTTTATCTCAGGTACACAATATTTTTCATGTTTCAATGTTGAGGAAGTATATTCCAGATCCATCTCATGTATTGAGTGTAGAGGTAGTTCAGTTGGAAGAGAATCTATCTTATGAGGAACAACCAATCCATATTCTTGACCATGGGGAGAAATTGTTGCTGAATAAGTTTATTCATCAAGTAAAGGTTCTATGGAAAAACATATAGTTGAAGAGGCAACATTGAAATCTTAAAATGCAATGAGGGATAAATACCCCCACTTATTTGATAATTAAATAAATTGCAGGGATGCAATTTCCTAAAAGGGGGAAGGATGAAACATCCCAAGTAAGTAAAGAGTAATAGATTTTCATATTTATGTCTATTTATGAATTAGATAGTGTTTAAGAGGCTTAAAATGAGAATAAATCTAATCTTAAGCATAGAATACTCTAATATTCTTAAAAGATTGTTTTAGCGCCTTTTGATGGGAAACCATTTTTAAATATAAATTTTTATAATTTTATATGCTCTCTATGTCAAAATAATCTTATTCATTATAATTTGAAAATTGAAATTTACTTTGGATAAATTTTTGGTATTTTTCTAACAATGTTCATTTTTTAATAAATATTAAAAAATACTGCATTTTACTTCAAAACTGCTTTTTCATCAAATTTAATTATATGGTTATCTTATCTTTTTAATTGTTTTTAATGTGTAATTAGAATATATGTTTACCATTTAATTCAATAGTGGTCATTGGAATTAATTTCACTCTCAAATTGGACATAAACAAGTGTCAATTTTTTGATAGATATTGTTTCTTAAAAACACGTTGTTTGTTTTGACAATGGGAATTCTTTTTAAATTAATTAATAAAATTTATATGTTTGGAATTGGGTAAAATGGATTCTATATTTGGAAGCAGAAGGTCCAAATTATGTAATTAAGAATCTTTTGTTTTTTGACATTATGAATAGTAACGATGACAATTATCTTTAATTATCATGATTAATTAGTAATCGGATAGTTAAGGGTAATAAAATAATATCATAATAATATAAAATGACCCCAAAATGTGTCTAAATCATCCGGGTTCTATCATGTCCGACCATGGGATGCCTTGTTCCAACTTAGGTACCCCATGGAATCACTTTTTGTGATAGTGTCCTTTTATCATATTATTTTTAAAGAAAGGAAAATATTACTAAACTATGTAACACCTAAGTAAAAAAATTAATTTTGTGTAAATAAATGATATCTTAGACTATAAATAGTAATTTTAAACCTAAAAACATTTCCTACATCAAGTTATTTTTTTTATAATTTTTAGACATTAAATAAATAAATTTATTTATGACACCATGATGATGCAGTGATTACCTCATTAATGGACGATTTAAATAAAATGAAAAGATAAGGTAAAATATAATACATACACCTGTAAAAAAACCTATTGGATGGGTGTATTTCGAACCATTATCACCTTTTCCTATAAATATATAATTTTGGGACCTTTAAAATCCTAACACCATTTTATAATAAAGTAACATTTCAAGACTTTCCAAAAGTGACCCTCCACCCTCTTATAAAAGGCCCCCACCTCTACCCCCTTACCCACACCTCTCAAGACCTTGGCTTGTCCAAAATATACTCACATTATCTCTCCACATCCCCCTCTTACTCCTACAAGCCTAACTTTTGGCATAAGTATTTCCAAGGTATCCTTTGTCTCAAATCAAAAAATAGTTACCCGATTTAGAGGTAATGTCTTCTCTTATGTTGTTTTGTTTTATTTTTCTTCTCCAACCCCTTAAAAAAATTATTCCTTTATTTTCTAAAAAGAATAGTATCTTCAATATACTAGGATGTTGTTATGAGAATTATTTGAGCTACACTTACACACACCTTCATCTAATGGTTAATGAACATACTATTTCTGTGGGTGGCGAATTACTGCCTCACGAAACGATGATTGTTTAATCTTCTTTTAACACCTTTCATGGTAGCCATTATGATGTCACTATATTTATATATGATATATATTATATTTATTTCCTCTATATTCTTCGGTATTTTATATTTAAAACATACCTTTATGCTTTGCATGTTGTTCAAATGCGATAATTTCACCGGAGGAAGTGTGGACTACCACACCCTCAAGTGATGTGACTCGTTCATGCCAAACAATTAATTTATAAAGAATGTAATTAATGAACTTATGTTACATATATAAAATATATATTATACTAGAATTATAATATATATATATATATATATGTCTCATTTAGTTTTAATTCAATTTATATGATAAAGAAATGAAAGTAGTGTTCATGCGTACGTACGGCCTACCGTCTCCATGAACGGTGCATTTCATTTTTTATCTCCAAATGTTATGAAATAGTATAAAATGAATATATACTAGATATATATGATATTTAAATCGTTAATTCCATTCTGTAGATGATGTACTTATAACTATATGGGCAATTATTTTCAAACAACTTCATTTTTGACTCATGTGCCGAACATCGACAAAACGTTTGATATGAACTCACATAATTAACTAATTATTATAACATGATAATATGTTATATGAATTGAATAATAAACTTTAAATTAAGTCCTTAAACAATTATAAATTGACCAAAGTTTATTATTTTTGAATATAAAGAAATGAACAAGACAAGTCGGACTTGAGGTAAGGGACTTTGTCTCAATCTTCTTTTGTTGAGGCATATTAAATTTATATATGACCTTATTTTATTAGTTTAATAATAAACCATTTTGACTTTTAATTTCATTAAAAATTAATCTTTTTACATGAAGCGTTTTACTAAACGACAAAAGGGAATGTTTTTGTCTTACGTATGTGGTGACAATGACTTCTCCACCGTCGTGACCATTATTTGAGTTTTGGATTCCTATAAAAGCCATAAATTTTTTTAAATGAAAAATAAATACCATGTTTTACTTTATTTTGGTATTGAAAATGGTTTTGATAATTTTTTGATTATATCAATATGTTGTATTTATATCTCATGATTGAAATGTTGAAATTTTGTGTTTCCCTTATGCATGTTTTATGTGATACGATTATGTTATGGTTCATGGGAATTCTTTATGAAGACGGGTGGTTCCATGATAAACTAAGGGTGGGTGATCCCAAGATAGCTCTCTAATGCATTGGGTAACGCAAAGGAGTTAAATTCTAAGGTTTCTCTGAAGATATTTAGGGAATAAATTGTGATGGGTATTCCAAACGAAACCATGAGGGTTACTCCCTATGTAAGAATGTTATGAATGCCTCAAGTTACCTTTATGTATTATGATTTCTATGAGTTATTCATAAATCTTATGATTTCATGAGGTATGTTAAAGTTCTTATGTTTTATGAGTAAATTATGATTTCATTGATTCTTATGTATACATGGACTAATGTTTTATTTCCATATTTTTATATCCTTTACTGAGCTTTTTATTATCATCCCATGTTTTTGAAATGTTTTTCCCAGGTCAAGGGAAAAGTACATGGTGTGATGATAGTGTCGAGGAAGTGTCAAGAAGGAATCCATGATTTATTTTAAATATGTTTCCTTTGATGGAAAAAAAATGAATACTATCTTTGATGTAACCACCTTGTTTAAATGTGGAATGTAATGCATGATTTATGATCTAATTCTCTAAAACTCTAAACCTGAAAAGATCCTCAATGTGTATTCTTGAACTAACTCAAGATTAAGTAATGTTTAAGGTCATGGCCTTATATCACACCACAATCAAGTACCACATAATAACGATCCCCAAATTTGAATTCACCTCAAGTAACCTACATATCCTAAATTCCCCAATGAGAAGGTACCTCAAGTTACTTACATAACCTAGATGCCCCGATGCCATTGTACCTCTATAAACACACACTGAACAGTTCCCACAAAAAAACATGGTTCCACACACCTAATACATATATAACGCATCAGATATGATTCCAACCTACTAACCAACACATGGTTATTCCATAATTAAATATTGTGTACCTGATGAACCCAAATTAGACATGCCAAAAGAGTCTATTCCAAAACAAAATAATAAACATGGATATGGTGAGGAAATACCTCTTACAGTCATTAGGGAACTAGAATACTCATCCCTCGGAAGCTCAATGACATGAAACTGGCCTAATGCCCGACTTCTTAAATCCTGACGTACTTGTGGTGTTGTATCATCCATTGAGCACTAACCTCATAGTTGGGTCCCACTATCTCTGACATTTCCTATCTATGCAGCTAAATCTTGGATAATGTCACTTGGTACAACTCTCGATCTAACCTCACAACCTTGAATCAGTGCCAGTGCCTAACATATTTCATTCTAATATGCCCTCCTATAGAACCTCTTGAGATAACTGACCTGAACACATGTCGGACGCTCTTTTGGATACCAATCACATTGGGTCTGAACATGTCATGGCTTCCCACACTAATATTAAATAGTAGAATATCTAATATGATGTGGTATGATATACTCTTTTATAGATTTTCTTATTGGGAATCATCTCAACCTATATTCCCTCTATCTAAAGTGTCTCTAATAAAATCACTTGAAGTCGTCACCCTTCTCAAACATTACTAGTCCTTCAAGTTTTCCACTGCTTTGAATGCCTGGTTCACCACCTATGAAAATGAGGATCACTTAAATATGTTTACTGACACCCTAATGGATGTGTAAACTATCCTCAAAGTGCATCACCATTGAGGTGTATTCAACTGCTATACTGGGTAAAAGATTGAGAATTCAGTGAACGTCACTGTGTCGTCCCTGACTGACATGTCACCCTACTAAAGGCTTAAGATCTCCAAAGATATCTCATACCTTAGTGTCTGCTATAATAAATTATCAAAGAACCTTACTGGAAGATCCTTCTAGGTGATTCCCTAATGACTTTCCTCCTAAACTTTCATGTCCCACTAGCCCTTTACTGGTCCTCTGATAATATAGGTTTCCAGTTTCACCCTCCTCCCTAGAGGTGTATCAATCTTGATAATGAGGCGGGCACTGTAACTGGAAATACCGAGTCAGATAATCCATTGATGGATCTACTCCCTGATGTATCTATCGATACACTAGATCAAATGTTTGAGTCTCTCTTAGAGTTGTTCAACAAGCATGTCCCAAGAGCTATCATGTTTGGAGATTATCCTGCTTGTACCAGAATCTAAACATGAGCATATCCATGAGAATATACTTCAAGCCCATTATTTTTTGGACCCTCAGGGGACTCAACCAGCATGTGATCCCAAAACACTAAACCATCACACACACAACGGTCCATCTGATCCATCTAGGAGGAACCTCGGGTATACTAGCAACATGGTTAGATAGCCCAAATAAGACATATATATTTCAAACACAAATAGGGAAACCAATAATAGGAATCACATCCACACTACCCTTTCCCTTTATAATATCAACCATGAAACATATAATCCTAGCCTCTTGACCTCCTTAACCACCCTCAACAACGATAAGAATAAAATATACTTTGATCTATGCTCATCCTGATGAACTACATCACCTCAGTCTAGCATCCACGACACCAAACCCGATTATCACTATCCCCCATACCACCCTACCTGCTTTATCTTAAAAGAGACATTACCATTTCATATATCAAATCATAAGTAATATATATATGTATCATCATATTCATTGATTCATTTCACAATACATAAGAAATTTTTATAGTTTCATGATTCAAATAATTAAAAAAAAATTACCATGTTCCTAGATAAAATCCTAAACAAGCGTACAATCATCACAATGTCATACCAGGCCAAGAATACTATATCTCATTCATATCTATACCAGGATAACAATCTCAATACATAACCATTAAAAATGAAATTCTATGAGAGCCACTCATGGTGGAAATCATATAAATCATAAAATGAGAAAAAGAATAACAATAATTCCTAGCCCTGGGAACTTGGTCTGTCCCTTATACATGGGGATGTATGTACCAAAAAATGAGCTATAAACCTAGTTACAAAAACACATAGTCTCATGTATACCATATCCCAAATAGTAGGAACATGAAAAAATGAAAATAATTTGGCATTGTTAGAAGCAAGCTAAATGCAGCTACTAATTCCCAATCAGGAACTAATCTAATACCACATATAGCATCCCCGACCTTATTAGTCACTCAAATAGTACTATCAGTTCGGGTTTCACTGGCCTGAGGTGAACCTCCTCAAATGAAAAAGGCTTCTGAATAGTATTGAGGGTGTAAAGAGGGTAAATTTAGGAGGTATACCCTCAGGTGTTGAAAATATATTAATGATCCAAGTATATATATATAACATACAATAGAATAATGACTCAAAAGATTCAAACTAGACCCACCAATGGGGGTTGAACAATCGATAACAATAAATTGTGGAAGCATAATTAAATAAGAAGTAAAAATAAATAAATATCCAACCATTACACAAGTAGAAACCAAAACAGAGCATGAATTAAGTTCATGTCATACAGTACAATATCTAGAAGTGGTCTACAATGGTTGTCCATAGTATCTACACACATATATTAAGAAAAAAGCTAAAAAATGCGAAAAAACTAAAATAGGTCTCCAACTAAGGTAGGAACCTCAAGGTCCCTATCCAATAACCCATGTAAAACAACTACAATGATCAATCTCTTGAACCAGGTTCATTACCCGAATGCAATAGCATAGAGTCTACACACATCTCGAATGGCCCATGTAGGGTGTGAGTAATATTTTTATTAGGGTATGACCCACATGTTCATACCTAATATATGTGTGTTTAAGCATGTGTGAATTATAATGAATAAATAAGAACCACATGTGCAAAATAAACAAAGGCTTCTCGAGTTCTCAACAGCCACCAGGAAGACATCACCTGCCTCATCCAATGATGGAAACCCTATAGAGGAGAGGATCCTTAGCCTATGGCCTAATATATCCCCTAAATTCCAATAGCCTAGGGAAAAATCTGGTTCCACCTAGAATAAGAAACCCAACACCTCATTTAAACTAACACCTTGTTTCCCAAATCAAGTCACTGACCTCCTGAAGGCATGCCCAAACAAAAGTAATTGGTCCCTCAAAACCCTAATAAAAAGCACTCATTGGCTCAAGCCTAACATCGAGAGGCACATCGATATCTGTACAAAAATAATAATCACCATCAGATCATTTCATCACATCATGAAGAATAGTGATCTTCATCTTCCCAAAATATTCTAGGATCAACCAACTCAATACGATGAGCCTCATCCCCCAACTGACAGCATCAATACTACCATCTGATGGTTCCTCACCTTCCCCATGGGTTTCTGTGGAAATAATTCCCAAACCATGTCACTAAGATGAAGTAATGGGAGACTCTACATAAATGATTAGTAAAAACCACCTCGTCACTAAGTCAACCTTTGTGAACATGATTCCAATCGGCACTTTGTACATCATTGGTGAGCAGCAATCACCAAATTAGTTCCTAAGACGCATCAATTGGATCCATGTCACCCTATAACAATGTTGGTCAAATCCAATGGCCACTCCATCCCATTTCACATCAGGTAAAGCTCGTAACTTGATGTCCTCACTGCCTCACACTGACATCTACAACACCCAATCATGTGATCACCATCACTCAAATATATATTCATCTAGGCCAAGCCAAATTGGATGACCACACCACTTTAATCCCAATAGAAAAATAACCTTAATCTCTCAGGACAAGCTCTTCTCGATCACATGGATCAGATCACAAGAAATTTAAGCATTTCATATATCTAATTCAACTCAAATTAAATATACAATTAAATGTAATTAATTTATACAATTCCAATTAAAAACTCAAATTAAATCAATAACACACCCCTATTTAAGTACCCAATGTAGATGATGACTTCCAAACCATCCTCGTATGATTAAATTTTTTCTAGGACTTCCCAAAGGCATCTAATGAGGTCATATGATCAATTTAACATTAATCATTCAATTTACTAGGGTCTCTCTCAAATATCTAAATAGTTCACTAAAAGTTGTACCCCCAAAACAACTATGAAAACCTGAATAAATTTATGAACCACCTACCATGGATTCATATACATAGGAACATATGGTATTAGCCTAAAAATACAAGTGATTTGGATGAAATAGACAATTCTATCAAACATTCTCAAAATAGGGTAAAATCACTCAGATGGATATAGCATTTTGTGAGGTGAGATAAAATATAGAAGCATGGGAGAGGAGAGTCTCACTGACGCAGTTCCAACACACCTAAAGGAAAATTAAACAAAGATTTGATGAAGGAGGGGGATCACAGTCTAGTAGAGGAATAAAATATGTGACCCCATTATTTTACATTCAACCAATAGAGGAAATAGGAAGAGGATGAAATAAATAGAAAAGAGAGGAAATCTGGTCATTTCACCTCTTTAATGAGTCTACACAGTTAGATCGAACATTTTTCCAAACCTTGAGGAAACTCTATGGAACATGATTATTAAGAGGAATTCCCCCACATGGTTATCCCACATGGTTATCCTAATAATGCATTAATTGTGCATACTATAGTGTGAATGTACTACTTATGTAGCACTACTCAGGTGGCCTAGCACACAATTTTCAAAACTATGCACAAAATGCATGGAATCCCTCTGCAAAAAACTATAGATCTTTACACATAGTTTTATTCCCCAATATGAATGGTTTTTCGAACCATATGGTATTAAAAAAATTCCTCAGAGTTATTTAGAAGGGGTTGAATGGTAAACCAAAACCATATGCCTAGACCTTCAACTCCTAAAACAAGCCTTCAGACCTCTGACACACATGAAACACTTATGAACACTCAAGTAACTATCCAAGACTCCACAAATTATTAAAACATGATATAGGTTTGATGAAAAATTGGAATTAAGTTCAGATGATCAAAAAAATAGGCATACCCACCAATTAAAAATTTTAAAAAGTGAGAACTTTTGGAACCACTCCAAAATACCCAGTTTGTTAAAATTACCCTAATATATTTTTTATAGTCTTTATAGATGATATTATTGTCTATTAAAAGATAATGTAAGATCATGATGTTCACATGTGAATTATAATAATACACTAGTGAAGGAGAAATTGTATCAAAGATTTAAAAAATTGTGAATTATAACTAAAAATTGATTCATTTTTGGGTAATATAATATCAAAAGATGGTATATTGATGGATCCATCAATTATATAGGCTATTGAATGTTGATCCATACAATCCATGGTGACTATGATTTTTAGTATTCTTGATTTATCTAGATATTATCAATGGTAAGTGGAGAATTTCTCATGAAAATCTAATCCTCTAAATAAGTTAACTTGATGGGTATCAAATATCCTATGGATAAATGAATAAGAGAAAATATCAATGAAATAAATGGAATATTATCCAATGCATATGTGATTAAATTACCCTATAGTAGAGATGAGTTTTTAATCTATATTTTTGCATTATATAAGGGATTTTTATTTTTTATTATGAAAAATTACTTCTTTGTAACTTATTCCAAATGAAAGTTGATATTTCCTAATAAAATTACCCAAATCCTGATTTGGAGTGAGATGTAGTAAATTTTTAATTTAATATATAGAGGAATTATATTTAGGGAGAAAAGTAAAATATATATATATGGATCATAAAATTTGAAATATTTATTCACATAGAAGGAGTAAAATATGTTCCAATGAATATGGTTACATCTTATTAAATATTATGACTGCTCAATATATTACCATCATGGGAATCAGAACAAGATGGATGATGATTTGATTTTAAAATATCATTGTTGTTGATCCATGATGAGGATCATGTGAGATCCAATATTTATGGAAGTGTGAAGGTTAAATTAGGAAATCCTGATGGAAGGGGATCATATTACCTTTCTCAATTGAATGTTCAACCATGTATCTAAGTGATGTTTAAGGAGTTGTGTAAGGAAGATGTAGAGATTCAAAAAAAGGATAGAAATGTTCCTGATTTATCCTTGATTATGATGGAATGACAAGGTGATATAGTCATGTATTTTTTATAAGCATACCATACTTGAATAAAGAAATGTTAGAGGAATCTCACAGCTCTTCATTATCTATTCATCTAGGGAGTACAATGATGTATAGTGATTATCAAGTTAATTTTTGTTGGGAAGGTATAAACAGATATATCTTAGATTTTGTAACTCAATTCTTGAAATGAAAACAAGTTATGGTTAAAAGAAAAATAACATTGGGGATTTTACATCCATTGCCCATAATAGAGTGGAAATGATAAAAAATAACAATGGATTTTGTTGTTCAATTACCCAAAATTTCTAGATGGAATAATTCTATATGTGTTTTAGTCGATCTCTATAAAAATTCAGCACCCATTATCGATATTATAGAATACTTATCACAGGATTTGGATGCAATGATATATATTAAATAATTGGTTTGGTTTTATGGAGCACCATATTCTATTGTGTTTGATTGGGATATGAGGTTTACCTCAATGTTAAAGAAATGAATTCATAAATATCTTGATATGGAGTAGAGTTTAAGAACTATGTATCATCCTCTAATAGATGTTAAATCTAATAAATAAAATCAAACCCTGGGTTATATATTGAGATCATGTCCAATGGTTCTCAATTATGGATGGGATAAACACCTTACTATTGTTTTTTTACTGCTAATAACTTTGACTCAAGAATTCATATGTATCCTTATGAATCCGTCTATGTAAATAAATGTGTATCTATAACGTTTTGGAAAAAATATGGATATTTAAAGCTATTGATACCTGATATGGTTGAAGAAATGAAATAGATATTAGATTAATTCAAAAAAATCAAGGAAGCTCGGAGTCAGTATAAAATTTATTCTAATATTTATTGGGATAATGTAGAAAAGAGGGTGATAAGGGGTTTTTAATAAATTCTCACCAGAATAATGTTGTGTGATTCTAATAGAAAGGAAAATTGAACCCCATGAATATCATCTTGTTTGAAATCCTTAATCGTAAAAAGACAGTAGCCTATCTGCTGGAACATCCACCAAACCTCTCTCAGTACCATTTTTTTATCCATGTATCTCTCTTCATGATGTACATACCTCACCACTCACATGTACTAAACTCATATTTCATACCACCAGATAAATATATTTCTTATTTGGAACAATCAGTGGACATTATAGATCATACAAAGATTGTTCTATGAAACAAGACCACTCACCTAGTCAAAGATTTGTGGTGAACCCACCATATTGAGGAATCTAAATGGTAAAATGAGCATATGATAAAGAATAATTATCCTCATTTTTTTGTATTATAGTAATTTTTTAGGGAAAATTTATTTTAAAGGGGTTTGAATATAAAACCTCAAGTTTTTATGAACTATTATTTTTCAAATAAATTATATTTAATTTATATCATGTGTTATATGAAACAAAAATTTAATAATTTGTCAAACTCAACACCAAGTTATTAATGCAGTACATGAAACACCTTGTTAGGACAGTGCTACATGCAACACTCAGTTTCCTTGCATTACACATGATATTTAGTTTTAACAAAACAATGATATATTATTAATATAGTTATTCAAACACAACCATTATAACCAAGTTAATAAACATAGTCATATGAGTATTAATTACTAACTTTTAGATATTAATTATAATATTCATATATAAAGGAAACATGTTTCTAAAAAGTACTTAATTTTCAGTAAATTTTATATGTTTTGAAAACACTATTTTCTCACAGATTGTTTTTATTTATTTTTGTGATCATTAATAAAATTAATTTTCCACATATTAAGATAATTAATTTGATTAAATAATCTTTATTTGTGAAATCACCCTATTAATATTCACTTAGGGAGAATTTTTGGGTTTTTTCTAAAAATTATCTTTTTTTATGAATAATGAAAAATATAAAATTTTAATTGAATGCTACTATTTTATTTTATTTATATATAAAGATAAATTATGTTTTAAATTATTTTTAAAGAAAAAGTGTTCAATTATAAATACAATAATCCAATTTAGTTCATTGAAATCAATTTCATATTTAATGTTCATATAAAAACATTATAGACATTTGAATATTTTTTTATGAAAACCTGCCTTTCTCATCATGTCTACAAGATTGATTTTAAATTTAATTTATCCACCAATATGAATCGAATTTAGAAAAATGGATCCCATATTTTTAATTATAATAATTTATTTTATCTAATAAGGTGAAAATTATTTTTGAATGTGTTAAATAATAAATATATTAAATTTTATTTATCGTGGTTAATGTAAAAATAGGTTTACCGTGGGTCAAACATAAAAGTATATGGGTTAAATGACATAGAAATTTTTCAAAACCCCATTGGATGGAAATATTTATACCTTACTCATTATCCCTTATATATTGATAACGTCCCTTTGGATTGTTGTGAGATGAAAAAAATTTAGTCTGAATTTTCTTTATTCAAATAATTACAAATGTGACACTCAACTCACTTATAAAAGGACACCCATATCATCTACATTTCACACCATAAAACCATTTTAGTAAAAAAAATAACTACCCATATCAAATTAAAATTTCCCTCCAATCATATTCAAAGCCTTTTTTCATACAAATATAACTGACAATGTATTTTGGTGAAAACCAAATGAGCAGACATGAAGAAAAGGAAACATTCACCAACAAGTATTTATGTTTTATTTCTTCCTAAACCTCCATAAATTTTAATTATAACACTATAATATAATAAAATAAATATATGAAATATGGTTTAATGTTTTTATGTAATTTTCATGAACTAAAAACATCTCCATATCCATCAATTACGTTACAAATTCATTGTTCATGTGTAGAGTGGACTACCGCCTTACGAACCGATGTAATTCATTTTTCTATTACCACATATGAAGGTTAAAAGTAATGGTGGATTTATTATTTATATATGAAATTTATAATATTATTATACTTTTCTAATTATTATATCATATATACATGCATACTCTACATTTTTTGGAATATGATAACTCTGTTCATGTGTACGAAGGACTACCACCTACCGAACCGATGTGATTAATTCATAATTTTCTTGGAATGTTATATGGATATGTTTAAATAAAATATTTTATATATATGAAATAAAAATTATTATTCACTTATAATATTTAATTTATATTTATTTATTTCAAACCAAAGAGAAAATAGAAATAACTTTGATCTGTATGTACAACCTACTCTCTCCATGAACAAATATCCTTAATTTTAAATCAAAAAATTATTTGGATTAATATATATACTTATATACTGAATATGTAGGATATTTATTTCATGGTTTACATGAATTAGTTTTTAAAATAATTATAAAAGTCATAGGACCAAAAATAAATAATAAAAACATATTCAAGATAAAAAGTAGTTACTATCAAAAATTTAACGTAAACATGTAATTTTTATTAAATGGGTAATTAAAGGTCATAATAAAATCATATATGGTATGATATATATAATTATTTTTCAATAATAGGTGAATAAGTAACTATTAATTTATTATACATGGTGTTTTAACAGGTACAATAGATTTCAAGACTTAAGTTAACATATGTTTTTCTTAATTTTATTTCCTTGAGATGTATGATATGTTATGAACCTATAATATTTCATGAGTTGTATATAAAATACCTTTAAATTTTAATATCATTAATTTTTTTATCCTAATTATGTTTTATTTTCTATATTATTTTATTCCTTTATTGGCTTACAATTAAATTTTTCAATGTGGTGATGATTTTATGTTACAGTCTCACCGTTTATCTAGATTATTTGTGATTATGTTCACGATGATAAAATATTATTATTAATATCTCATGAAACCCCATAATTTTCTTCTCCTATAGCTATTCATGATATATTAAAGTAATAATATCATTTTGACACTATTTGGTACTTAAAATAATTGAGGAAATATTTTTAATAAAATCTAACTATATTACTCTCTCCTCTCATAAATATATTTTCATCAAAAATTAATGTTTTCTACAAATGTTTTCAAAAATGTTTTACTATAACACTATGATTTTTAAAATGCATTTTTAAAAATGTTTTAATTTTTTTTAAATGTTTTTAAATTAATTTTTATGTCAATTTCCAATCAATTCCAATTTTACTTTTATCGAAATGTGAAAGGAATCTTTGTATTAACATGTATGGGATGAAAAAAACGTCCATCATTATGACCATTATTTAATTTGAAGATTAGTGTTTATGTTTTCAATGTTAATTTCAAAGAAAAAAATTAAAAAATATTGAATCATTAAAATGTTCTTTTTCAATGAGGAATGTTTACTTCTCTTTGGAAATGTTTTGAATAATCATTTAGAGCCATTTTACATATAATATGGCGTATGTTTATGTTACATATTCTTTAATGGTGTTATGATCCTTGAATACCATTTTTATTCATTTTATAAATGGTTTCTGTTTATGATTTCATGATGTCTATGAAACACATTTCTCTTCCATGTGTTATCCTGTTATTAAATTATTATAAAAATCACTACATTTTACATGGGTTAGGCGATGATGAAGTGAGGAAATGATTATGAAAAATGTATCGTTTATCAGTAAATGATATAATAAAATGGTTATGAAACCCTATTTGTTTCATGTATTATGATATCATGAATCTCATATGATCTTTTGGAATAAATAAATTTTTTTTCATTATGATATGGGTGGGAACTATATCTCCCACCAACGCATTGGATGAAGATTTTTATATCATGAGATATGAAAGACTAGAATTGGGAGTGAACTAGGTTAAATAAGGGAATTTGTCCACAATGATTGTTTGGGGAGTGAATCTTGACTGCTATGAATGTTTTTTATGTCACGACCCGCCCTCGGGGTCCGTGCCGTGACTACCCCAAGCCCGCCTTCCATAGGCCAGGGGCTGGCGACTAGCACCAAGGTGTAAATCCTGGTAAAAAGGGAAGGCATTGCCTTTGTAAAGTAAACAAACACCATAGAGTAAGCAAGCGGAAAGTAAACACTAAGTAAAAACAGAGTACAACTAAAAGTGCGGAAAAGTAAATGGGCCAGTATACAAACCCAAACTGAAAGTAAAGTACAACTCAAAAAGGGAAAACAGCAACTGTAAGTAAAAGCCGCTACACCGAGCTGTCCACTTGAGATCCCACCTGAAGGGTGGGTACAGATAGATCCACTGCTCCACGGGTCCCGTCGTCCGCTCCGAACACGTCCCGCCCAGTGGTCCACTTCCAGGTACCATCCTGCTCTGCAAGCCTCATCCAAGATCAACGCTGTCCGTCGTCTGCAACCAACACAACGTAGTGCGGGCATAGCCCGTGCAGGGGTGAGTATAAGCTACTCAGTAGGGACCCCGAGACCCCTGAAGGTCTCTCAAAATCCACAAAGGATAAATCACGAAGAAAGGTACAAACACGAAGCAACAACCGACACTGCTTAGGTATATGCCCATACATATACCTAAGTCATCAATTCCAACACGCTCCATCCTCCGAGCCCAAGTACAACTCAGTCCACACAGGAAAGTATACGTATTCCACACAGGAAAGCAAAACGAAATCCACACAGGATAGCACAACACAATCCACACAGGAATGCAACTGGATTCAGCTCACACAGGTATACTTCTCGAAAGACGATAAAGATGATCTCTGATCCATCTAAGTCGTCGGACCCACGAAGGATCGATAGGTAAATAACCCCCGCAAAAGACCCACACGGGATCGGGCCCACATAGGACCTGTAGGCGCTGGTTCACACAGGACCGCTGAGCACAAAGACCCACAAAGGATCGGACCCACACAGGATCGGGCCCACACAGGACCTGTAGCACTGATCCACGTAGGATCACTGAGTGCTATAGTCTTCATCGTCGAATCCACACAGGATCTTTGTACTGTCGTCGTCGCAGTCACAGTAGCAGTAGCTGTAGCAGTAGTAGTCACAGTAACAGTCGCAGCCAGCACTAGGGTTCCCGCACACAGCAAGCTCGTACAGGAGGGTCCACTCCACGAGCCGAGAGGCTGATACATCAACTCTCACAAAGTCCAGAGTTGATGTATCCAAAAGTTCCGTATCGTCAACAGGAACACAACGCAATAGACGGCGCGTCGATCGAACCCCCGGTCTGAGAGTTATTGGCTTTTTCGTCCTAGGGGCCCGGTTGGTTTTTAAGGAAAAACCAACCCGACCGTACTCCATCTGCGTCCAAACCTCGGGCGGAGTATTCCAAAAGATCCGTCTCACTAAGAGGAACACAACAAAGCTGACGGCACGTCAATCGGACGTCCGTAGCTCAAGATATTAGCGTTTCCGCTCCGAAGGCCCGGTTGGTTTCGTGAACGAACCAACCCGGCTGAACACAAAATATTCCGAAACTTTGGGTGCGATATACCGAAACGACCGTCTCGATTCAAGGATCGCGTATCTGCTGACGGTTCGTCAATCGAAGGTATGTGGCTCAAGTTATGGCCAAAATACCGAAGACGATTCGAAAACGGGGGGTCCGGGTCCGGACCGACCCGGCCCGGCCGGCGGCGGTCCGGCGCGGCCGGCGGCGGCGCGGCCTGGCGCCGCTGGGGTCACGCGCGGGGGGCAAGGCCCCCGCTTCCTGCTGGCGGCACGGCTTATATCCGCGCCTTTTTGGAGAACCGGCCCCCATCGTGGGGGCCTGCTTGAGGGAAACCGGGGGCCACCTGCCCCCCTCAAAGAAACCGCCCCCCCTCATAAATGGGGGGGGGCTTTAGAGTTGACCGGGGGAATTAATTTCCCCCGGTCTTTGACCTTCCGGCCGGCCCACTTGGCCGGCCGGTTTTCTTCAACGGGACCGGCAAAGCCGGTCCCCTTCCGGTCTCCGACACCGGCGGCCCGGCGAGCCGCCGGTCCTCTCGTCCCGCCGCGGCCCGGAATCGGCCGCGGTGTTCGTCATCCGGCGCGGTGCGATGGTACCACGCCCCTCCGCTGCGGCCCCGCTCCGATCGCAGCGCCTTTGGTTCCCTTCGACGCGGCGCGACGGCGTCGCGTTCGTGATGATTCTTCCACGGTGCGAAATTCCGCGTGGTGCGACGGCACCACACCATCTTGTTTCATCCGCAAGAGAAATCAACAAGAACAAAGGAGGGGGTTCGGCCGTGTTCATGCGGTCCGGCCCCCTCGCGTTAAACGATAACACATATTTAAATATCCTCACATTTGTCATGCTAGAACCACGAATGTGAATAAATAAATAATCAACATCAACCCCTACCTTAGGTTCAAGTTCAAGATCGTCAACGACCTGCGGAAGACAACGTCGCGGAGGTCGGGCGTCACGGTAGTCATTCGTCAAATCCGATGACGAAGAGGTACGTCCGAAGAGGTACGTCGTTGGCGAATCTTCGTATGCCGACGAAGGAAGTCCGAGGAGGAAGAGGGGTTCCCTTTCGTTGACATGGAAGACGTCGTCGATCTTCGGAAACAACGGGCTACGAAGATGAGAGGAGTGGCGTTCTTCGTCGGAGCTCGAAGGTTCTTCGCGTTCTTCGTCAAGGTTGAAGAAGAAGAAGGAGCTCCCAAAATCCTCTCAAGAAGGATAGAGAGTTCTAACCCAACAAAATAAGATAGAGTCTTATTTTATTCACAAACATAACAAATTGAATTTCAAAGGTTTGAAATTCAAATAAAATAACTCCAAATTAAATAACAAGTTGTCATGTCATTTAAAGAGGGGTTAAAGGAGTTTTGAGAGGAGATGGAAGGTTGGGTTTCGTGTGGGCCCCACCACACTATATCCTCCCAAGGGAGGTTAAGTGTATGTGGGTCCCACCTTTAACTTCCTTTGAGAGGATTTAACCAACAAGTAAGAAAAATAAAATGTAATCCACATTTCTATTCTACTTTTTATAATTCTCCCAAAAACTAACTTTCGTCCCGCTATAAATGAAACTTCGGAAAAGGTCTCCTTAAGCGAATATCGGTGCTACGAGTTCATCGGTGTCCTCGGATTTCAATTCCGAGCACCGGATCAAAAGTTAGAAATTCCCGCTCGTTCGTTCACTGAACGTACCCGATCCAAACTTCGGAAATTGATTCCGGGCACTCTGGGCCTCGGAATCAGGTGCCGTCAGAAACCGCGCTCTTGTAAAATTCCAAAGAAAATTAAGAAAAAATTTCCCTTGAATTTTATGGGTCTTTACATTACTCCCACCTCAGGGCTTTACGTCTCCATAAAGATACATCAAAAACTAGGGAAACAAATGAGGGTACTGAGCACGCATCTGAGCCTCCCGCTCCCATGTGCTCTCCTGGAGATTCCCGTGCTGCCATCTGATGCGCACAAGAGTAATCGATCGCCCACGTAGGACCCGATCCTGTCGATCCTCTATCTCCACTGGGACCTCTGTAAAAGTCGCCCCATCGTCAACGTCAAGCTCCCCATGGTCAATGATGTGCGTCGGGTCGTGCACGTATCTCCTCAGCTGAGACACGTGGAAGACATCGTTCACCCGGTGCAACTGAGGTGGTTGATCCAGGCGATAAGCCACCTCACCAATCCTGCTGAGGACCTGGAAGGGTCCGATGAAGCGTGGAGATAACATGCCGCCTCGGCCAAATCTCCGTATACAACGTCGAGGTGAGACCTGCAAGAAGACGTGGTCACCATCCTCGAACTCTAGTGGCCTCCGCCTCATGTCAGCGTATGACTTCTTCCGGCTCTGAGCTGTCCTCATCCGCTCCTAGATGACCTGGACCTTCTCTGTCGTGGCCTGGACCATCTCTGGTCCCACCAGTGCTGACTCCCCAGGGTCTGTCCATCACAAAGGAGATCTACAAGGTCGGCCGTACAACGCCTCATACGGTGTCATCCCAATGGTGGAGTGGTAGCTGTTGTTGTATGCAAACTCCACCAAGGGTAGGTGGTCCTCCCAGCTATGACCAAAGTCGAGGACACATGCGCGGAGCATGTCCTCGAGAGTCTGAATGGTCCTCTCCATCTGACCATCCGTCTGAGGGTGAAAGGCTGTGCTCAGACGTAGCTGCGTCCCGAACGCCTCCTGTAACCCCTTCCAAAGCCGGGAAGTAAAGCGAGCATCTCAATCGGAGACGATAGATGATGTCACATCGTGGAGCCGCACAATCTCCTGAACGTAGAGATGTCCCAAGCTCTCCACTGAGCCCTGCTCTCTGATGGGTAAGAAGTGTGCCGACTTGGTGAGTCGGTCAAAAATCACCCAGATGGAGTCGTGACCTCTGGAAGTGCATGGAAGTACAGTCACGAAGTCCATAGATATGTCGTCCCACTTCCACTCCGGGACCTCCAAGGGCTGTACCAAGCCTGCTGGTACCTGATGCTCTGCCTTCACCTACTAGCAGGTGAGGCATCGAGAAACGAACTCTGCTACTGCCTTCTTCATGCCTGGCCACCAGTGCTGTCGTCTGAGGTCTTGGTACATCCTTGCCACTCCAGGATGTACCTCCAAAGGAGAAGTGTGAAACTCTCTCAGCACTTCCTCTCGCAAAGCGACTGGTACCATGGTACATCCTCTGAAAAGGATGTCGTGCTCTGATCCAAGGGAGAAACCATCAGGTGCCTGTCCCGAGGATATCTGTGCATGCCGTGTCTCACAGTCATCGTCCTCACGTTGTGCCTCTCTGACCCGCTGCAGTAGTGGATGGGTGACTGTGAGAGACTGGAGGAAGGCTGCTCCATCTCTATCCACGAAGGATATCTGTAAAGAGGCTTGCTGCTCCGTCGCCTCCTCAAGTAGATGAATGCCCTTCCTCCTGCTGAGGGCATCGGCTACTACGTTCCCCTTCCCAGGAGTATAGACTATCTCAAATTCATAGTCCTGTAGGAACTCGAGCCATCGCCGCTGTCTCAGGTTCAGGTCCTTCTGCGAGAAGATATACCTGAGACTCTGATGATCGGAAAAGACTGTAAAGCGCTCGCCCATCAGGTAGTGTCGCCATGTCTTCAGAGCGAAGACCACTACTGCTAACTCCAGGTCATGGGTAGCGTAGTTCTGCTCATGCGGCTTCAACTGACGTGATCCATAGGCGATCACTGCCCGCTCCTGCATCAGAACACATCCGAGTCCGGTCCCTGATGCATCGCAGTAGACTACGTACCCTACTCCTTCCTCAGGCAACCTCAAGATAGGTGCGCTGGTCAATCTCTGTCTTAGCTCCTGGAAGCTCTGCTGACATCTGTCTGACCACACGAAGGGTTTCCCCTTCTTCGTCAAAGCTTTGACTGGTGCCGCAACTCTAGAGAAGTCTGGAACGAATCTCCGATAGCATCCAGATAGTCCCAAGAAACTCCGAACCTCAGTCACGCTCCTGGGTGGCTCCCATGCTAACACAGCCTCGATCTTCGCAGGATCCACTGCAACTCCCGCCTCAGAGATAACGTGTCCCAAGAAGTGGACCTCATGTATCCAGAACTGGCACTTCGAGAGCTTACAATAAAGCTGGTGCTCTCTGAGTGTGTCTAGTACAACTCTCAAGTGATAGGCGTGCTCCTCCTCAGTCATAGAGTAAATCAGAATGTCGTCGATGAAGACTACAACAAACCGATCAAGGTATGGCTGAAAGATCCTTTTCATGAGGGCCATGAACACTGCTGAAGCATTGGTTACGCCGAAAGGCATAACCAAGAACTCATAGTGGCCATACCAACATCTGAATGTCGTCTTCTGCACATCCTCGTCTCTGACTCTGAGCTGATGACAGCCTGACCTGAGGTCTATCTTCGAGAACCACTGTGCTCCCTTGAGCTGATCAAAGAGGTCATCAATCCTCGGTAGCGGATACTTGTTCTTCACTGTCACCTGGTTCAGGCGACGATAGTCAAGACAAAGCCGCAGGCTCCCGTCCACCTTCTTGGCGATCAAATTCGGGGAAGCCAAGGGTGAAACACTGGGTCGGATGAACCCCTTGCCCTGCAAGTCCTCCAACTGTACCCGTAGCTCTCGAAGCTCGGCGGGGGCCATCCGATATGCTGGAGTGGATATCGGGGCTGTCCCGGGGTACAAGTCAATATAAAAGTCTACCTCTCTACGAGGAGGTATCCCTGGAACGTCGTCGGGAAAAACGTCCGCAAACTGATCCACCACTGCAGGAAAACCAGGACTCCGCACGTCAACTGCTCCAAGGATGAGGCTAGCCAACTGATGAGTGATGGGTTGTCCTCTCCTCCGCGGAAGTCCATCCTGTGCTGGAAAGGTTCCCTTCTCGCCGGTGAAGGTGAACCTGCTCCTGTCGGTGCGTACACATCGCACCTTGCGCCTAAAACAGTCAATCTGTGCATGGACCGTAGATAGCCAATCCATGACCAAGATGACGTCGTAAGGCCTCGACGCTGCTACATGAAGATCCCAACCGAAGCTCTCGCCTCCTAGAGTGAGCTCACACTGCCGGAACCAGTGCGTAATCGTCGATTCTGCTCCCGTAGGAGTCTCTAGCCGTAAGGATCGAGCCAAAGGCTCTGTCGGAATCTCTGAGCTCCGAACAAGGGCAGCGGCTATGAAAGAGTGACTCGCTCCTGTGTCTATAAGAACTGCAGCAAGGGTGGAATAGACACAGATAGTACCTCGAATCATCTCAGGTGTTCCGTGGTCGTAGGCCTCTGCTGCCTGGAGCTGTGCCTGTCTCTGCCCGCCAGCTCCCTGTGGTCGGGGTGGACCTCCTGGTGGTGGTGGTGGCAGAGCCTCAAAGCGTCTCCCACCACCAGCTGCTCGTCCAGCTCCTCTTCCTCATCCACCTCCTCCCTGCGGACCGCCACGGTTGACCCTCTGCCTCTGCCTCGGTGGTCCCTCAACTGTCTGCTGCTCCTCGGCATGGCGGGTCGGGCAATCACGAGCCATGTGGCCCTGCCCGCCGCACGAGTAGCACTGTCTGCCTCTCGAAAGACTGGCTCCTCGTTGTGTGCCCCGCACCGCTGAGCCAGTCTCCTGAGGTCGTCTTCCTGAGGGTCTGGTCTGTCTGGACCCCTGAGTCATCCGTCGACTGCCTGCTGCAGATGACTCTGCCACGTGCCACCCTGCGGTGGGTCTCGGTGCTGGTGTAGACTTAGCAAGGAATCTCTCGATCAAAAGGGCCCGCTCCAGTACTCCTGTCTGAGTCGGTATGCTGAGGGAGATCAGTGATGCCCTGATCTCGTGTCTCAAACCCTGCTCGAAGGTCCGGGCCCGGAATAATGGGTCTCGTACCATGTCGGTCGAGTAGCGCGAGAGATCGGTAAATCTCGTCGAGTACTGAGCGACCGTCATGCTGCCCTGCCGCAGCTGAAGAAGCTCCTGGATACGCACCGCACGAAGGGTGGCTGGGAAGAACTCTGAGCGGAAGAGGCTCCCAAAGTCCGTCCATAGTAGAGATGCCTCATCGTGCACCTGGAGCATCAAGCTCCACCATCGTCCTGCTGCTGCGTGTAGTAGGCTCGCAGCGAGGATCACCATGAGGTCTGCTAGTGTCCTCACTAGCCTAAACACACGTACCACTGCCTCCAGCCAGTCCTCGGCTGCCTGGGGATCCATCTCCCCGCGAAACCTGGGTGGTCGCTGGCGCTGAAACTCATGCAGTGCGCTGAGACGACGTGCATCGTCAGCGGCTGGTGCTGGAAGCATCGGGGGCTCGGCGGGTAGAGCTACCGCTGGTGCCACTGCTGACAAAGGGCCCTGCACCGAGGCCTCGTCGCTCAGTGGGCTGTCGTCACACTCGACTCTCGGAACCCTAGCTGGTTGTCGTCGTGGGGCCATCCTGAAAAGGAAACAGGTGCGCCACGATCAGAACAGTATACCTGGTGAGCTGATATAAGTAATCACAAAGAAAACTTTGAAACACACATGCAATCAATGTTTTCGTGCATTAAGTCGGAAATCAGAAGTCAGGGTCCTGGTGTACGGATACGTCGGTCGCCGCACCAACACTGGACTCCCTGGACTGATAACCACACTCAATACGCTAAACATTATTGCTTCACATAGAAAAGATCAGAGTTCGCGGTAGAACCGAACTCCTTTGATACCAATTTGTCACAACCCGCCCTTGGGGTCCGTGCCGTGACTACCCCAAGCCCGCCTTCCATCGGCCAGGGGCTGGCGACTAGCACCAAGGCGTAAATCCCGGTAAAAAGGGAAGGCATTGCCTTTGTAAAGTAAACAAACACCACAGAGTAAGCAAGCGAAAAGTAAACACTAAGTAAAAACAGAGTACAACTGAAAGTGCGGAAAAGTAAATGGGCCAGTATACAAACCCAAACTGAAAGTAAAGTACAACTGAAAAAGGGAAAACAGCAACTGTAAGTAAAAGCCGCTACACCGAGCTGTCCACTGGAGATCCCACCTGAAGGGTGGGTACAGATAGCTCCACTGCTCCACGGGTCCCGTCGTCCGCTCCGAACACGTCCCGCCCAGTGGTCCACCTCCAGGTACCGTCCTGCTCTGCAAGCCTCAGCCAAGATCAACGCTGTCCGTCGTCTGCAACCAACACAACGTAGTGCGGGCATAGCCCGTGCAGGGGTGAGTATAAGCTACTCAATAGGGACCCCAAGACCCCTGAAGGTCTCTCAAAATCCACAAAGGATAAATCACGAAGAAAGGTACAAACACGAAGCAACAACAGACACTGCTTAGGTATATGCCCATACATATACCTAAGTCATCAAATCCAACACGCTCCATCCTCCGAGCCCAAGTACAACTCAGTCCACACAGGAAAGTATACGTATTCCACACAGGAAATCAAAACGAAATCCACATAGGATAGCACAACACAATCCACACAGGAAAGCAACAGGATTCAGCTCACACAGGTATACTTCTCGAAAGACGATAAAGATGATCTCTGATCCATCTAAGTCGTCGGACCCACGAAGGATCGATAGGTAACTAACCCCCGCAAAAGACCCACACAGGATCAGGCCCACATAGGACCTGTAGGTACTGGTTCACACAGGACCGCTAAGCGCAAAGACCCACACAGGATCGGACCCACACAGGATCGGGCCCACACTGGACCTGTAGCACTGATCCACGTAGGATCACTGAGTGTTGTAGTCGTCGTCGTCGAATCCACACAGGATCTCTATACTGTCGTCGCCGCAGTCACAGTAGCAGTAGCAGTAGCAGTAGTAGTCACAGTAACAGTCGCAGCCAGCACTAGGGTTCCCGCACACAGCAAGCTCGTACAGGAGGGTCCGCTCCACGAGCCGAGAGGCTGATACATAAACTGTCACAAAGTCCAGAGTTGATGTATCCAAAAGTTCCGTATCGTCAACAGGAATTCAACGCAACAGACGGCGCGTCGATCGGATGCCCGGTCTGAGAGTTATTGGCTTTTTCGTCCCAGGGACCCGGTTGGTTTTTAAGGCAAAACCAACCCGACCGTACTCCACATGCGTCCAAACCTCGGGCGGAGTATGCCAAAAGATCCGTCTCACTAAGAGGGACACAACAAAGCTGACGGCACGTCAATCGGACGTCCGTAAGTCAAGATATGAGCGTTTCCGCTCCGAAGGCCCGGTTGGTTTCGTGAACGAACCAACCCGTCCGAACTCAAAATATTCCGAAACTTTGAGTGCGATATACTGAAACGACCGTCTCGATTCAAGGATCGCGTATCTACTCACGGTTCGTCAATCGGAGGTCCGTGGCTCAAGTTATGGCCAAAAGACCGAAGACGATTCGAAAACGGGGGATCCGGGTCCGGGCCGACCCGGCCCGACCCCCCCCCCCCCTGGGTCGGCCCGAACCGGGTCGACCCGACCCGGGTCCGACATGGCCCGGCCGGCGGCGGCGCGGCCTGGCGCCGCTGGGGTCACGCGCGGGGGGCAAGGCCCCCGCTTCCTGCTGGTGGCGCGGCTTATAGCCGCCCCTTTTTGGAGAACCGGCCCCCATCGTGGGGGCCTGCTTAAGGGAAACCGGGGGGCCGCCTGCCCCCCTCAAAGAAACCGACCCCCCTCATAAATAGGGGGGCTTTAGAGTTGACCGGGGGAATTAATTTCCCCCGGTCTTTGACCTTCCGGCCGGCCCACCTGGCCGGCCGGTTTTCTTCAACGGGACCGGCAAAGCCGGTCCCCTTCCGGTCTCCGACGCCGGCGGCCCGGCGAGCCGCCGGTCCTCTCGTCCCGCCGCGGCCCGGAACTGGCCGCGGTGTTCGTCGTCCGGCGTGGTGCGACGGCACCGCGCCCCTCCGCCGCGGCCCCGCTTCGGCCGCGGCGCCTTTGGTTCCCTTCGACGCGGTGCGACGACGTCGCGTTCGTGATGATTCTTCCACGGTGCGAAATTCCGTGTGGTGCGACGGCACCACGCCATCTTGTTTCATCCGCAAGATAAATCAACAAGAACAAAGGATGGGGTTCGGCCGTGTTCATGCGGTCCGGCCCCCTCACGTTAAACGATAACACATATTTAAATATCCTCACGTTTGTCATGCTAGAACCGCGAACGTGAATAAATAAATAAATAAATAATCAACAACAACCCCTACCTTAGGTTCAAGTTCGAAGATCGTCAACGACCTGTGGAAGACAACGTCGCGGAGGTCGGGCGTCGCGGTAGTCATTCGTCAAATCTGATGATGAAGAGGTACGTCCGAAGAGGTACGTCGTTGGTGAATCTTCGTATGCCGACGAAGGAAGTCCGAGGAGGAAGCGGCGTTCCCTTTCGTTGACACGGAAGACGTCGTCGATCTTCGGAAACAACGGGCTACGAAGATGAGAGGAGCGGCGTTCTTCGTCGGAGCTCGAAGGTTCTTCGCGTTCTTCGTCAAGGTTGAAGAAGAAGAAGGAGCTCCCAAAATCCTCTCAAGAAGGCTAGAGAGTTCTAACCCAACAAAATAAGATAGAGTCTTATTTTATTCACAAACATAACAAATTGAATTTCAAAGGTTTGAAATTCTAATAAAATAACTCCAAATTAAATAACAAGTTTTCATGTCATTTAAAGAGGGGTTAAAGGAGTTTTGAGAGGAGATGGAAGGTTGGGTTTCGTGTGGGCCCCACAACACTTAATCCTCCCAAGGGAGGTTAAGTGGATGTGGGTCCCACCTTTAAATTCCTTTGAGAGGAGTTAACCAACAAGTAAGAAAAATAAAATGTGATCCACATTTTTATTCAACTTTTTATAATTCTCCCAAAAACTAACTTTCGTCCCGCAATAAACGCAACTTTGGAAAAGGTCTCCTTAAGCGAATATCGGCGCTACGAGTTCATCGGTGTCCTTGGATTTCAATTCTGAGCACCGGATCAAAAGTTATAAATTCTCGCTCGTTCGTTCACTGAACGTACCCGAGCCAAACTTCGGAAATTGATTCCGGGCACTCCGGGCCTCGGAATCAGGTGCCGTCAGAAACCGCGCTCTTGTAAAATTCCAAAGAAAATTAAGAAAAAAACTTCCTTGAATTTTATGGGTCTTTACATTTTAAGTGAACCCATTCCACTAAGATATGCTTTTTAATGAGCCTTGAATAATATTGAAATGTTTTTCTATGGATATGTGTATGCCAAAAATCAATTACCTATTCCAATGTCATGCTCTCATGGATTATTTTCATTGATTATATTATGATTCATCCCTTATTTTTTTCCAATCATTATTTGATGACTTTATATTTTTATCTATGATATGTATGTTATGGTTTTCAAATGTTATGCTCATGTTCTCATACACTAATTTCATGATATGATTACACATATCCCTTGTTTACCATTACTGAGAATATAGTCTCACCTTTTCTTCTGTTCCAAATCCCCAAGTTATGAAGAAATTAATTACATATAGTATTTCTAATAATGGTTTTAGTTATTAATAATATAGTGTAATTTGATATATTTTATATATGGACCGATTTTTATTTTATTTCCATACTTCCAAATACACTAAATAATTAAATTCATCATGGAAGTGTTTGTATAATGTAATTAATATGGATCAAAAATAAAATAAAATATATGAATGATAAGTATGGGTTTTTTATGAATCTTATTGTCAGTTCCAAAAAATATATCTTTTAATAATTATACATTTAGATATTTACCCCCATCTTTTCTAAGGCCTTCATTAGCATTGAAAAGTGAAAAAAATATAAATCATTGGTACATATAGAAAAAAACCAAAAAAATATATATCAACATTTCTAAATAATATCAAGATATATTATTTAATGAAAATTCTTATAGTCCACTAATATATAATCCTATAGACCCCATTCCCCAAGTAGCACACCAAAAAAATCAATAAGTGACACATTGAGAGATTGAAATACTGTTGGTTCTGTCTTTTTATTCTTAAGACATCCCACATATTTCAAGAATCCACCTCCATTAAAATATTGTACACAATGATATATTTGAAAAAAAATATAGTTTAATAATCCAAAAATGGTTGTAATACCTCAATCGTCAATGCCAGGAACATTTTTCTTATATTTGTCAGTAATAATGAAATCAGCATATACTCATATAGACTGTTCTAACTATTGAACATCGTACATGGTATGTTAGGAAGAATCACCCATTATTGATGATATCATAATATCATTTAAATCATAACGAACAATTTGTATCATATATTATGATCAAATAAATAATCTATATCTGGAACCATGTATCATTTCTTGATTGTTACTTTGTTCAAAAACAAATAGTATATAGAAAATATCAAATAGATATTATATTTCTTGAGGAAAATGATGATAGAACCCTAAAGGGACATTGTCAACTATATTAACCCCTTCTCATCTATATCTTCTATATAACTCTTAAACTCTATAATCTCCATAGGTGTTATCTTATTAGATATATAAGACATAAGATCTATGTCTGGAATGATCTAAACTATAAATCTACCCTATTGTCTAGGTTGTTGTCCTATAAATCCATGGGAATTATATCCTAAACATTGTGTACCAAAAGATTAAATACCACTTGATGTTTCTCCCCATAATCTGAAATGAGAAAAGTATCAATGGTTTTGATCCCACCCAGCTACAGCTTGCAAGATCCAACATGGAATCCCTATATATTTGACTCTCAAACATAATCCTAATTAGCTCCCTCAATAAAGGAAAAAAACATGTATAAATGGTTGAGGTTGAAATGTTATCAATATTGAACTTGAAAATCCATATCAAGGATCATGATAAATATTCCCATCTCCAGTATAATAAAATATCAAATGATTCTCTATCCACTATCACTAAGGAACAATTCCCTCACTTATGAATGACCTCAGATCACAACCCTAATGGAATATTTATTAAAATAATTACATATATAAAATTGATGTGTATTCTTAAAATATATAATATATATGATGACACAAAAGAGTGTGATATTAATGTATTGAATAAATTGGATGATAATTTAGAATCTATGAAAACCATACCTTGAACCAACCCCCAAACATTGTGTCTATCTACTTACCTTATAAATAGAGGAGTATAAGGAACTCCAAGAAACCTAATTCATGTGGAACATACTCCCAAATAATCAACAATAAATTTCTAGATAACTATACTAGGATTTAAGAAGACCATGCCTACAACATTGATTCCACTACATTGAGTTACATCACCAGGGAGGAAGGGATAGAGTGAAACTGTGAATACCCTATACAACACCCCCTAGAAAGAATTATAGAATTAAGGATTATTATATCCAAATGAACCACTACTAGTTCCTCTAGTAAAAAAACTTCATGATCCTCTTCCCACATTCCAAATCCAATCTATGATGATTGTCTTATTCAAAACTCCTAAAAATGTTATCAATATGAAAATTTGTACCTGAACATGTATTTTATATATGAGATTTTCCTCAAAATATCTAATGAGGTATGTGAGTCTATGACATCCTATAAATATACTAAATATCATCTTTTAGTAATATCACTACATTGAAAAAAAACACCTTTGAATACACTTCCATAACATTTATGAATATCACTAATCATTTTAAGTAAAAAAATACTAAGCATATACTCCTGATGTACAATAAAATTTTATCATAAAAGTCTCACAACCCAAGCTCTCTCCTTATAATCATCTACCAATTATCAGGGTAATTATGAAATTTTGATATGGTCAAAATCTTTTAATTTCCATTTCCTTATTTCCTTTTACTTTTTTTATAGATTACACACATGTGGTTCGGTTAAGTAAAATTTTATTTAAAATTTATTGTTTAAAGATATTTTAAATGTTGTTATTGAAACTTTATTTAATTAATAACATATAGTAAAAATGATAATTAATAATTGGGAAAAATAAACAAAATATCATTATTTTGTTAGATAAGACAAATCCACCAATTTTTATGCGAATAGCCATAAATATTACCACTAACACTTTAAATAATTATCAATTATTTGGAAACTTGGGTAACCAAATAGTGTAAAACACATAAATGGAATATAAATCCTAAATTCCAAATATAATGAATGAAAAAACACCATAATTCTATTTTATTATTTTAGTATAATTATATAAATTATATCCAAAAAAATTACACCAATATAGGGTAAATAACTCAACTGTAAAAAATATCCAAAAAATATTCCCTTTATGTATAACATGGCCTTACCCTTTATGTGGGTAAGTTAATACAATAATTAATGTGCATAATAAGATATTAAATCATTATATCACAATTATAACATTCATAAATAGTAATGTGTATGAAAAAGAAATAATTTATTATATGAATTTATAATGTATTCACTTAGATCACTCTGAAGTAACTATACCAATTCATTAACTCACATAAAAAATGTATTTCTATATACTAGAGGCTACCAACTAGTAGTGGGGAAATCATAATATCATTTGGTGACTATACTCGCAATATCAAATTACAATAAAGTATAGTGGAAGTAACAATATGAATAGTCAAGCAATAATTCACTATAAAAAACATTATATTAAAAAAATCATGAAAAAATATACAATGACTAATTATATATCAAAATTATTTGTGTGAATGTTACAAAAACCATTTATAAAAATAAAATATTACTCATGGGTAGATCTTTTACATCAAGGTCCAAATATAACCAAATTAAGAAAAATTTGGGAAACCCCCAAGATAGTCAAGAGTCTTGTCTTAGTCCAATATCCCAAACTCTACATCAACTACTCCAATCATTAAAAAATACTAGGTACCTTTATCTTATCTTTTACTAAAACTATAAAGTCTTATTGGGTACCCACGGTAGCATAAGTATGGTGTGATTATGACCCAGTAGGCCACCAATAATGGTTTCCCAAAAAATATGTAACCTAAAAAAAGTATATACTATAATGACATAAAAAATAATTGAGTAAACAATAAATAAATCACTTTCAATCCTTGAGCTATATGGTGACACTGAAGAATGATAATACCTACTTTTTCCAATGTTTAATATCTTTGAATAGAATATTTAACCACCAATGGGGACCAAATCCTTCTTTAACCCCATTAGAACATCATAAACATGGAATCATGTCATTCCATAAATGCTTTAAAATGACTATCATGTGAATACATTCGACATCGTAACCATTAGAATATCACCTAGGGGAAACCATGCTCTTCACCAAACCCTTTACAATACCACCCCAAGGAACCACCTATTGCATCTAAACCACTAAAATATTACCAAGGTGGAACCACATCTAGCCCTCAAACCATTAGAATATCACAAAGTGGAAATGACATACCAGTCCAAATCCTTTATAATATCACTCAGATGGAACCATGTCTACCCATGGAAATATTATATTATCAAAAAAGGGGAACCAAATCCTACCACTAAACCTAAAACATTAATTAACATTTAACACATTTCACTCGTTTAAAAAAAATATTTCATTCCATATGAAAAGAATTTTCATGATTAAAAAAATAGATTACTTTTCATCAAATCAAAAATTTACTTTTATGATTCCCCTAAGGTTTGAACCTAAATTCCAATTTTCATCAAACCATGTAACACCTCTCATTCCATGAAATTTTATTGGCATTACATTATTCAATAGACTATTAATTGTCGAAATAAATTTTTTTTCTAAAAAATTTATAAATATAAACAACTTCTTAATGTATTAGGTTAGAAATGATTTATTATGGCATAGAATCACATCATATTCAAATAGAAAAGAAGTGATACATTAGGGATAACATAGGGAAAACATAAAATATTATAGAAGAAAGATACTCATTGAATACATACAACTAATCTGATCATAATTAGAATGAATCAGATATTCTAAAACCCCATTAATATAGAATAAATTTTTACAACCATAATTATAATTTGAAATCAAAAAAGAAACTTAGAATAAATTAATATAGAGTTATATATTTACCTTTAGTAATCACTCAAAACATATGGTTTTTAAATTAAATGAGGAATCAAATAGATCTCACTTAGTGATGAAATAAATAATGAGGTAAAATATTTAGGATGATTCTGATACATTATATACATGAAAAAACCTACTTTCACCTTTAATATAAATTTTAATCATTTATTTAATATTTTTTAGAATTCGTGAAAAAATCAAAAAAAATAAAATTTTAACAATCAAAATTACTTTAATGTGTTTTCAAAGGACCCATACATATAAACCATAAAAAATTTCTATGTTTAGGACCCTTGTGTGTGAAGAATATCCTATTATAACCCATGTATTTACTTTTATGTATCATTATTTAATGAATTTTTACTCTTATGTAAACATGGTGACTATGGAGGTACCCTTACATATATACTTATCAATTTTCTAAACACTAAATATAGTTTCTTTTATATATATGAATTAAACATTTTTACATCAATAGATTACCTTTATACATCAAGGAATTACTATGATGTTAGGAGAGTTTAAATTTAATTATTTCATTAGCTGTTGATTTAATTTTTACAATACAAAGACCCCAACACTTTGGCATTTCATCATCATAAAATATAGAAATATTTATATAGATATACATAAAAGTACACCAGAAATAAAAAATATTGGGGATGGAAATTATGTAAGCCTAGGGAATCATCCCTCACCAAATCCACACCCTCAAAAGTAAGGAATCCCAAACAATAAAAAAAATTGATCTTCTTGGGTGCTCTAGGATGTATGGAAAAATTCCTCATTATTATCTTCTCACCAAGTGTGACGAATCTCCACCAGATCATTCATAAGATTCTTAACTCTCAGGATGATGTAGATGATGGTATGTGGTGCGGTGGTACTCTAGTCGATACAGTAACAAATAATAATGGAATTAGTCTACAAGGACTCCAAGCATAGTTCCCTATCCTAAATTAATAGAATAACATTTATAAGAAAACCCCACTCTTTATCTCACATTAAAACATTATTTATTGCATTATATTTCAATTAAAACAACTAGAATGATTAAGATATCTATTTTCTTTGGGAACTAGGTACATAACATAAAAACATAAAACAAGGAATACATCATTATTTTTGAAAACCTCCTTAACAATTTCATAATATTTCTTCATAATTAAAACTATATAGGATAACCTAGGGATATACATAATAAAGGGTTATATATAAATGCAAATAAAAGAATAAACATTAAATAATATGAAGGAGATATTAAATGTTATAAAATATTCATATCAATAGGGTAAAGGGGGTGAGAATCATAAACATGAACAGTCAGAGATGAAAAAACATGATAACAAAAAAAGCAACAAGGGAAATGTAGAAGCAACATAAAACACTTCATAACAAACATAGGTTAAGTCCAACTTCCAATACATCATGATGAAAAATGTCCCATAAAGGAATCGTGATTACTCCATGTCCTAATATGACATCTCATGAGACTAATAATTACCCAAGGCACTAGATTGCAATATAATTCTAAGCACACCCAGTAGCTTTATTTTATTCTAAATATCAAGTGTTCTACATAGATCATACAAAATAGATCAATTTTTAATCACTTTTGATTCCATGAAAAAAGAGCATGGAATAAATTCTTGTATTTCCCTAATAAAATTAGTAAATCGTCACCAAGGTAAACATGATTTTTATAAAATGGGTATGGGTATTCTCTACACAATTTTTTTGGCATCGAAAATCACGGTGAAATTTCTTTAGTGTAATAGTGTCACATAATGATTCACAAAATTAATTAATGAGAGAGGAATGGGTCTCTAATAGTTTTTATATAAAATGTATTATAAAAAAGAAAAGTACAATAATATCTCAATAATCTCAATTTTAAATAGAAGGTATATGATATGAAGAAACATGAATAACGAGGTTAAGGTGAGGATCATATACCTTAAGAGTGTGACTCCAAATTATTTGGGTGGATTCTTGAGAGCTTGGGGGAACCTTGGAAGTACTCTAGGGAGAATAGGGATGAGTAAGGATGTTATAAAATTATTTTTAGTGAACATAAATGTGAGGATGGGTGGGTTTATATAGGAAAATAGTGGTGAATTCATTATCATTTCTCGAACATAGGTTTTGGACTCTATGTAACAAAATATACAATACCAAAAACCATCCAAGGGGTTTTCCCATGGTTTCTACCCAAGAGTGGTGATTTTAATTATTTTATAGTGGAATGGGATGAATTTATTAAAATAATACCCTTTATTATGTTGAAGTGAGTCGAACTCTTAAAGAAATGATTTTAAAACCTTAAAATATATTAATGTTTTTCAAGGATTCATAGAGAATTTATAAAATTAATGAAATAAAGATAAGATAAAATTATTTTAAAGATAAAACATAGTATTTATGGTGTATACCCTTTATAGTATTTATTACCTCACTTTTTGGTCATTATAATTTCAAAATACACACATTATATATATACCGAATATTATTTTATCTCGAGAATTGGACTGTCTCTGAAAATTATGAAAATTAACCATTGGATAATATTGATGTTCTAATTCAAAAAATAATATTTACTTTAACAAATTAATTTTTTAAATATGTTAATATTAACATTTAAAATTAAATCAACATTTATTGATATATGATGGGGTTTTTGACAATAACTATTTTCAAACTCTTATAAAAATTTCATTTGAATTCATAAAAATTATTAAATCATTTAGATTTTATAAAAAATATTTTAATAATAATATTTTATTAAAATACTATTTATTTCAAAAAATAATTAATTCATAAATTCTATAATTGAATTTTAATATCACTCATGAATACATTTTTTGTTTTATTGAATCATAATAAAAATCATTTATAAATTATAATATGAAGTAAATATAACCATTTAATGTTCAAACTCATCTTTTTAGGGTCTTGATTCATATCCCATTAATATACAAGATAAATCTCTAATGGAATTAAATGTGATGGTTAGAATTTCATGGGGTGGTTCAGTTTATATGGTTTGAGTTGTGATCTCAATGAGACTGAACTTCTCCCATAAACAGTTCCACTCATGCTAATGTTATTGGATATCATCTTGGACTGGTTCAAGGTAAAATCCCAGAGATTCTATCTCACTTAGAAGATTTGATAAATTTTCTTTATAGGGTATGGTTTTACTAGTTTAGGCAATCACTTCCTTTTTCTATTTCAATTGGATTTGTTAAAAATCAATATTTATACTAATAATACGATCATTGTTCAATGGTTATATTATCACGGGTAGTGATGCTTAATTTCTTTTTAAATATAATCGGATATAATAAATCCCTAAATTTTCATGTGTTTTCTATAACCATATTACATAAAAATAAATTTAATTAAATCATAAGGGGAATTTTATTAATAAGAGCTCGGGTCATTACAAGATTCCCCCCTCCAAAAATTTATCCCTCAAAATTTTCAATTCCCATACTAAAACAATTGAGGATAACTCTTTTCATCACATAATTCAGTTACACTAACACTAAATCAAACGTAGTGTTTATCCTTAGTACTTTGACCCAGTGAATTATCTTATTTCTTTTAACTTCTTCTCTACAATCTATGATCTCCACATACTACTCTTTATATAAGAGATCATTATCCCACAGTTCCACCTATGGATTGAGTAAATTTGAATGGTTTGTTATTTACTTTTTAAATAGGTATACATGGAAAATATCTTGTACATGATATAGGTTAGTTGGGAGTTCTAGTCGATATGCCACGATTCTGATGTGTTCAAGGTTCTCAAAGGGGCTGAAGTATCTTGGACTAAGCAATACCTTCTATCCAAATGTCATGAAATTTTTCCATAAATATATGTAGAGGAATTCCATGTATCAAACCTAAAAATCTTGGTCTCATCAATGATTTTCATCATATATCTTATCTCAAATTTGATCATCCTTGATTTTATGTTGAAAATTCTTAACGGTTTTTACCATTTCCTCGACCATTTCAGGACCTTGCTGTTTGTGTTCCCCAACTTCATCCCAATATTCCAGGGTTCATCAACTATTCCAATAATGTGATTAGTAGGGATCCATTTCAATTATTTATTGGAAAATATTATTGTATGATAACTCAAACAAATTAAGGTGTTGATATCATACTCATTTGAGGTAAATTAAGCCTTTTCGCAATATGTTCTCAAGTGTCTTGATAGTATCCTCAGATTGGCCATTAGTTTTTTGGGTGATAAGACATGATGAAGTTGAACTCTGTATTTGGATCATCTTGGAGACTCTTATAGAACATATAGGTAAATCTTAGATCTCAATAAGATACAATTAATAGTGGTGTTCCCTATATCCTCGCCACCTCTCTAACATATATCCATGAAATTTTATCAAGTGATAAGTCCCCTCAAATCTCAATGAGGTATGAAGTATTTGTATGATGATCCACCAAATCCCATATAATATTTTTCTTATTTATGTCTCTGGAAGACAATAAAAAATTTCCATGGTGATGTTTTCCCATTTCCATGTTTGTATGGGTAGTTTTTGCATCATTATCATGGATTGTTTCTCTTTCCATCTTCACTTGCTGACATGAAAGACATCATGATTTATATTATCCTAAATCCTTCTTCATATTTCCCCACTAATAATATTCTCAAATATCTTAATAAATCATTGTGCTTCCTAAATTTATAGAGAAGGTTGAGAAATATACACCATCCAACAACTTCTTCTATAATTCAGGATTTTATAGTAGACATAGTCGTGAATCAAATATCACAAATCCATCATCATTAACATTGAACTCCAAAAAATTACCTTTTCTTATAGTTTTTTATTTATTCCTAAATCTCACATAATATCTTTGAGAATTCATTATCATATCAAAATGGAATGTTTGGGAAATCATTTTTGAAAGTATTGATTATGTTCCATACTTTATGATTCTCATATCTATCCTTCTTAATTATAAGATTATTGGAACCCTATCAATTATCATTAATGATTTAATTAATAGGTCCTCTATAATTAGAGTGTACTGTAATTAACACTTTCCTATTATGGTAGTGAATTGATCAGTCATAGGACTTGATCATCTCTAACCATTTTCATTAGAATGTATTCAACTCTTTATATGTGAATATATATTTGAGAATTTTGTGATCCCTATATATTGCATACTTCTCCCGAAAGGGATAATGCCATCATATTTTCCAAGATAAGATCAATATAGAAAAGTCCAATTAATTTTTTGGGTAGTACTATTAAGGAACATTAAACCACCTTGAAGCATTGTTTATGACTTTGTCATTCTATATTAACACAAAACCCAATCCATCTTCAAAGCATCGCAGAATACCACAAAAAGTTCTACACTTTTGGGTCATGTGAGTAGAGTTGCAGAGCTAAGAGTATTTTTCAACTCTTTAAATATCTCTTTATATTCATCATTATAATAAAACACAACTCACTTCTAAGTTAACCTGGTTAGAAGGTTTCATAATCATAAGAAATTTCTCTGAAATTGATGATAGTACCCATCTAATCCAAGGAAGCTACAAATATATGTCATGGATGTCAGCCTTGACCATCATTCAATTGAATCATTCATTGAAGGGTATATAGATATCCCATTTCTTGAGAAAATATTACACAATAATGAGACATCCATCAACCAGAGCTCGCATCTTTTGTACTCAGTATAACAATTTTCCTTTGGTAAGGTCTTTATCACTTTTGTCAGATTCTCCTCATGCTCCTCCTTGGTTTTGTAGAATATTAGAATATAATATATAAACACTACAATAAAGTTATCAAGGTAATATCAAAAGAATAAATTTATCATTTCCATGTAGTTTTTTGTAGCATTAGTGAGTCTGAATGGAATTACTATGAATTCATATTGTCTGTACCTTTTATCAAAATCATTCTTCTGGATATCCTCTTTCTTTACCCAAGCATGTTTATATCCCAAACATAAATCTACCTTGGGAAAGTATTATTCTCCACACAAATGATTGAACAATTATTCTATCCATGGTAGATGATACACATTCTTTATCATGATCTTATTGAGCTCTTGATAATGAATGAAAATGATAATTGGCCCATCCTTGTTCTTGGATATGAGGACTGGTGCACCCAATTGTGAAGCACCTGGTCCTATTAAACCGTATATATATTCACATATAGTTGTTTCATTATCTTCTAAATTTCTACGACAACGATTCTATAGGGATTCTTGGATAATGGAAATTCCTAGAGTATAATCTTGATTTAAAATTCAACATCTTATCATAGAGGAATACTATTAAATTACATGGGAAACACATAAGAATGTTCCATCATAATGTGCATGTCTTCAAGGATGAAATTTTATTTAGACTCAATCTTTTGAGATAGATACACTTTATCATAGGAAAATAATACCCATGCTTGAGATATTGGTGCAATAGATTATTCATCCTCATCATTTTACTTCTATAGAATCTAGGGCTGATTCATGATACGATGAATGATTTCGTTCTTGTGAAAATTTATGTTGGTTCTATATTGGGAAAGATAATAAATTGACCAAAATTTTATCAAATTACACCAAAGGGAGTATTAAAAGTTTACTTGGGATTTTTATCCCAAATATTTTGATAGGGTAGGAGTTATAAAGTTGGGATAAAATAATTCCCCTATTTTATATTTTCCCCGATAAATCTACTTTCGTTCATTATGGTGGTGTTTTAATAGTTATACTAATGTTCCATGATATGAAGGAAAACATAGAACCATAATAAAAATTAATGTTCACTTTTATTGAATGAATAACTAGTGTACTTGTCACTACTACTTTTTCGGGATCCACCTTAGCAGTTGTGAGATAAAAATATCTCCCTTTCTTCCTCAAATGTTGTTGGTTGTCTTTAAAAATTATGGAATTAGTTCTTTTTTTTTAAAGTTACATTCTAATGTATAGTTTATGAAATGATAAATGTGATGAGGTTTGACTAAAGTATTTATTTCCTCTATCGCATTGGTGGGTTTCTTCAGTCAATAATATCTAGCTAAGTTTCATTCCTTCCCACACCTAAATAATATCATCATTCCCCATATAAAATATATGGGGTGTGTCTTTCTACACCTTTGAGAAGTAAGATGTTAATTTTTTTGGAACTATTATATTTCTCCATCAGATCGCTAGAATGAAACACCTCTTTCTAATTCTTATCCCCATGATACCCTTTATATTCATTGATCTCTATTTCATCTTTCAGGGAACATCAGACAATTTCCACATAGCTATCAATGTATCGGATCGTTAGGGTTTTCATAGAATAGGTTTTATCCCACCAAATATGTTTTTCACCTAACATTCATGGGAAACAAAAAAATCTATAGTCCTATCATGCTTGTATTGTGATGTTTTCCTCATATGACCTGGAAGATTCATTGTCTTCTTTCTAAAGGGAAACAAAATACCTTTCCATTTTATTTCATATAGTGTGTGTATAATATTTATCAAAAATAATTTTCTATAATTCCCTCCACCCCTTATCATTGATCTCTTCCTTAATATTCATATTCATGATAAAGGTCCACCACTTATCAACTTATCTCTCTGTATTATAAACAACTAGTAGAAAATTATATTTCTTATAACATTGAAGGATGGGAAAGATCATCTCAATGGATTTGATCAATTTTTATATGATTAAGGGATTATATGATCCATTAAAAGTCGAATGAAATTGTCTCATAATGTTATCAATTGTAGCATTTTCATTCATAGGGGGATTTTTGTGATCCTCCTCATCTATTATTCTATTATGAACCTGAATCATCTGATAGAAAATATTTACATTGTTTGTGATTACCACTCTAACTAGGTAGGGTATCTTGTTGGGATAGTCATTACATTTCCCATCACATTGATTGTTTACATGATTACTGCTATTTCCAACCATTGGATATAATAAATAAAAAATTATGGATGATTATTTTTAAACTATTAAACACATAAATCTGAATCCATTGAAAATAATAATATAACATATAAATTACATGTATTTACTTAACTTGTAAATTTATAGATTTAAATATATGTTATCCATGATCTATTTCCCAACATATTCTCTTATAGGAAATTTTTTTGGTTCCCTTAATAATGGTTCATAATGAGATTATAAATTTACCAAAGCATATCCCATGAGAGTGTCAAACTAGCTGTGTAGAAAAGACTATTTTCATGCACCATTTACTATTCGATTCTAGCTCCATGTGGTGTTTTTTGGTTTTACCCCTATGTGCATCTATTCAAGATCCACATACTCTTGTAGTATCCAAAAATTGATGTATTTTATTTTTAAACCAATTATTCTATACTTAACAAAATTTAGAGATGTTTTATTATAATTAGCCTTATCCCGATGGATTTTAGAAGAGTTTTCTAATACTAATCCTAAAAATAACTAAATCTACTTTTGATACCATCTTTGAAATCCCTTCTCTTTATGTTAAATTAATAAATGATTTATAACATAATATTACACTTAATAAACTAAAAATATTGATAATTATAGTGTCTTTGGTAATTTGGTACATTTCCTAACAATGTTAAACATTGAATACATCATCTTTATCGAAAACCTCCTTAACATGTTTATAATATTCATTTATACTTAAAACTGCATGGGATAACCTGGGGATATACAAACAAAAGGTGTGACCCATAAAGCCAATTAAGGAAATAAAAATGTCATAACATGAAGTATATAATATATTATAGACAATATAAATAACAACGGGTCATAAAAGGAGTAAAATTCATAAACATGAACAATGAGACATGATATAACATTATAATCATAAAGCAACATGGGAAATGTGAAAACAACATAAAACACAACATCATAAACAATTGTTAAGGAAAAATATCAAGAAATCATGATAGAAAAAGTACCATAAAGGAATAATTTTTTACTATATATCCCAATATTAGGTCTTGTGAGACTAAATATTACCCAATTCAATGGAGCACTATATAATTTTGGGCAGACCCATCATTTTTATTTCATTCTCATGACTATGAGTGCCACATAGATTATACAACATGGATCCATTTTTTATCCATTTTATTTCTTGATAAAAGAGTGGGGAATACATACATTTAAGTCCCCAATCAAATATTTATAAGTGTATAAATGTGAAAACCATTGATATAAAATGGGTATGGGTATTCAGTGCACGCTTTTTAAGGCATGGAAAATCGCAGTGAAATTTCAGCAGCATAGCGATGCTTCTTAAAGATTCATAAAATGTGTTAATGATATAATAAGGGGTATCTAATAATTTTTAATTAAAATGGATAGTAATAGGTACATGTAAAAATATATCCCAAAATTATGAATTGGAAATATAAGGCATAACATTGTGAAGATACTTGAATAAATAAGAGAAAGTGGGGATCCCTTAACTTGAGAGAATGACTCCAATTTTTTGGAGGGGCTTAATGGGATCTTGGGGACACAATGAGAGGACTCTGGAGATATGATATTAAATTAAGGATCTGGTAAAAGTATTTTTAGTGAATAGAAATGGGATATTGACTATGTTTATATAGGAAAAGAGTGTGTAATTCTTTATCATTTCTCAAATAAATGTTTTGGGCTCTATATAATAAAACAACCAAAACCAAAAACCTTACCATGGTTTTTCGCATGGTTTCAATAAAATAGTGAAAATTTTTAATATTTTATACAGACAGGGGCTGAACATATTAAAAAATATCCCTTATTTTGTGAAAGTGAGTCGTTCTATTAAAAAACAACTTTAAAATCATAAATTATATTAATGGTTTAGGAGGATTCAGAAAGGATTTATAAAATTAATAAAATAAACATACAACAAAATTATTTTATTCTCAAGAATCGAATTGGTCATGGTTACCCTTTATAGTATTTGTTACATCTCGTTTGGGTAATTATGATGTCATAATATAGACAATGTATTTATGTGGTATTTAATTTTTGCTGAAAATTTTGACTATCTCAGAAAATTAAGAAAAATTCACCAATTGATAATTTTCACTTTCTGATTCAAAAAAAATTACACTCATTAAATAATTTTATAAGTATGTGTATTATCACTTTTAAAATGAAATCAACATTTTTTGAGAAATGATAGTTTTTCTAACGATAACAATTTTCAATACCTTATAAAAATAACATTTGACATCATAAAAATTATATAATCATTTTTATTTAATAAAAAATATTTTAATAACAATATTTTAATACAATATTATTAATTTAACGAAATCCATTAATTCAAAAATTACTTATTTTAATTTGAATATATGCAAAAAAATACACTTTTTGTTTTATTGAATCAAAATATAAATCATTTATAAAGTAAAAAATAATAATTATATATAACATTTATTCTATTGAAAATAATATACAAACACATATTTTTATTGTATCGATATATATCCCTTTAATACGAAAGAAAACTCCCTAAGAGTTACGTTCATGATGGTGAGAGTTTCAGGTAGTGGTTTGGCATACATGGTTTGTTTTGTGATCCCTATTAGCATGAACATCACATGTAAAAGGTTCATCTTAGGCTTAAGTTATTGGATTTTATATTAGGATTGGTCACGGGAAAATTTCAAAGATTCTATATACCATAAAAGCTTTAATAAATGGGCTTTATAGGGTATGATCATAATTCTTGAGGCCATCACTTCATTTTTATATGTCATTTAGGTTTTGTTATAACCCTATATTTATACTAATCAGATTATCACTATTTAATGGATATATTATCAATTGTAATAATTCTTAATGTTCTCTTAAATCTAATAGGATATAATAAATCCAATGACTTTCATGTTTTTTCTATAACTATATTTCATAATAATATATTTAATTAAATCACCTAGGGAATTTAATTTATAACAGTTTAGGTCGTTACAATTTATCATTCCATGAGCCTCCACCTAAATAGAATATTCTTATTCATAGATGGTAGAGAACATCACAACAATCAAACCCCTATTATTAAAAATGATTGCACCTCCATACGTAAATCTATTTATCAAGGACCCTCTAGAGTTTAGTTTTAGACATTATCTAGGAGGATCCTATTTAACCCATCTTCCATGTGATCACACATCTTATAATTAAGGAGTGAACGTATTACCATCTACAAGAGTTCTCAAATATGGAGTTTTAACCATGTTCTTAACCAGTATCTGGATATTGGCTTCCAAAATCTAATATATTTCCATAAAACCATCTGGCAGATGAATGATAGATCATGGAATGCATTATTCAAATCTTCCTAGATTGTCAAGCACCATGCTTTCAAAAGAACTAACCAGACATTTTGTTAATTATTATTTCTCATAGTACCCAAATCCAGTTAAAAAAGACCACATAAATAGTACCATTTTTTGGATGATTCCTAATATCTTCCCCATATTTTCCCACACCACACCATCTCATTCATTATGATAAAATATGATCATCATAGTTTCCACCATCAGAAACCTATAGCATGTACACCGGGAAGCTATTAAGATGACCTTACACATGACTTCTTTATCGGTTGATACTTAATAAGCCTTGAAATTCCATACTAGGAACCAAAATATTAGATTTATCCCCTAACACCAAAGGATATCAAACCATTCATCCTAGATATAAGGGTCATTATATCCATCCACTAAGAACTTATATGCTTCAAAAAAATTACAAGATGAATATCTGATGATAATAGATTTATCGGGATTATTATTAAGAATTAATTCCCCAAAGATCTCTAGTTGGTGTTGACTCAAGTTTTAATGGATAAAAAGGGGAGCCTTATTTTTTGGGGTAAAGAGATGTCTGGTGTCTGAAAACATAGAAATCCCAACATTGTACCTATCTAGTTTTGATACCATAATTTAATTTCTTCATGTCCAATTATCCATCTTTAGTGATACTATATTTTATCCCTGTTACCATAGATTCCTTTGAAAATACCATAGATCCCACCATGTGACTCGTTCAAGATAAATCCATACATGAGGTAAATGAACCAGGACTAAAATTATATCCCTTCCACTACCTCCCAAACCAACCTAACATGCATTAAGTGCATGTTTTCTTCAATACACTTGATATTAATCACACCTTCCTTTGGGTATTTTTCCATACTCTCCCATGTCACCCAATGGTATCATCACTCATCATGTTCATCCCATATTAATTAGTCATGATATTCTCCATCCTACTTATCACTGTTTTAGGCATGCATAGGGTGGAATGATTATACATGGGAATTGTATTTAGTGCACAATTAATGAGAGTAGTGTGGCCTCCAATTGAAATAATGTGGTTTTTCAATTTAGGAGGTAACTATATATATTCCACCATCTTATTAATTTTGTTCATACATACCCTTCCTAGGGAAATATGGGACCCCAAGTAATCCATAAGGAAAAAATTTCCATTTACTTCAAGAGATTCCACAATATTTTTAACCCTTCTCTCAAATTATTGGGTTGAAATGTAGACATAACATTTATCCTTGTTAATAATTTCATGAATCAACTTGGTGTACTCCTCAAATATTTTATTATGTTTCTAGATAGAATGGATATTTCCTTTAACATATATCAAAATATCATATGTAAAGAAAAAAATTGTGATACCATTAAGATTTGATTTATATCGAAAAATAATAATGCTACCATTAGTCCTAATTCTTGAAATATATATTCTAAGAGAGTCTTGAACCAGGGTAAAGAGATAGGGGAAAAGGGGAACTCCTTTCTGGAATCCCATAACTGACTTATTAAAATTAAACTTCTTGCCCATGAATGTAATGGAGAGCCATGTAAAACTATAAATTCTAAAAATCAAGACCTAAACATCATTAGAGAAACACATATTCAACATTACATTAAGGATAAACCACCAATCCACTTTATCATTCTCCTTATCCATATAAACCTTGACTGTGAAATTATTGCTCAAAGTTTTCAAGTTTATGCCTCTAACCATTTTCTAATCCATGATGATAGCAGATTGGATAGATCTATATTTAATAAAATTGTTTTATTCCTTAGATTCCCAGTTGTTCATGTGGAGAGAAATTCTTCTATTTTTAATTTCAACAGGAACCAAAAATGTAAAACATATGGGTCAAAAATTTCCTAATAGAACATCAGTCATTCAATTTTGGAATTAGAACCACTATTATAGCACTAGTAACCCATGATAGAGTACCCCTATTTAAATGGTCATGGATGATCTCAAAAAAATCTGACATGATGATATCCTAAGAGGACCCATAGAAGGATCCTGGGAATCAATTAGACCCTAGAGAGGTCTCTGAATTAATGGAACAAACCACCTCCCATACATATTCATCCTCTATGATATTGCCAATGTTAATTTTGACCTTATCGATAAACACCCTTGGAATAAAATCAAGATCGTATCTCTTCCCTATTGGGAACGTAGACTACATTTAATGATTTGGATTGGAAAGAATGAATTTTAAATGAGAATCCATCATACATGCCACTACCTCAAGGTCATTACTGTATGACCCATATTACATTAGGATATTGGGGATCAATGACATAATATTCTCTTTGATACATACATGGTAATATTTTGAGTTATGGTGTCTTTCTCTAACCCACAAATGCTTTGGAATTCTCATGGGAAAACCATTACTCTTCCAAGATCATTTTAAACAATTTGGATTTTTTTTAAACAAGAACCTTGAATATAGAATCATCCTAAACTTATTCAATCCTATATTACACATGTTAAATGTACACTTTTATTGTCTCTATACCCAACATGAATATAAGACAATTTTTACCCCATTTTTTTATGTCCGTCTTTAACTGCCTAATCATGTTCTAGAATCCCACCCAGGATCATTCTTGCATCAATATGGTATAGGACATTTGAACAACCATGGGAAAACTGGGATCCATTTTTCACCTAGGCACTGTTCAAGTATGCTTCATATCTAGTAAATACCTTACGATTTTTCTCACTATGTAAAATTTTCACCATAATATCCCATATCAATCAAATCATTTCCTAGAGAAATTTTATCAAATTCCTCTCTTTCTTTAAATGGAATAAGGCCCCCACCTTTCTTCTTCACAGCCTCCATAACATTATTTAAATCACCACCAACATACCATGGGATGTACCTTGAATAAAATATTTCAAGATCATTCTGTAATAAACCCCTTTAAATATTGATATACTTCACATACGTAAATTTCAAGAAGAGATATTGATTTCTAGTGTTAACCTTTTACATGATGTGTTGACTGGAAAGAGTATATTTCATCACACTGATTAAGTGATTATAGAATAACAAAATGTGTTTATTAATCAAGTCACTATGTAAAAAATTTGGGCATAGAAAACGTATGTGTGAACGCCTAGATTTTAGATTCCTTCTATTTTGGTTCCAACATGGTGATGTTGGACGATTTTTCATGATGTAATTCAACAGATAGGAATTCATACTTCACCCAGGAACCAATGCCATGAGTGTTCCAATTGATAATGGAGATTATTTAATGAGAGATTAGATACGTTTCTCCCCATTTATTGAGAGACTCTAGTAAGGTATGGAATAAATATTGGATAGTTCCCTCTTGGTATATGACATGGGGTGAATGCCACTAATAGGAGAACCACCCTCACCTTATCGATACTTTCAAAAAACCATAGGTGGGGATATGATCGATGGTTTTGTGTGAACTTTAGATGAATTAAATTAGATTATGGATAGTAAAAATTATATAAATTGAGATTTTTTTACTTAGTTTATTTATAATCTGCTATGGAAATAAATGTCAGCAAACGACCACTAAAATCATTCATTGATGCCACATGCCATACCTAAGGAGGGATAACCAGGAAATCAATAAACCTTGGATTGATTAAAACCAAACTGTGTATGGGGTAATATAAATGATTCACCAAGTCCTTAAGAAGAAATGGATCCCAAAGGGGTAGTATTCTGATCCCAGGATGGATGAGGTCCCTTTACCTCTAAGACAAAATCCAAAAAAAATAAAACATGGCACTCCCTAGAAACACTAACACATATTAAAAATGATATAAGGAATAGTTTCTAATATTTATCTCAACTTTAAAGAAAGATATAGTCTTATATTAGAGTCAAAAAAAATAATATGAAATAGATAAATTCATAACACTTTTTCAAAAAAATTACCTTGACCAATTCTAAAAAACCAAAAATTACATACAGAATAACCTAAATCTAATACAGTGATATTAATTTTCTTCTATATAAAACCACACCAACATCCTCTAAACTCATAAAACACTATAAAAATATTTTAAATGATAATATTATTATTTTTAATATTTTCAACCATCTTTTTTAACAAACACAACCAAAAAATTATTATTTTAAATTTTTATAGTAGTAAAAAAACTAAATAAATTAACTAGTCAAACCTTAAGGTAAGTGTGTGAGTATATCACATAATAAAGGCCAATATACCAAATTCTTAAGTAAATATATTGAAGGAGTAAATAAAATCAAAAGGTAGATATATCATAATATTTTGTATCGTCACCATTATAAATAAATATTTCAATTTTTCAAATATACTTCAAAATATTTATTGAATCATAACATATTATTTACATTTAATTATTATTATAAAACCTAAATATATTTTATGGATCTATATTAACATGAATTTTTTAGTGATTTATTAATTTTAGTATAAAATATTTCCATAATAAATTAGTATTTTTTAATGGTTATTATAGAAATAATTTTTTTTCATATGATAAATATTTTCATTATCAAAATAAATAATTTTACTAGCAATATTTTTTGGATATTATGTTAGAAATATGTTTAAAAAATTATCCATACTAAATAATTTTGATGAACCATAAATACATATATAAATCAAAATTATTTAATTTTTATTAAAAATAATATTTTATAGGACCGTCATTCTTAGAAATATTTTAAAAAAAACAATCGAGAATTTTGAAAAAAGTAATTGAGATATAATATTTTAAGAGAATAATATAAAAAATGTTTAAAAGGTTAAAAAAATATTTCGGATAGAAATATATGACATATAACATTAAATGACATTTATTTAACTAAATTAATTATAAATAATAAAATTTTATTATTTTTGGTAGGAAATTAAAAACTTTTGTTTCCATTGTAAAAATGAGTTTATTTTCGTGTAGTATGTTAGTAGTAATAAAAATGGTTATAAAAATAAAAATAATTAATGAAATATTTTTGTATTAGGGTATTTTTATCAACTGTAAATTGATAAGAAAGAATTTTTTTTGATACTCATATCGATGAAATTACTTCTGACAGCCACGTAATTTCATCACAAATTCGTTTATCATAGTTTCTCGCATGCAATTAGGGTGATGAGAGAAAATGATTGATGTTTATTTGTTACTCAAAAATATGTGGTTAAATTATTTCACTACAGTTGAACCACTTTTGTGTTGTTGATAGAATTATGTGTGTTTAGTAAGTTCTTCATTATGGTATGTGTCCATGAAAGTTCTCTATGAACATCATTGAATAAATTCTTTACAAAGGTATGTGGTCCCTAGGATATCATAAAAATGGTGCTTAGTATTGAATGTTGGTCGAGGGGATGGGAGATCCGGATCTACTGAGCCTTTATGGATTATTATTTCTTACTGTAAGACCCTATAATAGATTTATTTCATCATGAATCCTTCCCAAATCATGATGTGGGGATAATTTTCCATGTACTAGTGATGGATCAAAAAAATGTATTGATGTTTACATTGGTATGTATTATAGTTTATCCATCGATGTGAACATTTTAATGTGTCATATTTTAATTAATTATTATACCATATTTATGTTCAAAAGGGTATCCATTTTTATTTCATTAATTAGTGTGTCTTCGTTTTGGACCACTATGGTATAAATCCACACAACTGTTGGCTATGGTGTTAATCACTGTCTAGGGAGGGGATATTTGTTCTTGGTTTTGGGATACTACCTTTATGAAGTACCTCTTATATTAATATGAAATTAATCAAATACCAATGATTATTGGTTTCATGTAATGGGACATGTTATATATGTTAAAGTAAGGTGATGAGGACCATCAGGATGTCGTTTTGGACATGAAACCATGGTCTTTTAACTATTAGGAAATATGTGTATAACAACAGTTAGTGTTGGAATTAAAAATGATGAACTATTTCATTTTTATGTCAACGTAAATTTGGGATAATAATGATGGATTTTTTATGGTTAACCTTTTCTCATGAGGTACATTTTTTATTTTTTTTTCCTGTGGATTTGTGGCCACCCGAGTAGTTCATATGAATTATGGATCATATAAAAAGAATATGGTGATTTCCCAGAAGAAAATTTATCCCTTTGGGTGGAAAATAGACATTATATAGATTATTACCCAAAAATATTAATGAAAGGGCTTGTGAGGATATGAACCATCAAGCAGGATATGACATTATAAAGGATATATACTCAAGAGGAGAGTTCAATGGGGAATATATAATTGGGAAAAGGATCTTCAAGCATTTAGGGAAAATTTACTGACATAAAAAAGGTGAAAATAGATTCATGAAGAATATAAAACCATGAGGATTGATATATAAGGATAATGATATTGGGTTTGAACATTAGAGAGGTATCCTATGTATTCTTATTATCAAGAATAATATACCATATAGTATGAAATACATAGTTCAAGGTTATGTGGAATGATCATACCATGGAGTTTAACATTATATATTAAGGAAGTTTTCATTTATTATTATGTCATGAGACATGGAAAATATCATAATGTTTAACATCATGTGACCATGACTTTTTTTATAGGTTTATTTCATGTGATTTGTATGTTCATACTATGACTGAAGAAAAAATATATTATTTAATGGTGTGTATGTATTGTGATTAACTAAGTGGAGTAATCTTGTTAATGGATTATTGGGATGATATTATTAATTATGGGAATATGGATTAGTGATTACACCTAAGTAGGAGGACTATTTAGAGTTTTTATTTCCTATTATTTTATGTTTGGGCAGTGAAGGATGTCTTGACTTAAGAGGGATGGGGACTAATGAGAAACATATTATGGAATAAAAATGGTTTGATCAAAAAAATTATGGATTATTGCATGGACAAGGGAGGTTTCCCAAGAATATTGCATTATTTGGGAGTAGACTATAGAAAATACCTAGAGGTTACCTTGGGAATTTTAAGAGCCCAGTTGGGGAATACACATGGGTATTTGTTTCTGGGATATAGGTGTTCCTAGCTCACTAATGATTCAAGGTTATGAAATTTTCAATGGAAACATGGATGGGTTTTTTAAAAGGAAGGAATTCCATATTTTCAAAGATTGTTATGTGGAAATGAATTCCAACCAACTTCCCAAGATGAACAGGTTTAAACCTAGGTTTTCCAAGTTGGGCAGAATTATCCATGATTGGATTCACTAATTTCCATATGATGTGAACCCTTGTTATCATGGGGATACATGATTAAAAATCTCTATACATCGCAATTCATTATGGGGATAAGAGATATTGACCATTTATCTTCATGATACTTGATCCAAGGTGGGGGGAAATATTGTGTATTCATTTATCTTGTTTATCTAGTGGATTTATAGGAGGTATTAATAATTGGGTTCTTAAGATGGAGACCTAGGCGATGGGGTGACTCACAATTCGAGTTAGGGTTTCAAGATATACTTATGTAGGTATGTGTGGAGTTTATATATAGTGTGTTATTGGGTAGGGAGAAACCCTATTGGTGGATCACTAAATATGATTTTCCATAATGAAGTCTTGGATGCAGCATCACCCTAGTGATGGATTAGTAATTATTTTTCATCCCAGTGAGGGATGACCAAATATATTTCACCCTATTGATGGATTTGATATGAATTCTCCCTACTGAGGATACAATAAATATGTTTCTCCTTAATGAGGTCTTAGATATAGAATCACCCAAGTAAGTTACATGAAATATTTTTCTCCTTATTTAGGGATTTTATGTGGCTTCACCATAATAATGGATGACAAAAAATGTTTCACCCTAATGAGGTATTGGATGTGGATTTTTTATAGTGAGGCCTCACCAATGGTTCTAAGTCATCATACTAAAAGGAAATTAAAATTGTTAATTTCACCTTTTTGGAATCACTATACTTAAGGGATTAGAAAATAGAGTTTACTTCACCACAATGTTTCTCCATATGAATGGAACTTTGGAGAATCCGGATCCCTATAAAAACGGGTCCCCATCGATGAACATAAGTGAATTTCAATATAGTTTGGTATAAAAAATGATCATTCTCCCTAGTTTGTTAATAAGTAAAGGTTTATTAGTCTTCTTGGTTGATTTTTTATTGTCTAAACCCTCAAGAAACTCAATCGATCTTTTTTTATGGATAACTACCTTTGGTTTTAACAAAAAAAACTACCCGAATAGTCTTTAGAGGCAATAGTAAAGTGATATCAACGTGTTTCATTGTCCTACCAAGGTGTTTCAAATATGTTCCCATGTTTTCTTATTTATAGGGAAATATGAGGACCTAGGTTCTTGGGTCGGATAAGGTAGGGGTGCCTGTTGTTACATCACGATAAAGATTTTTGGAATGGATAATAGTGAGTGCATGTATAGTTAGGCACGATAGACTGAGCACATGAATTGAGATAAGTGTGGTAGATGAGTAAGATTCATATGGAATAGATCTGGATACATGGGTGAATGGACATGGGTTAATAGGATAGGTGCACAAGATGAGTGTTATCCTTGATTTCTTCTATGGTAAAATTTCATCTTTAAATGACCTTAACTTTTGAATCATTAGTTATTTTTTTCTCCAGAAAATTTTAAATCATTGAATTTTTAAAAAACTAAACCATATTATACATATTTTACAATACAGATAGAGTTTTATGAGTTTAAAGAGTTCAAAAAATATTTATAAATTGGTGTTTAAGGATTTTACATACTTTTCATTAGTAGTTTTTGAAATCCACAATTTTTTCTTAGAAGGTGTTTCTCTTCATAATGTCATCAAAATTTCAATTTATTTGAGGAATATTCATACCATGTTATGTGAGAAGCTATTTAGTAAAAAGGATATACAATTTTATTCTTATTCAAGAACAATGATACTTTTTGACTCGAACATGACTCTTGTTATCAGAATTGGGACCAAATAATGGATTTTGTAGTAATGTGTGTGATACACATTTTAGAGTGACATCAAAAATAAAAAAATAAAATTATCAATTAATTGTATTTTCCCACCTTCCAATCTCCAATAAAAGATTATATTTTTTAGTTGTTTGGGATTTATTAATTTTATTATTATTTTATAGTTATTTATTAATTTTATAAATATAATGAGTTTTTAGAAATGTCTTAATATTTAGTACATACAAGAGTTGAATTTTATATTATTAAAATATTATATATTAAATAGTGGAAAACATTATTATAAATTGATAAATTTAATAATCCAAATCATTTTATACCATTTATATTTTTAAAAAAATTACAACATGTTATTATTTTTCAATAGGTCATACAATAATGAAATACTTTATAACAACCCTGCTACTTATTACACACTTATAAATGATTAATTACATAAACATCACTTGATACAACATAGAAGATCGAGAGGTATAGTGTCTTTGGGGATTAGGATCATTACATAAAAATTTAAAACATGAAATAAAACATCTTTATTGAAAACATATGTTACATGACCACTACATTCCCTCATACTTAGCATTGCATAGGATAACCTGAGGACATACATAAGAAAAGAGTGAGCTATAAATATCAGTAAGGGAATAAACATGAAATAACATTAGGAATAAAATACATGTTAGAAAATAGGCAAATCAATGGAGCACAATATAAACATGAACATAAAGTCATGATAAAGCATGATAATCATAACATGGAAATGTGCCAATAACACTTAACATGGAATTTAGCATGAGCCAAGGTTCATTGCATATAGAGCATGAGTAAAACCTCATTGCACATGAATCTTGAGTAAACACTAATTTCACTTAAATTAGAATGAGTAAAAACTCATTGCACATGACGTATCATGATATTATACAGTACCCAATGCATCATAGTGCTATCAGGGTGCACCCTTCTTAAACATCCCATTTCATGCATAAGTGTGCCACATGGATCATATAACATGGAATCAATCAAAATAATAAGTTATTACACGATTAATTAATTTGAAATAAATACATGAAATTACCATTCAATATGTATATGTGCATAAAGGTGAATACCATTGATATAGAAATGGGTATAGTATTCACTACACAATGATCTTGGTTTTGAAAAACGCGATGCGATTTTGGCAGAATAATGACGTGACATAAGGATTAATGAAAATGGTTGATGAGAGAGAAATGGGTGTCTCATCATATTTAAATGAAATGGAAATTAAAGGGGTTATATAGATACATGTTCCAACAAACGTAATGGAATTTAGATGCATAATACAAAATAATTACTTGGATGTAAAAGAGGAGAGAGAAATCCCTCACGGAATTTCGGCATGGTAATGGGTGTACGTGGGTGGAATTAATTAGAGAGAAAGGGTTATACCACCATAAAAACATAAAAAGTACATTATGGGGGAGGTGATAAATCATACCCCAACATTTGTAATTGAAAACAAAAGGGCCTAACAACTTAGAGTAAATTAGACAAAAATGAGAAAGGAAGAAATCCCTTACTTGGAGGTGTGCTTCCAAAGGCTTGGGAGAAGCTTGAGAGAGGCTTATTGGGAGCTTAGGGAACCTTGGGATAATTATGGAGAGATTAGGGAATGGTATTTTCGAATACAAAGGCTTTGAGTGAAGAGGAAGTGGGATATTGGGTGGGTTTATATAGGAAAGGAGTGGAAATTCTTTATTATTTAGGTTTGGGAAACCTCACATTAAACTAATAAAAAATAACAAAACAGCCCATGTTTTTCACCCTTAGTTTTTTCCAAAGGGAAGTAAAAACAGAATTTTATAATTCCAATTTCCTAAAATCTTAAAATAATAGGTTTTCTTATGATTAGGTGAGTCACACTCTCAAGGAAAATAATTTAAAAAGACAAATTGTTTTATAAGTCTAGGAGGGTCCACTAAAGATTGGTAAAATAAATCAAAAAAATCTAAAATCACATTATTTTAATGGTAAAATATATATTGGTCAAACATAATGTTTATATTATTTTATTACATCACTATTGGGTCATTATGATGTCACAAAACACATTATATATTTAAACGGTATTTAATTTTTACCCAAAAAATCGACTGTCTCAGAAAATTATGAAAATTTCACCATTGAATAATTTCGATGTCCTGATTCCAAAAATAATATTCATATTATCTGAATAATTTTCTAAATAATTTTCTAAATATGTGAATTTTTAATTTCAAAATAAAAACTGACATTTATCAAAAATTCATGGGTTTTGACAAAAACAGTTTAAAATCCTTAATAAAAATTATAATTCCATTCATAAAATTATACAGTGATTTATATTTAATAAAAATTAATTTTATAATAATAATTTTATTTTATTAAAATATTATTTAATTCAATAATCTATTAATTCATCAAAATATATTTCATTTTTGAATATTAAATAAAAATATTATATGCAGTTTAAAAACTATTTACAAAGTAACAGTAATAAAATGAATGTATATTCATTATTATATAAAAAAATAATGCACATATTAATAGTGTTAAGGTCTTGTTACATAACCCCTTATAAAACCCGCATAAGACCAAAGGGTAAGGTACGCGATGGTGACAGACTCTTGGGGTGGCTTGGATAACATCGCTCGGGTGGTAATATATATTAACTTCTACTTCTCCCATAGTAGGTTCTGTTCAAGCTTAACGTGTTCAAGCTCAGCTTGGGAATGGTCAAGAGTGAATCCCATTGACACCACCACCTTTTCAGGCTCCAACAAATGGGCTTCATACGGGGAAAGTCTATTGGATGAGGCCATCGTTTCCATTGTGTGAGTAAATTGGATTTGTTAAAGCCCTATATTTATACTAATCGGGTGATCACTATTCAACGGCTATATTATCAATAGTCACAATTCATAATGGTATTTTAAAATCCAGAAATATAAAAACAATGAATTTCACATTTTATAGAACAATAATAAGACATTTAATTAGATCAAGATGAATTTTCATTAATGAATGTTTGGGTCATTACAATCTTCCCCCTTAAGAAATTTCTCCCTAAAATTTTCATTTTCCCACACTAAAAAAATGTGGGTAACTCTTCTTCATCACTTCCTCTGATTCCCATGTCACTTATTTAAACTTGTGGTTTCACCACAACACCTTCATGAGGGGAATTCTCTTATTTTGTAGGAATTTTTTTCTATGATCTAAGATCTTCACTGGTTTCTCCTCGTCAAAAAGATCATCCTATAGTTGTACTACCTCAGAAGATAGTACATGTGAAGAGTCTAGTATGTACTTCCATAAGAGGGATACATGAAATACATCATGTACTCCCTCCATGGTAGGTGGAAGTGCTAGTCGATAGGCCACATCCCCAACACAATCAAGAATCTCAAAGGGGGTGAAGTACCTAGGACTTAACTTTCCTTTATTTCCAAACCTCATGACCTTCTTCCATGGAGATATGCATAGAAATACCATGTATCCAACTTTAAACTCAAGGTCTAGTCAACGGTTATCTTCATAACTCTTCAGTAGACTCTGGGTTGCCTTAATATACTTCTGAATGGTTTTCACCTTCTCTACCATTTCTTTGAACATTTCTGGTCCTAACAGCTTATGCTCACTGACTTCATCCCAACATGTTGGTGTTCTGCACCTCTTCCCATATAGGGCTTCATAAGGTTCCATTTGGAAGCTCGAGTGGAAACTGTTATTGTAGGAGAATTCAACCAGTGGAAGATGTTGGTCCCACCTTCCTTTAAAGTCCATAGAATATGATGTTAACATATCTTCCAGTGTCTAAATAGTTCGCTCATATTGGCCATCTGTTTAAGGATGATAGGTCATACTGAAGTTCAGTTTAGTATCCAGATCATATTGAATACTCTTCCAAAACATATAGGTGAATCATTGATCTCAATCAGATACAATAGATAGTGGTGATCCATGAAGCCTTACCACTTCCCAAATATATATCCTTGTTAGTTGATCTAATGAGAAATCCTCCTGAATTGCAATGAAGTGTGAAGACATTGTCAGACTATCCACAACAACATAGATCGCATTGTTTCCTTTGAATGTCTTCGGAAGTATGATGACAAAATCCATGGTGATGTTCTCCCATTTCCATGTTGGTATGGGCAATGGTTGCATCATCCCCTCAAACTTCTCCCTCTCTGCATTCAATTGCTGACACACCAGGCACTTTGATGTATACTCAGTGATCTCCTTCTTCATATTATCCCACCAATAATTCTCTCAGAGATCTTGATACATCTTTTTGATTCCAAGGTGAATAGAGAAATTTGAACTATGTGTATCATCCAAAAGTGTCTTCTTCAGATATGAACATGATGGAACACATAGTTTTTTCCAAAATATCACAATTCCTTCTTCATTAACATTGAACTACGAGGTTTTTTCTTTTCTGATAGCTTCTACCTTCTTTTGAATTCCCACATCATCATTTCGAGAATCCATTAACCATTCAAAAAGAGATGTTTGAGCAATCATTTGTGAAAGTATTGATGATTTTCCGTTATTTATTATTCCCATGCCCAAATTCATCAAATCTATGAAGATTGGATCCTTCTCAATTCTCATCAATGATAGAATTAGTGGGTCCTTTCTACTTAGAAAATCTGCCACCTTGTTCTCTTTCCCAGGGTGGTTATGGATAGAGAAGTCAATGTCTTTGATCAGCTCTAACCATCTTTGTTAGCTCATGTTCAACTCTTTATGTGTGAATATATACTTTAGTATTTTGTGGTCATTATATATTTCACACTTCTTCCCAAATAGATAATGCCAGAAAATTTTAAAAGTGAAGATTACCATAGCCAACTCCAAATCATTTGTTGGATAATTCTGCTCATGAACTTTCAATTTCCTTGAAGCATAGGCAATAAATTTTTCATTTTTCATCAACACACATCACAGACCCTTCTTTTAATCATCACTGAATACCAAAGAAAAGTTCTCCACTTGTGGGTAAAATGAGTGCAAGCACAGTGATAAGAGTTTTTTTAAATCCTTAAAGATTTCTTCGCATTTATCACTCCAACAAAACTTTACTCCCTTCTAGGTTATCTTAGTAAAAGGGTTGGACAATCGTGAAAAAGTTCTCACAATTCGTCAATAATATCCAGCTAACCCTAAGAATCTACGGATATCTGTTACCGATGTTGGCCTCGGTCGTCCCTCAATAGCATCTTTTTTGGAGGGATCCATAGATTTCCCATTACTTGTGATGATATGACCCAAGATTGAGACCTCCTTCAACTAGAACTCACACTTACTGTAATTTTCATAGATCTTATCATTCCTCAAGGTCTCTAGTACAGTTCTTTGATGCTCCTCATGATCCTCCTTGTTTTTGGAGTATATCAGAATAACACTATAAAGACTACCACAAATTTGTTGAGGTAATCCCTAAAGACTCTATTCATCAAGTCCATGAAGATTTTCATAGAATTAGTGAGTCCTAAAGGAATTACTATTAATTCATAGTGCCTGTATCTTGTAAGAATAGTAGTCTTGGGGATATCTACATTCTTCACCCTTACTTGATAATATCCCGACCGCAAATCCACCTTGGAGAAGTATTTTGATCCACCCAAATGATCAAACAAGTCATCAATTAATGGGAGAGGATACTTGTTCTTTATATTGATTTTGTTAAGCTCATGATAATTGATGCAAAGGTGCATTGACCCATATTTCTTCTTGATGAATGGGACTCGTGCACCCCAAGGTGAAGCACTTGGGCATATAAACCCTTTATCCAGAATCTCCTATAGTTATTTCTTCAGATCTACAACAGCCATTCTATACAGAGTCTTGGATATTGGTAATGCCCTAGGTATAATATGAATTGAGAATTCAACATCTCTTCTAGGAGGAAGACCAGGAAATTCCTCGGGAAACACTTCAGTGAATTCCCTCACAATAGGCATGTCTTCAAAGATGTTTGCCTCTTTAGACTCAATCATCTGAGCCAGATATGCATGCTCATATGGCAGTAATATCTATGCTTGAGATGATAGAGCTAAATAAGATTCATCTTCCTCCTTTCACTTGTATAGAATTGGGGGGTCGATTCTCTACATGGAGTGTGATTCACCTCTCACGTCAATTTATATTGGCTCTATATAATGAAATCCAATACATGCCAAGAATTTCATCAAATTCCACTAGGGGTAGTATGATGAGATTTTCCGGGAAGTTCAATCCACCGATTAAGATATGGGAGGAGTTATATTCTTGGGATTAAATGATTTCCCCATTTTCCGTACTCACTGTCATCTTTACTTCCATGATTTTTGGTGGTGTTGTGATTGTTCTACTAAACATTTGGGATATAAGAGAATGTGTATAACCTGAATAAAAATGTACATTCTATATTCCTAAATGAATAACTAGCATACCTGTCACCACTTCATTTTCTAGGTTCACTTCGGCAGTAGTGATGGAAAAATCTCTCCTTTTCTGCCCTGGAGGGTGTTTGTTGCCTCTGAAAACACTTGGCTTAAGGCACTGATTTGCAAGATATCCTTGTTCTTTGCAGTTGTAGCAATGTAAAATGCATTGCGGTTCGAACCGAGTGTTCCTCTACTCTGTTTCAGCCATGGGTTTTTCTTGCCAGTAGTTAACAGTGAGGTGCCCTTCTCTTCCACACCTAAATCATTTCCTCTTCCCCTTCAGGCAAGTTCTGTGGTGCTTCTTTCCACACCTTTGTTAAGTGGGGTGCTAGATCTTCTTAGCACCGTTGGATTTATCCATCAGACTGCCAGCATTGAAGTCCACCTTACACTTCTTATCCCCATGATACCCCTTTGATTCTCCAATCTCCATTTCAACCTTGAGGTCACATTGGACAATTTTCTCATAGCTGTCGAAGTCACGGATCAACAAGGCTTTCCGTAGAATAGGTTTCATCCCACCAAAGAAGTGGTAAACCTTGAATTCATAGGTAAAGACAAATCCAGATGCGTATCGTGCAAGCCTTGTGAATTTTTCCTCATACACTCTGATAGATTCGTTGTCTTTTTTCTTTAGGGAAAGGAAGTCCCTTTCTATCTAAAGTCATAGGGTGGACGGAACGTATTTATCGAAAAACATCTTTCATAAATCCTTCCATTCCAACACCTAGATCTCCTCCTCAGGCTTTGTATTTTTTATCAACATCCACCATTTATCAGCTTCACTCTCCATATGATAAGAAGCTAGGATAACCTTGTCTTGTTCATAACATTGAAGGATGAAGAAGATCTTTTCAAGGTATTTGATCCATTGTTCTACGATTGAGGGATCGGATGAACCATTAAAAGTAGGAGGCCTTTGTCTCATAAATCTCTCGATAGCGACTTTTTCTTTCTTAGGGGGGGTTGAACGTTCCTCTTGACCTATGTTTCTATTCAAATCTTGAGTAAACTAAGATAGAAGTGTGACAATGTTCATGATTCCCACTCCCATCGGATTGGGCATCTCATTAGCAAAGTCATTACATTGATATTCACATCGGTCGTTAGCCTGAGTCCTCCTATTACCGGACATTGGCTGGAATAAAAGGAAAGTTAGGGGTAACACATAAATGGTAATCCATGGAGAAAACTGGTGATTTATAAATAACTTTTATTTCCATAACTTATGAATCCATAGGCTTCAATCTATGCTATTCATGATCTACTTTCTAACATAAATTCTTAGGGGAATTTTTTTTAATTCCCTTAATAAGGGTTCATATTAAGATTGTGAATTTACCAAAGTGAATCCTCCAGGAGTGTCATAACCAAGGGTACAGCAAGGCCCATTTTCGTGCACCAGTTCCTGTTTGAGTCTAGCTCAGTGTGGTGTTTTCAGGTTTTACCCCTAGGATACATTTGTGCCTGAGCCACCTCTACCTGCTCGTATCCAGACATGGGGTATTTTCTTGATAAACCACTAACTCAATACTCACTAATACTTAGGGATGTTTTATTATACTTATTTTGGTCTCTAATTATTCACTCGGGTTTTCTAATCCTAATCTCAAAAATAACTAAACCAAACCTCTGATACACACTATAACAACTCTGCTCTTTATTACACACTTAGACATGACTTATTACATAAAATTAACTTGATACAACATAGAATATCAAAAGGTATAGTGTCTTTGGGGATTAGTATCATTACATAACAACTTAAAACATGAAATAAAACATCTTTATTGAAAACTTCCTTTACATGACCACTACATTCCCTTGTACTTAGCATTGCATGGGATAACCTGAGGACATGCATAAGAAAAGGGTGAGCTATAAAGCCCAGTAAGGGAATAAAATTGGAATAACATGAGGAATACAATACATGTTATACAATATTCATATAAATGGAGAACAATATAAACATGAACATAAAGGCATGATAAAGCATGATAATAATAAAATGGAAATTTGGCAACAACACTTAACATGAAATTTAGCCTGAGCCAAGGCTCATTACACATAGAGCATGAGTAAACCCTCATTGCACATGAAGAATGAGTGAACCCTAATTTCACTTGAATTATCATGAGTCAACACTCATTTCACAAGACTTATCATGATACTATACTTTACCCAATGCATTGGAGCGCTATCAGGGCACACACTTCTTGAACATTTCATTTCCTGCATAAGTGTGCCACATGGACCATATAACATGGAGTCAATCAAAATCATATGTTATTTCATGATTAAGTAATGTGAAATAAATAAATTAAAGTACCATTCAATATGTATATTTTCAATAATGGTGAATACCCTTGATAGATACATGGGTATGTTATTCACTACACAATGATCTGGGCTTAGAAAAACGCGGTGCAATTTGAACAGCATAACAACAGGACATAAAGATTCGTGAAAATGGTTGATAAGAGAGAAATGGGTGTCTCATAATATGTACATAAAATTGACAGTAATGGGTTCATATAGATACATGTCCCAAAAAACTTAATGAAATTTAGATCCATATTACAAAATAATTACTTGGATGTAAAAGAGAAGAGAGAAATCACTCATGGAATTTAGGCATGGTAACGGTTGTACATGGGAGGAAATAATAATAAATAAAGGGGTCTCCCATCATCCAAAAATAAATATATTTGTATGTGGGAGGTGAAAAATCATAACCCAACATTTTTAATTGAAAACCAAAGGGAATAACAACTTTAAAAAATTGGACAAAATTGAGAAAGGAATAAAATCCCTTACATGGAAGTGTATTTCCAAAGGCTTGGGAGAAGCTCGAGAGAGGCTTCTTGGGAGCTTAAGTAACCTTGGGAGGATTATAGAGAGAAGAGGGAAGGGGTTGGTCAAACTCCAAAGGCTTTGAGTAAAGAGGAGGGGGGTCTTGGGTGGGTTTATAAAGGAAAGGAGAGGGAATTCTTTATTATTTAGGTTTGGGACACCTCACATTAAGCTAATAAAAACCACAAACAAGCCCATGGTTTTTGCCCATATTTTTTTCAAAAGGGGATTGTAAGACAATAATTTATAATTCCAAAGGCCGAACTTCTTAAAATAATAGGGTTTCTTATGTGGAGGTGAGTCACACTCTAATGGAAAGTAATTTAAAAAGAAAAAATGGTTTATAAGTCTGGGAGGGTCCACCAAAGCATTGTAAAATAAATCAAAAAGATGTAAAATTACATTATTTTAATGTTAAAACATTAATTGGCCGAAAATAATGTTTCTAGTATTTTATTACATCACTATTGGGTCATTATGAAGTCATAAAACATATTATATATTTAAACGGTATTTAATTTTTACCCAAAAATTTGACTGTCATAGAAAATTATGAAAACTTCACTGATGAATAATTTTGACGTCCTGATTCCAAAAATAATATTCATTTTGTCTAAATAATTTTCTAAATATTTTAATTTTTACATTCAAAATAAAAACCAACATTTATCGAAAATTCATGGGTTTTGACAAAAACAGCTTTCAATCCTTAATAAAAATTATAATTGGATTCATAAAATTATAATATAATTTTTATATAAGAAAAATTAATTGGATAATAATAATAATATTTTATTAAAATATTATTTAATTAAAAAAATGCATTAATTCATCAAAATAGATTTCATAGTTGAATATTAAATAAAAATACTATATGCGCTTTAAAAACTATTTTCAAAGTAACAAAGATAAAATGAATGTATATTCATTATTATATACAAAAATAATGCACTTATTCATAGTTATAAGATATTGTTACATAAACCCTTATAACACTCGCATATGACTGAAGGTTAAGGTGCGCGATGGTGATTGACTCTTGGGGTGGCTCGGATAACATCACTTTGATGGTAATCTCTATTAACTTCCACTTCTCCAGTAGTCGGTTCCGCTCAAGCTTAATGTGTTCAAGATAATCTTGGGCTTGGCCAAGAGAAAATCCCAATGATGCCCCCTCCTTTCTGAGCTCTGAAAAATGGGCTTCGTAAGGGGAAAGTCTACTGGATGAGGCCATCTCTTCTTTTGTCTTAGTAAATTGGATTTGTTAAAACCATATATTTATACTAATCATGTGATCAGTGTTCAATGGCTATATTAGCAACAATCACTATTCATAATGGTATTTTAAAATCAAGAAACATAAACCCAATGAAGTTCACATTTTATATAACCATAATAAGACATTTAATTAGATCAAGAATAATTTTCATTCATGAAAGTTTGGGTCTTTATAATCTTCCCCCCTTAAGAAATTTTACCCTCAAATTTTCTTTTTCCCACACTAAAACAAATGCAGGAAAATCTGCTTCATCACTTATTCTGATTCTCTTGTTACTTCTTCAAACATGTGGTTTCTCCACAACACCTTCAAGAGGGGCATTTCATAGGACTTTTTCTATACGATCTAAGATCTTCACTGGTTTCTCCTCATAAAAAAGATCATCCTCTATTTTTACTACCTCTTAAGAGAGTACAAGTGAAGGGTCTGGTATGTACTTACATAATAGGGATACATGAAAGACATCATTTACTTTGGCTATGGTAGGTGGAAGTGATAGTCGATAGGCCACAACCACAACACGATCAAGAATCTATAAGGGGAAGATGTACCTAGAACATAACTTCCCTTTCTTTCCAAACCTCATTAGATTCTTCCATGGAGATATGTGTAGAAATACCATGTCTCCAACATTAAACTCAAGGTCTCCTTGATGGTTATCTGCATAACTCTTCGGTCAAATATGGGATGCCTTGATATATTGATGAATGGTTTTCACCTTCTCCGCCATTTATTCGACCATTTCTAGTCCTAACATCTTACGCTCACCGAATTCATCCCAACATGGTGGTGTTCTGCACCTCTTCCTATACAAGGCTTCCTTAGGTGTCATTCGGATGCTCGAGTGGAAAATTTTATTATAGATGAATTCAACCAGTGGAAGATGTTAGTCCCACCCTTCTTTGAAGTCCATAGAACATGATCTTAACATATCCTCCAGTGCCTGAATAGTTCTCTCATATTGTCCATATGTTTGAGGATTATGGGATGTATTGAAGTTCAGTTCAGTATCGAGAGCATGTTGAAGAATCTTCCAAATCTTATAGGTGAATCTTGGATCTCGATCAGATACAATAGATAGTGGTACTCCATGAAACCTTACCACTTCCATGGTATATATCCGTGCTAGTTGATCTAATTAGAAATCCTCCCGAATTGAAATGAAGTGTGCAGACATTGTAAGACGATCCACAATAACCCACATAGCATTGTTGCATTTGGATTTCTTCAAAATTCTTATGAAAAAATACTTGGTGATGTTCTCCCATTTCCATGCCGGTATGGGCAATGGTTGTATCATCCCCTTAGACTTTTTCCTCTCTACCTTCACTTAATGACACACCATCCACTTTGATGTATACTCAGCGATCTTTTTATTCATATTATCCCACCAATAATTATCTCGGAGATTTCGATACATCTTTTTGTTTCCTGGAAGAATAGATAAATTTGAACTATGTGAATCAACCAAAAGTTCCTTCTTCAGCTCCGGACATGTTGGAACACAAAGTTTTTTTCCCAAATCTCCCAATTCCTTCTTCATTAAGATTGAACTATGAGGATTTTCCTTTTCTGATAGCATCCACCTTTTTCTGAATCCCCACATAATCCTTTTGAGAATCCATTCACCTTTCCAAAAGATATGGTTGAGAAATAATTTGTGAAAGTATTTATGATGTTCCCTTATTTATTATTCACATCTCCATATTCATCAAATCTAATAAGATTGGATCCTTCTCAATTCTCATCAATGATAGAATTGATGGGTCCATTCTACTTAGAGCATTTTCCACCTTGTTCGCTTTCCTAGGGTGGTAATGGATTGAGCATTCATAGTCTTTGATCAGCTCTAACCATCTTTGTTGGCTCATGTTCAACTCTTTCTGTGTGAATATATATACTTGAAGCTTTTGTGGTCTTTATATATTTCACACTTCTCCGCAAAGAGATAAATCTGCCAAAATTTAAAAGCAAAGATCACTGCAGCCAAATCCAAATCATGTGTTGGATAATTCTACTCATGAACATTCATTTTCCTTGAATCAAAGGAAATAACTTTTTCATTTTGCATCAACACACAGCCAATACCCTTCTTCTAAGCATCATGGAATACCACAAAAATTTCTCCATTTGTGGGTAAAGTGAGCAAAAGGACAGTGATAAGCCTCCTTTTTAACTCCTTGAAGCTTTCTTTGCATTGATAACTCCAAGTAAACTTTAGTCCCTTACAAGTTAGTTGGGTAAGAGGATTAAAAAATCGTGAAAAACTTCTCACAAATTGTTGATAATATCAAGCTAACCCCAAAAATCTACGGATATCCATTACCGGTGTTGGCCTCAACCATCCCTCAATAGCATCTGCTTTGGAGGGATCTAGAGATATCCCATTTCTTGTGATGATATGGCCCAAGAATGAGACCTCCTTCTACCAGAACTCACACTTTCTGTAATTTTCATAGAAATTATCCTTCTGCAAGGTCTTTAGTAGAGTTCTTAGATGCTCCTCATGATCCTCCTTGGTTTTGGAGTATATTAGAATATCATCTATAAAGACTTTGAAAAATTTGTCAAGGTAATCCCTAGAGACTCTATTCATCAATTCCATGAATATTTATGGAGCATTAGTGAGTCCGAAAGGAATTGATATGAATTCATAGTGCTCGTATATTGAATAAAATTAGTCTTGGGAATATCTTCATTCCTCACCCTTACCTGATAATATCTTGACTCCAAATCCACCTTGGATAAGTGTAATGCTCCACGCTGTTGATCAAACAAGTCATAAATTCATGGGAGAGGATACTTGTTCTTTATCGTGATTTTTTTAAGCTTTCGATAATCTATGCAAAGGCACATTGACCCATATTTCTTCTTGATGAACAGGACAGGTGCACCCCAAGGTGAAGCACTTGGGCGTATAAACCTTTATCCATAATCTCTTGTAGTTTTTTCTTCAGATCCACAATATCCATTATATACAGAGTCTTGGATATTGGAAACACCCCAAGTATAAGATGAATTAAGAATTCAAAATCTCTTCTAGGAGGAAGAATAGGAAATTCCTTGGGAAACATTTCAACGAATTACCTCACAATAGGCATGTATTCAATGATGGTTTCCTCCTTAGACTCAATCATCTATTCCAGATATGCATTCTCATAGGGCAGTAATATCCACGTTTGAGGTGATGGAGCTAAATAAGATTCATCTTCCTCCTTCCACTTGTACAGAATTGGGGGTCGATTATCTACATGGAGAGTGATTTCCCACTCACATAAATTTATGTTGGCTCTATATAAGGAAATCTAATCAATCTCAAGAATTTCATCAAATTCTACTAAAATTTCAGGATATAAAATAATGTGTAGAACCTGAATCCAAATGTACGTTCCCTATTCTTTAATGAATAACTAGCGTACATGTCACCACTTTGTTTTCAAGGTTCACTTCGGTAGTAGTAATGGAAAAAATATCTCCCTTACTGACTTGGAGGTTATCAGTTGCTTATGAAAACCCTTGGATTAGGTCACTGATTTGAAATATACCTTGGTTATTTGAAGTTGTTTCTATGGAAAACGGGTTGTGGTTCAAACCGATCATTCCTCTCATCTGTTGCAGCTGCAGGTTTTTCTTATTGGAAGGTAACAATTAGGTTCCCTTCTCTTACATACCAAAATCATTTCCTTGTCCCCTTCAGGCGATTTTCGGGGTACTTCTTTCCACACCTTTGGAAAGTGGGGTTCTGGATCTTCTTAGTACCGTTGGATTTATCCATCAGACCACCAGCATTGAAGTCTACCTTACACTTCGTATCCCCATGATACCCCTGATATTCTCTGATCTCTATTTCTACCTTGAGGGCACATCGGACAATTTTCTCATAGCTGTTAAAGTCACGGATCACCGGTGCTTTCCGTAGGCTTGGTTTCAACCCGCCAAAGAAGCGGTCAACCATGCATTTGGGGGTAACCACAAATCTTGAGTCATATCATGAAAGTGTTGTGAAGTTTACCTCATACGCTTCAGTAGATTCGTTGTTTTTTTCTTTAGGAAAAGGAAGTCCCTTTCCATATTAAGTCTGAGGGTGCATGGAAAATATTTATCAAAAAAAGTCTTCCAGAAATCCTTCCATTCCAACGCCTTGATCTCCTCCTTAGGGTTCATATTTTTGATCAACATCCACCATTGATCAGCTTCACCCCCCTTACAATAATCAACTAGGAGAACCTTCTCTTGTTCAGAACATTTAAATATGGAGGATATATTCTCAATGGAGTTGATCCAATGTTCGACGATTGAGGTATCGGATGATCTATTAAAAGTAGGATCCCTTGGTCTCATGAATCTCTCGATAGTGACTTAATCTTTCTAGGGGGGTGAACGTTCCTCTTGTCCCATGTTTCTATTAAAATATTGAGTTAACGGAGAGAGAACTGTGACAAGTTTGGTGATTCCCACTCCCATCATATTAGGTATCTCATTAGCACATTCATCACATTGATCTTCACATCATTTGTTAGCCAGAGTCCCCCTATTACTGGCCATTGTCTGGAATAAAAGGAAAGTTATGGGTAACACATAAAGGGTAATCCAAGGACAAAACTGATGACTTATAAATAACTTTTATTTCCTTAATTTATGAATCCATAGGCTTCAATCTATTCTATTCATGATCTACTTTCTAACATATATTCTTAGAGGAATTTTTTTAATTCCATTAATAAGGGTTCATACTAAACTTGTGAATTTACCAAATAATATCCATCGGGAGTGTCGTAACCAAGAGAGCAGCAAGTCCCATTGTCGTGCACCAGTTATTATTAGAGTCTAGATCAAAGTAGTGTTTTCTGGTTTTACCCCTATGATACATCTGTTCCAGAGTAGCCTCTACCAGCTCGTATCAAAACAGGGATGTATTTTCTTGATAAACCACATACTCAATACCCACCAATACTTAAGGATGTTTTTATTATACTTATTCTAAACTCTAATTATTCGTTAGGTTGTTCAAATCTTAATCCCAAAAATAACTAATAATATCCTCTGATACCAACTATAAAAACCCTTCTCTTTATTACACACATAGACGTGATTTATTACATAAACTTCACATGATACAACATAGAATATTGAGAGGTCTAGTGTCTTTGGGGATTAGGATCATTACATAACAACTTAAAACTTGAAATACAACATATTTATTAAAAAAATCCTTTACATGATGACTACATTCACGCGTACTTATCATTGCATGGATAACCCAAGGACATGCATAAGAAAAGGTGGATCTATAAAGCCCAGTAAGGGAATAAACATGGAATAACATCAGGAATAAAATAAATGTTAGACAATAGGCATATAAATGGATCACAAGATAAACATGAACATAAAGGCATGATAAAGCATTATAATCATAACATAGAAATGTGGAAACAACACTTTACATGGAATTTAGCATGAGCCAAGGCTAATATCACATGGATAATGATTAAACCATCATTGCACATGAAGCATGAGTAAACCCTCGTTTCACATCAATTAGCATGATTCAACACTCATTACACATGACGTATCATGATACTTTACTTTTCCCAATGCATTGGAGCGCTATCAGGGCACACCCTTATTAAACATTTCATTTCATGCATAAGTGTCCTACATGGATCATATAACATGGAATCAATCAACATAATAAGTTATTCCATTATTAAGTAATCTTAAATAAATACATGAAATTACCATTCAATATTTATATGTTCATAAAGTTGAATACCCTTGATAGATACATGGGTATGGTATTCACTACACAATGATCTTGGCTTGGAAAAACGCGATGTAATTTCGGCAGAAAAACGACGTGACATAACGATTCATAAAAATGGTTGATGAAAGAAAAATTGGTGTCTCATCATATGTACATGAAATTTATAGTAAGGGGTTTAGACATATACATTTCTCAACAAATTTAATGGAATTTAGATTCATAATACAAAATAATTACTTGGATGTAAAAGAGGAGAGAGAAATCCCTCACGGAATTTCAGCATGGTAACAGGTGTACATGGGAGGAATTAATGAGAGAGAAATGAGTATCACATAATCAAAACATAAATAGGGCAGTATGGGGGAGGTGAAAAATCATACCCTAACATTTTTAATTGAAAAAAAGGGGATAACAACTGAAATAAAATAGGACAAAAATGAGAAAGGAAGAAATCCCTTACTTGGAAGTGTAGTTCCAAAGGCATGGGGGAAGCTTGAGAAAGGCTTCTTGGGAGATTAATAACCTTTAAAGGATTCTAGAGAGAGTATTTAAGGGGTTTTTAGAACTCCAAAGGCTTTGAGTGAAGAGTAAGTGAGAGCTTTGGTGGGTTTATATAGGAAAGGATAGGGAATTCTTTATTTTTTTATGTTTGGGACCCCTAACATTAAACTAATAAAACCCACAAATCATTCCATGGTTTTTGCACATGTTTTTTGCCAAAGGAGAGTGGAAAACAATATTTTATAATTCCAATGGAATAAATTTTTAAAATAATAGGGTTTCTTATGCGGAGGTGAGTCACACTCTCAAGGAAAACAATTTAAAAAGACAAAATGTTTTATAAGTCTTGGAGGGTCCACTAAAGATTTGTAAAATAAATCAAACAAATATAAAATCACATTATTTTAATGGTAAAAAATATATTGGCCAAAAATAATTTTTATAGTACTTTATTACATCACTATTGGGTCATTATGATGTCATAAAACACATTGAATATTTAAAGAGTATTTAATTTTTACCCAAAAAAACGAATGTCTCAGAAAATTATGAAAAATTCACCATTGGATAATTTCGATGTCCTAATTATAAAAATAATATTAATTTTATATAAATAATTTTTAAATATTTTAATTTTTACTTTCAAAATAAAAACTGACATTTATTGAAAATTCATGGGTTTTGACAAAAACATCTTTCAATCCTTTATCAAAATTACAATTGCAATCATAAAAGTATACAATAATTTATATTTAATAAAATGTGATTTAATAATAATAATAATAATTTATTAAAATATTATTTAATTCAAAATCCATTAATTCATCAAAATATATTTCATAGTTGATTATTAAATAAAAATATTATATGCGCTTTAAAAACTATTTACAAAGTAACAATAATAAAATAAATGTATATTCATTATTATATACAAAAATAATGCACATATTCATAGTGATAAGGTATTGTTACATAACCCCTTATAACACCCACATAAGACCGAAGGGTAAGTTGCGCGATGGTGGCAGACTCTTGGGGTGGCTCGGATAACATCGTTCGAGTGGAAATATCTATTAACTTCCACTTCTCTTGTAGTCACTTCCACTCTAGCTTAATGTGTTCAAGCTCAACTTGGGATTGGTAGAGAGTGAAGCCCAATGATGCCACCTACTTTCTGAGATCCGACAAATGGGCTTCGTATGGGGAAAGTCTACTAGATGAGGCAATCACTTCTTTTGTGTGAGTAAATTGGATTTGTTAAAGCCCAATATTTATAATAATCATTTGATAACTGTTCAATGGAAATATTACCAATGGTCATAATTCCTAATGGTATTTAAAAATCAAGAAACCTAAAACCAAAAAAATTAACATTTTATATAACCATAATAATACATTTAATTAGATTAAGTGGAATTTTCATTAATGATGGTTTGGATCGTTACATACTTATTTTATTGTTATACTCTTATTTTTTCTATTTAATGTGACAAAAAATCATTATATAATCTTTATTTCAAAAAAATGGGTAGAGAAAATAATTTTTCATGAATATTAACGAAAATGTTGTTTAAATTGATTATGTTTATGAGTTTATTCAACCATTAATAAATATATTTTTTAACATGATCCATAAAAAATAGCCAACATTTCTAATAAGGTTTTCAATTTTGGATGTTAGCTATAAATATGTTTTTATTTTGATTTTTAATCTTTTATTGAAGGGTTTTTTTCCTCGTAATCATTTTTCTTATTAAATAACATGAGAATAAAAAGGTTAATTACTTATCAATATCAAAATAGGTATTGACCACATAAAAGAAAATGAGCATATCTTATGATATATAATCAATTGGAATTCCCAATGATAGTATCAAATAAATATAAATAATAACATAATGTGTGATGGTCAATGAAAACAAAAAAATCATAATTAGTAACATGTAAAATTTACTCTTTATTTCTATTATTAAAAGATCATTTAAATTTATATTTTCTAGTTCACATGGAACTTTATTTGTTTTTAACACTATATATGTTCAATAAGGTATTCATAAATATCATACAAAAAATTACAACCAATTAAGACTACCATTAAATATATAATAGTCATTGTTCATTACATGATTTAATTATTCCGAAAAAAATATTTAATCCATGAGACCTCTATATATATTTTGTCCTATCATAAATATTTAATATGGAACAAAAATATTTATACTACTAAATTCTAGAAAAGTGAAAAAAACTCCAATTAATCATTTTATTTAGCACAATAAATTATGAAGAATTTGTAAAATACTATATACCTTTATTTCATCTTCTATGAAAGGTCATACACTTTTTCATTTAACTGGTTATTAATTTTTTATCATATTCTTGTGAAGTATATTCTCATTGGGTCACTCACACCTAATTCTTATGTGATACTCAACACAATATTAGCTAATAAGAAAATAAATATCCTAATATATGGGGCTGGGTTAATTATGCGAGCCAATTATTCATTAATTTTGGCTAATTTTCAATGGGAATTAAACCACTGATCTAGATAAAATCTAGGTTATTCAATAATTTTCAATACAATTTTGAAATATGGATTGCATTAGTATATTTTTTAAAAAATAGGTTTAAATGATTTTTAGATATTTGAAATTTAATGGGGGAAAACGTTAAATAATTTAAAGAATTGGATTTCAATATTAAATTTCTCTTTAATATGATTTTAAATATTTTTTTCAATTATGGAATAAACTAATAAGATCCTGTATTGAAAAAATTATATTTTCATATTTGCATATTTAATATAGAAAAGTGTAGAGGGATTGAATTTATTGTATCTCTCAATAGACCATGTCCAATGAATGAACATTTGAATCATTTCACAAGATAGTGAACCAATTAATAATTAAGACATGATTGCTTGTGTGACTCAATCAACCACACGATGACCCTACCACATGTGAATACTCAAATAAATGTTCAAAAAAAATTAAAAAGGATTGTATGACTCCATGTTCATTTGGACCAACTATGACATTCCTAACAAACCTCATTAATAGATTCTAACTGATTGTTCCAAGATTTATCATGTGGGTAAGAACATAGTCAACCATAAGTCTGAGCTACACCATGTTGAATTTGAGATTCTATTCCTATTAAGTGACTGCAAGAATAAACCTAGATCAAACATATGTAAAAATAATCAATCTTCATATACTTTTATGTTGTATATTTAGGAGATATAAAATATTCTATCTATATTTATAAAAATAAAGAAATCACAAAAAATGATCATTGAAACCTAAAATCAATTTAAAACCTAACAGTCATCACTCCACCAAATTCGGGAAGAATCATTAAATCGGTCCACCGAATGAGTATGAAAACCCATAAAGGAAAAGAGATTGTTGTATAACTTCATTGTAGCCTAAATATTCTAGATGATCATTCGTGACCCTTGAGTTATACATGTAGAAAAAAATAAAATATGTAGTAGTTTGACACAAAATTTGAGGAATTTTTTAAGGAATAAAATTATTCCCCATGGCCTGTATAGGAAGAGTATATATAATTAGAGTGAAGCATTATGAGTCTCTATAATAATATTTATTATTTACTGAATATGGGGTTATGACATGACTACAGAATCAATCTTAGCATTATTGTTTCTTATTTTATTTTTAATTTTTCTATAACTCTCTCGTAATGGAAAACTTCTCCCTATGTAGAATTTTAAGGAAATTCCCCTTACCCTTTTAATACATTTATTTATATTAATTTTCAACATATTCTATTCAACTATCTTGACTTATTTGATTATTTTTGGAATTAGGATATTTAATTTCATTCTACATAGTTTGAATTCTTCTTCCCACATTCAATATATTTCACACAATTACCACTTAGGTTCACACCACTTATTATGATTATAAACTATGGGTTTATCTTAGGGTGATTGAATTTTATGAATCACTACAATAGGAAAATATAGTGGATGAAATGATTTTTTATTCCTTCTATGTGATCAGATACATCTAGGATAGGGTAATCAAATGATGTTTCAAAATATTAGAGATATAATTGGAGATTGAGAAAATAGAATAAATATTTAACAGGTATGGGAGGGGATATCCATGGTTACAACATTATTTTAATATTAATATGAAACCAGTTTAATTTCATTATTAATGTACCCCAATAACTTACTTTACACACTAAACTCATAAAAAAGTGAAGAACATATCTATAACACTACCCTCTATAGAGAAAACTCAGGTCTCATTTACAGTTAATGAATCAGGGGTTTTTAGATTCATCTTATAATGTACCAATGAGACTCCTCTCATCAACTAGGAATTATTTTTTTGGGTGGAAAATGTTATTTAAATTCTATTCATTTCAATTAAAAATAATTTCAACACATAGACAAATATATTTTATCTCAAATTGTTGGTTCTGATCCAAAAGATTTATAAATTATATAACAAATACATAGGACTCTAAAAATCACCAAACAGGTGGAATTAGAGTTTTCTATAGTTAAATTTGTGACATCCCCATACTCCTCAGCTTCTTACACCAGTTCCACTATGGGTTTTGAGAACATGGGTGAAAATATAGATCAACTAAATAAGTCTCTTATAAAGTATGAGAAACCCAATTTCAGAAATAATATCAAAATTCAATAACCAAGAAATCAATATTATTGTGTTGTTTAATTTTTATTGATGGGAGTACTACATAAATTTATGGATCTGTCGAGAATAAATCCCAATTGATGCTTGGTATAAACTGTAGAAGACTGTAATAACATTAGATATAAAGGATTTACTATATCATAGATTAGCTACATGTTTTTTCCCTTATTCCATATGGGATGGAAAAAAATTATATAAAACCTTTAGCATTGATAATTCACCACATGGAGTAAAATTTAGAGGTATTTCCTCTAGAAATTTATCCCTATATTGATGACTGCCCAATTGAGGATTAAAATACATGGAATAAAAAAACCAAGTGTAAAGGGTATCTTTGTGTTCTAGTATAAATTAAAATATCTAACAATATAATTCCCACATGACACATCTATTGATCACAATTTACTGGAATTGTTTTCCAAGGTTTGATAGGAAATAATTGGAATATATGTGATTCTTCCTCTAGTGATGCATTGACAGAAAAGTATCCTACTACTTTTACATAACTAATTGAGAGTATTTTCCAAAAAACGCAATAATTTTTTAAAATAACCAAAATATGGATTTAAATGTGATAAATAAATTATATTATACTTTACATTAAAAAATAATTCAATAAATAACCATTTTTCTATAGTTATCCTTGAAAAATGTTCAAGAACGTCACCTTTTACATCCCCATGACTATTCTATATTTTCTACTATATAGACCACTACAATGATTGTTTCCCTTATGTTCATATAATCAAAATCTATGATTACATGATCTAAAATAAATACTAGTATCATTCAATCAATAAATAAGGATTAAAAGTGTATTACAATATTAAATACAGATATAGGAACCAACAACCCCAAATACCCCCTAACTAGTAAAATTTATAATAATATTTCTTAACACTACCCTTTAAATGAAGTATTTCATAACATTTTACATGTTACCAACAAGGAAAGAATCAAGAACCCTCCATGACATACCTTTTAAAGAAACCTTTTCACTCCCACACTATATAGTAAACTACTCTCAATACACATAGATAAACCCTCATGGAGATTCGAGGGTAGTAGAGACAAATTATATTTACCCTCAATGACGTAAAAATACCTGTTTTAGTTAAACATATAATATAATAAAATTTCCATCATAAATGGAATTTTAGTTCCATTTCATTATGTAATTGAAATAATATGAAAAGAACAAACAATCACTATATCAACCAGATGATTGAAAAAGATAACCCTGTGAACATGAACATGGGGTACTTATCTTTGAAAATGAACCTAAAGTAGACTCGGTTGTGGAGAGACCACCATACAAGGAAAATGGAAAACCCAAAATATATTAAATTAATCATCCCCAAATTCCCTTCACTAAAATGATTAGACCACCTAATAAAATTGATGAAGAGACAATAAAATATTAGATCATAGATATTTTCAAAAGTGTTAATATTAAAATCCATTTACTAGTGGACTTCCAAAAAATCAAAAGGTATTAAATATTTATTGAGTATATGTAAACTATAAATAGAATATCATGAGGGAATGAAAAGGTATATTTTGGAAGAAATTCCTCCACCTTTATTAACCTATAATTACATAGGAAGTGGAAATACTTTAATAAATAAACTATCACTTGAACAATATGAAAAATAACTTTTAAAACTGAATTATATTACTTAAGAGCCTCATTTAATTTAATTACTTAATTTATTTATTCATCCTTTAATATGAGAGTTCTCAAACTCGCCTGAATGGTTATAAAATTTTCTAATTGAAAAACTGCCTTCCTTATATCAGTTCTATAAGATATGCTTGTAACCATGAAATTATTTATGTTCCCTATTGATTTTCACATCCTAAAACTAGAATACAAAAAATATTTAAATCTCACTCTCCAATCATTCAATGTAGTCCATTCCTTAAGACCATTAAAACCATAATACCTTTTCATGAAGGAAAACATTTAATATATTTTTGCAAACATACAATGAACATTTACATTCACGATTCAATTAAATTCCCCATGAAGTGATATTTGTGTTCATATTGAACCATTATGAACTTACCTATTATTACATGAAATAGATTTAAATGTTTTATGAAATAATTATTTTAAGAGAATATTTAAAATCCCATTATTTTTTATAAAACGTTTTTGGGAAATGAAATTTATCTAGTGGTTCTTTTGTGTGTTAGATAGTTTAAAGACAATTATAAAGGTTATATTTATTATTAAGATGAAACTGTCATTGAAACATATTCTTTATGAATACAGGGTATATGTTTGGGTAATTTCAAGTTAAAACTATCAGAAGAGAACCCACCCAAATTGGAACTGCACATTCTCCCATGTAATTAAAAATATGATTTACTTAGTGAAAATGATGATTTTAGTTTCTTGATTGGAATCGTATTTGAACAAAATAAAAATTATAAACTACCAAATAATAGGGAAAAATCAACTTCAATTTAATGGTCCTTATAATTAAATATAAGGATTAGTTTCACTGCCTATATATACTAGATTTCACAATAAAATGACTCAAAACTAGTGATATAGTCTGAATAGATGCTCAAACTTACCCTCATGGACGTCTTTGAGAAAGCATTTGAGTGTATTTTAGGAGATAGAATTCTTTTACCCAACACATACTACTAATTGGAGAGTCATATTAAAACATTACTGAATAAAAATATATAAAAATGTTTAAAAAATGAGAATAATGAGTTTGTTCCCACAGGGATTTAGAATAGATGGATAATTTTTATTAATTATTGTAAATTGAACCATGTGACCAAAAAGAACCAATTTCCATATAATTTTATAGAAACAATTATTAATATTAATTATAATAGGGCTCACTAATTTTTTATTGATGGAGTTTTTGGGTATTTTCAGGTTACAATAACTATAGGAGATCGAGACAAGACCATTTTAACATATCTCTTTGGTAAATATCCTTAAAAAGGGACACACTTTGGCCTTTTCAATACCACATGAACCTTTCAATGTTTCACAGAAAGTAACTTTTTATATCCAACTAATAGGTTCATGGATGTATTCCATGATGATTATAAAATTTATGGAACATGTTTTTGGAGTTATCTTCAATCGATGGAAAATATATTAAAGAAATGTTATGAGAAAAAATTGAATTTCAACATTGAAAATTTTCATTTTATAGTTGAGAGAGGACACGTTTTGGTAAAAATAATTTCTAAGTATTAGAGAAATTTTGATAACACATAAGATCAAAATATTTATACAATCCCTTAACCCAGAACTGTGGGAAATTTTTATTCATTTTCAGGACATGATCAATTTTATAGAATATTTAATAAATATCTATATAAATTTTCATTACCCATGACCAATTTTGTAAAAACATAGATTGATTTTCTGTTTGATGATGGTTTTCTCATAGCCTTTGATAGGATAAAATAAATCTTGACCAAAACCACTATAATATTCCCCTGTGACTGGAGGCACCCCTTTGAGATAGTATTTGATGTCTCAAAAACTTGGTAGGAGTGGTGTTTTTCCAAAAACATTACAGACACCCAAAAGTGATAGCACACACATCACATACCCAAAGAACAGCCATAATAAATTAAGAAATAATTTGTAATGGTTTTTTTCAATTATTTTTTATTTAGATAAATTTTGTACATGTCTATTAGGGTTTAACATAACTATTAAATCTCATCATGAAGTACTGAAATGTCTTATCATGTTAGATGAATAAAATACATGTATAGTTGATGCACACTTGTCATAGGGCATGGAAAAAAACAATTATATTATTCCTAGTGTAGCATAGTGGCTGACCAAGGTCATCTCTCTTGAGGATCCTTCTCAATGTAGTTCACCTATTTCTTCTATTTCACCTAGAATATCTCTTTTTTGGTTTTTTGATTATTTAAAAAAATGAAATGTAAATAATTAATTCTAAATTTATACTTATATGGAAGTCTAAATAGAATGGTTTTAGGAATAAAGGACTTGGTTTTTGGGTTCAGTCTTGGGTTCAATCATTATTATCTTTTATATGTTTGATTATAGTTTGATAACTCAAACATGAAATGTAATGTTTGAATCATTATTTTTTTTCAGAATAGAAATAACTTGGGTCACATGTCATTAGGGATCGTCACCTAATCGGGGATATTTTCCATGCCCAAGCATACTACTCAAGAGTATCATAAATTTAGAATAAATTTTAAGGGAATTCAAGAACACCTTGACCTCCCACCGATCCAAGCCTCATGGTCAACATCTCAAACCTGAGAGTAAGAGATCACAATTGTGGATAGATTAGAGTGAGATAGAGATAGTGGAGAAAGTAAGAGAGGATGATTAAATAATTTATAATGAATGTGGAAATAATAATTATAATAATAATACTTATTATTATTATTATTAATTAATAAAATAGTTTTCGAAATATGTGAGAAAAATAAAGTAAAATAATTTGAAATTAATATAGAGATATTATAAATATTAATTATAATATTAATAATAATAATAATAGTTTTCAATTATTATTATTATTATAGAGAACATTAAATGGTAGAAACCAAAATAATAATGCATGGATTTATTTAAAATAAATTCAAATTACAGGTAAAATTAAAAATAAAACAAAACTAAAATGAAAATAAAATAAAAAATAAATGAGGGGGTAATATAGGAGCAGCAGTGGCCCATGCCCCACTGGGATCCCTCCTTGGTTGTGGGTTTCGAGCTAATGATTTGAGAAGGAGGTGAGGGACTCCTTTTATAGGTAGAATTTTGTCCTCCAAAATATAACTCGTTGTTTTCCCATTAAATTTAAAATTCATGCATGGACCCCTTCATAAATATTGTTCATAAATTTGTTGGTCGTTAAACCTCCAAATTTCATCTCTTTTGGACATATGATTAAAAATTAATGATTTTGTCATTATCAATTTATTTTTCTGGATGAAGGTTCTGGGAAGGCTCCTCAAAAAATATAACAACAAATAGAAACTTTGATGACTTCAAAACTACCCCAAAATTGTCTTATAGTCATCCCTATGTGTCTAAGTTCTATTACATGTGGAATAAACTTCATTGAAGTTATATAGGCTGAGATGAGTTTTCATTACGGTGGTGGGGTCAACGATTTTCTCTTGAAAAACTCTTCACCTTCATTGATTTTATAATGCCTATAGATGGAAGAATCATCCATTGGTCAAGAAGACAAAGTTGAATTAAATACAATAAGGATTACAAAAAAAATAATCACTCAATTTGGAATTATATTTTAAAATTAATGACCAAAATACGCTTGAGATAAAAATCTGTCAAAAATCTAGAATTGAGCACCTTTTATAAATTTTCTCATTTTAATTCTATAGTTAAGATTGCCCAATATATTAATAAAACAATGAAATACATGGGTTTTATCATTGAAAAAAATTAAAAAATATGCATTATTTGATCAAAAATATGCACATAAATTGGTTCTGTTAAATACACCCACACTTAAACCAGGGTTGTCCTGAAGCATAAAATATCAACACAGAAATCAGAGGACACCAATGTTACCAATATTCAAATTCCAATGCAAAAAAATAAAAATAAAATCAATGTGAAATCAAAAATTCAAAAATGCACATAAAATATCAATTTAATTTTCCATTCTTCAAAGAAACAAATAATTCTCATATTTTACTTTTCCCCTTTGAAAAATGATCGAACTTCTAATTGCATTTATTCAAGATCCTTGATTCATTATTATTAAACATGTCATGTCCTCATTTACCTCACTTTTTATTCTTTCATATCATAAATCATGATAAAATTCAATTATATTTATGATCATATCATGCGAACATGCTCCATATCCATAGGCTTGTAAATGAACTACTTTCTCCACTTTGTAAAGACAAAAGACACATAAAATCATGAGGACTTGCAATAAAAGTTCAAATGAATCTGAGGCTAATGGTTGGTAGGATTTCATGCTTTAAAAAATAAGGCTCGCATAGGGGTTTTATCTCTTAAGTACAATGCATGATATCAAAATGTTTAATTAATTTCTCCATATAAAAGTAGTAGTATCCACTTACCCAAAACTCAAATTAAAGGTTATGATTAAGTAAGCTAAATGAATGATTCGTGCACCCTCTTGGGTATTTTTTTATTTTTTTTTTCTTTTCTTGAAATTTATGATTAGACCAAACCTCATATCCATCACCAAGCCACGTATGATCATAAGATCGTCATTCTGTAAAATTTTGATTTTTGATTCCCCAAATCACAACCCATTTTACTCTTATTTTGGATTTTTTTTCATTTTTGTCATTTTTTTAATTCAAGCAGGGAAAACAATATACTATAATGAATTATTCCACAACCTTTTACAATTCCTGTAATAATAACACCACACTTATTACTTAAAATGTATATCATCCCATCCACCATGATTCCCTTTACCCCCACACTTCAACTTTATAATATCATGCAAATAATAAGAGGAGGGTAGGAATGGATAAAAATGGCTTGAAACATGGATCAACCATAACAAGGTCATTCATGGTCTCTATGGTATAAAAGAAGGATTGATTTAATGGTTGAATTTTAAAGAAAAGTAGCTTTTTAAAGGATGCCTCAATCATTATAAATGTGTTTTTTCACAGTCATAGCTTTGACAATTTTAAATAAAAGTTCTGGTCGGTTACATGTCCCAAGATCACTCAAGAAATATGATCATGATAAATAGGAAGTACATGGTCTAGAAATCCTCTCAGAAATGAGATATATGATATTAGACAATCACTCATGGAATGAATAATAATAACAGGCATTGTAGCAGCACTGTAGCAGGCACTATAGTAAGTATGGTAGCAGCATTGTAGAAGCACTATAGTAGGTACTATAGTGGGAACTATGCAGTACTGTAGCAGGGATTGTAGCGGAACTGTAGCAGGCACTGTTTGGCACTGTAGCAGTCGGGAATATGCCCCTGTTTAGGCCTTTGGGCCACCGATTTGGTCCCTGATCCCTGTAAGGCCTTCGGCCCACCCAGGCTTTCGGGTCAGTAAGGCCTTTGGTCCACCTCAAGGCCTTCGGGCCACCTTAGTGCAGATGCAAACCAGAAAACCTATAAGGAACAAGATCTATAAAGAGGAAGAGCAAGGATCTTTCACCATAGTAGAAGCTAAATGGATTTCAAGAATGAGAGGGTATGGCACCTGCCATTGAGATAATCCTGTGAATGCATGGGAATGCCTAGCCGAACGCCATGCGAAGGTGGAGATCTGATTTCACGATGAAGATGCTTGGGAGGAGTAGTTCCAAGTAGTTAGTCTAGTCGTATGTGATGTTTGAAGCTTACAGGAAATGAATTCCTCTAAGGCCTATGGGCCATGTAATACTTACGTCTATGGGCCTTGTAAGGGTTCCACCTCACCCCTTGAAAGGTGTATTATCAAAAATCAATAAAAAATGAAGGCTTTCGGGCCATTGGAGGAAATATGGTTATGGAATTTCATTTATATGAATCAATTAATTCCTTAAAATCATGAGTCATTATTTCAATATCCATGCATCATTTAAATCATTTTATTCTCCATTTTACTCATTAAATCTCATTAATATTGAAATCTATAACATGGAATTATGGGATTCTTAAGAAAATTATGTCTTCCAGACTAGTAAAGTAGAGCATAAACTCAAGTGTGTGCATGAAATTTTAGTTTTTAAAGCTCGAAAAATATTTTAGGAGAAAAATATATGGAGTTAAAAAGATAGATAATTAAAATGAGCTCCCTTTTGAAAATAAAGCTATGGTCCTCATCCTTCAATGTTTGGGTCTTACTTCTACAATCATTATCCTACAATATAAAATTACTCAATTAATCATAAGGATCATTTCATTTAAACTAAAAATGAAAATATGGAGGGGGCTCATGATAAATTATTTCCTAAAAATAGAATTAAAATCTAAATTCCTAAAGAGTAAGTAGTGATAAATCTAGGTATGATCCCCCAAGTGGTCCTTGGATTTTTTTACCACCTCTAGAGGGAAGTAACAGCTGTTATCCAAATTATGATGGTGGTTGGGGATTCATTGACATGAACCACCACATGTTGTTTTTCTCAGTATCCACTTCTTGTTCATATTGAGGACTCCATGGATAGATTACACTATATCCTCCTCATTCTCAATGTTTTATAGCTTGCATGGTGGGTATATGATTAAGTATAGTACATCCTCTACCATCGTTGCTACTTTTGAAACATACTCCTTCTCTTCTTGTACTCCCTTTAGTGAATTTTTGTCTTTAGGGAGATCAAGGTGTTACTCAATAGGTGCATCTTATTTTTCATCTTCATCCTCCTGGGCATAATATGAGATTGCTGAATCTGAAAATTCAAAAATATTAGGGGTGATACTCAAATTAGTTTCAATAAAATTAAAAGCGTTTGAGTTTAATACTGTATCATCTCCCTGAGTCGGTTCAACTTAAATCTCTTCTTCAATTGAAAGTTCCCCTTGGAGTCGATATTCACTGGATGGAGGTAGGAAGTCAGGCTCCTCCACCTTGAGTTTTTCTTCACCTACATGGATGTCTTCAGTGAAATTTGGTAAGACTGTTGGAACTTCCTAATTTTCTTCAAATCTTATTATGTAAGCTTGGAGTTCATTAACCTTGGCCATCAAATATTCTGGTGAGATTCATGTTTCTATGATTCTTTCTATTTTCTTTACCATTACCATAATCACATCAGCTCTTCATTAGAGGGCCTCCTCAGTTTAGTCTTTTTCTTATTCTTGCTCTTGTGATTAATTGTCAGTCCATGTAGAATAATAATCTTTTGAATTCATCGTGGAACGTTTTTTTTAAAGAAATTAAATCTAACTAATTTCTAAAAATATGAAAAGTAAATGAAACAATGATTGACTCACCATAAAAAGTGTCAGTTTTAACGCACACCTGTCACAGTGCATGAAAAAAACAATTATATTTTTCCTAGTGCGGCACTGTGGCTAACCAGGGTCATATCTCTTGAGGATCCTTCTCAATGTAGTTCACCTAATTATTACATATCACCTAGACTATATCCTTTTGGGTTTTTTAATTATTTAAAACAATGACATGTAAAGAAATAATTTTAAATTTATACTAAGATAAAAGTCTAAATAGAATGAATTATGAATAAATGACTTGGTTTTGTGGTTCAGTCTTGGGTTCAATCATTATTATCCTTTATATGATTGATTCTAGTTTGACAACTCAAATATGAAATCTCATGTTTGAATCACTATTCTTTTTCAGAATAGAAATAGCATGAGTGGCATGTCATTGAGGATCATCACGTAATCAGGTACATTTTACTCGCCCAAGCATACTACGCAAGTCTATCACAAATTTAGAATAAATTTTAATGGAAATTCAAGAACACCTTGGACTCCCCTTGGGCCAAGCCTCAGGGTCAGCCTCTCATTTCCAAGAGTATTAGATCACAATGGTGGATGGAGTGGAGTTAGAGAGAGAGGGGGGAAGAGATGAATAGAGGAAGATTAAATATTTTATAATTAATGTAAAAATAATAATAATAATATTATTATTATTATTACTTATTAACATTATTATTATTAATTAAGAAAATAGTTTCCAAAATAGGTGAGAAAAAGAAAGTAAAATAATTTGAAATTAAGTTAGGGATATTATAAAATATTATTATTCTTATAATAATAATAATAAAAAGTTTTCAATTATTATTATTATTATTATTATAAAAATTAAATAGTGGAAACCAAAATAAAAATGCATGGATTTATTTAAAGTAAATTCAAATTGCAATTTAAATTAAAAATAAAAAAACTAAAATGAAAATAAAATAAGAAGAAAAAATGAGGGAGGGAATAGAGGAGAATCATCGGCCCATTCCCTGGTGGGATCCCTCCTTGGATGTGGGGGTCGAGCTGATGGTTTGGGAAGGAGGTGAGGGCCTCCTTTTATAAGCAGAATCATGTCCTCCGAAAGTAGATGTGTTTTTGGACCATTAAATGGTCGATTCACAGGTGGATACCTTCATAAAATTTGTTCATAAATGTTCTTTCCATTCACCCTCCCATTTTTTGCTCATTGGGAAACCATATGAAAATGTAATGATTTTTTCATTATCATCTTCTTTTTATAGATAAATATTCCAGGAAGGTTCCTGCAAACATATAACATCAAATATAAATCTTAATGACTTAAAAACTCCCCCAAATTTGTTTTAGGATCTTCCTTATGTTTCCTATTTCTATTCCAAGTGGAAGAAATCTCATTGAAGGTCTGCAGGCTGGGATGTATTTCCGTTATAGTGGTGGGGTCCACGCTATCCTCCCAAAAAAATATTCAACTTTTTTTTATTTTTAAGGCCTATATATGGAAGAATAATCCCCTAGTATAGAAGAAAAAAATGAAGGAAATAAAAAAGGATTCCAAAATAATAATAATCACTTGATTTTGAATTATATTTTAAAATTAATGACCAAAAAACCCTTGTGGTAAAAAACTATCAAAAATCAAAAATTAAGAACCTTTTACTGTAATTCCACGACTCCAATTACTCGTATTCGGTGCATTATTTTAATACATTGGCATGATTACAAGGAATAAAGTCCTGAAGGACCGATCAGTTTAGCAGTCTTGGAAAATAGATTACATACATTAACATTACATTACAATTTCAAACATAAAACACAGTGTAAATAGTTCTTTGAGAACACCATTATTCACATTAGCTTAACCCTTCATATCAATCATAATATACTTCTTGGAATCCTGGGAAAAATAAAACATAGAAAGGGGTCAGCTCAAACGCTCAGTAAGGGTAAGCAATACAATGGAAAATGACATAAATATTAGGCATGGTAAATAATTGAAACCACATGCCTTTACCAATAATAAACATGAATACTTTTATGGAAATAATATGAGTTGAGTAAATAATACCATGATAAAACATCATCATGGGTATTCTACTAGTCGAATAACCACATGAGCCATCAATATTATTTCCATAATGAGGGAATGTATAATGCCAGACATTCTAAAAACATTTTTTCAAGGCCTCGACCAAGACGTCTAAAAATGATTAAGGCCCTGGCCAAAACCATATATCAAATTGGGAAATGGCCTCGGCCAATTCCGTGTCTAGTTGTCTCATGAGACCTATAGATGCATCGAGGAGCTATAGAGGGCTCCACCCGTCACTTACTATGTCCAATACATTCCTCATATGAAAAGGATGAAACTTAACATAAACATTCGTATAAGAACTAGGATAAAAAATGTCAATACTTTAACCATAAACCATGAATGGTATAAAAATAACACATCCACAGTCAAACATATCACAAAACCTTAAATACAATATAGAAGTTTTGTATCACAATAAATCAACTTCAAAACAAGTTTAAAATCCATTAAAGTATTTGACATAGATGGAAATGATTTGTAAAACTCTTTGATAGAAATACCAATTTTCATGAAAACATTTAAAAGTCACACAATTTGGAAAATAAGTCATTTAAATACATTTTTGAATCAAAGTGTCCCATACCACTTTGAAACTTTTGAAAGGAATTAACATTTTAAAAACATTCATTTCCATATAAATAAACCCTTAAAACTATTTTGAAGACATGAACATTAATGAGAAAGATTTAGAAGAATAAATATTTAAAACATTTGAAATGTTGTTGTAGTAAAAAGTCCTTAAAATAATTCCTTTGAAAACTCTTTCATAAAACAAGGACACGGATAATAAATATGTCCCAGTAGATACTTACTTAAAAACAACCTTGGATAATAAAGAGATTGTGAAATTAACCCTTATCAATTTGGTAACTTACGAAACTTACAACCCATGAAAGAGGTATCATACAATGAATATGTAAATACACATAAATTAAATTGTATTACACAAAGAATACAATTACGGGAATTACATACACCAGACAAAATGTAATAGTGGCAATATGGCATGAATCTCACGGGAATAAGGAGTGAGATGAAAACCCCTTACCTTGTAATTTTCATTTGTCTATGGTAGGGTAATCTCCTGTATAATGGTTAAATGATTTTTATTAAATTATACAAGAATAATATAATTTCATGTGATATCATATATGATCTTTTAACATTGCTTTGTTAATAATATCTTAGTATTTTCATCATTTTGGGTGTTAACTTACTCATTTTATTTTATATGTTTTGTTACATGAGTCATGTTTGTTATGGATAGGTTGTATATTATAAATATCTAGAATGATATCAAGTCCTTAAACATTATTTTTAATCATAAAATGAGAATTAAACTTGAATGGATGTGATGGGAATGAATCTCATCGCGTTCGTGGAGACGGTAGTCCATACGTACGCACGAACGCTACTTCCATTTCATTTTTCATTTTAAAAGGAATAAAAAACAAATAATACATAGGTATATTATTATTACAGTATAATATAATATCTTATATATGTTACTTAAGTTCATTAATACCATCCTTTATATGTTCCATGTATGGTATAAACGAGTCATATCACTTTGAGGGGGCGGTAGTTCGCACTTCCTCAAATGAAATTATCATATATATATATTTATATACAACATGAAACGAATAATGGTATTATATAAAATAGAATTACAGAAGATTATATATAAAATAAATATAATTAATATCATATTTAATTATATTTCCATCATAATTTCCACCATTAGAGTCGGTAGGAGATAATTGAACAATCATCATTTCGTGAGGCTTTTAGTTGTCATCCACAGAAATATTATGTTCTTCACCCATTAGATAGAGGTGTGTGTATGTGTAGTTATAATACTTCTCATAAAAATATCCTAGTATATGTAGGATACTGGTTTTTTACAAAAAAAAAAATAAGAAGAAGAGTTTAGGGGCTGGATAAGTAAAATAAAAGAAAAGAAGCTAAGAGAAATCGTTACCTTTAATTTGGGTAAATCCCTTTGGTTTGAACCAAAAAGGACTCTTGATGTTCCTTCTTCCTAAGTTGAGGCTTCTAGGAGGGGGAGAGGAATTTAGGGAGCTTAATTTGGCAGAGTTTGGACAAGACAAAAGGCTTTAAATGTGTGATGAATTGGTTATAAGTGGTGTCCTTTTATAAGGGGAAGGAGGGGTTCTTTAGGAAAAACTTAAAGTATTAATTTATAATAAATTCATATTAAGTTTATAATGGCTAAAAAGTGAATTATTCAAAGTATAATGTGGTTATGGGTATAAATCCAATTAAAAAATATATTTTAGACAGGTTTGGGTCATTATATTAACCTTATCATTTAGTTTTAACTCTTAGTTAATTAGTTTGACACTTACCATGTCACTTTGTATTTGTATATTATATAGTTAATAAGATTACTATATATCTCCAAGCGACCCCAAAGTGGTACATTAATGATACACCAATAATTACATAAGTCCTTTGGCTGAACCTTTGATTTTTAAGAATTAAATATCAATTAATAATATAATATTTGTTTTAAAAACTCATTTATGTCAATTTTGACATTATTTGGTATTTGATTTTTTTGAAACTTATAACAGCATTATTAATTCAAAAAAATTTAATTAAATCAATTATAACATGTCATAATAACCTATAAAATTCATGTAATTCATTAGAAGTCTAAAATTATTTTTATTTGTGTATTTATAATATCAATTATTTTAATATTTCACTAATAAGGTAATTTCTACATCATCATTGTGTCATAATTAAATTAAATTATTTAATTTCTAAAAATTATAAATAAAATAAAATTATGTAGGAAATCTTTTTATATTTCTATTTAATATTTATAATCGAAAATATAAAATATATAACCCTATGTAAAAATTGTTTTTCTAAAAGATATAAGCTTATGTCATTTTTGCCTTTACTTTAACTTAATTAATATAAAGTGTCATTTTCACTTACAAGTGGCTCCATGGGGTCCCAAAATCGACCCAAAGATGACCATGGTCAGACATGTATCCACCAATATGGTTACGACACGTTTTAAAGTAATTTATTATTATTATAATATTATTTTTTACCCTTATTTACTGGATTTACCCTTTAACCATGGTAAATAAAATATTTACCGAAGTAATTATTCAAAATGTATAAAAATAAAATTTACCTATTTACAAAATTTGGACATCCTGATTCCAAATATGGAATCCATTTTTCCAAATTAAAAACACAAAAGTGGCAAAAATTAATTTAAAATTAATTCCCGCTGTCAAAACGAAAAGCGTGTTTTTTAAGATATAATAACTATCAAAAGATTGACACTTGTTTATGTCCGGTTTAATAGTGAAATTATGTCCAATGACCAAAATTGTATTAAATGGTAAAAATATATTCTAAATATACTTTAAAACCACTCAAATTCATAATTTATCACTATTAATTATTTTGATTTAAAAAGTTGTTTTTAATTAAAATTTAGTAATTTTCACTATTCATCAAAATATAAAAGTTATCCAAAAAGTACCAAAATTTCACCATATGCTAAATTCGATATTCTGAATCCAAAAATAAAGTCCATTTTGAGAGATAAAATTTATAAAATTTCAAAAAGTGGGTTTTACTATTCATAACGGCTACTTTGATTGGTTGTGGTGTGTGTTAGAACTCGAAGTTGCGTACAATACACGCTACTATATTGTTCAAAGAGAAGCGTACTGTGGAAACTTGGGGTTTTATATTGTAAATTTTTTATGTCCCCATTCTAAAGAATAAATTTATTTAGTCAAATTGAATATATAAAAGTTTAAAATATTGGATTTAAAAAGGGTTCACTATTAAAAGTTGGTAAAAGTGCATTTTTGAAAAATACTTCTTTCATCTGAAAAAAAATAAATTTTTTCTTAAATTATGTCTAAGAAACTCATAATATGGATTCTAAAATTATAAGTATTATATAATGTTCAAAATTCAGTTAATACTATTCATAACCGCTTTTGGACGGCCAGTTTGGTAAGTCGTGGTGCGCTTGAACTTGGTGTTACGTGTAGTGCAAGTTATTGAATTATTTTGAAGAAATAATGCACTCTGAAATCTTGGAGTATTAAATTTTCTCCTACTTCAATAAATTGCATCCTCTCAATTTGAAAAAAAAATCGAAGATAAAAGGTTGAAAATAGAAAATATCATTGTGGGAAAACCCGCATCGGAAATTGGGTTAATAAAATTTAGTCTTAATAAGAGGAAAAGTGAAATGAAAGGGTCACCACCAAATTATGATCTCGATTATGAGAACATTGGTGAAAATTAGAGACATATAATTGGAGGAAAAATGTGAATATTTATAGGTAGTGATTGAGGTCATCAATCAAAAACAAGTGTAAAATTGAGGTCCTTAAATTTATCAATCTATCATGATTTCAAATACCATCGGTTCAACAAAACATAAGGTATTAGGATAACACATTTTTTGTTTTAATATCCCTTCAATAAAGTATAAGAATTAATTTCTTCATAGAATAATAGATGAATAAAAATATATATACTTGACAAGTAGAGTTCCATCCTTTAACTAATTTCTACCACAAACTCATCTTTCACTCTAAAAGATAATAGAACGTAAAAAAATATTCTATTTATCCTATTCGTATAGGGTTCCAAAAATGAATTTATAATTTATCTACCAGACCTTTTAAAAAATACCTTATTTAATCTATGGACTTCACGTAGTCCAGTGGTAGGTGATAAATCCCAATCGCACTATGGGTGTGGGTTCAATTCCTGCAGCTTTTTCTGACGCGGCAGGTTGTCACACAGTCTTCATGTTATCCTTTTTATGAAAATCCAAAAAATCTCAAACTATACTTATCCAAAATACTTTTTCCTAAACTCACAGTCCAAAATTTATAAGGTAGGTAAACACAATGATGATCCTTTTTTCACATAATAGCATGTCAACACCTTCATCATGTATTCTTTTTAAAATATGGTAACACCCTAAATTACCATAAAACCTTATTGATTACATTCATGCTCCCTTATTTATTATATAATATTAGATACATTCCTTATATCCAAAAACTTTGAATATTACAACAATGATGAAATAAACAAACTATTAATCAGTGCCAAGGTAGTCAAGAATATCCAATATAATTTATCCAAATCAACCATCTCTTATTCCAATATTACTACCTTAGTATCAAGACCATATTAAGGATTAACTTTCCTTAAACCATGTATTTTCAAAAAAAAATTGTTGTTGAGTCACTTTTCATAGTACCATATAATCTGAAATCCTCAATGAAATAGTACTGTAGTACAATCCCTATATACTCCATAATTATATTAACCAGTACATTATTGATACAACACTCAAGTGACATAATTATCTAATAACAACATAAGAACACTAGTCATTCCTCTTCATTTTTAGTAGTATCATAACTTTATTATTATCGAATAGCATCATTTGGGGCATACTATGATGATTTGAACATTGATTTGTGTAGTTTCCCCACTCCTTGCAGATGAATCATTGTACATTTGAGACCTTTTTCTTGCCCTCGAAATCACGAATGTGGTGTCCTTTTTCTCCACACTTATAACATACTCCCATTCCATTTATGCATTTTTCAAGGTGATTCTTTCCACAATTATCACATATGGGAAAATCCTTCTTTACCTTCTTCTCTTTATCTTTCCTTCTCTCTACCATCATTTGCTTCTCTGGAATCCCTTCGAATCCATAGGATTCAGAGAACTCTTTACTTATCTTATCAACACATGATACTATTTCTTCATATGATGATAACACATGGGAGATTATTTCCCTTCTAAATTATTGATTAGGACCACGAAAGATATGATCCTTCTTACTCTTTGGATCATGTGTATTGCTGGAGTTCTCATTCCTTCTACTGGGCGCCATTTCTAAACAATGGAATACACTAGATTAGTTTATGAATAAAAATACCTAATCCCAAACTTGTAAAACACTTAACATACATTAAACAGTTTTGGATATAATCCATAATCACAAAAATGTTTTCTTGAGGAGGTATATACTCATAAACCATTCATAGTGGTTTGTAAAGAAAATGAGAATTATCCTAAGCATATCCCCTTGGAGTGTCGTAACCAAGAGTGCAGCAAGGCCTGTTGTCATGCACCAGTTCCCGTTCGAGTCTAGGTCAAAGCAGTGTTTTGGGGTTTTACCCCTAGGTACATCTGTACCAAAGACACCTCTACCTGGTCGTATCCAGACAGGGATGTATTGCTCAGAAAACTCACAAAATCTCTACAATACCAAAATTCTAGGATGTTCTTGTATAATAATCCTCAATGTCTATCTTAGGGTAATGTGCTCTAATAAGAGGTTATCTAAATCTAGTTTCTAAGGATATTGTTAAACTTCCTCTGATACCAACTGTAATGCCCCGACCCCAGTTACCCAGAGTCGGTGCATTATTTTAATACATTGGCATGATTACAAGGAATCATGTCCCGAAGGACCGATTGGTTTAGCAGTCTTGGAAAATAGATTAAGTACATTAACATTACATTACAATTTAAAATATAAAACACAGCGTAAATAGCTCTTTGAGAATTCCATTATTCCCTTTAGATTAACCCTGCATATCAATCATAAAACACTTCTTGGAATCCTGGGAAAAATAAAACATAGAAAGAGGTGATCTCAAACGCTCAGTATGGGTAAGCAATACAGAGGAAAATGAAATAAATATTAATCATGGTTAATAATTGAAACCACATTCCTTTACCAATAATAAGCATGAATACTTTTATGTCAAGAATATGAGTTGAGTAAATAATTCCATAATAAAACATAATCATGGGTATTCTACTAGTCGAATAACCACATTAACCATCAATATTATTTCCATAATGACGGAATGTATAATGCCAGACATTCTAAAACATTTTTTCAAGGCCTTGGACAAGAAGTCTAAAAATGATTAAGGTCTCGGCCAAAACCATATATCAAATTTTGAAAGGGTCTCAGCCAATTCCATGTCTAGTTGTCTCATGAGACCTACCGATGCATCGAGGAGCTATAGCAAGCTCCACCCGTCACTTACTATGTCCAATACATTCCTCATATGAAAACGATGAAACTTAACATAAACATTCGTATAAGAACTAGGATATGAAATGTCAATACTATAACCATAAACCATGAATGGTATAAAAATAACACATCCATAGTCAAACATATCACAAAACCTTCAATACAATATGGAATTTTTGTATCATAATAAATCAACATCAAAACAAGTTTAAAATCCATTAAAGTATTTGACATAGATGGAAATTATTTGTAAAACTCTTTGATAGAAATACCCATTTTCATGAAAACATTTAAAAGTCACACAATTTGTAAAAGAAGTAATTTAAATACATTTTTTAATCAAAGTGTCCCATACCACTTTAAAACTTTTTTAAGTAATTAACATTTTAAAAACATTCATTTCCATATAGATAAATCCTTAAAACCCATTTTAAAGACATGAACATTAATGAGAAAGATTTAGAAGAATAAATATTTAAAACATTTGAAATTTTGTTTTAGTAAAAATTCCCTTACAAGAATCCCTTTGAAAACTCTTTCATAAAACATGGACATGGATAATAAATATTCCCCAGTATATACTTATGTAAAAACAACCTCGGATAATAAAGAGATTGTGAAATTAACCCTTACCAATTTGGTAACTTACGAAACGTACAACCCATTAAAGAGGTATCATACAATGAATATTTAAATACACAAAAATTAAAGTGTATTACACAAAGAATACAATTATGGGCAGTACATACACCACACAAAATGTAATAGTGGCAATATGGCATGAATCTCACGGGAATAAGGAGTGAGATGAAAACCCCTTACCTTATACTTTTCCTTTGTAGAGGGTAGGGTAATCTCCTTTATAATGGTTAAATTATTGTTAATAAATTATACAATAATAATATACATTAATGTGACATCATATATGATCTTTTAACATTTCTTTGTTAATAATATCTTAGTATTATCGTCGTTTCGGGTGTTAACTTACTCGTTTTATTTTATATGTTTTGTTACATGAGACATGTTTGTTATGGATAGGATGTATCTTATACATATCTAGAATTATATCAAGTCTTTAAACATTATTTTTAATCATAAAATGATAATTATACTTGAATGGATGTGATGGGGAATGAATCTCATCGCGTTCGTGGAGACGGTAGTCTGTACGTACGCATGAACACTAGTTCCATTTCATTTTTCATTTTAAAAGGAATAAAAACAAAATAATACATAGGTACATTATTATTCCAGTATAATATAATATCTTATATGTGTTACTTAAGTTCATTAATACCATCCTTTATATGTTCCATGTATGGTATAAATGAGTCATATCACTTTGAGGGGGCGATAGTCCGCACTTCCTCAAATGAAATTATCGTATATATATACAACATGAAATGAATAATGGTATGCTATAAAATAGAATTACAGAAGATTATATATAAAACAAATATAACTAATATCATATTTAATTGTAGTTCCATCATAATGGCCACCATCATAGGCGGTAGAAGATAATTGAACAATCATTGTTTTGCGAGGCGTTTGGTTGTCATCCACAGAAACATTATGTTCTTCACCCATTAGATAAAGGTGTGTGTAAGTGTAGTTATAATACATCTCATAACAATATCCTAGTATATTTAGGATACTTTTTCTGTTACAAAAGAAAAGAATAAGAAGATTTAGGGGTTGGAGAAGTAAAATAAAAGAAAAGAAGCTAAGAGAAATTGTTACCTTTAATTTGGGTAACTCCCTTTGGTTTGAACCAAAAAAGACTCTTGAAGTGCCTTATTCCTAAGGTGATGATTCTAGGAGGAGTATAGGTATATAGGGAGATTAATTGGGTAGAGTTTTTACAATCCAAAAGGCTTTAAAGGTGTGAGGAATTGGTTAGAAGTGGTGTCCTTTTATAAGGGGGGAGGGGCTCTTTAGGAAAAACTTAAAGTATTAATTTATAATAAATTAACAATTCGGTTTATAATGGATCCAAAGTGAATTATTCAAATTATAAGGTGGGTATGGGTATAAATACACTTAACCAATATATTTTAGGTATGTTTGGGTCATTATATTAACCTTGTCTTTTAGTTTTAACTCTTAGTTAATTAGATTGACACTTACCATGTCACTTTGTATTTTTATATTATATAGTTAATAAACTTACTATATACATATAATCCATCCCAAAGTGGTCCATTAGTGATACAACAATAATTATATAAGTCCTTTGGACAAACCTTTGTTTTCTAGAAATTAAATATCAATTAATAATATAATATTTGTTTTAAAAACTCATTTATGTCAATTTTGACATTATTTGGTATTTGATTTTTTTGAAAATCATAACAGCATTATTACTTCTAAAAAAGTTAATTAAATCAATCCTAACATGTCTTAATAACCTATAAAATTAGTGTAACTCATTAAAAATCTCAAATTATATTTATTTGGGTATTTATAATATCAATTAATTTAATATTTCACTAATAAGGTAATTATTGCATCATCATTGTGTCATAAATAAATTAAATTATTTAATTTTTAAAAATTAAAAATAAACTAAAATTATGTAGAAAATATTTTTATCTTTCTTTGGAATATTTATAATAGAAAATATAACATATATAACCCTATGTAAAAATTGTTTTCCTAAAAGATATAAGCTTATGTCATTTTTGCCTTTACTTTAACTTAATTAATATAAAGTGTCATTTTCACTTACAAGTGGCTCCATGGGGTCCCAAAATCGACCCAAATATGACCATGGTCGGACATTTATCCACCAATAAGGTTAGGACACGTTATAGGGTAATTTATTATTATTATAATATTATTTTTTACCCTTATTTACCGAATTTACCCTTTACCATAGTAAATAAAATATTTATCGAAGTAATTATTCAAAATGTCTAAAAATAAAAGTTACCTATTTACAAAATTTGGACATCCTGATTCCAAATATGGAATCCATTTTTCAAAATTCAAAACACAGAAGTGGTAGAAATTAATTTAAAATTAATTACCATTGTCAAAACAAAAAGCGTGTTTCTTAAGATATAATAACTATCAAAAGATTTACACTTGTTTATGTCCGGTTTAATTGTGAAATTATGTACAATGACCAAAATTGTATTAAATGGTAAAAATATATTCTAAATATACTTTAAAACCACTCAAATTCATAATTTATCACTATTAATTATTTTGATTAAAAAATTTGTTTTTAATTAAAATTTAGTAATTTTCACTAATCATGAAAATATAAAAGTTATCCAAAAAGTACCAAAATTTTACCCTAGGATAAATTAGATATTATGAATCCAAAAATTAAGTCCATTTTGAGAGATAAAATTTATAAAATTTCAAAAAGTGGGTATTACTATTCATAACGGCTACTTTGATTGGTTGTGGTGTGTTTTAGAACACGAAGTTGCGTACAACACATGCTACTGTATTATTCAAAGAGAAGCGTACCGTGGAAGATTGGGGTGTTACATTGTAAATATTTTATGTCCCCATTATAAAGAATAAATTTATTTAGTCAAATTCAATATATAAAAGTTTAAAATATTGGATTTAAAAAGGGTTCACTATTAAAAGTTGGTAAAAGTGCATTTTTGAAAAATACTTCTTTCATTTGAAAAAAATGAATTTGTTCTTACATTATGTCTAAGAAACTCATAATATGGATTCTAAAATTATAAGGATTATATAATATTCAAAATTCAGTTACTACTATTCATAACCTCTTTTGGACGGCTAGTTTGGTAAGTCATGGTGCGCTTGAACTTGGTGTTACGTGTAGTGTAAGTTATTGAATTATTTTGAAGAAATAACGCACTATGAAATCTTGGGGTGTTACATTTACAAATTTCCTCATTTTCATTCAATAATTAAAATTTCACAATATTTTAATAAAACAATGAAATACGTGGGTTTTATCATTGGAAAACATTAAAAAATACACATTATTTGATCAAAAATATGCACATAAATTTTCCATGTCACTAGATATATAGATGTTTACACTATAAGAATTCAACATGGAGATTATGAAAAAGAATTACTATGTAAATTTGAATAAAATCACATGAGTATATTACATCACACATCCAAGGTATAACCACCCACACAAACTAATCTAGATGACTCTTTCCATGGTCGGAAGCTATATAGTGTACACCAAGTTATATGGTATAATTATTATTTTTAACTATGTAGTTAAACCCATGGAAACTACCTTATTTACTATGAACATAACTTTTAAATTGATATTATAATCAATATTTAATTTATTTTAGGATCCATATTTATGTAAAAAACTTAACAACCATGTAATTAGGAGGTGTATCCCCAAGAAGCGGGATATGACTGTGCATACATTCCATCATAAACGTTTATGTGGATCAAATTTTGGTCCTTAAATATATATATAAGGATATTGTTAGAATATTTTTTATTTTATGACTCAAGTTTCAATGACTTACATAAATTCAATAAAGTATGTTTAAACTCTTAAAATACATGTGTAATTTCCAAAATACATCAAATTCCTTAAAAACCATTATTTTTTGTGAGGTATTTGATGTTTGTGGATAATTTTTATGCATCAATTTCCCATGTCTGTTGGATTTTGGTAAAACAAATTAATACTTAAATATGTTTTTAAGTGGATTTTAGTAAAGGACACTCGGTACGGTGAATCAAAAAAATTTATTGTGTTAATAAAAACAAAAAATATTTATAGGGTGGTGTATAATTATTTTAACTATATTAGGGTAGGTGCACAACTTTGAAAAATCATAAAAAAAAATGAAGGTGTATTTAGCATGTCTAGAATACAGTTTCACCTAACACTGAACCTAATCATGTGGGGTGATATCACCTATGTTAATTAGTGTACACGACCAGCACGCAGTTTATGGAATTATGTGTACAAACCATGTACCCCTATAAAATGTTGGAAATGACTATTTTTATGCTGTTATCTCAAAACCAAAATACACCCTTCTTCCTCCTCTTTCTTCATATTAGACCCCACATAGGAGATATTTTATTCTTCTCCTCCTAGGAATTGATAGATCCATTTTTCCTGAAATTAGATTTGATCATTGTGAATCACATTGGATTACTCTCGGTATGTCTACCATTCACATTCCCTCTTCTCTCATTTCTCTCTCTATCCTCAGTGTTACCATCATTTTTTCTTCTGATCCCTATTTTTAAAGTTTTTACATTTTTTATAATATCTCTTATTCTAGACCTAATAAAATGTCAATAATGGATGAGAAATAATATATTATGAAAATTAAGGTGATCATTTACTTTTTCATAAATGTTTGGGTGCTTATATAATGTCTATGTTATTCAACACACCAGACATTACATGAGTTTCTTCTAAAATTGATAAAATTGTACTTTAATTTTGGAAACCTAGACATGTACATGATAAGATGAACTTATACTTGGTTTGAGGTTAAAAAAATATACCCTAATCACACCATGGGTGAGTTAATGTATATTTATAAATATTACTTGTTGATATATTTTTCCCTTTTGACCATAACTCTTCTTTAGTGTGTTTGACTTGGTGTTAGCTAGTTAAATGTTATAAATTTTGTTTATGAAACAATATTTTTAATGGAAATACCCATAGACTAATTTATCACTTATGAATTCATTAAATGACATGTAAATTGTAAGATAAAGATACGTAATACTTGATAAAAGATGTCATGGATGTAGCATTACACATAGACCCGTATTTATTACCCTTAGTAATATGAATTAAAAATATTAAATAAATTTATAAATGGAAAGGATGAAATTATTTAACCTTGTTTTTAATGATATATAGATAAGACTAATTCATGATTACCTTCAATAATAAACATGCCCCTATATATTTTTTATCTGGAACAAATGGACATTATAATGCTTATGTTTTCTTGAGTGCTAATGGACATGGAGTTCTATGTTGTTGTTTTTTGTAATTAATCGAAATGAAGTTTTATGGGGTTTATTTTGAATTAATATACATGATGTTGCATATTGTTTATCTAGAATTAATGGTCATAGGTATCCTTATTAATTATAAAATAATAAATAATCATTGTAAATATAGAACATTCCAATGTAGGTAGTATCATATGGTTGTACCTTGAGGAACCCATGATGACATGGTTTTAATTTACCCCATTTAATACTTATATTATAATTACCTATACACTAAATCATTACATATTAATAGTCAGACAAGTATTAGACATTATTGGTGGTAGCCTATATTGTTTACTCATGCTCTATTCGGGCTATTGTTTGGTACCCAGACAGAATTAATTGATATATTTGTGGGAAAATGGAAGGGCCCAGCTATGGAAACTATCTTTTCTATACTATGATGGAGTATGGTGGAAATGCTATGATAGTGTTCATGATGCTATTAAAATTCGTCTTTTTTAGTTTTTGTATATTTTTTATCCACATATACTAGGTATTCTGGCTTCCTACTCCCATTAATCATTAATTTTTTGTAACAACATATCATTTGTGATGACCCGGACCCAGATGTCACTTAACTGGTTCCCCGATCCCGGTGGGCCAAAAGGACTCAAGCTCCTCTTCTAAAATTTCAGAGGCTACCAACTAGCAGTGAGGTCCTAGGGTGTGTCTGTGGGAAGACTATTCCCTCATTAGAAGAGTGTAGCATAGTAGACGGAATATAATGGAATAGTAAACAATGGAATCAATATAAATAAATAGCAAAAAAAATGATGCAATAGATAATAATGAATAACAATAACTGTATCAATTGGAGAAGTGATGATGTAATATCATGTCACTAGAAAAATGTAAATCATGGATACAATTCAATAGACATAACTTGTTCCACAAGGTAAAAGAAAAACAAGTAAACTCTAAGAAATCTGAGATCCTACTCGGTCATCTACTATCAAGCTTCATCATATCAGCACATAATCAAGTATTGGAAGCTACATACTTCCCTTTGTCAATACCTACAACCATGTAATCTACTCGGGGTATCAAATAGCGCCCGGAGAGGGTGTGAGATAAATCTAAGTGGGCCACCACCAACGATGTCTATAAAATCCGGCACATGTAATGGAATATAGTAGTGTGCAGGAATTCATATATAAAGTAAATAAAGAAATACAATATAACTAAATAACTAAGTACCTACTTCATCCCTCAGATGGTGTCAGAACATGTAAACAGTTCATTAATTTATCAATTACCATTTAATTCTAATAGGTAACATGAGGCATAGTCAATACTAACATAACCTTGTGATAGCATAATTAATAAAGGTCCCAATACATAACAAGGAAACTAGAGAATGATATTCATTGAGGGAGTTCCAGGGTAAAAACCAAGGTAACCTAAACTCATGAAAATCTAACTCAATAGTATCTGATTCTATCTAAGGGGTAAGAGAGTAATCCAAGGAGATTAATCCAAGGAATTCCACAATAAGGTGCCTACTGAGTCCAAGGTGACCATCCAATGTAAAATGGGGCTAAACAAATATAGGGCTTTATGGGATTTCACCATGGCACCAACTAGTCATTGTCGGATCCAAGGAGTGTACCCGAGGTATCCTATAATAAAGAAAGGGACCCAACGGTAGTATACCAAGCATCCATGGAATAGATAATAACTAGAGCACAGGTGGGTATCAACCTAAGAAAAATGTATCCTTGAATGGAAACGGGGTTCTCGAGACCCAAGGTATTCTCCTCTCATAATCCTAGGAAATCATGAGTAAGTCCATTCCTATTTGATATTGTAATCATGTATTTATTCATTTGGTTCAATTCTTACCTTCCATTAGGGTGGATAGGTCAAGTAGAGTTGAAACAAACTATTTATTGGTCCGCTCCCTATCTTCAATTATTGTGGATAAGCCCAAGTAGCGTTGCAACCATTCGATCAAGTCTTAGCGAGTCATTAAGGCATAATCAATTATTGATGTTCACTCCACTACCTTACTTCAACATAGAAATGGGATCTAGGAACATGTAACCTTTATTCAATATCTTTAATTAAGGTCATGTTATATACTTATTATACTTTCACTTTCACATTTCACATTTAATAATTATTTTAAAGCACTTACCTTAGGTGGGTTAAGTGGTGAGAATACATGGTATATTCCATTATGAAATTCTCAATAATAACAATTTTTTTATAATAAGAAGACTCACCATTAGAAATTTCAAGAAAATTCACACCGAAACGATGGATCAAATATGCCAAAACACTAAAAACCCAATTATGGCATAACCTTTAACATGAGGCTGATTGAGTTGTGGGTGAAACTACTAACATCTAATCACATATTTAGAAAGAGCATAACCACACAATTCTAAAAGTATAATCATAATTTAAGAAATGGATTCCAATGTAACTGGTGGGCCCCACATGAAAATTTCAAAAACAATAAACTTTAGGGATGAGTTATAGGCCACCAAACTTAGGGTTGTACGAGTCTTTTCCCTCGGTATCAGCCCTTGATTTTCCTCAGATTGGAGTAGACCTAAGAATTTTTCAAAACGCTCACATGGAGATTACTAGTTCGAGAGAGAAAGACAAGAATAATGGCCGAAGAGGACTTGAGTACATACTTTTGCACATCCAATGTGATGAACGAAAGCTCAGTTAGATTTCTAAGGAAGGATATCTCTTGATTCTAAATTTAGATCTTCAAAAACCTCCAAAAAGAAAAAGAATTATGTATATCCCGTATAAACTTGGGTTTGGGAGGAAGGGGTTGTCTTAATAGATCATTAAGATAATTTTTTACATTTTACACAAGTTTTTAGCCTGTGCATGGTTTTTCCGCAGAGTTTATCAAACCGTGCACAAATCGTGCAAGATGGTTCTACATGAAAAGCCTTCATTTGCACAATTTGATCAAATTATGCGCCACCCATGAACAATTACTTGGGAAAAAGGTGAATTCCCATGGTTTGGTTGCATAGTCGTGCACCAACTGTGCAAGGTTCTATTTTATGAAAAAAAACCATTCGCACAATTTGAAAAACCATGTGGAAATCCCATACTGTTTACTCTAAACCATGAGCAGAGTCTGTTTCCTCTAAAAAGATTGGTTTTGGGCTTCGAAAAAGCCCCAGACACCCTAATAACCTTTACTAACTCATTAGGAATATATATTAGGTCCAAAGTAAATATTTAGTCTGAAAATTAAAGGATTCATTCCTGATTGAAAAAATTGGGTTCTTACAGTCTTCCCCCCTTTAAAAAAATTCTCCCCTCCCCGAGTTCTCCTTCCATGGGAAAAAACACTATCTGAGAATAGATCTCACCATTGGGCATGTACGTCGGCTTCCCTCTCCCTAGTCTCGTCATGTACTCATCCATGCTGCCATATCACCTATATGAGAGGAACAGAATTTCCTAGAAGACCCTTCGTGCTTCAGTCAATGATGTGTACTGTATACTCCTCAATGGTAGAATCATCTTTTAACTAAAATTCCTCAGGATAAATGGTATGATATAGGTAAGAATGATATTGGAAAAGATATGAGACATGAAAGAAGTCATGAATGGCATGGTACCTCTAAGGTAATAGCATCTAATAAGCTATAGGCCCTACTCTCTCATGAATTTCAAACTACCTAACATAACTAGGCAACAACTTTCTATTCTTTCTTAACTATCTATTCCCTTGCCTGGGCGATACCCAAAGAAAAAAATTATCCCAAACCTCAAACCCAAGAGGTTGTCGATGGCAATCAGCATAAGATTTCTATCTAGATTGAGCAGCAGTCATGTGATTCCTGATTAACTGGACCTGTTATAGAGTCTCCTGAATGAGATGAGGACTTAGTAGGGCTGCCTCACCTTCCTCTAGCCAACACAAGGGTGAACAAAATGGCCTACCATATAAGGCATCAAAAGGAACCATCTGAATCTTCACCTGGAAAGTTTTAATATAGGAGAACTCGATGATAGGGATATGCTTCTCCCATGAACCGTTGAAATCAAGGATACATTCTTAGAGAATATCCTCCAAAACCAGTATTTTCCATTCCAATTGTCTATCAGTATGAGGGTAAAAAGATGTGTTTAGATGAACCTATGTTCCCAAATAATTATTCAAGCCTTTCCAGAACAATGAAGTGAAATGAGAATCCCTAACTGAAATGGTAGTATGTTGAACTTCGTGTAGTCTTATGATCTCACGGACATGCAGTCTTCCCATATCATCAGTAGATAAAGTCTCCCAAATAGGAATAAAGTGGTAGGATTTAGTTATAAGGTCAATGACTACCCAGATAGCATATCTACCCATCAACGACCTAGGTTAGCTGACTAATAAATCCATAGTAACATATTCCCATTTCTATTATGGGACTGGAAGTGGCTGTAACAAGCCTTCAGGTCTCTGGTACTCCCCTTTCACCAGATGATAGGTGGAAAACCAAGGGATGTAGCCTTCAATCTAACATTTCATCCCAGGCCACCAATACTGGCATCGCATATCTCGATACATCTTTGAGATTCCTAGATGAACTTCCCACTAGGAAGCATGGGACTCTTTCATCAACTCCTCTCTCACATATGCAGGAACCTAGATACATCCACATAGATGTAGGACGTCATCTCTGTCCACAAACCAATCTGGATGTGGGTTATCTCCTGATATACTCTCATGAAGATCCAAACATTTTGGATCTGAAAACTACCTACTCTTTACCTTCTCAAGGAGGGAAGAGGTAACTGTTAAGGCTTAGAGTTAGGAATGCTCATGACTGTTGTGAAACTCTAGATGAAGTTCAGAAAAGAGGGCCATTAACTTCCATTCATCATTGGATTCCTATATGGCTTGTGTTTGAGTTTTCTGTCTTAGCTCATCTACAACCAGATTTCATTTTCCATACATATAGGCAAGCTCAAAATCAAAGGATTGTAGATATTCGACCCATATTCATTGTCATAGGTTCAAGTCACACTGAGAAAAGATATACATGAATCTCTTGTGATTAGTATGCACCACAAATCGTGCACCCAAGAGATAATGTCTCCAGCAATGTAAGGCATGGACAACTGATACTAGGTCTTGGTCTTGCGTTGGTAAATTTATCTCATGAGGCCTCAACTTCCAAGATCCATATGCAATGAATTTGTTATCCTATATCAACACTACTCCAACGACAATGACTGATGCATTGAAGAATATGATATATCATTTACCAGGTTCTAGAAGATTCAGAATAGGTGTTGAGACAAACCTCCCTTTCAGCTCTTGAAATGCTTTCTCCCATGTTTCAGACCATAGGAACTTAACGCCCTTCTTTCTAAGTCTAGTAAGAGGTGAAGAAAGATGTGAGAATTCTAATATGAAATGTATCTAATATCCATTCATCTATAAGAAACTTATGATATCAAACATGCTCTTAGGCTGATCCCAAGAGACTACAACACTAACCTTTTTAGGGTCAACAAATACTCTTCATTCTGAAATGATATGGACCAAGAAGTGGACCTTTTCTATCTAGAAGTTTTATTTAGCAATATTTTCATAAAGCAGATGCTCTCTCAGTGTAGTCAGAACGATCTCAAGATGTTTGGCATGGTAATTATGAGTGTGCGAATACACCAAGATGTCATCCACAAAGACCATGAAAAACGATTCCAAGTAAGGATGGAAAACCCTATTCATCAAATCCATGAAAATAACAAGAGTGTTTGTAAGTATGAACATAATAACAAGATACTCATATAGACCATACCTACTACAGAAATTTTTATGATGTATGTCTGAGGGTTTGACTCACACCTGATGATAACCTGATCCGAAGGCAATCATAGAGAACACCATTTCTCCTTGGATCTGGTCAAAGAGGTCATCTATCATACAAATTATTGACTGTAAGCTGGTTTGACCTTCTATAATCCATGAATAAATAGATATTTCTATCTTCCTTCTTAGAGAAAGGCATAGGTGAACCCCAAGAGGATGTATTGGTCCATATAAATCCTTTGGTCTCCAAGTCATCTATCTTTTGTTTAAGCTCTTGAAGCTCAATAGGTTCCATCCTGCACAAAGGAATGGACACTAGATATGCTCCTAGAACAAGATCTATTGAAAAATCTACCTCCCTCTCAATATATAATCTATAAATTTCATTAGGAAAGACTTCCTTGAAATGATGAACTACTGTGGGGATAAAATATTGAATAAAACCCTAATCCTCCATGAAAATATTTTCAATCTGGGCAGTCACTCCACCTAGCCCATGATGCTTTGGTATTACTCTCCCATCCTGGACATCCCACTCTCCATTGAGAATATTACTATTGCCTTTTGGTGATGTAAATGAAAGCCTTCAGCAATAATAGTCTACAAAAGCGTGATACTGGACCAAAAAATCCATCTCAAGAATGACATCGAAGACCATCATCTCGAGAATAAATAGATTCCACAATAAAGGGTAACTTCCCACCTCAAGGGGATAGTCCTTGAATTGTCCTATGCCCTCCGTATGTATTCCCAATGGTGTATCGAGGGTTATTACACCATAGAGATACTGTATATCTAGACCAATACATTCCACAATAGATACAGAAATAAAAGAGTGTGAAGAACCTGTATCAAACAAATCAGAGACAATAGGAGAGGCTACTAGAATAGTATCTCGTACTTTAGATGGTCTCACAGCCTGATCCTCAGATATCAACTATAAGGCATGAAACTAACATGATCCATGGACATGAGAAACCAATAGACTACCATGATTGTGACTGCTTTGCTAGTGTTGCTGGTGATCAGGGGTCAGACTACAATGTCCACGACCTCCTCCTTGGCCAGACCTGCCAGTGATACTCTAACTCTCTGCCTGAGGTGGCATAAAAGAACTTTCTCCTAAAGGTGGAGATGAAGATGATCCTTTTCCACTCGAATATGTTGGAAATTTCTTACAAAAGAGTTGAAGATTACCCATACTACAACAATCCCAACACTCCATAGAGCCTCTTTCACACTGGGGCTTCTTATGCCCTAGTTTTCTACACTAATGAAACAGTACACATCTATCAAACCAGATACTCTGGATGCCATTTCCCTGATGATAAACCTAAATGGTACATTTCCTTCCACTGGAAGAACTACTGTCCTGATGCAACACTGATATTTTAAACCCCGTACTCACTCCATCCCTCAGATTACACTCAGTTATAAGGTCCTGATCAACTATTGCAGAGAAGGTGGAAAAGTGAAATACATTATCCTAAGTTTAGATGGAATACTAGAGCTCATCCTCAAATCCTCTAGCACGTGAAATCTCCTCACCAGCTAGATGCGGTGCAAAGCACTATTAATTTAGTGAAACGTGATGATTATTCCATAACTAACATTGAACCCTTCTAGAGATTCATGAACTCTCAAGCTCTGTAAGCTCTCAATGATTGAGGAAATAACTGATCATAGAGGGTAGTCTATAATTCAACCCATAACATGCCTTGATGACGTCTGTTCGGGGTAGATACATCCCACAAACACTTGTCTGAATCCCGAAGCATGTATGTAGCAAGAATGACTCTCCACTCTGGAGGATTTTCTAGATGCTTAAAGATATATAGCATTGTCTCTAGCCAAGACTAAGCAGCCTAAGATCTTCCATCCCAGGAAAAAGTGGTAGGATGCTGGAACTCCCAGGTCAGATTAGCCATCGTAGTTGCAACCCCTGGAGCACCTATCATGGATTTTATCATACGTAATAAACTATCATAGACATAGGAATTAGTGCTCATATTAGGTACAGCAGGTGGTGCCTCAACTGGAACTCTTGGAAGTAAGACTGGTGCCTCAGGGCCCACCATGTTTGGAGCATGGTTGTCACCACCCTCCTGGAAAATGACACGAAGATGTCGTTGAATAATTGGTCAACAAATGTCAATAACATTCCTTAGAACAATATTATATGAAAGGAGATAGTATTACTAATGGAAGCTGAACGTAAGAAAACTCAATACCAAATTCATACTACCCAAACTACCCGCTTAGATAGCCAGGTATTGGTAAGTGCTCAAGTATAAGTTTTATGTTATTTTTCAGTTAATTCTTACATTCACTCCTTTACCTTTCATAAAATGACAAGGCATAATAAGGATGTGAAACAAATTCATTTTCAATTTTAGGATTCAATTTATAAAGGATAGTCATTTTCGACGAATCAGTTCCAATACAACTATCACCAAAAATGACACCAACTTACTTATAGCATAATGGCTTGACTCAATAAATTACTCATTCCAAAACATGAGGGACCATAAACCAGATAAATTGAGATAGGAAATCACTCAATTGAAGCCAAATTAATAGATATACAAGAAACTGTTACAACATCACAAAACAATATCAAGAATATCAAGCAATTAAAAGAAGTGAAATGCACCTATATGGCATGGAAATATGCATGACATGTGAATTCTAGGTCACTAGGATGATGCATATAGAAATAATTCTTTCCCTCATATCATCAGGTTAAGGGTGAAATAAATTCATAAAATATTTATACTCAACAACACCACACAAAATGTGCATCACCCAATGGTTAAATAATATCAACTATAATAGGAAAATAATAACAACAATTTCATTTTGGGTAACATGGATTTTACCCCAAACATGGGTTCGTGACGCCCAAGCACGACTTATGAACAGGTCCCAAATATCCATATTTTCCAATATATTATCTCCAAGTAGTAAAGAGAAGAAAATAAACCACCTTTGGTACCACTTTGTGATGACCCGGGCCTGGATGCCACTTAATGGGTGCCCCAAGCCCGGTGGGCCACATGGCCTAAATTACATCTCCCTAAATGCCAGAGGCTACCGACAAGCAGTGAGGGACTAGGGTGTATTTGTGGGAATATAGTGCCCTCATTAGAAGAGTGTAGCACAACGGAAGGAATATAATGGAATAGTAATCAGCGAATGCAATATAAACAAATAGAGAAAATAGACTGATGCAATAGATAAGAAAGGATAACAATAACTGTATCAACTGAAGCAGTGATGATGTAATTTCAAGCCACTATAAAACTAGAAATCATGGATACAAGACAAGAGACATAACATGTTCCACAAGGTAAAAGAAAAAAAGTCTACTCCAACACCATTCACGCATTTTTTTAAACTATGCGAAAATTCCACATGGTTTACTCTAAACTTTTCACATATTCTGTTACCTCCAAAAAGATGATTTCTGGGCTCCAAAAAAGTCCCAAACACCCTCATAGCCTTTACCAACTCATTAGGCGTCCATATTATGTCCAAAGTAAATATTTATACTGAATATTAAAGGATCTATACCTGAGTGAAAAAATGGGTTCTTACATCATCATTATTTTATATGATACTACATTCTGATTTTTTATTATTCCATTCATTATTTATCTGGATGATTTACTTCCTCCATTTTTATTTCATTTTCATTTTTATAATATATTATCCACTATTTTGAAACTCTGATAAAAGTAAATATAGTCTCCTAGATATACCATTACAGACCCTTACTTGTAGTTGGAATACTCTATTATAGGGTGAGTTTCGTATGAGGTCATGTGGTAAAATTGGTCTGGTTACTAATAAGTGAACTGGATCTAGGATTTCACAAAATGTTATAAGGATTTATTTTTCCTTGTATAACTATATTGGGTCTATGTAAAGGACATTATAATGTTTTAGAATTTGTTAATATGCATATTCTTGGGATTATCTAACCCACATATAATGAAAATACAAGAAACCTGATATAGTACTTATTGTTTATTTTTTTATTATAATAGTTTTACCAATTTCAATATTTTTTTATACACGTGATTTATTTTATTTTTTATCACTGTGGATTTTTACCCTTGTCTATGTACAACACAGTTGTATTGTTTCATTCATCATTATAGGCACCTAAGTATTTAAATGTCATTCATATTACATGCAATGTTTATTTACTATGTGTATTTTCATATTCATTTTGTAGGTGTAATTATTGTTATTCTGGTAATTATGTTGTCATTTAATGCATGAAAAGGATTAATTATTTTTTACATATAGTGTTGGAAAAAATCTAAATGGTTTTTCCATCATTGATTGATAGTGGAACCTAAACTACCCAAATATAACATCATTGATCTACATGAAAATAATTACATCAGATGTAATTTTAGTTGATTGTGATTATATGGATGCTAATTGTTATTTATAAATGGTTCCCCTCTTTAAATTAGGAATGGAAATACATATTATCATATCATCATATATGAATCCATAATTCATGAGACCCTATGTAAAGGTTTTCTTCCATCACATGATATGACAATTGTAACGTATAAAGTATAGGAATTTATAAATTGGTAGTGTTAGACACATAATGTTGAACCATGGTATTTATGTAAAAAACTGGTTATTTAAATTTTTTAAGGGAAATGGTTTTCATTAAATTGGGATTATAATTGAAACATAAAAATATTTCACCAGTATAAATATTTATTTACACTCTATATAATATAACCTTGTGTGTAAAATGTCTATATCAACCCACACTCAAACCATAGTGGGGTAGAGTTTGGTTAGTGTTTTCTTAAAAAGAAAAGTCTTTGTACATCGCATATTTATTATTAGTGATCCTTATATCTATGTCTCATTTTTAGGTTTGTGTTTGAAATATTTTAATTATTCCTCTATGATGGAATTTGTTCAAATGTCTGGAATGAGGTGATGACCATTCTCCTAAGATGGTAAGACCTGAACTACCTATAGTTCCACCTATTTCATATTCAGTGATAACTAATCGAGACCCTGATAATATATTTCGATATTATTTCCTATGACAAGTGCAGTCTATAAAGTGAGTTCCATGGCCTTTATTAACTATGCCTAAGTTGGATATGTAATTTTAGCCCCAACATCCACCTACTTTTGTGAAGTATGGTGGCCCCCAGGATAAAGAGTCTTGGATAGAGGTAATTATTAATATATTTGGGAATATAGATAACCCACTAGAGATAAGGTTGAAACTAATAGATTATATTCTTCATGTATCCAATATGTCTTGGTGAAGTGATATAAATTTGGAATATCTACATTGGGATAAATTTCGGAGGGGTTTACAATCCAGTTCCTATGATTACTTCAACCCAAAGACATGTGGATCCAAGTGAGATATAAAATTAATGTGGCTAGGGCATGGTACTATATATATTATGTACTAATATATATATTTCATAGATCTCAAATGTTTTGTTCCTACTCTTTTCAGTGATGAAATAACCTGAAAAAGATGATTTGAAGATGGGATTAGGGAATCCATCAATTCTCATGTGATTTTTTATGGATAATATTCTTGAAATACTAAACCTGACACTCATCAATGAGAATAACATAATGTAACACAAGGGTTTGGGGAATGGTGGATTAGTGCCTATAAAGGGAGGATGTTTTTCTAATAGTATAATATTTCATTTTGATATTTTTCCTAGGGGAATCTGTTTTTAGAGTGTGTTCCCAGGTAGCTAGGTGATATTCAACCTATGTGGGAAGCCAAGACTCATGGATCCTTAGTGTGAAAATGGCCCAGTTGATTTTTTGAACCTATGGAAGGGTAGGTTATGTCTAGTGTATTTCCATGACCATTCATCTAGTGGTTAGTGAGAGGCATATTCACTGAATCTAGGTTGAGGGTGGGATCAATTTCTCCTTGTCTGAAAGGGGTCTAAAGTACTATAGTCTTTCCTGGTCGATGATATGTATAAGTTTAAGGAATAGAGACTTCTGATCTTCTGACTAGTTGGGGAGACCTTCTCAACATATTCAAGTTGTTGCTTAGAGAGGTATATTTGGCCAGTAATATCCTGTATTGTATATACCTAAAGATCATCGTGTCAAACTATATCCAGTACGATGTATGATTCTTGTATCCTTGACTTTAGTATCGAGTTTATTTGATACTAGAACCTCACAGTTGTTTATATCTACTATTCTAGAAAATATTACTGATTTGGGGATCAAACTCATTTGTGAAGTGATGACTCTTGATTCTTTATTGGGAGTCCATATAAAATGTTTGTGTCTATGAATGGTGTGTCCCATTGAGATTAGTTAATATCATTTATTATGGAATATATTCATCATTGAGATAAGGGTTTTGATATAATCCTTTTAATCGAATAGATAGTTCCTTATTTTACCCATATTTATTGTTATCATAAATAGGTGTCCTTATCAAAACCTAAGGGAGATATTTATGTCTTTAATGGTGAATGGGATGTCTAAGAAAATTGATCCACTACAAAACATAAAGTTCTAGGTAGATTGTGAGACATAATGGACACCCTTTTTCCAGATTATCCTGGATCATGATAGATAGATTTCCCTCCATTGGTGGACCAGTTTAGGGGTTTCTTTCAACATGGATTTTTAGGACTACCTACTATGATAGAGGTAGAGTTCAATATTGAGATTTCTCTAAGACAATCACTAATATCTATTCCTATATACAGAATATATTTGACTGAGATACAAGAACTCAGAAGAAAGATAGAGGAACTGAAATTCTAATAGTTTATAAGAGCCATAACATCACTATGGGGTTCACCTATGGTTTTTTACATGAAGGAGTTTGGAAACCTTCATATTTGTTTGAATTACTAATAATTGAATCAACATTTATTTAACAACTAGTACCCACATCCATGAATAGATTATCTCCATTATTGTCTCTAAAGAGAAAGGGTATTCTCAAAGATTGATTTGATGTATGTATATCACCAGGTGAAAGTTAGGAATATTGATATACTAATTATAACTTTTTGAAGAATATATTTCCATTAAAGATATTTGGTAATGTCTATCAGACTCACAAATTGAGAAACTATCTTTATGGATTTGATTAACTGAGTTTCCATCTAAATGAGGATTCTTTTGATGTTGTTCTTATGGATGATATATTAGTGTATTATCAATCTCGAAACGATCATTCTAAATATGTTGAAATCATATTCAATAGTATAATATATAACTATCTAAATTCCAATATCATGAAATGAAACATTTGGATTGATAAAGTTCACATCCTAGTTCATATAATGTCAAAATCAGTTATATTTGTGGATCCTAGAAAGGTGTGAGCCACTTTTTCCTAGGAGTTTCCCATGTAAATTTTTTATATATATAGTTTATTGTGGATGGATAATTATTTTCAGTATTTTATTAAGAATTTCTCATTTCTTGTAGTATAATTTAAAGGATATAAAAATAATGGCATTAAATTTATATGCTATGTCTCTTCTGAGAAATAATTTAATGAGTTGAAAGGACGACATACCTATGTGATGATCATAATTCTCCATGAGCCTGGTCAGGAATACCCTATGCATTATGATGCATGGATCATTAGGATAATAGTTATTTTTATTTAAGTTAAGTGAGTCATGAAATAAAGATATTTATAGTTGAGTCCTCATTAGTGAAATTGACTAATGAACATCCTCATTCTAGATGTAATAGTTCATGCATTACATGAATTGATGCATTACATTCATGGAGAATGGTTTGTGGTGTATAAAAACTATAAGATCCTAAAATTCATATTGAATCTACATTATTTAAGCCTCATAAATCAAATATGGGTTGAATATGTTCTTTTTTTTTGAAATTGATTTTTCTTATAAGATAGGGAATGGAAATTAATTCATTGAGGCACTAATATAGAAGACTTATATACAAGAACTTAATGAAGATATTAGTAACTTGAAGTAAATGGATCTTTTTTTTAGAAAAATATAAAGGTTTAGGAACTTAATAACTATCTATAAATTATAGCTATAAATTTTACCTAATCACTTCAATATCAAGTGATGATGAGACATCTTTTTGATCCTCAAGGCTTAGTATGAAGGGAGAGCTTCTAAAGTGAGGGCGCACCACCTAGTGGGTCATTGATGATGATAATATATTACACATTCTTGGATACATATATTCTACCAATGAAGTGTGAGAGAAATTATGTGAGAATATAAATCTAATAAGTGGAAAGTGAACCCTGATATTACAAATATTTAACAATATTAACACTACTAATATTTGCAGCAATTGATGAAGAGGAATATATCAGGTTTTTTACTCAGTGTTCCACCTATCAATAGGTGAAGGTAGAACACCAGTTTCCTATTAGTCTATTGAAGTCATTACCCATTCTAAATTGGTAATGGGATAATGTCACTATGTATTTTTCAATATTCTTACCATATACCCCTCATAGTACTGACTCCATAAGGGTTATAATGAAAATTTTATCAAGGTATGCTCATTTATTGCCTTTAAGAGAGACATTATCAATGCAAAATCTTATAAGTATCTATGTCTAAGAGATTATACACCTTCAAGGTGTTCTATAGACCATTGTATCATATATGGATGTTCATTTTATTTCATGGTTTTTTCATATATTTTAGAAGAACCTTGGTTTATTGGTGATTCTATAAAAATTCTACCACCCTTAGACTAATGGTTAGTCTAACCATACTATAATGGTGTTGGAGGATGTACTTTGAGTATGTGTAATTTAATTTCGAGGTTCTTGGGAGAAATATTTACCTCTTTCTAAATTTTCTTTATAGTTATAGTTTTCAATCCACTATAAATATGTCTCTATATGGGTCCCTACATGATAGTCCACTCTAATAACCTCTATGTTGTTTAGAGGTAAGGGATGTAGAATTATTGGGTCCACATCTCATTTAGGAAACATCAGATTGGGTCAACATATATGAATGTGTATGACTATAGAATAGTCTAACAAGAAAACATTAGGACAATTATCATCACCAAACTCTAGAGTTTGAGATGGAAGATCCAATATTCATACATGTTTTACCGAGATTGGGGCATCAATATCATTAGAAACTAGGGAAGTAGGAACATAGATTTGTCTGACCATTCATAATATTAGAGATATATGGGTTGGTATCATACTAGATATCTCTACATAATAGGTACCAGGCCATGAAAAATGACTTCTAAATTTCACATATTTTCCTTTATCATTATTACCTATATCATTCTATGGATCTTGGGGAAATTGTGTTATTGTTTGATGCATCTTTAGAGGAATATCTATTTAATGTAGATCATCACAGCTTGAAATCATGCCATGGAAGATCATTTCATTTATTATGGGTGATATAGAAGTATAAACATGTATAGGATAAGACCCAGGGGTTAGTGGCTAAGATACCTTCCCAATGGGAAGAATTATTTTTTAAATAATGATAAACCAACCTTAGGGAAACATGAGGATGATAAATTTTAAGGGAGAGAGGTTGTAAGATCCAAAAAAATTAATGATATGAATCCTATTAATTTTAGTATAAATACATTTTTTACTAAAATGAAATTGTATATGGAACTCATGGATTTTCTGGGAGTAGTTGGGGCTTGTTCAAAGACTATATCTCTTAATTATAGAGAACTTGAGTGTAGAACATGGTTAGTGATAACTATGCAGCTCAAAAATTAATCCTTTTGAGCATATAGTATGGTTAGTTTAACCATGTGAGTAGCATATCATGGCCACGAAAAAACAATAAAAAACATGGGTTAATTTAGTATAGTTGGAAAATGGTTTCTCCTAACCGTTCACCTAACCATTAAAAGGGGTGTCACCTAGAGTAGTAATTGTGCATGGTTGGTGCACAGTTTGGCCAACTATATGGAAAAACCATGTACCCCTTCAAAAGGATAGCAATTAGTTTTTTTTCCTGATTTAATTGAAACCTAAATCTACATTTCCTCTATCTTATTATGCACATCAGACCACACGTATGAGATCTCCAATTATTCCCCTCCTTATCTTTGAGAGATATCATTCATTAAATATCATAATCAATCATCATTTATCTAGTTAGATCACTCGTGTTGTTTTTTATCAATTATCTTCATTGTTATCTTATTTTACACTCTATCTATGATGTTGTCTTCATGTGGGCTCTAATTACCTATTTTTAGGGATTTTTTCTAGTTCATCTAGTTTCTATCGTTCTAACCTGAATTATAGGATGATGTTGGATGAGGAGTCATCTACCATGTAAAGGTAGGTTGTACCATACCTTTCCGAAAAATTTTGGATGTTTATTGTGTCTCTATTATCTTGATTTCTTGACTTTTCAAACATTAATCCTAATAAAGAATTTAGATTAATTTTTTTAACCTTGATATGTACCTTTTGTGACACCATTATACCTGGATATAGGTTAACAACCTAAACCCAAACCAAACCTTGGGTTTCTTCGATCATATACATCAGTTACATCTAATTCCCTTATGACCAACACATCACTACGGTTTGACTGGCTTGGTGTTGGCCAGTTGAATTTTATAACTTGAGTGAATAAAACATTAAGTTGATTGGAAATACCCACATTCCTATTTATTACTTATGGGTCAATTAAATTAAATGTTAATGGCAGGACCATGTCACATACTCATTAATAAATTATTTCATGGAATGTGGATTACACCTGGCCACTTTTTTTACTCCTTAGTTATATGACATAAATGATAAAATAAATTAATAATTTGAAAGGGTGACATTTATTACCCTTTATATTAATATGATAATTAAGTGATTATAATATTCTTACATTCTACAAAGATCATGATTCTCTATATTGTTTATCTAGAATCAATGGTCATAACACTCCTTAAAATTTATTCTGAGTTAATGGATATGGAGTTCCACAATATTTATTTTGAATTAATGGAAATGATGTTTCATGGTTTTTATTTATAATTACAAGAAATTATGTTCCATATTGTTTATATATAATTAATGTAAATCACACTTTTTATTTATTATAGAATAATAAATATTCTATGATATTATGGATCTATCTTAATCATCTTGTATAGGATATGTATCTCAAGAGGAACCCTTGAAAACAAGTGTTTTTTCATTCAGTACTTTCTTTATTATTACATGGAAATTGATTCATTACATATTCATAGATATGATAGTATTATATACTGTTAGTGGTTTCTTTTTTATTTTTACTGACACCATATTTTGTCCATTCTTTGGTATTTAGTCATATTACATTTTGATGATAGAGATAAAGGGAAGTGATAAACATTGGACACATAATTTTCAATACTAGGATGGAGTATGGGAGAAAATGATTGAGCTATATATCTTGATGATATTAGATTTTATCATTTGGATTTTTTTTATATAATTGTAAAACATGTACTATGTATTCATATTTTTTATTCACCTTACTCTCTATTTTTTGTAACAATATGAAATCATTATTGTAGATGAAACAACTTCCTGATTATTGATTATAAATGTCATTATTTATTTGGATGATTTAATTCCTCTAATTATATATCATTTACACTATTTTTTTTCAATATATTATTCATCCATTTTCCAATATGATTCAATGAGGTACAGTCACCCCACTGTACCATCATAGACCCACACTACTATTCAACAGTCTCTAGCTTATGGGGTGGTGTGCTTGAGGCCATGTATCCAACCCGGTCATGTTATATAATAGTGAAATGGGTCCAGGATGTCACAAAAATCATAATCATTAAGTATAAAAAAAATTAATTCTTCAAATCTATCCTTCATACTATCCCATATTTTCGGTGGTGAAAAAATAACTAAATCATTTCATGGATTCAGTAGTCCTCACATAAATACAATCAATGTTGTTTTCATATTATTAGTCGATGGAAATGATTTAATATTAGGTTACACATTAATATTATAAAAATATAAAATATTAATAATATTTCTGTCATTATATTAGGATTTATAAAATATGTTTGGAATAGGATGATCAAAAATTATGTCTATGAAGTAAGAAATACTCACATTGAGAAGTTTATACTTCTCATGGAAATCTCATTGAAATTAGTGACATTTGGTTGTATAACTAAAAATATAGGCTTATGGAAATGAGATAATCTTAGAGGTGGATTAAAATTAATATTTTCTAGATTAAATTCAAAGGAATTTTTGTATCATGATGTGGTGGAAGTTTTCAAATTTTATAAGTGAAGAAAAGTTTAATTTTGAAAGTACGCATGACATTTTAATAATGGTATGTCACTATTCATGTGTAAAAGGATATAAAAGTGTGAATTAATGATATTTGTGATTATATAAGGTTAATTAATCATCGAAATTCACTTTCACACATGATTTAAACTTGTATGAATCCATTTTCTATTATATTTTTCTATTTTACATTTTTTTATTTTTATAGAGGTAATTAATTTTTAACTAAGTAATTTTATTTTAATGCCTAAAAATAAAATGGTTATGATTAAATATTTTAAACCAAATAATTATATACATGATATATATTTTATCATATAATATATATATATATATAAGGAAATTTAAATTTAACCTTACTACATTTCATGCATAAAAACCCATTTTTAAAGAGTATTTTTAATCTACAAAATGGATTAGTATTATAAAAATTATCATAAATCTATATTTTAATAATATAAATTTGTTAATTATAAAATAAATAAATATTATGAGTATTTAAATTAGATATAAAACAAATTATTACAATAATAATATTTAATTTAATGGAAATACCAAATATAATTTATTTTATTGGTCAATATTACTTAAGATTATAAAATTCTAAACATAGTTTTCTAAATCATAATAATATTTTGAAATGTACAGTTTTACTCAAAAACATATTTTATCATTGAAAATGTTATATATGTATTTAGGTTATACTTACTTTGGGATATATCTATAAACTCCTTGACTTTAGTAAAAAACTATATTTTTTCATTATACACCTAAAAATATTTTTAGAGAAAAATACAAAAATTTCATCATTAGATAATAATTTCATTATAAATATAAAAATTACTAAAATTTATTGGACTCAAAATTATAAGATTTAATAATTTAACCTTAGAAAATAATTATACATATATAGTGAAAATAATTTTAAGATAAAATAACATTTTAAAATATTTACTATTCTTGTACTTATTTATTTGAAATTACGAATAAAATCTGTTGTTAAAATAATTTTCATATCAATAATATAATTCATCCTTAATATATTTAGTATCATAAAATAAATATTAAAAAATCTAATTTTAGGAGGGTTTAATTTGAAATCATAAATAAGTATTATAATATACATACCTATAGTTATTGAATTTTATCAACTCCAAAGTATTAGTAATTATATTTATTTTTATACACACACACACACACAGATATATATATATATATATATATATATATATAATTATATTATACCTTTTTTCAGTAGATAGTTTTATGGATACATTTTAATGGTTTTATATTGATTCATAGTTATCTGTGGTTTAGTGTTGTGTTTGAAACAAGTTATCAACCACATTAGGATTTAAAGGAAAATATAATTTAAAATATTATTGTTCAAAGATAATGTAAATTGGTTTAATATAATATAAAATCACTACATAATTGAAATTGAGACCAAGAAACCCTTACCTGGGTCATCTGCTTAGTCAAACATATCTCTAACATCCATATATAACAAGTTAAGGTTTATTATTCATAATAACTAGAACATTATTCATAGTTATTTTATTTTATAACACCCATTTATAATTCTTATTTACTATAAATTAATTTATTGTTTTAAAAAAATGTGTTAACCATTCTATTTCCCTCACTTGCTCTTATTTGGCGATTCCAGCCCTCTAGTCTTGCCAATGGGATAATCATATCCATACTGTTAATGATATGTTATTTAATTTTTTAAATATTTTTTCAACCCCATATTTATTTTGTGGAACTTATGCTGATGGTTCACACGGTACATATAAGAATCCCATCATTTAGTGATTATTGAATAAATAAAATAATTGAATTTTTTGGTAAATAAAAATTTTTTATATTAAAACTAAATAATTTTTTAAATATATTAAATTCATCATTATTACATATTCTTACCAATATATAAGTTTTTTTAATAATTAGTAAGATAATCATTGTAGCAATGTATGTGTATGTAGTAAAACTTATAAAAACAATAACATATTATAATGTTTGATTGAGTGAAAATGTATTTTCTTATAGTGAAACTATAAATTTTATAGAATAATGATGATTTCAAAAATAATAATTTAATTTCATAAATAAAATTCAATAATAAATTTATAAATAACATAATTTAAATAGAATGGTAAGATGTTATTAGTTATGAATTATTGTAGTATTATTTTTTAGGTGGTAAAATTTTATGATAGCTATTTATTTAATGCTGGTACAAGAATGTTAAAATTATATTTCCAGAACCATACTCAAGTTATAGATACCATATTTATTAATTATATTCATTTTTAGAGAAATTAATATAATGTGTGCTGAGAAATAAAATATTTCCTTCACATAGGTGGCATCTTATAAGTTGGAGGGGTGATATTTCATTTTCTAATGGATTTAAAGGATGTAGATAATGGTTATTCCATAAATATAAAAAAAATGACACTAAATTCATTATATTATTGTGGTTATAATATATTTCTAGGAACTTAATGACAAAATAAAATTGAGATAACACAGTTAAGATAATTATCTATTCCTCTGATATCCTCATATAAACCACACCTTAAGCCTTCTATGATTGTTCTTTTAGTGATATAATATCCTATAAGATATGGTGTTCAGGGAATTATTTTTATATGGATTAGTTTAGAAAATGTTCTAATGGTTTGTGGATAAGTGGTGTGGTGTGGGTGTGCTTTTATAGAAAAGAGTAGTGTCATTTTTTATTATTAATTTCTTTATACAAAAGGAAAATTCATTTTAAATTCTAGTGGATCCAATATATATAAAAATTGGAAATAAAATGTAAGTAAAATGTTTATATGGAATTTATCTACTCATATATGGATACAATTTTTTGGTATTTATCCACTGTATCCCTTGATTTAGCAATTTATCACATTTAACCCTTACTAAGGTTATTTATTTTTAATATAGTAAATTATTAGTTTTTTGAATAAAAATAAAGTGGAATATATTACCAAATTTTCAAATTATGATTCCAAATTTGAATAAAATTTAATAAAATTTGGTTTTCATAGATAGTAAAAAATTAATTTTAATAAATGTAAGTTTAATGTATCCAAATCTATTTTTAGAACAAATGAAATTTTAAGCATACAAATAAATTTATATCAAAATATTTTATGATATTTTTTCACATGATATTTATTAGTTTATTATTATCTAAATAATATATTTTTTTAATTCAATTAAATCCACAATTGAATGAAAAATTCTAAATAATTAATTAAAGGAAAAGAACAAAATATATTTTTTTATTACAATAATATTTAACTTAGTTTCCAAAAATATCATGCATAGATTTCAAAATTCAAAATATTAATTTTAAATTAATTATTTTCCTCTTTAAATAAATATTTGTTCAAGAAAAAGGCATTAAAATATTTTAATCCATTCTAATATCATGATGATTTTATGAAAGTTGGGTTTTTTTTTAAACATTATTTTTTACGATTTACCTATAAATATATATTATTTTAATAATCCAAAATTTCAAACCATGATAATTTTATCATGCTACATCCAAAATAGATTTCATTTTATCAAATCAAAATTATAAAATTTTTAAATATAACTTTTCCATCAAACTGTATTATACATGGAAAAATAATTTATCTAAAATAAAACTTATTAGATTTCAAAATAAAACCATATCATTGATTCATTACATGAAAAAATTATTTATCATAATAATTAATAATACCATGAAAATCCATTTAAAAAATTTAACAAATTCTCTACGTAGTTTCAAAATATAAATTTCTATTATGGAAAATTACTCAACTGTTAAACAAAACATCTCATGTGAGATGAATTAATCTTAATAATCTTAAATTTATTATATACATCTAATTGATTATAAAATATCATTTATAATATTATATAGACATATAAGTGTTTAAATAAAAATTATAAATTTATAATGATGACTATTAACAGACCATAAAATTTACATCTTATTAAAAATAACATGGATGTCATATACTAGAAAAATATTTTCAACCTGCATAATAGAGAGAACTTTTTTAATACACGATATACCTCTGTGATCTCTAAATCCACCCTCATTTATATGAATAAAACATTTAATAAGTATATGTGTTTATCATTAAATCCTATATCAAATTCACTATATTGAATCTTTTTTTTCTTATAATAATTTGGAATATTTTAATAACTATTATTAAAGCTTGGTGTTATGTATGTGTGAGATTTCTGGGCATGGGGAGGATTTATATTCATATAATAATAATATTATATATATTATATAATTTGTATGAGTTTTTTATAAACTAATTGAATAACTCCCCATAAGATTCTTGGATGGTAAATATGATACCTCCATGAAATCTGGAATACAGGTTTTACTCTAGGAATGAAACAATATATATCGACATCTAGTGGTTAATTTATGTTTATTTATGGGCATAAATAATAGAATAAATAATTTACATTTTTTTATTTTTTATTTAATGACCGCAGCTTAATCTTATCTTATAAAAGAGAAGTTATATCAAAATATAAGGTTTATCAAAATAACCATAGTATTCCTCAGTGGGATATGGGGGTGTGGTTTGTGGAATTATTATTTTTTAGTTCAACATTTGATACTGCTTGAATCATCTATGCTAATGGATTTCATGGACCTTAACAATAATAATTATATAGAACTATAATTTATAAGCAATCAATCCAAACACATGATATAATTCTTAATTATTTTGGTTTAATATATTGTTTTTTAAATATGTTGATGGTGAGTTAATTCTCTAAAAATTTAATTCACAAATCTAATGTTGGATTATGGTTAATGAATTTATCTCCAAAATATATGTTGTTTTATTTCTTGATTAAACTTTTCATCCATCACACCCATAAAAACAGATTTAAACTAACCCAAAAAATGGAAGAGGTTTATTCCTCATGTTTTTTATGAAATTATCAAATTTTTATTCACCTATTTATCATCAATGTTTCTTTGGTCTGTGATGCAACAAATACTTAATGAATTTTCATTATTAAATCATTATTTATCATTGAGGATCACTACCATGTGTTAATATAAGGGATACATGACATAGTTGTGGTGTGTAAAGATGATTGAGGTTTGAGATTGGATAAGGAGTTATCACTTCATGTGTTTTTGGAATTTGGTGATTCATGGTGATGAGGGATGTTTCTTGAGAAAAAGGGACTATAATAATCTTTCCACCTATGATGATCAAAGTTTCATCAACCCAAATCCAACTTCTATAGTGATTCTTTTGTATGCAGTGTATGAAGTATTAGAATAGGGTAAAGATTCATAATGTTCTAGTATTCGGGTAAATCCTAACATATAAGGTGGAAAATCAAAATTACACATGTCATGTAGAACCTTTTTATGGTTTATAGGGTTTCATGAAATCTAATTATTCCACGCTATTTATATCCAATACATGCCATTTGGATCATGCCCAGTGGATCATTATGTACCGCTAAGTTATAAAAACAAAGTCACATCCAAGTAAAAAGGCACAACCATGGTACACAAGAACAACCTTGGTTGACCAGCATGACATGTTGTGGAAACATGGCTAGAGAATCCAGTCTTGTCAAGAGTACATGGTAATAATATGAAGTACATAACAATGGGTAGAATTCAATGGGTACAGGCCATATTACATTGGTAGACCAACGGCATACAGGACATGTCGTGTTTAACAAATTTATTCCTTGTACTATTTATATGGTAGTTTGATTCCCTTTCTCTTTTTAGTGTATACTATTATCTATATAGTTTTTTCTTGGTTCAATCCTGATGAGGATATAGTGAGGCATCACATCTTAACCATATGATAAGATCCCCTCAACTAGATTTTTCATAAATAGGGTTAGGAATACTTCTGCATGGGTCGAGGTGTGATACTCTATCATTTTTCTTCTATAGGTTGGGTAAATAAATCATTATTTACTATTAGGGTATGTGAACCCATTATAGAATGTTTTCCATGATAGGGTTAAGAGTCACCCATAGACCCTGAGTGAGATTCCCTATAAGTGTATCAATATCTTCTATGATCTAGTGTGTATATTTTCATTAGGAATTAATGATGATAATGACCTCTCAGATGAGGGCCATTAGTGATATCATGGATCATGGGGTGTTTTCTCCCTAGTGTGTGTTACATTGAATCATCTTGAGGATCATAGGATGGTAGTATAGTTGTAGCTATCCTTCATGCTTTGTGTCTTAATTGATTATATCATGGTTAATATTGTATGTCTCACATTCTAATTGACATGTATTCATTATAAATAGATGACTACTATCTTGATGCATTATGTTTATTTATATCCTGGTGTATTACTAGGTATTGTTATTCTCACCCTTGTATGGGATTTACTGGAACATGTTGTGTCTTATATGTATGAAAAGACTTACGAAATATTCCTAGGTTCACTATGAGAAGTTTTAGGGTAGTTTATCTATAGATAATTTGTTTCATAATAATTGTCACATTAAACAATAGTACCCTCCTTCCTAGAAGGTTTGATTTATTTTATAGAAATTTTGGGATTATATTTTTAGATTTATATTTTCTGGTGCTTGTGTTGTTCTCTAATATTGGATATAGATGTATGATATCATTTTTTGTTTAAATTTTAATTTACCTTTCATTATTATGTGGGTATCTGGGTATGTGTTCATGTGTAAAAGTGAATTATTATAAGGCTTCCCAGGTGTATGGTATGCCTACATAGTGCAAGTCACTAGCCCCTTCCCAATAAGAGGTGAGATTATGTTGTCATAATCATCTTTCTGCTAGATAAGAGGGCCATTGTTTTTTGGGTTGTGATATAGTGGTATCATAGTAGGTCAAATTAGGAATACGGTGTAGATATTTTCTAGGAATAAGTTTATTTAGTAACTATGGACATAGTTTTAAAGTTTACCATGTTTTTCTCTTAGACTATGGAATATAGTGTTGGTGTGGAAGCCAGTGTATCTATTCACCATGATTCCAATAGCCTATTTGCTGATACAATACATGTAGGAACTAGTCACCTAGAATACTTTGGTATATGCATCATATTGGACTAGGTTTTGGTTTCAATGTCTTGCATGAGTCATCTCCCCAGATATAATCTTTTTTCATGGTACATCATGACTTTTCATGAGGTCTCTATCATGACATCCAGCTTGGGTCTTGTAGTTGGATTGTCAGGATGATCCTTATAGTAATGTTGATTCGATATAGGGATATGTTCTGGAGGTGGTACATTCTGGTGGTTTTTCGGTCTTCAACCATTTATTGAGTGGATTGTTATACTAAAAATATTATTGGATGATGTTAATAGGACTTTCATACATAATGTGATTCATAGATAGTGGCGCCTTAGGTTTCAGGGTGTTCCAAACCACCAGTAAGTAGATGGCTATCTTGACATAGTTGGGTGAGATTTTTACCTAGTAAGGAAACCTCAATATAATACAGTGGTCCTAGAAGTGAGCCTACTTCATGGATTTGTAGGGATATGGTGGATTATGTTGACACAAATTCATGATGTTGTGTATCTCTCTTAGATAGAGTTCAAGAGACTCTTTAGAGAGGATTTCTATCCACTTTTGTTCTGATCAGTATGTATTCAAGAGCATAAAGAGAACTAGTGGAGTAGCATGATAATAGATGAGTATTTTTTAGGATTCTCTAACCTATCATTTTACTCCATTGATATAGTTCAATATCCATTCTTCTGATAAAGGACCATCAATCATATAATCCACAGAGATATCATGTCTATAGTGATATCTATTTTAATTCCTATATATGATTGGGTACTCAAGAGATCTCTGGTGGTTAAGAGATTCATGGTGAAGTAGTCACTGATAGTTGGTTCACATGGTGGTAACACTAGATCAATAATTTAGAAGATAGTAAATGAAATCAGACATGAGGATCTAATGATCATTATGATATAGTCTCAGGATAGATGGTCAATTCGTTTAGGGATATCAATATTTTTCTAGTCATATGAGGGATATGTGGGGCTTCTCCTATGATTGGTAGGGGATTATAAAATTGGATATTCCAACCCTTTATGTGGATACCATGGATATGGTTGATGTAACACCTATAAAATGATAATGGATAGATAAGAGAGGTCATCATCATAGTGGTTGTGGAAGAGGTTCGAAGAGAGTTGCAGGAGGTATCTGACATTTTTTTTGTTACCATTTCCAACCCCACATGGACTATGCCTGGCTTAAGGATCTTGTATTTAGGTACAAGGAAAGCTAGCGGATGTGTAGGCCTATGTGCCATAGGATTATCGTCTGGTCAAATGTAGGATATATTTAGTCTCCAAATTAGTTGAAGTATTTATAGACATAGTTGAGGGACACTCTTTCATTTATACAACTCATTTTTTAGATCTATTGAATTTAGTTTATCCTTTGGATAAACCCTGATAGTTAGAGGGGAATACTAGAGGATATTAGGTGAAAACACAACTCTTCAGAAGGTGTTACATGTATATTAAAGGAGAGAGCCTCAATTATTATCATCATGTAGTAGTGATGAGTCATTATGACATCATACTAGGTGTGGACAAGCTATGCATTATTCATTCATAGATAGATTGTTTTTGTTGGAGGATGTAGTGTGTTAGTGATGATGTGAAAAGGTTTTAAACATTTAATTTAAAGAAAACCTATTATGAGATTCAAGGTATAATACATAAGAGAATAAAATATTTTATTCAATAGTTTTCAACTATTACCCTTGTTAAAATAAATTGGATGAGCTTTCAACTTCCTAAAGTTATGAGAGAGAATGAGAATGTCTTCCCTAATCATGAAAAAATTCTACCACCACATAAGAAGAAAGAATTATAAATATCCTTTCACCTAGGGACTACTATGATATCTATACCAACATATTAGATGTCTCCCATAGAGCTTTGTGAACTCATGGATCATTTGAAGGACTTATAGAGGAAGTGATTTGTTATACCCAATGTTTCCTTCTGGGAAGCCCTGGTTTTTTTTTCAAGATGGTATATTTCATCTTAAGGTTATGCATGGATTAATACACCATGAAATAGGTGAATATCAATAATATATATCCACTATTAATAATTTAAAACCCCTTTGACAAGTTTATATGGGCCATATGGTTCTTGAAGATTGACCTCAAATCGAGTTATTATCAACTCCATGTTCTGCATGAGGATATACAAAATACAAAAATTTGATGTCAGTATAGCCATTATGAGTATTGGGTGATGCCTTTCAATTTGATGAATTCCCATATATTATTCATGGGACTCATGAGGTTGATATTTCCAAACTTCTTATAGGGGTTTATGGTAGTCTTCATTGATGAAATCTATGTGTACTCAGATTTAGAGGAGGTGCATGAGATAAATTTCAATATGACCCTATAAATACTCTAATATCACCACCTTTATGACAATATCATAAATATTTTTTATGGATTTGTTACATCTACTTCTTGGGAAAGTTCATTTTATAGGAGAGAGTATTAGAGGACCTGGTGATGGTGAAATTGGTCCTAGTTTGGGAAAAAACCAAGAGCATATCTAATGTACTGAGTCTCTATGGGTTGGAAAGATACTACATGATATTTCAACCTGATTTCTCCAGGATATTAAAAATCATGACTTCTTTTAAATTAAATGGGATTCATTTCATGTAATAAGACTAGTGCTACTATTCTTCTTGGGATTTTTAGAAGTGGTTGATGAGATACACCCATCATGAGAGTGTTATAGGAAGGTGTTGAGTAAGTATTGTTATTTTATTCCTATAGAAACAAGTATAGTTTTTTTTGTGAACTATAATATAGATATTCTTATTGTTATCAACATTTGTGACCCCATTTTTATAACTACATGACCCACAATTATGAGCTAGCAGTAGTGGTCTTTTCCTTCATGGTATGGAGACACTACCTAATGGGTGAGAAGTTTATAATCTACCTCCACCATAAAAGTATCAATTATATCTTATCATAGATATATATTAACTTTATATAGAGGTATTGCCCAGTTTTCCACTAGGATATTGACTTTTATAGGGTATATAATTATGTGAAGGGTAATTTTTTGCTAGATGATCTCTATAAGATATATTGTATATAGTTATAGAGTGACATTATATATCATTTAGCCTCATTTAAATTTTCCATAGTATATGAAAATGGTAAATCTTACCTTCAGTTGACAATTTTTACCACTCTACCTCTACAGCATGTTAAGTAGGATTAGGTTGGAGATATCGACTATGAGAACATGTGTGTTCTGATATCCACTGGGTATTCTCTTGATAGATTTTCTATAGGTATGGGGACAGTCATCCTTTTCATAGTGTGGATGATGGTACTTGTGATGTTTCAAGAGGAAGTACTGGGTTAGTTTCATATTGTAACATTATTTATTTTTCTAGGGATAGAAAAGTTGTATTAGGACCTTTAGCATCTGTTCTGGGGGGCCATGAATGAAGATCGTTATTATATATTTTATCTCTCCATGAATCACTTTTTAGTAGGTTAAGGATTAGATTTGGGTCCTAAAAGGTTTTTCTTAACCCCTTATAGATCCAATTTGGATGTAGAATTATATATCTATAGACTTTGTGATGAGTCTTCCATGATCATCTAGAGGACAGGATACTTTCTGGATGATTATAGACCGACCCAAACTGTCATCCCACTTCCTAGCCATTTGAGACAAATGATTTACTGAGATCTTGGGACACCTATATGTGTAGTAGTTTGTTCGGCTTCAAAAAGTTATATCGATGTTCATTTCAGACCATGATGATCACTTTACATCGTGGTTATTGATATGATTTCATATGTACTTTGGGACTTAATTGAGTTTGACCACAAATGTTTCTCCCCAAGATAGAAGGACAAACTAATAAGACTAGTCACGTTCTAGAAGAAATTATTTGGTATTAAAAAATAGAAATTATCTATTATTGATAGTATCACCTACCATTGGTGGAGTCTTCATATAACAATAACAAATAATTCACATTTGGTATGGAACCTATGAAGGCCTTGTAGAGGTGATCATGATGGTTACTGCAATGGTGGACAGATCTAGGGGAGTCAAAAATAATGGGAGGATAATTAATTTTATTGGAAATGGAGAACTTAAAAATCATATAGGAGTGAACAAGGACTTCCTAAAGCCATCAAAAGACATATGTGTATGGATAATGGATAGCTTATGAATTTAATGAGGGAGGCCGTGTATTCTTAAAAGTATCCCCTTGGAAATTATTGTGGAGATTTTTTAGTCAATCAATTTATCATTGAGATTCATTGGAACTTTCTATGTAATGAGTAGGGTTACTAAGGTTATATACTACATAACCCTAATACTATAGTTAGATCAGGTACCTGATACCTACCATGTGTCCCAACTGACAAGGTATGTTCACTTCCTATGAAAATTTATCGACTGGGGTGATATGGAAGTCAAGGGTGGAAATAAATATGAAGATTATCCTATAGAGATAAAATATTAGTATTAAAGAACATTTATGGGAAATAAGTTTCCTAGGTTCATGTCTAGTTGGAGTATTGGAATATGATATTAGTCATGGAGACCCTTGTGACATTACATTGGGCATGGTGACCCCACAGATATGATATTGATCATGGAGAGTTCTATGATATGATTTCATCATGATGACACTTCTTGATAGGATGTTAGACCTTCTGATCCTATTACTGTGATATTGGTCATAGTTTACCCTAATCTTGTGATATTGGGCATTACATCCCTTGATTCTCATGAAACTCACTCTATAGCTCATGGGTGTCTGAGTTACACCTCAGGTCAAGGTTAGTGGTAGTATCCAAATATATATGGATAAATACATTACTACATATAATATTCATATATATTTGTTCACCTAGTTACATATTCATAGATTATATATCTTAGAATGAAGTATGTATTGTCATCTTGTTGTCCTTTAGAACTAGAGAGACCCTTTACATCTTATTTTCTAATTACCATTATTACTATCACACTTACATGTTATATTAAATTAATGGATATTTATACACACCATTTACGTTGGCCTATTGAGTTTATATCACACCCAATATAGGCATTAATTCATACCCAATCAGATTATGTTTATTTAGGTAGGGATAGGGGAAAGTACCCATATTTTTACACTAGATTTATGTATGGAATGGGAACTGGAAGGGACATGATCGAGCTAAGGCTCATGATGCTATTAGATATAGTATATTTGGTCTTTTTTACCTTTTCATACATGTATTGTATAACATGGTTTCCTATTCATTTTTTTAGACATAAAAAATATCATCACTTTGTATATGACGCTGGTTATTGTTAATATTGGTTATTTTTTTCATATATATGGTTTACATCCACTCCAAGTTGATATTATGATTCCTCTATCCATTTATTCATTCCATCACTGTGTTACTCTAATCAAGAGAGTATAGTCTCGCCATTGTACCACCCTAGTCCCTCGCTTCTAGTCAGAAGCCTCTGGCATATAGGTAGGTAGGGTTGAGGCCATGTGGTCCAATGAATTAGGGCACCATTGAGTGGTATATTTATTGGGAAGTCACAAAGTTGTATCAGAGATTTATCTGTTCTTTTATCATATCAATTGTGAATATTATATATAAAATTTAAAAAAATTCATAGTTTGATAATGATTTTTTCTTAGGAGTATCTGACCCATGTTCTACGAAATCCCAATTTACATGGGAAGGGGCATGTTGTCTAGTACTCTTCTAATTACAGATGATTTGATTCCACCATTGGGTGATGCAAATTATGTGTGAAATTTGTTATTATAATTATGTTTTTTTATCCTTGGCCTGATAGGGAAAAGGAACATTAATCCATGCATCATTTTAGGCACCTTATAGAATTCATTTGTCATTATTTATTCCATTCCATGTTTATATTTATATATGCAATGTGTTAATTATGTTTTGGTACTTATTCCTATGTCTGTGAATTATGATACTCTTTAATGAAGGCTCTAGATAAGTAAATGGTTTCTATTTAATGGATGATATACTTTAATTTTTAAGGTTTATAGGCCCTTATAAATTAGAAATGATGGTCTATATTTTTTAACCTTTTCAAGAGAGACACCAAACAAATGATAATGAATTTAAATGAAATTAAAATCTATGATGAGATGGTCATTGTTAAACAAGGATTATAATTACTATTTAAAGGATGTTTCCATTTATAAATTTTGATTGAAACATTGTATGCCAGCACCCATAGTAAAAAACACTGAGCTTGACCCAAACCTAACCATTGTAGTGGGAAATAGGTAGCATCTCTTGTTCTCTATAAAATTGATTCAATCACCCAGGCTTGGCTCTTTGAGTAGGAAGAGGGGTGTGATTAATACATAGGTATGCCTATACCTTTCATATTCATGTATCCATAATGTTAAGGGTATTAAATATTATTTGAGGCACGCATTATTCATTATTAGGGCTATTCCACCATGATGACCTATAGTCGTTTTCCATGAGGTTGGTGACGAACATGATTTAGAGGTTGTGTCCCCTGAGCCAACCATTATACCTAAAGTTGTTCCACATATGGAACTTCCTATTAGCTTTTATGTGGGATATTATGTTTGGTTTTGAGGGGACTTTTGTATCTTATGCAGATGATATAGGGAGCTCTATGACCTCTCCATTCCATGGGAGACCTTATGTGAGAGTTCTAGCAAGATCATCCACCTACATTATTAGGGGATGGTGTCCCCCATATTGTATAGTCCTATTTAAAGATAGTATTATCTATATTTTTGCATCATGATACACATTATGTGAGTAGAGCGATGATCTCCACTTATATACTTCATGGTTCTATCAAACATTGGTGGGATATTTTGAACTATACAGCTTAGTATCGATAAGTTACTTATAGGTATTTCCATTCAAGATTCTATAACTATTTCTTCCCAAAGACCCTAAGGGAAGATCATGCCATAAAATTCATGAAACTAAAGTAGAGTTATATGATAGTTATGGGCAACTCATCTTGTTTTAATGAGCTTTATCACTTTCTTCATATCTATAAAACTGATGATACAGTGAAAGTGATATGGTTTGAGGATAGGTTTAGTCATCCTATCCATTATATTTTTATTTTTTCTGATTGGATAATATGTCTAATATAGTCAACTAAGATCCCGTCATTGAGGGAAACTAGAGAGAGGATGAAATTGTTTTCTAGGGTGGTTTAGAATCAAAACACATTACTTGTTCGACAAGTATCCAAAAGAGACTCTTTCAGACATCATGTGATAGAGAGGATCCATAAAATCTCCACCATCAGGAGCAAGATCAGTAGAACCTCACTAGGTTGGTAGCTAGAGTACCACTATTTGTACAAGAAGAGGATAAATTCATGGGAAATTTATCCAAGATTCAGATATACATTTCCATCAAAGTAAACCCACTATAGGTAATTAGTTTATATAATAGGTCTAGGGATCATGCCATATTTTTTCAATTCTTCTTATACTAGAGGATTAGGGTGTTGTTCCATCTACTATTAGAGGTACTATTATAGTATAATCTACTATAGTGTCTTCCTTGTTTGATATAGGTGAATCTCAATCCATTATATTTGTGTATATTATAGAGATCCTTGTACATCATATAGAGTACTCATGTTGTGTTATGAAACTCGATACATCTTTGGGGTTATGATTAGAGACCGTACACCAATGTTGGGACTATCCTCTTGAGCTAGGATTCCATCATTTCTACTGGAAAATATTATTCCTTGAGATGAAGGTATTTGATTCCAATCTCGAGATGGTTTGGTTAGTCCCTTATCACACCTATATGGATTTTTGTAATCCTATAGTTTCATTTACTTCTTGAGAGGGGAGTAATTATATTCAAAAGGGTGAGTGAAATGTCTATGTGGGTAGAGATGGACCACTGCATCATGGGATAGGTGGAGTGATCACCCACATTTCTATCCTTTAAATGGAGAACTAGGGGTTACATAATATTTAATTACTTTCAATAGTATATTGATTTTTGTATGTTTTACTTGGTGGATTTTCTAGATTACCTCTTGAGAAATAGGTAGACTATATTATCGATCTATTACGTAGAGCTACACTAATATCCATTCCTATTTATAGGATGGCTACTACTGAGCAATAGGATCCCAAGATAAATCTATAGGATTTAGATGCTATGGGTTTTATATGTCCTAGTACATCACCCTGGGGTTCACCTGTCCATTTATCCAAGAAAGAATATGGAGCCCTATAGATTTTCATGGAGTATCAGTAGTTGTATTCTCTTACTATGAAACAATTACATCCATTACCATGTATAGTAAATCTTTTCGACCATCTATATGGAGTGAGGGTATTCTCGATGTTTGACCAAAGGTCAGGATATCGTCAAGTGTGATTCAAGACTTTAGATATTCCATGTATGGAATTCCATTGTCAGCATGGTTTATATGAGAATCTCATTATGTCATTTTTTTATGAACTCTCATGTCCTCATTATGGATTTGATGAGTTGGTTTTTCCATCCCAATATATATTCCTTCATGATGGTATTTTTAAATGAACTATTTTTTTATATCTTACTCAGAGTGACCATGACACCCATCATTATATAATTCTGAATAGAATTATTGAGCACCAATTGTTTTTTGATCTCAGTAAATGTCACTTCTCGGTCAACATAGTACATTGGTTGGGTCATATTATCTCAGTTCCTAGAGTTTTAGATTACCCAGATAAGGTGAATGTTTTAGTTACCTAGGACCATCCCAAGAATTTATCTGATATATGGAGTTTCATGGGGATAGATGGTTATTACTTGAGTTTTATACAATACTTATCACCCTTAGCAGCACCTCTTATAGGAATAACTAATAATAGTGTGATATTTATATAGATAGAAGCTTGTGAGACAATATTTCTGGAGGTGAAATGGAGGTTGGCATCAATTTCGATCCTAATTCATCCAGAGCTAGACACAATCTATACAGTGGTTTTTTAATGAATCATGAATCATTATAGGAGATGTTCTAGTGTAAGAATATTGAGTAATTTCATATGGGTCTTAGCAAGAAAGGCCTCAAGATTGAATTACATATTTCATGATCTCAAGTTGGTAGTTTGTGTACATGATTTTAATTTTTTTGGAGTAATTACATAATGGGTGAGTGTTTTCGGGTTTTACTGATAAAAAATATCAGTTATATTTTTACACAACATGAATTGAATCTTAGGCCAAGAATATGGTTAAAAAACCTATAGTTATTTTACATTGAGCAGGCCTATACTCCTAGAAAGGGAATTTTTTTATTGATTCTCTAAGAATATGGACTCAGACATAGACAGTTTAGGTGGCCAATAGAGAATAGATTCTTACAATTATATTTTTTGATATACACATTGTGTTGCAGGACCATTATAGACAATGTGAACTATAATCACTATTAGTGACCTCATCACTTCTAAAGAGAGTGATGATGAGGTGGTATTTATATCCTAATGGATTGGTCCAATGAGAATGTATTTATGGTGATGATCCACCTCTGTATTAGTCTATCAATGTTGAATACATCTGACATATACATGGTCACATTTTCATTCCCATAGATATTAGAGAAGAGATGATGCATGAGTCACACACCTCTCAGTGGGAAGATCATACAGGTATCTCTAATATGTATCATGATATGTGCTGATAGTATTGAAGGCCTAGGATAAAACATTAGATACTATTTTTATCACCGGGCATTATGCTTTTCATCAGATGAAGGTGGAACACCAGTGATGTACTAGCATGTTACAGTTGTTTCTAGTCCAATAATGGAAATGAGAAGATGTTTCTATGGAATTATTCATTATCTTACCATGTTAACCTCGATGTACCAATGTTGTTTGGGTGGCAGTTGATCAACTGACTAAAGTCTCCCACATCCTACATATCTAGGAAATATTCTTAGTTGATGATCTATAAAGACTATATGTTCATGATATTGTATTACTACATGGGGTCCCTCATGAAATTATTTTATTTTGGGATGATCATTTCACATCAAGGTTTTGGAAGGGGTTATAGAGAGCTATGTGTATATAGGTTCACCTGAGCATAGATCTTCGCCCTTATACAAATGGACAGTTATAAATGACTATAGAAGTGATGGAGGAAATTCTCCAAGCATTCATCCATGATTTCAGATGATATTTGTATAATCATATCCCTCTCATCATGTTTACCTACAATAATAGCTATTATGTAACAGTTATATAGATCCTTATGAGGCCTTATATTACAGGCCATGTCATTCATCCATGTATAGGTTATAGGTAGGGTAGGTAACACTAATGGGTCCCCATATTAATCATGTGAAAATGAAGCATGTTCGACATATCATGAAGTTGATATTTATATCTCATTCTATACAAAAATAGTATTCTAATCACTATCAATGTCCTATGGAGTTCGAAGTTAGGGATCTTGTTTTCTTACAAGTATTTTATATTTTTTGGAATAGATAGATATTGATTCAAGTAAATTTTTCTCCATGTTATATCAAATTTTTCTCGATAATAGAGATTTGGTCTAGTATCATATTAGTTATCATTACCTCATAGGTACCATTATATGCACGACATCTTCTATGTATCACAGCTTCATCATTATCATGTCGAACCATCTCATAATTTTCATCCCAAGAATGTTGAGTTAGATGATAATACTTATTTTGAGAAGTATCCTATACACATTGTTGATATTAGCACAAAGGCTCCCTGAGACTGGTATATACCTTTAGTATTGGTGAAATAGAAGCATGGATATGTGTAGGATGAGACTTGGGAGAAATATGATAATGTACATGCTTAGCGGTAGGAGTTGTTCTCATAAAATGTTGTACCAATCATTGAAGGGAAATTTGGTGATGAATTTATTTAATGGCGGAAGACTATAGAAAATCAAATTTTATATGAGGTTCTCATCCTTTATATTTTGGTTAAAATATTTTTTTAACCTATAATGGATTCCTAGTGAGTATATATAGGAAACAGAGATCTTTGGGGCTTTTTCAGTGCATGGATCCTCTTTTTTGAAGAAATCAATGGGCTGCATGGTTAGTAGAAACCATGGAACCCATCCTACATGGGCCCTCATCACTATGTGGTATAATTTTATAGGGAAAATAAGGGCATAACATTTTCTCTAACTGGGTGCCAAGGACAACACGCCCTTGAAGATCCTCTGTAATATTTGGTGAAGGATAATTGTATGATCAGTGCATGATTTTTCTAATTGTGCACCATAAATATCTGAGGGAGATGTTTAGGCTATGAGGTTCCCATAGTAGGAACATAGAATTGGCCAGCTATGTGGCCAAAATGTGTGACCTAGTATTTTTTTTGGAAAATTATAATTCTTCCCTTAATGACTTATATGAATAAAACTATTTATTTTTTCTCACTCTAGAGGAAAACAACCTAACATCTCCTCCTTTTTTAGAATATTCCTCTTCCAAGCTAGCTTCATTAATAAATCTCTAATCTAGACTATGATTAGACCTATGTTCATATCATTAGATTATCACTGGTAATAACTTCATTCATCTTTCAAAATTCACCATTTTTCTTTCTCTCCACATATTTATTTAGGTACATGATCCTATTATTTTTTCAGGGTGTTGGTTTATTTTTCTATTTTTTCTAATCTCGGAAAAACTGAATGCAGATACTGGATGTGTCTTTCTCTATAGGCAAAAATAAAATTCTCTAGTAAATATCCTTCAATGTTGAGATGCATTATAATATGCATTATGTACCACAAATGGGATTATTTTTACATTGACTTAAATTATATAAACCTTTTTTAATTAAATATCCATGATAGATTTAGCGGAAAATCCATTTATACATATTATTTTAGGTTCCCATAAATTTATTCCACCCCTTGAGGTCTAAAGATCATGTTTCTATTGGGGTTATAAATGACTAAATAGAAAAAACATTATCTAAATAGTTTTAGAGTGACTTCTAAACTATGAAATAATTATTTATATTGATAATCATTGTGGTATAGCATGGCTGATAAAATTTTCAAATTATAAATAATTATATTAAAGGTGACTGGAATGGCCATATCAACTGTATTAAATAGAACAATGGTCATTCCCATATTAATGGAAAATTATTTTTGTTCATGTACTATTTATTGTCTCATATTAAATCCAATAATGGATTGTTATGATTAGATAAATATGGGCAAGGCATCCCCTCTACTAATGTAATATATGGGCATGGATAACCCTATTTATTATGGGATATGGTCATAGATACATTAATGATATGATCCAGTTAGGACATCCCTTATAAACATGTTACATTAATGGAGACCCTATATGGTGATACGGGCATGACATCCTTATATAGTGACCCTCAGGCATGGATACCCTTATGATTATGATATTGGGAATGGTGTTCCTAGTGATATTATATTTATAATGGAGACACGTATGATTATGATATTGGGAATTGTGAGCGTAGTGATATGATATTAGGCATGGAGACCCCTATGACACGATATTGGGCATGGAGACCCTATTGATGTGATATTGGGAAAAACAATCCTTCTTGATATGATATTTTTCATGGTGACCTTATTACTACGATACTGGGTATGAAATCCCCTAATATTGTGATTATGGTCATTGTATCCCTTGATACATGTTAGGCTGAGACACAAGCACATGGATTCTTGAGTTACACTTTGTGTCCATGATAGTAGTTTCATCCATATTTCTGGTTATAAACATCACTATGTATATAGTCCTTATATTTTTAAACACACAATTACTTATTTAATGATTATTTTAAGATCCTATCCTTTTCCCGGTACATCTCTCGTTGAGTTTTTCATTTGTGCCTTGGTGGATGAGTCTTGTTCTGAGACAGATATATTTTATTTGATAAAATGTCCTATTTTTTGGGATGTATTATTTTTTTAATGAATGGTGTACTAGTATGAATGGCTTGAGTGTTTCACGTTTTCTTGGTATTTTGGGAAGCTTTAAAAGGGGATCAGGTGGATTAAAAGGAAAATGGGATGAAAAGTAAACTTTAGAACATATAAACATTGTGTAAAGGAATTACACTTCATTTAATTATTTGAGGGTTTTAATAAAATAAATCCTAAGCATAATTTTTTTAGATAATTCCATGAAAAACATTTACATGGTGTGTAATCACATTACACGACAAATAAATTCTCAACCTGCTATTTTAAACATGTGTGGATTATTTTCACTGTAATTAGATATAAATCCTATCCTCTCGCCCCAATTACATTCTCCAGGTGATTTTATAGTGCCAACTTCCCTTTTGGATTATTCATTTTTGTTAGAAATACCATGTAATTCCATTTGGTTAGGTATCTTCATTCCCTTCTTCTTCTCCAATTTCTGCTATGAAATACTTTGACCAATTTATGTTTTGGTTTTGATAATGAACATTTTTTATCTAGGAACCTCATTTTAAATCATCCACACCTTATTATTCATTGACTTTGACCATTGGAAGTGTTTTTAGATCATCAGTAAAAGGTAGGGGGTCTAAATCATAACCCTATGGTTTCATAATTTCCATGTTTATGTAATACTATGATAGTGACATTGTTGTTTCTTCCAAAATTAATTAAATGAGAAAATTAATTTTTTATTTAAATGTCTATATTTTCAATTAGCTTCTGACTTGGATTATGGCTACCCATTCGGTGAGTGAACCATGATTATAAATGAATTGGAAAATGACATAAATTATTTTTAGCATGGAATGTGACATACGGTGATTTATTGATATAGAATCACTAAATTGTGTCTTATTTATTATTCACTTAATTGATTAATTAGTTATGAATAAAATTAAAAGTGTATTATGAAAGAAGAATGATAATTATCATAATTAACCATTGATAATTTTGATCTGATATTTTGATATCCATGTTGTATGATAGGGATTGTGTTCTATGCAATAATGTTTATATTTCAAAATTAACCCTAGAACATCCACACTTATATGCCGTAATGATGATATTGAGTGAACTCATCCCATTCCCATATAGTAATTTATATAGAGAGAAGGCTAGTCCAATCCCATGTTGTTATACTTATTGGGATTTGACCTGGACGTTGTAATGATTATAGGGATTTGACCTAGATTGTTTTGATTATACCATGGTTATATGGTTGTGGTTTTCATGATCATAAGTCAACTTTAGAGATATTTTGGAATGGCACTAAAGAAGGTTATTTTACCATGGTTATATGTTTGTGGTTATAATATTCCTCATACATGATTAGAGATATTCCAGTATGGAGACGAAGCATGTTGTTGTTGTATTTTAATAATTGTAAAATTAATTAATACTCATGTTTTCATTTTATTTCATAAAATTATTATGAGATTGATTTTTTATTCATGTTTTTGTCAACCTAATGAGTTATAATAACACCCTATTAAGGCCTCCACTTGGTACCTATTATTATTTTTTGGATGCAAGTTTGGAAAATGAAAAATGACCTTGACGTTGAGTGTTGTTTTCAGATGGGAAGGATTTTAGATATTGTAAAAACATGGGGTTCAAGACAAAATATTTTGATTATTTTATTTGATTATAGTAGTATTTTTTATTTAATGTCCTATAATGACGTTTAGTTTCATTCTACCTTGTCATTACATTATTCCTTATTCATTTATTGGATTATTTAGTTGGATTTTATTATTATCTTCCACTATGTCTTTACATTGATTATTTATGTTTTATTATAAAATTTTATATTGTTATGAAAATTTATACAATGGGTATAGTATCCCTACTATACTTTTAACCCCCACACTTCTAGTAAAAATCCTCTAGAATATGGGGATTCACTCTTAAGGTCTTGTAAAAAATCCTTTCGGACCATGTGAGAGAGTGCCAGATTGGGGATAATACAATGCGGTATCAAAGGATTAGTATTTATATTTGTTCTACATTAATATTTGGGAAAGGTAAAAATAAAACTATGATGTGTTGAGACTTTGAAATTATCTTGTGCATGGGAGTAGCTAACCCATGTATAGTGTAAAATCTGAGTACCCAATGACGAGATTACTATTTGTGTTGTGTTCCTGTTATAGGTGATTTTATTTCACCTTGGGTTATTAACATGTTGTGTGAGGTAATTGTTTTATAGTTTTTTTTTATTCTTGAGATTTTTAATATTGGCCTAATATGGAATGAGAATAGAATAAATTCATCATATTAGGAATATAGGGATATATTGACATTTATTATTCCTTATATGGGATATCTATTTGTTCATTTTGATATATACTTTCTTGTTAAACTGTGATATGAGAAATCTATTTCACTAGATAAATGAAATGAGTTATCGCGTCATGATAAAATAAATGTAATCCATGTCTAGATAAACTAGGTGTTAGTGGTTCTCATATTTAGTCACCTTTTGGGGTTGACTTTATTGAAATCTAGTTCTATGTGTTGTGTGTTTTCCTTGTACAGAAAAGTCGTAACCATAATATTTTACTTAAGCATCAGGAGAGTGGAAATTATCATGCTCCTAACATAGATGATCTAGAAATTCCCATAGTTATTGAGAAATAGATGGAAGACAACTTCCCGAGTGTCATGTGATCCATGGAAAGTGAGAGTATTTGTATTGTTCCTTCGATGTATGAGCTGATAAGAGAGTTTCAGCTCTAGAGTCAACCTTTTTTACTGAGGAAGGGGACCCCAGATAAAAGAGTTATATATTGAGTCCATCCAAACATTCCTCAAGCATCTTGAGGCACCCATGGATAGAAGGGTAAATCTTGGTTTGTATATGTTTTTTGGACCATCCATGAATTAGAGGGATATTATGGAGGAAGCTAAGTAGTAGGATAAGCTATATTGGATGGACTTTGACATAAAGTTTTTTTTTATCCATTTTAATCCTAAAACTTTAAAGGATGATAAATCTCATAATTTCATGCATCTAACATAGGATGGTTTTTCATTGATGGACTATTATGGAAAATTTACCGACCAACAGTTCTATATGCCATCTTTGGTAGATGGTGAGATATCCAAGGAAAGACATTTCAGGGATGTTATTCATTATGAGATCAGTCCATAGATAAATAATTTCTATTTATGCAACATTTAAGACATAATGAATCATGTAATCATCACATAATGCAATCTAAGATAGGCCCCTAATAACAACCAAGCTATTTAAATAGTAAAATCTACTATTTGTTTTTCAATATTAAAGAATTGACTCTAAGACAATTTTCACAATGTCATTAGTCGGAAGAGAATTTAGGGTTATGGACATCCATCTCAAGACCATATATCATTCTAGTTCTATATGTATTGCATGTTTTCCACAATTGACTACAGTGTCCTTACCCTATAGTCTAGTGACATATATGTTGTATATTGGGTTATATTTAGTGGTTCTTTGTGAAATATCAATAGTAGTCTAGTGGAAGAGTATCATTACAGGCACAGAAGTCAAGAAGAGGCTCAGATATCCCTCAACAAGATGGAAGCTAGAGTTCCTTAGGAAATATAGGAAAAGGTACACAATGCGGTACCCCAATTCATTAGCATCATTACCATGAATGGAAATTAGCTCAGGGTGGTCCAACTAGAGTCCAGTTTAGCAGGGCATGTCAGTTTCAGGTTATTTATACTAATCGAGTTATCATGGATGTAGGGCCCTCTACCATCAAAGGTATGATTCCTATATCATCTACATTAGCTTGTGTTTTGTTTGATATTGGAGCATCACATTCCTTTCTATATTCTATTTTTGAAAATAGTTTGGTCTTGGGAGTGTAAATCTTAGATGGTATTTTAACCAACGACATATAGTTGGGAGTGCATTAGTGGAATATCAAATGTTGTAAGATGTGTTTAGTAGAAATTGGTGGTTACCATTTATTTTGGGAACCATTGGTGCAAAAAATCACAGGCTTTAATTCTTGGTATGGATTTTATAGATCTATACCAGACTCATATCAACTATTTTAGGATAAGGGTTACTTTCATAGAAACTATTCTCACTGGGGAAAGTGGGATTTTCTTATTGGTCGTACAGGACCAATTTATTTTATATTGGACTATCTCATGGCTCAAATCACTATTCTTATTCTACATAATGGAGGAATGAAAATTTATTCTTTTCCTCCAGTGTTAGAGAATTTTTAGGATGTTTTCCCTAATGAGTTATTTGTCTTACCTCTCGAGAAAGAAATCAATTTCATGGTCAAATTGGTGATGGGAGTAGAGACAGATTTAATCCTTCCCTATCGAATGGAACTAATACTACATCTATAATTGAATATTTATATTTGAGATCTAGAATCTAATGGATTAATAAGGATGAGTACAACTCCTTAGGGTTCTCTAGTACTCTTTGCTAAAATAGACAATGGATCTTCATTTTTATGTGTGAATTTTTGGAGGTTGAACCAGATGCCGATCAAGAATTGATATCCTATTAAATGCATTGATGAAATTTTTTATCATTTTAGAGTTTCTAAGATCTTATCCAAGATTGAATTTAGATTAGGGTATCATTAGTTATGGTTGGGACTATCGTACATACCTCAGACAGCTTTTAGGATCAGGTATGGTTTTATGAATTCATAGTGATGCTGTTTGGGTTGACTAATGTGCCTATAATATTCATGGCCTTAATGAATAGTGTATTTCATCATTTTATGGGTTATGTTTCAGTAATTTTCATCAATAATATCATTATGTACTCCCAATCATCAGATATAAATGGAAAACATCTTAAAATCATCTTGAGTACATTAAGAGATCATCAAATTTATGATATGCTTTCCAAATGAATTTTGTGGATAAATGAAGTGTACTTATTGGGATATTTCATCTCAAAATCAAGATTTTTAGTGGACCCATATAAATATAAAACCAAGATATCTCTTAAACATCCTAATAAAATCTTCAAAATTCATATATTTCTAGGTTTAGTAGGTTATTACCAGTGTTTTATCTATGATTTCACCTGTTTGGTAGAACCAATGTCTAGGATAACCAAAAAGGGGTGATGTTATTTTGGTCTAATCGTTGTGAGAGATATTTTTAGTTGATGAAAGGTAAAATAACCTCAACACATATCCTCACTTTACCTATAATTCATAAATCATATATTGTGTTCTATGAATTATTTGTAGTTGGACTCGGAGGAGTTCTAATGCAGAAGGATCATGTGGTTTCTTATGGATCTATATAGCTAAGACTGCATGAGATATATTTCCCTAATCACTCTATGTAGATAGATATATTGGTAGATTCCATAAGATTTTGGAGACAGTATCTCGTAGGTGAGATGTTTTTGGTATAAACATATCAAAAAAGTATCAGGTACATATTTTCTCAGTGGGACCTAAACCTTCAACTGAGAAGATGGGTCGAGTATCTATTATCTTTTGACTTTGAATTAGTTTATACACCAAGAAAGTTAAGTTTTGTTTTCAATTATTTTAGTGTAAATACACATAAATAGGTAGTACGAGTTTCTTTTGATAAGTGGTGGATAATGGCCCTCTTTACAGGCATGTATCTGAATATTCTAGAATCTCACGGGTGAGTGGCTCTGAATTTGAAAAATTTATACCCTTAAATTTAAACTAAATTAAGATTTTATTGTTTTATAATCTTGAGGTATCAGTTATTAGGGAAATATTATATGGTGTAGTGATGAAAACTAGATAGTCTCTCAATAGTGGAAATTCTCTTCTTTTGCATGGCTGAGTATGGGTTCCTGTGGGCCTATCCATGGAGATGGTAAAGGAGTTTCATGATTATATATGTGAGGTACATCTTGGTTTAAAAAAATATTTATCATGATATCTATATATAGTACCAATGACCATGAATGATGAATGAGTTGAAACTCTTTATGGATAGATACTTCATTTTCATCAGGTGAAAGATGAGCATCAGTGGCCAGCAGGGCTTTTGTATCCCATACCCATTCATGAGTGTAAATGGTATGATGTCAAAATGGATTTTGTAAAAGGAGTACCCAGTATGATTGATAAGAACAATTCAGTATCAGTAATTGTGGATTGACTAACTATGTTATGTGACTTCATAGCTATTAAGTAAAACTTTAAGGTTGAGGATATAGGTAATCATTATGTGTGTGAGGTAGTTTATTTTCATGGTATTCTGAGGAGTGTCACTTCAGAAAGAGATATAATTTCACATAGTTTTTCTAATAGGGTATTAAGAAATCCATGGGATTATGAGTTCTTTTTAGAGTAACTTATCATCCACCAACTTATGTTCAATCTGATTAGACTATTCAGGTTATATAGGATATGTTATGAGCATTTGTTCTTGATTTTGGTGGTTCATGGGAGAAGAATATGAAACTCATGGAGTTTTTATATAATAATAAATTATATTTATCTATCCAAAATAAACCTTTTCAATATTTGAATGGAAGGTCGTGTCGTTCTCCTCTTTGTTGAATGGAGCTAGGTGAGCCTTCCCTTGTTGGGAACAGTCTCATGTATAAGGCTTCTGAATAGGTTCAGTTGATCAGACTATGGTTTGTGTCCATGAAGAATAGGAAGAAATAATATGATGACCATAATACACAACCTCGAGAAATTGAGGATGTTCATCATGTTTTCCTTCAGGTGTCGTCTTGGTTGGGGTGACTCCATATCTAGAAATTGGGGAAGCTATAACCTAGTCTTATTGGGCCATTTGAAATAGTGGAAAGGGTATGTCTAGTGGCATACCATTTATCCCTTCCATAGTTTTACAGTTCAATGAACAATGTGTTCAACATATCTCAACTACGAATATATCATCCATAAACTTCCCATGTGAAAAATATAGAAGACAACAAGATTTTGGTTGATTCATCCTTTGAGAAACATCTTATGCGATTTGGGGATCATCATGATAAATATCATTGTGGTAAAACTATACCATTGGTTCAGGTGCAGCGGAAGTATGGGTGAGTTCATTAGGATACCTATGAGGGTGTTTTTGATAGGAATACATAGTTTCTAGACTTATTTGAGGATGCCTCATAGTGATTCTTATAGAATCTTAGTTATGGGTTATTATAAGGTGGGGAGGTTATAGGATTCCATTGTTTTCTAGGAATGTCTCTCTCTGAGCTATTAATTTGAGCATTGGTAGCCAAGTCTTATTTGGATACATAGAGCCTTTGATGGAGAAAATGACTTATAGTTTGGGTATGTATTATTTTTTGAATGAATGGAGTCCAAATATTAATGGGTTAAGTGTATCACATGATCGTTGTTAGATGAGAATCTTTAAAATGGGTTTAGGTTGTTTTAAATGAAAATGGGTTGTAAAAAAACTATAGAACATTTACACATCAAGTAAATGAATTACATATCATGTAATTGTTATAGGGATTTAGTAAAATAAATTTTAGGCAATAGGTTTCATAGATAATTGTGTAATAACATTACATGACATGTAAATGACAGACCTACAATTTCAAACATGGTGTGTGGATGATTTTCATTGTATTCCACTACAGCTCCTCTCCTCTTGATCCTAGGAAATTATTTATGTGATTTTGGAGTCCCAACATCCCATATGGATGTCATGTTTGTGTGAGAAATCCCTAGTAATTCCTTTTGGTTAGGTTTATTATTTCTCTTTTTTCTTCTCCAACTGTTGTGGTGAAATACTTTGACCAATTGTGTTATTGGTTTTGATCATGATTACTTTTTTCAAGAAACATCCTTTTAATCATCTTCACCTTCTTCCTTGTGGGTGTTGGTCATTGGAAGTGTTGTTATATCATCGATTAAAGGTATGGGGTCTAAATATTAACCCTGTGGTTTTATAATTTCTATTTTTATGAAATATTGTGATATCACCATCATTTTGAGTACCAAAATTAATTAAATAAACAAATGAAATTATTCATTGAATTCATTTGTTTGATATTGTCTTCTAACATGGATTATGTATACTCATTTGGTTAGTGAACCAAAATTGTATTGGAAAATTTCTTAATCTATGTTTAGCATGACATGTGAACTAGGGTGATTTCTTGTGATTGAATCCCTAAATTTTATCTTATGATTATTGATATTATCATTTAATCAATTGTGAATAAAATTTTTGAGTGGAATATGAAAGAATAATAGTAATTTTCAAAATTATCCATTGAAATTTGTGATGGGATATTGTGATATCTATGCAGTATGATATGGATTTTTCTCTATATTGTAATGTTTGTGTATCGGGCTCGGCCCTAGAATTTGCACACTTATATGTAGTAATGATTATATTGAGTGGTCTTGGACTAGTCCCATGTTTTAATTCTTATACATAGTGGGATATACATAGTACCATCTTGTAATGCTCATAGATATTTTAACTGGATATTATAATTATTTTAGGTCTTTGTCCTAGATTTTTGTGACTATACCATTATTATATGGTTGTGGTTAGCATAGTTGAAATAAATTATTAGATATAATCTGGAATGGTTCTGAGGAAGTTTATTTTACCTTGGTTATATCATTTTGGTCCGCATGGTCAGAAACATTCTTATACACATTCGGGTATGAAGCTGAAATAGGTTTTTGTTGTATTTTATTTATTGTTAAATTAATTAATACACCTGGTTATCTATTTATTGTATACACTTATTATCATGTTTGTTTTTTATACATGGTGGTTCAAACCTAATGAGTTTTAATCACACCCTATTAGGGTCCCTATTTGGTACCCAAGTGGATTATGTGGATGTATGTTTGGAAAAGGTAAAAGGACCTTATTGTTGAGTGTTGTTTGTAGACAATCAAGAGTCTAGAGATGTGACCGATATGGTATTTGTGACCTGAAACTTTGAGTCTTTTATTTGATTTTGGTATTAATTTTCTTGTGTTATCCTTTCATGACATTTAGTTACATTCCATTACATCATCACATTATTAATTATTCATTTATTGGATTATTCAATTGGCATTTACTTTTTTATTCTGATATGTCTTTACTTTTATTATTTATGTTTTTTATGAATTGTTCTACTACTACGAATATTTATACCATGGGTTATAGTATCCCCGATATAGTTTTCACACCCCTAATTCTAGTCGACATCCTCTGGTGTAAGGTTAGGCACTCTTGAGGTCTCGTAACTAATCCTTTCTATCCACTTGAGAGATGGTTAGATTGGGGATGTAACATTATCTTCTTTAGGTCGAAGAATGTATTGTCATCCTCGTGTCCTTATAGAACTTTAGTTGAACCTTTATATCTTATTTACTACTTACCATTATTACCTACACACTTCCATGTTATAGGCACTAAATGTATATTTATAGACATTGTTGGTGGTGGCCTACTGGGTTTATCTCGCACACTATTTGGACTGTTGTTGGTACCTCAAAAGATTATGTGGATGAAAGTAGGGACAGTGGAAAGTACCCAAATTTTTCACACAGTATTTCTATATATCAAGGGAGTGGGGAGGCACATGACCATGTTGAGGCTCTTGATTCTATCATAGACATTCCTTTTTGTCTTTTTTCCATTTTGGTACTTGTATTGGATATCATTTATACATGTACATTTTGGTTAGACAAGTGAAATCTCATTATTTTTTATATTATATTTATTATTTTTTATATCATTTATTTTGTTTCATATTTAGTAATCCTTTATCTTCCAATTGATGTTATTATAATGTTAATTATATATTAATTTCACTAATGCGCTACTCTGATCATGTTGGTGTAGTCTACACACTACACCACCTTGGACCCTATCTACTAGTCAAAATCTTTTGGAGTATGGTGAGGCACACTTGAGGCCTTGTGGGCCACTAGCTTAGGGAATAGGTAAATGGTATCTGATTTGGGATATCATACTTATAATATATAAAGTAATAAATGTCACAAAAAGTCACACTTTTGGTTATAAATATCTATTATGTGTCTACATAGTAAAAAAAGAAATATATGTATGAAAATAAATGTCTATTTTAAAATTAATGCAATTGTTTTGATGATTAAATTTTTTTTATTTTTTTAAATTATACAATTACAATAAATTATTTAAAACAATAATATAGTATAAAAAATTAATGATTTTAAGAATACTAAAAGTCACATATTTTGAATGAATTAATGTGTCCCAAGATTTTCATTAATCTATATGACAAATTATAGAGTTTTTAAATCATTATTTTTTTAATTACTCTTTTTTTGATATATTTAATGATATATTAAATGAATAGTTTCAAAATCAACAATAATAATATTTTATTAAAATAAAATTTTGTTAAATTTTTTAAAATATATTAAAATATTATATTTTACTATGAGAATTTATGGATGTTGAAAAAATAAACCATTTTACATTTATGATTCAATTTTTTGTTTATATTAACATTACTAACCATTTATGATTAAAATGTTGGTTATTGTGGTTAAGGTAAAAATGATTAACCAAAGGGTAAATAAAAATTATAAGGGTTAAGTTGATAATAAAACTTGTATAAATTTCATTGGATGATGTTATTTAAACCCAATTCACTTTTTCTTCTAATTAATAACATTTTTGAATCATTTTTCTCAAGATTAGTATTATTTCATTTTAATTTTTATTTATGAAATTTCAAAAGTGCCCATATCCTCTACTATAAAAGGGAAAATCCTCCCTCACTTCATTACACATCCATGAGACTTATATGTAGACTACACTCAGAAAAATTCCATTCAAAACTTTCCGAGACACATTATAGATGTTCTGGTTTTCCAAATAGAAAACCACTCGAGTCATTTAGAGGAGATCTAAATGAGTCATTTCAGAGACGAAGTAATTGACTTAACTGATCACTTTATTTTATAATATTATTTGCCTCATATAAATATATGTTATTTATCAAAATATAATTAATTATGTATCCTAAATATTAGTAAATTTTAATATGGATATTAAACAACCATTATACACCCTATTTCATAACAATATGTCAAATTATCACTCATTCATATGTACGACTTACTATCTCCACATAGCAATACAATTCGTTTTCCTAACAATATTTTATAGATGGGTATTATGATGGGTAAAATTATTATATTTGAAACTTATGAAATAATAAATATTCTACAATTATAATTTAACATCTACCTTCTAACCTTTAAAACTATTGGAAAATGATAATGATGTTTGTACGTATGTGTGGACTACCACCTCCATGAAGCGATGTGATTTGTTTTTCATTTAAATTTTAATTTAATTTTAATAATGATATATTTCATTAATATATATGATATATATAACAAGGTAAATATTTTCTAATGGTGAATTATTATTTTCCATTCATTCTTTCCATCCATCGAGAAATGAAAATAGTGTTCCTCTTTACATACAACCTAATGTCTCCATGAACGATGTAATTCATTTTTATATCTATAAAATAGTGGATGAATATAATTATTTATATAATGAATATATATTATATTTACATAGTGATTAATATTCCGTAGGTTATAGATCCAAGATTAATTTAAAAGGACTGAAACTGTTGAATGGATGTACACATGAATAAATGAAATAGTTAATAGCTGGAAATAATGATTTATTGATAAAAGGGGTGTTTAAATGTTATAAGGGGACCATATATGAAATTATAGTTATGGAAATAACTCTTATATATACTTCTAATAAATTAAAATTTATTATAAATGAGTTTAGTGTTCTTTTGAAGAAATGAAAACTCGAGGTAAGGGATCCTCTTTTCACTTTTATTTACGTAGGACACATGCCTTATATACCACTTATTTCTTTTGGGTTGTGTATATACTAACCATAAATGTATTTTATGAATATTATAAAGAAAATTATTTTATTTACATATCCATATACATTTCTTTATTTCATGTGTCTTTGAATTCAAAATTTACTAAAGTGTTAAGGGTTTTATTCCTCAATTTCATCAATACTCATGATTTTTTAGGTTTATTTGTCAGCACTGAAATTTTTCTATTACTTATAAATGATATTTAAAAATAATTTAAAAATAATTTTACTATTATAATATTATTTTTTAAATCCATATTTACCCATGTTTTTCATTTACAAATCATTTTTAATGGAATTTTTTTTTTTTCAAATGTGGTATTTTGTGACTTTTCTGGAAAAAAAATATTGATGGAATGTTTTTTAAAATTATATGGAAGGAATATATTTCCCCATATTCATGAATAATTCTTTATTATATTATTTATTTACATTTTTATATTATTATTTCCAAAAAAAATCCATTATAATTTCTTGGATGTTTAAATAGAATATATTTCAAAAAGAAAAGTTTATTTTCCTCAAGAATTAATTCAAGTGATATTTTAAACATAATTTACCATCTTGGATGAAATAATTTTATACTATTTATTATTTACTAGGAATATGATCCATGGATACCATCCATATTCTTTCTCACAATGGTTTATGTTTACAAAGAAAAAATATTTATGCATCCCATTTTCTTTTATGGTTTCTAATATAATGAATGGTTTAGGATATTGTGGTACACATATGAATGATTTTAACTATGTTATGTATTTTAAATGAATCTCCCCCAAATATATTTCATAAATATGGATAAAAATGAGGTAAATATATTATGTTTGAACCTGATTTCAATTTCACAATTTCTTGCATGTACAAAAATCACATGTCCATATGTTTATGTGTGGACCTGGATTTCATGTTTTATGAACTTCCAAGATTTATTAAATTACTCAATATTATGATATATGATATGAAGGGTGTGGATTTAAAATTTAAATATCCTATTCTCACACCATTATACATATGTTATGCTTATTTTACCCTTGACATCTCTAATGTTTACCCACACTGAGCATCTGAGTTCACCCTTTCTTATATTTACATCTCCACAGATTATGAAGAATGGTATAATATATGATGTGTATATGAAGGGTACTAATTATGAAGAGATAAGTGGGATATTATTTTATTTATTAATGAACTAGTTGTTTATGTGTCAGAGTTTCAAAATATAAAAGGCCTAAAAATTTTCATGGATAATTATGTCGTGCAAAGTATATTCATCTATTTAGATTTAATATATATGTATGGTAGGTATGGTTCATTATAATTGGTATCAAAAAATGTGTAGTAATATTTTGGAAACATTTATGAGAAAAAATTTGTTAATACCCTAGGGATAAGTTTATCTATATGATAAAATCCAAATGTTTTTGTAATGTCCATGAATTACCTAAGTGAAACATAAGGTGTTATAGAAGAAGGTGTCACAACATAGTTATCCATCAAATTATTTCTCGAGATTATATGGTCTTCCATAATGATTATCATTTCTCATGAAATTATTTTTTGTTTTATTTAGTGGATGGAACCTTAAGGAATCATATGAATAAGGAATGTGACATCTAATGCAATGGTTATCCTCAGAAGTAACCAAATGGATTAAGAGTTTAGATGCAATATCTTGTGACTATGGTCACTTCACGTTATCAATATATTTTTTAGTAACATGAATCATTTTCAATGCACAAATTTAGGTGAATAATTCTATTGAATCATATATGTGACAAGTACCACCATAATTTTATGTTTTGTATGATACGCTAGTTACTAAGCAATTGATCAATGTTAAGTAAATTATTTTTGTCTTTAGTGCTAACATAATTAAATTTTTTTCCTATCTATTTTTCATTTTGAAGGATAATTATATCAATGGTGTAATATTATTTTGAATATGAGGAAATATGAAGAAATTGTATCCATGTAAGATGGTGAGTTTAAGGGAATATTTTTTAAGTACTTCCTTCATATTCAATATTAAAAATGGAAAAGTAATTCCATAAACAAAACAAGAAGGATAATTAATCCCTTGATACCTATGATGGAAAATTTTACAAGTCATGAAATTTATGCTTCAATTTTAATAGTCATCATTGAAATAAAAATTGATTGATTATTTAGTGGTTTGAAACTAAATTATAGAAATAATTATACATAAGGAAATTTATAAGATATGAAAAAATTGTTCAATGTTCCCTAAAAGTGAAAATTGAACATAGAACCTCTCATGGTTCTTGTGATAATAAAATTAATATAGAGATTCATTGATGATCTAATGGTTTCCACAAGAAGGTAAACTAATATTCCAACTTTGTACTTGAGAAAAAATTATGATTGAACAATCAAAATATTTCTTAGAGGTAATAAAAAAATGTTTCAAGCATAGGAATCCTGAACATCAATCAAAATAATTTCATAGTGATGTATATAGACCAGTAAATGAAACAAATAGAGAGATAGAATAATATAATCAATAATTCAAACTTTAGTGAAATAAATTTAATGAATTTCGGAACTATGTGAATCAATTCTATAATCCAAGGTAAAATAAATATAGTAAGTCACAATATCATCTAAAGATAAATTATAATGGGGGATTATATAATTACAATATTTTCAGTGAATCATGATATTTATGGAAAAAAATATCATCTACTATAGAATATTGGATTCCCTGTTGAAATATTTATGTATAAGCCCTATGAAAATATTATCCTTTGTGAAATTTGATGTGATTCTAAGCAAGGATTGTATCTCATTATATATTTAAAGAATAAAGAAGTTATATTTTATATTAATAATAAACCAAATATCATATATTAGTGAAATGATGAACCCAAAACTCCAATTGATATATTTTTTGCTAAGATAAGAGCTTATTTAATGAATATGGGGTAGATTATATTTTAAAATATTATATGACATTATTTTGGGATTTTGGGAAATTATTAGTGTACATTGGAGAATATATGATCAAGTTATATACATTTTAATATGATAATTTATGAGTTATTAAAGTAAATATTATTTTTATTAAGTAAGGATATGATATTAAATAATTTATTAGTTTTGAATATGGTTAGTAATATTTTGAAGAGTCTTAATGTTAACCACATGTGTAATGGATTATGATGTAATTTGGATATTATTTTTTAATGTCAAATTATAATTTATCATGACCTGTAATATCCTTTTTTAGAAATAATTTATATGTCAAAGTAGTGGCATATGGATCTCACAATTAATTAAATGTGCTTTGGTCATGACAAAAAAAAATCATCTTGAATATCATTATCCTAGACTATGAAAAGAAGTGTAAATTGATCAAAAAATAAACAAAGAATGAGATTTTGCTTCTATCATAGAAAGAAATCTTGTAAGATTATTTCTTTGATATATTTACCTAGATTATAAAATAATCCATAGACATTAGGAAATTTAATTTGAAATATAAATTTAATTTTTTTACTTTTAATACATAGATGTCAATTATTTTTTAACCCATAGGAGATTTATAGTTTTATAATGGAAAACATTATCATGACCATATTCCCTATCACTCTCTATCAGTACTTGGGAGTAAATTTTTTCCTATATTCATGTTTTCACATCCCACCAATGTTTTCAAATTTGGAAACCTAGTTTTATGATGAAATCCATATTTTCTATTCCCTCTTTTTAAGATGATGTTTTATTAACTCTTTTTACAATGTTGGTTTTGCACAAATGTATTTTAAAATGGCAAACCCTTGATTATGGATAAAAATTTAAAATTGTGAGGTTTGATTTATTAAAGTGGTAAAATGTAAAACCATGATATTATAGAAAATATTTCTCTATAAATATTTTTATTTCATCGATAGCTTATATTACACACAACACTAAGTTTAGAATAACTGTGATACACTATTAAAATATTTCTATTTAATGGGAGTGTTATAAACTAGTTGTTCAATTTATGGGTATAAATATAAAATAATAAATTAATAAATATATTTAAATACTAAACTAAATATAAATTTCTCAATAAATTCCACCTAAATAATAAATCTGTTTTTAATAAATTTATTTTAGGCTTCCAAAACAAGTCTTCCTCAAAAATTATTTTTTTTTCAATTTTGTGAGAAAATATTATAGTTAATCCCTCGAACATATTAAACATGAATTTTAAAAAATAATATATTTTTTAAGTCATAATATCAAAATTATATGATGGTTAAATGTTCATATTTTTCTAAAAATAATTATTCTCTAGTGAATAAAGAGAATTTGTTTTATTAAAAATTGTACATTTCTTACAACAATTTGAAAAGTTCAATTGTATTTTAAAGTGGTTTAAAAGTAAAATTATTTATATTATATTATGAATAAATAATTTTTTCCATTATATCAATTTTATAATTTAATATGATATAAATAATTTTTTATATAAAAATCATTTTTAAGAAAAAATGTATTTCTAAAAAAAAGAGGTCTTCATAAAATTCTACAATATTATTTTATAATGAATTTATTCTATTTAAAAATATTTAATCTGATAAAATGAATTCCATATTTCTAAATAAAAGTATAATATTTAGTAAATTGGATACATTAATTTTTAGGGAATATGAATGGTAACCGCGGAAAATTTTATAACATTATAACAGGTTAAATAGGGGTTTTATTGGTTAAAACTAATTTATACAACCATAATTCTTCATAGTAGTTCTTATTAAATAAATTTAATTCAACCCTTATAATATTATACACTAAATATATTTTTTTAATGGGCACATGTCCCTAAAACTTAATCTTATAATAATTAAAACAAAGTTACAAAATGCCACTCTCTAGGTTTTAAATAACTATTATGTGTCCACATAGGTACAAAATAATGAACTTAAAATACTAAATTTATATTTATGACTAGTGAAGTAATTTTACTGATATAATTTATATATATATATATATTAAAAATTATATAGTTTCCTTAAATTCTTGTACAATTCTAATTCAGTATTTATTTAACTATTAGAAAAATAAAAAAAATATTTAATAAAATGATAAAATATGAGTGAATTAATGTTTCCCATGAATTTTATAGATATATAGTAAATATTATATAGTATTTAGATCATTTTATTTTAATTACACCTTTTTGGATATATATGACGTCAAATTAAATGAATAGTGTCAAAAATTACCATCAATGCTATTTTATCAAAATAATAATTTTATAAATTATTTAGAATTCATGAAAATATTATATTCATCCATTTGAATGGAATATGTTTTAACAAATCATATATATCCCATTTATTAGTCACTTTTCCATTTATGAAAACATTATTTACCCTTTGTGATTGAAATATTTTTTATTGTGGTTAAGGTAAAAAATGATACACCATGGAGTTAATTAAAATGATAATGATAAAATATATAAAAACATGTATAAATTTAATTGGATGGTGTTATTTAAACCCTATACAATATTTCTTCACATTTATGACCATTTAGAATAATTTTTATCTAGAATAGTCCTATTATATTTTAATATTTTTTTATGAAATTCAAAAAGTTCCCCTTACCTCTATTATATAATAAAACCTCCTACCTCACTTATTTACACTGAAATGAACATTATATATTTACTAAAATTACTTAAATTATATTATAAAATTCCATATAAACATTATATATGTTATGGCCTTATAAAAATTACAATTCTATAACCCAATAGAGGAGATCTAAAGGATTCATTTCAAAGAAGTGGTAATCTTGTAATCCAATCACTTTCATTTCTATACTTCATTAACTCAACCAAATGTATTTTATTTATCATAAAATATTAAATATATTATCATAAATTTTTGTAATTTAATTATGGTTATTAAAACAACATTTCAAAACCTCGTTCCCATCAAATGAGAAGTGAAAGTATCGCTCATGCATAAGTACAGCTTACTGTCTCCACATAGTGAAACAATTCATTTTTAATCACCATATTTTATGTATGTGTATATTTATGGATTTAATTTTTATATATTATAATTATAAAAAACTAAACATATAGAATTATATAATAATATATGCCTTCTTACATTCCAAACTGATGGAAGATGTTAACATTGTTCATGTGTACATGAGGACATCCACCTCCATGAAGTGATGTGATTCATTTTTTGTTTCCATTTTACCTAGGTTATAATAAGGATTTATTTAATTAATATATATGATATATATAAAAATATAATTATTCTATTAAGGTGAATTTTTATTTATCTTTATTTCATTCAATATATTGAAAATTGACAGTAACGTTTATTTGTGCCTACGATCAACCTTCTCTATGAACGACGTAACTAATTTTTATATCTCTAAATTCATGGATGAATATAAATTTTTATATAATTAATATATAATTTATTTATATCATAATGAATATTATTGAGTTTATTTAACCAAGAATAATTTACAAGGATCAAAACTGTTGAAATGATGCACTAATTAATTAACAAAACATTTAGAAACCTAAAATGGAACTTTATTGATAAATGGGGTGTTGAAATGTTATAAAGTGTTCATATATGATATTATATATAATAAAATTACTATAATATTTAATTTTAATAAATTTAAATTTATTTTACAATAAGAAACTATACTTTTAAGTAATGGTGATCCCAATATAAGGGATCTTAATCCCACTTTTATTTTTGTGGGGCATATGCTTTATATACCACTTATTTCTTTTGTGTGGTGTATATACTTTATGTGAATGAATTTTATGATTATTATAATGAAAATTATTATATTTAAATATCCATATAAATTTCTTTCTTAAATGGAAAAAAAATTAAAATGTTTCCAAACCGGAAGGGTTTTAGTTCACAATCGCATCAATACTTGAGATTATTTATGTTTATGTATCTACTAAGGAATATTTTTGTTTTATATCCATGTTTTCTGTAAATATTTTGAAAAATACATTCACTATTATCTTATAATTGTTTAAATTCATTTTACCCATGTTTCACATTTTACAAAAAGGTTCAAAAGGATTATTTTTATTTTTTTTTCAAGTGAGGTACTTTTTGTGTTGTCTAAAAAAATAATGGAAGGAATGTTTTTTAACATATAATGAACGAAAATATCCCCCCCCCATAAATAATTATTTTTTAATTGAAGAATACTTTACATATTTTAAAGGTTATTTTGAAAAAAAAACTTTATAATGAAGAATCTTTTTAAAAAGATTTGATTTCAAAATGGAAATATCATTTTCCTCATTATTAATTCAAGTGATCATTGAAAATCATATTCTATATATGATGTAAACCTTTGATGTTATTTAATATTTACTAGGAATATTATCCAAGGAATATATATAAATTCATTCTCTATATTTTTTATGCTTATAATGAAAAAATATTTAGGAAACCCATTTACTTTCATCAGGTTTGATATAACTAATGGTTTATGATATTTTATTACACATATGTATGATTTACATAATTTTAAGAGTGGGACCATTTTATATCTCAAATTAACTTCATAAATGTTTATTACTCTTTAGTTAAATATGTTATTCATGAACATAATTTTATGTTCACAATTTTATTTTTCGACCTAACTTTCATGTATTTAAGTTTATACCTAGACCAATATTTCGTCTCTATAAGATCTTGTGTGGACATTGTTTCATGTACATAAGTTTATATGAGGGACTGATTTATTGTTCTTAACTTAATGAGTGAATCAATTTCCATTTATACATGTTCAAAAAGATATATTTTTAGTTTATTGCATACTTCCATGTAGTATGACACTATTTTGCTCTCATGGAACACGTTCATAGATTCTTTAAGGATTCATGTTTTAGGTACTTCTATTATTTATTCCATGACTCTGAATTTTGATCTCTAATATGAATGGTTTGTATTTAAAATTTCATGATAATGTTCTCACACCCTAACACTCATGTTATACTTATCTAAAAATTGATGTCTCCCATGTTTACACTTATTGACCATCTGAGCTCATACTTTATTATGTTTAAGTATCCCAAAGTTATGAAGAAGTTTATTAAGTATTATATGTTTAAGAAATATACTATTTATGACGAGATAAGTGGGAGACAATGTGATTCATTAATTAAATAGTTGTTTATGTGTCGGAGTTTCCATGGACACTATAACTATACGATTCTGACATGTATCACTTTTTTTATGTGAATAATATTTTGTTAATTAGATATAATATATATGTATAGAAAGTATAGTTCATTATACTTCCTCAAGTTATGATCACTATATGTAAAGATATAATTGAGAATATTAATTTTTTTACATACTATGAATCACTCACCAAAATATAGTACCTCCATGAATTCAATAAGAATACTACCATAGCCAACTATAGATTATGGGTCTTTAAGTTCTCCTCATGAGGTATCTACTATATGGATTTAATTTAAATAAACACCAAGATATGATTCATCATATAACATATCCCATATATAGATCCACTAATGAACGCCACATTCTTTACTGCCTCATGTTGTGACCATGGGATAGGTGTTCACTTCAACCATCAGTCTTGCTCCTCAATGGATTTCTAGTATTGTTCCTAAAAGATGAATCACTTCACTATTAAGTTAAATAATTTTTTGGATATATAATCCTATAGAATCATACTATAAATATCCAATAGATCTCCACCAAACACAGGAAATTTTTCACCATAAAAATTCTAGTGCAAGAATGGTTTAATGATAAAATATTTATGGACTATGTTCACAATTAATGAATTAAACCAAATTATGGGAATCACTTAGAGATCATATTGGAAATAGTAACATCAAAACAAAATCATCATAATATCCTCCTCCTAAACATGATGTTGGTATTGGTTTGACCAAAGATCATTCTTTGAGAACCACTACAGTCTCTTTACCTAGTCAGAGAGGTCAAAATCCATTACATATGGTACCTGTTCTTGAATGTCACCCGATTCATGCTATGATGGCCAACACAAATATGAATTCCCTCATCCACCATTAAGTAAAATATAGGATATTATTGGGGGATATATTGGTTTTGATAAAAGAATTCTTGATAAGGTACTCCAACAAAACCTTCAACTCCTTATGCTTAGTTCGGTCCATTTGATAAGACATATAATATAGTATTTGGTTCATGGGGTATATATATATTTATAATTTTACCTCATGATAATGGGAAAGTCTTAACACATATTTAGGAAATATTACGTACTCTTCCAAAACTATAGAGAACATAATCATCAGATACATCTACTACACAAATATCTAAACATTCCATCAAATGGGTGATTAGTTTCAACATTCACATGCACTTACCAACCTCATCCGGATTGAATGTCTAACTCTAAAATGTTTATGGATTTTTGATCTAATATTTCAGAATCACATCACCTAATAATGAAATCATCCTATCTAGGTTAAAACTGACGATACTCATCCCTTATAAATGATTATGTAACATAGTTTCATTAGATCCATTATTGGGTCACCAGAAAACCATTCTCTAATAATAGTAAGGCCTCGTGACTAATTGATGTTGGTGTAAAAGTTATCAATTACTATAGTAAATTTTAGATTCATGTGTTAGGATAGGGTATCTATAAGAAAATATTTCTTTAAATTTGATTATGCATCATAAAAATCACTTACACTGGTATGTATGATTTTGTGTAGATTAAAAAAAGTTGTACCTTAGATCATGTCAAGTACTATTGGTTATAACCATATTGTTCCTATATATATCCATTTTCCTAATAACTAACACTCCAATCGAGGAATACATCATTAGGAGTAGTGGTGGTGAAGCGGATCGAAATTATATCCATCTCTAACTCCTTATCTTAGTGCACTACCAACTCCTCCATCAAAACTGACTCCTTGAGGAACACAATGTATATATCTTTTTTTTCATCATAATGGTGCTACCTATGACATGGTGATTCATTTAATATCTTAATTCCCTCTACTACATGTTTGGTGTGATGGTCACATTCCATATGAACTCATCCATTATAACATAAAAAATATTTTCCTCTGGTGAGCTAGATCATCAGTGAAACTCCTGAAATGCCAAAAATATGGTATGAGGCTACATATCCATGTGTCTCCTATGACATGATCCTAATGCTTTATTTTATCTAGAAATAGTTGGTGATTCTAGTCCATTATTCCATACACAATTATCTGGTACCTATTGTCCCTGTACTAAGAATCTCTCTATAACCAAGGATCATCATAAAACCCCCAAATATGTTGGAATTAGATTGTCACGATCCAATTCGGGCCGCCATCCGACCTGATACCTGACCTGGTCCATGGCAAGGCCCAAAGGGCGTTCCCGATCCTCATGGGATGGAACAAGTTCCCGGTTGTCAAAAATAATACTTGGGAATGATTTACCCAAATAAATATATATAGAACAAATAGAAAGATGAATAAATTAAAACTAAAATCAGACAACCAAACAGGCCCTTAAACTATGTTCAAATATAATGTTTACAACTTGATCTAAAACCCCAAAAGATGCTATAACAAATGAAAACTAGAACTCTAACTCAATCCTCCATACGACATGAGGAGTAACATCCACAATCCACCACCACCAACCGACAAGAGAAATACCACTACCACCTGAACCATCAATGCATTGCATGCTTCCTCAACCTAGAATACACAAGAAACAAGATCTACATACACACAAAGTTTTATATAGGGTGTGAGACAAGATCCCAATTTGACGCCACTAAGGAAAAAGTTTCTGCACATAATTATTAAATTAAAAATACATTTGCAATTTTAATTAAGGAAAAGAATTAAATTCTTAGATTTTTTTTAAAGAAAATAGGTTTAAAGAAAATCATTTAAAATTGAACAACTTAAATTAAAACACACACACTTACTTTTAAAATAACCAATGTCTCACACTGATGAGAATAAATCAACCAAGGAGAACCAAATATGGGAGAGGCCGCATGGTTGTTCTCTAGCATGGGTCCCTAGATCTTTGCATCTTAGTGAAATGTGATTTAGAAACTATGATCCTCAGTAAAAGTGGCTTAGAAACCACGACCCTCAGTCACCATGGCATAGAAACAATGACCCTCAGTAAAATGTGTCTTAGAAACCACGAACCTCAGTCATTCATATGTTTATTTATTGTTGCAATCATTAATCTTTCTAAGAGAAATAGGGCCAAATCCACCAACGGATCACTAGCCCACCAGTCTAGTCCACCCTCCTAGCTACCTGAGCTTCCCACTTTATGCTCAAACATGTTTTTATTTCATGTCACATGTCATAATTATGCACCCAAATAAAAAAGGCACTAAATATTCCAAATACCTCCACTTATGCTCTCAAATACCATTTCACACAAATAAGCACACTAAAACATTCTACAAACATGTTTCACATCGTTAAAATAATTCAATGAACCATTTAAAAAGTTTATAAAAAATTATCAAAAGAGTGGAACTAGGATTTACACAGAGTTAAACCAATTAAAAATATTACGTACACTAAAAATATTTCAAAACTAAATCTACATTACTTTCACAACCAATTAATACTACTGCACAGTCCAATAAATCCTTTTCATAGTAAAAAAACCCATAAAAGAATTTATTAAACAATTTCAACATACATCACTTGAATTTAAACACCAAAAACCTTTACACAATTCAACCAAAACAATTTTCACCCTTAATAATTATTTAATAAAATAATTCAAATTTTCATAGATAAATGTTAAATAAAAAAACAATGCTTTATAGACCAGACTGACCCAAACCCCCTTACATGACCACACACACACACAACTCCACCCTAGGAACACAATTTTCATTATGTGCACAATTAAAGAAACCACCCGCATAGTTAAAAAGACCATTACTATAGTTAGACAAACCGCCAGAAAAACTTTCTGACCCATTTAAAAATACGCATCATGACTAAAACACCAAAAATACACTCGAATACTCATTTAAGGAAGAATGCATACAGGCACTACCCCAAAACACAAATTTCACCCTTTTCACATCCCAACAAATTAACTACATAATTTAAAATAAACTAGTAAATAGTTTGACTTGGTTTTTCACAGAAACATCATACGCATATCATCTAAACGCACTGATAAACACATTAAAACATAATAAACCTTAAGTAAAAAATAAATTCTCACTAAAAAAATAATTAGTAAGCTAACCACATAGTTTAAAAATTCACTAATAATTAACTAGAGATGAGGTTTTAGTAAAAAGCACGCACATTATATTGACACGCTACTAAACAATTTCAATACACATCAAACTTTAAATAAAATCAACTTCTCACCACACAAATTAATTAAACATGAAAATTAATTAATAAAATAATAATTAGATGTGGAACCACCTACTGTTATGTGGAATTCTTTGAAACATGGAATGCAATGATTATTGCACTCCAATCACACTGCAAAGGACTTAAAGAAAATGATAAAAAATGGAATCGAACAAAAAGAGAAAAAAACGATCTAATGTAAAACCGAAAAACTAACCGCACCATCACAAAAATGAGAGAACGAATAGCTGAGGTACTTCGCACCTATAGTGAGGGGTCCAAGAAGTTGTTCGAGTGAGGTGGTTGGTGCCGGAAGGTTTTGCACCGGCTAGAGATTTTCCAAAAGGAGGCGTATCCAAAGGAGTTGTGACCGAGGAGCTGTGATATGGGGGTTTCGGCACAAGGTGGGTAGAAGTGGAGGCATGGAGTTACTATGCGGCGTGAGGTGGATAGAGAGAGAAAGGTGAGCCAGTAGGGACCTTTTTGGATTATGGAGTGACCAAGGAGTAGATTTTGGTGAGGACGAGGGTAACTAGGGTGAAGAGTGAGCAGGTCGATGGTTCGGTGCACCGGATGAGGCGCAGACAAGGGGCAGTGTAAGGTAGTGGGGCAGCGCGCCATAGGGTGGTCACTGGGTGGTTCATCCGAGAGGGATGCGGCACAAGGGATGTTTGTGCACACGGGTCAGGACGCCATAGAGGTGGTTTTGGATGGGAGCAGGAGGCCGATGGGGTGGTGCCGGATGGGAGCAGGAGGCGAGGGTCGGTTCCAGATGAGAGTAGGAGAAAAGGTAGGCATCACGCTAGGGTTGTAGGGGGGAAGAGAGGACCACACAAGAGAGAGGGGATAGAAAGAGAAAGGGAGTAAAAAAGAGAAAAAATAAGATAAAAATGAAGGGGGGAAAGGGAGAGAGAAAATAAAATAAAAATGAAATGATATAAAAATAGAATAACAAGACAAAATTGTAATTAATAATAAAAAATTTAATACAAATAATAAAACCAAAAATAATAAAACCAAAATAATAGAAATGAAAAAATTAAAGTATTAACTGAAATAATAATAATAATAACCTAATTAAAATGTTAACTTAAATTATAATAATACTAATATTAAAACTAAAATAATAAAACCAGACGCAAAAATAATTGCATTAATTATTGAGTCTCAACACCACACAAAGACGTGTTCATTGTCACAGCATAGTTGTGATCTCGTGTAATAATAAATTTAATCATAAAAAGTTCTATTATTAAAGTTGGGCACTACACACAGTCACGCATATGGTTGCGCACCTGTATAAGATCCCAAATTTCTTTTAAAATAGAACTGGTTCAAACCGCAGCTCAAAAGTGAGACCCAAAATAATTAAATTTAAACAAACCATCAGCCAAGGTGTGAAAAATATCCCCACCATGAGACTTTCGGCCCCTTGAAAGTCCCAAAATACTTGAACAACCTAAGATTTCAAGCAATACCACAAAGATACCTAAAATAAAAACTCAATCACCCAAAGACCGATCATTCAAAACTCCCATGACTTGAAACATCAATGATCACAAAACAAAAATCACCAAGAAAAATAGAAAAAAATAAGTATTTCACCTCCAAACACAACTACAACATGGAGCACCTCGACCCCTAACTTAAGGATCACCAAGGCCGCTCTAGATCTCTAAGAACACTCATCAAGAGACCCACTACCCAAGCTAATAAATTACAATGGTCAAGGTCGGGTGGAGTACAAGTAAGGGTTTTCTCCACAAAGAGCACTTTGAAAATAGATTTGTTTTCATAGGTTTATTCTATGCTGGTCTCCCCACCATATTAGAGTTCTTGTCAAACATTGGTTCTCCAAATCAAAATGTCTCACAAACCTAGACAACTTATAATAGTAGATTGACCCTCCATGTTCCCTAAGTTTAAACAAACCAACATAAGAGAGGATGATAATGAGACCTGCAGTGGGTATCCCCACTATTTTATCGTTTTCCTAAAACCACAACACACATGTGGGAATTCCAAGTTTATTTTTAGAAATATGGACTGAAATATTCATCATGAACCCACTAACATAGGCTGGCCAGCACGGATGATTCCTACATTGTCCAATACTCTTCCACATGAGATGGTTTTGATAGTAGAAACCCCTAATATAACAGAAAACTAGAAAGGTGCACGTCAATCCCACAATACAAGAGAATCTCTGAATTGAGTACAATTTTGATCCATAACGACCCACAAAAAGGTTCAATGATCACACCTACTATCTTTACAGTAATACAAATTCTATGAACCTCTTAAAGGCCTAGGAAAAAATCTCATGTATTAATACCAAAGCATGGATACAAGGGATTTATTCCCCTCACAAAAAAAATGAATCCTTTAGAGATGATACTATAATAGTGAAATTTAAGTTATCCCTATCCTATCACTGGTGAATTAAGTCAGACCAATATCATCCCATGTCCGATAAGTTTTTGACTGCACATAAGCTTCACCTTGAGACCTAGGGTTGGGGCCTTGATGTTTGAAGCATCTACCACCTCACATTCATAAGATGACCACCTCTGACTGGAACTTCCCCTGCTAGAAAATAAATCTACATACTTCCCCTCGTGTCCTAAGCGGCCACTATGTCAACATACCGACATAGAATTGCAGCGAACAACTTAGAATTCCAAACTAACCACATTAGAGATATGTCATTGAGTGGTTAGTCAAAAACGTGATGCAAACTGATGGAAGGGGCTCTCCAAGAATAGGTCCTCTTGGTTCGTACTCCCCAACGGATGAGGAACCTACACTTACCACAATATGAACAAGATTAATAACTATTACAAGCTTTAAACTGATTGTCCCACACAACCTCTGGGTAACATGAAACTAGCTCATTAGAAAGGTAAACACACCTCTTTCACTACCTATTGATCGGTCGAGCACCTTTGATATCTCCTAATTTCCCCCACATTCACATCCTTATGTACAACCGCTGAATGAGGCTAGTCTTGAGGATCGCTCAAGACACCCCCATTCGCAACAAAAATAGAATGATCACCATTCGTTGGTTCAGTCCCACTCCTCTAGACATACTCAAGCACACTTTTACCCATAAAACATTTGGAGTCCCTTAAAAACTAGAGATACTCCTAACATTCTCAAAGCACTCAACAATATTCAACCAACCTCAGCACCTACAAACAGTAGACACAACCGAGCAGAACCCAACTCTGCCACTCCCCTCGGAGTCTGGGCTGAGCCAACAACTTAGAGACCTACTCGAACCCCATGAGACCTTTCTAGGGGGAATATCCCAATCAAGAAATAAAAAACTAGCCTTCCAAAAAACCAATCACTTCACTAAAAAAAATCCACATTCCAAACACAAATCCAATAATTCCAATTTAAAAAATCATTTATTTTTCAAATAAAAACACCTTCTTGAAAAACTTAGCACAGTACAAAAAAGCCCAACAGCTCTTTTGAACCCATCTCTTTCACTCCGGACTGAAACCCATTTTCTAATTCAAAAACCATTATTCACAAAAACCCATTTAGAGAAAACTCACTTTTCAGGAAACAAGAATTAGGATTAAAAATCACTCACTCACCACTAATATTCCATGATGCCTCACAAATTTTCATTTTTATGCCACTCAGGCACCCATCCACACATTCCACCATCTATCCATTAATCATGTCCACATGCACACATGGGCACCCATAGGAATGCCACTAGATTAAAACAAGGCTCTTCCTATTTCAAAACATAACATTCCCAATATTCCAAAAATAATCCCTTTTTTCTAGAAACCATTTCAATGATTCATGAAAAATTTACAAAATGATTTCCATTTTCAAAATAACCCACTTCAATTTCAGATAACCCAAGACATTCTTTTAGAAATTCAATTTCAAAAAATCAAACACCAAATTATGAAAAAAAGGTCCAAGAGAAATGAACCCCTAAAATCATGCGAAACACAAACAAAAATAAAATAAGAGAAAACCCAAAGTCTATTTTCCTTTTAAAAACCCCCTTCACACTAACTCAAAACTAAATCAAGACATCACCAACACTAAATCACTAGGAAAGAGAACTAGTGGTTGTGTCTTACCTGACTACAAGATTTATCAGACCATTCCCTAGGCAGGCGTCCACCACTAGGAGTGTCAACCCGTAATCTTAGGAATCACATGGGTCGATACTTCGTGTGAGACCATGCACAGTTATTGTTGACTTCTACTGTCATCCCCCATCCACAAAGAATGAATCCAAAAACATTAATCTTGGACTACCCCTGGTCACTCGAGGATAGAATCGAGTAATAGTTTTCAACGCTCTTCTCGCACCCACCACTCGAGTACTGAAAGTCCTATCTCTGATCTACCTGACACCTTAAATAATATGAAAAAAAACCTTTATTTGATACCATTTTGTTATGAACCAAGTCGGGTCTCCATCTGACCTGGTGCCCAACCTGGTCTGTTGCAAGGCCCGGAGGGTGTTCCCGATCCCAACGGTCTAGCACTAGTTTCCGGGTATCATAAATATATATTGGGAACTATTTACCCGAATAAATAAATATAAAACAAATAGAAAGATGTATAAATTAAAACTAAAATCAGACAACCAAACTAGCCCTTAAACTAAGTTCATATTTAAATTTTACAACATGATCTAAAACCCCAAAAGAGACTACAACCAATGAAAACTAGAACTCCAACTCAAACCACCATACGACATGAGGAGACACATCCCAAGACACTACCACCAACCTTCATGAGAAAAACCACTACCACCCAGACCATCATTGCTATACATGAGGTCTCAACCTAGAATACACAAGAAACATGATCTACATACACCTAAATGTGTATGCCGGTTGTTATCCAAGAGCCTAGTAGGATTCCACTAAGGAAAAAGGATCCACATATATATATTAAATTTCAAATACATTTGAAATTTTAATTAAAGAAAATAATTAAATGCCTTAACAGTTTTTAAAGAAAATGGGTTTAAAGAAAAAAATCAAATGAAACAACGTGAATTAAAATGCACACACACATACTTTTAAAATAGAAAAAGTGTCACACCGATGAGCATAAAGTAACCAAGGATCACCAAATAAGGGAGATGCCTCATGGCTATTAGCTATCCTAGGTCCCTGGATCTTCATTTCTTGGTGAAATGTGGGTTAGAAACCACGACCCTTAGTAAATATGTCTTAGAAACCACAACCCTCAGTCACTGTGGCATAGAAACCATCACCCTCAATAAAACATGGATTAGAAACCATGACCCTCAATCATTCATATATTTATTTAGTGTAGCATTCGTCAATATTGCTATGAGAAATAAGACCAAATCCACCCCCGTATCACTAGAACACTACTCTAGTCTACTGTCCTAATTACCCAGGCTTCACTCTTTGTGCTAAAACAGGTTTTGAGTTCATGTCACATGTTATATTTATGCAACCAAAGAAAAAAAGACACTACACATTCCAAAAACCACCACTTATTCTCACAAATACCATTTTGAAAGAATATGCAAACTAAAAAATTCTCCAAGCACATATCACACCGTTGAGATAATTTAATGAACCATTTAAAAAGTTTATAAAACATTATCAGAAGTGTTTCACCAGGATTTACACACACTTAAACCATTTAAAAATATTACACACACAAAATATATTTCAAAACTAAATCTACATTACTTTCATAACCAATTAATATTATTGAACAGTCAAATAAAGAACTTTCATAGTCAAAAAACACTTAAAAGAATTTATTAAAAAATTCCAACATACATCTCATGACTTTTAACACCAAAAACCATTACACAATAAAATCAAAACAATCTTTCACCCTTAATAATTATTTAATAAAACAATTAAAATTTTCATAGTTAAATTTTAAAGAGAAAAACATTTCTTTACACACTAGACTGACCCAAACCCCCTTACATGACCACACACACACAAAGCCACCTCAAGAACATAGTATGCATTACACACACAATTAAAGAAACCACCCACATAGTTAAAAAGACTGTTACTATAGTTAAAAAATCAACAGAAAATCATGGTGATCCATTTAAAAATATGTCACATGACTAAAATACGAAAATCCACTCAAATACTCATTTAAGGAACAACACCTACAGATGCTACACCAAAACCCCAATTGCACCCTTTGCACATCCTAACAAAGTAATTTCATGATTTATAAAACACTAGTAAATAGTTTGAAAAGGGTTTTCATATAAAAAACATACTCATATTTTCTAAACACTCTAATAAAAAAATTAAAAAAATACTAAAACCTCAAGTAAAAAACTAAATTCTCTCCAAACAAACTAATTAGTAAGATAACCGCACAATTTAAAAATAAATCACTAATAATGAACTAGGGATGAGATTTCAGTAGAAATCACACACATTATATTGACACTATACTGAACAATTTCAATTCATATCAAACATCAAATAAAATCAACTTTGTGCTACTGAAATTAATTAAGTAACATGCTAAATTAATTAAACATGCAAATTAATTAATCAAATAATAATAAGATATGGAACCTCATGCCGTTATATATCCTACTTTTCAACATGGTTTGAAAATATTGTTGCACTTCAATTACACTAGAAAGTAACTAAAGAAAACCATAAAACATGGCATCGAACTAAAGGCATCAAAAATGAACCAATGTAAAACTGAAACCCTAATCGCAACACCACCAAAATGAGGTAACGAACAACTGTGGTACTCCACACCAACAGTGAGGGGTCTGAGAAGCAGTTCGGGTGAGGTGGGGCGTTTTGGAAGGTGTTATGCCTATTGGAGATTTTCTGGAAGGAGGTGCAGCCAAAGGAGTCACGACTAGGGAGCAGCGCTGGGGGCGTCGACACAATGCGAGTAGTAGGGGTGGATAGGAGTTGATGTGAGGCATGAGGTGGTTAGAGGAAGAATGGTGCGCCAATAGGGGCCATGCTATATGAGGGCGTGAAAAGTGAGAAGAGTCCGGTGAGGAGGAGGGTGGATGGGGTGAAGGGTGATAGGGTTGGCAGTTCAGTTTGGTGGAGGAGGCGTGGACAAGGGTTGGTGTGAGGCAGTGGGGCGGTGCACCGCAAAGTGGTCGTCGGGTGGTTCGGTTATGAGGGAGGCAGTGCGATGGAGTTTTGTGCGCTTGGGTGAGGAGGTTGGAGAGGCAGTGCTGGATAGGAGGGGGAGGCCGATGGGGTGGTGTCGAACGGGGCTAGGAGGGGTGGGTCGGCGCCAGATGGGAGCTGGAGAAAATGGCAGGTAGTGTGCTAGGGTTGCAGGGGGAAAAGAGGAACGCGTGAGAGAGGGGGGAGAGCAAGGGGTATGGAGGAAAAAATGAGAAAAAATAGAAGATAAATATAGGGGAAAAAGAAAGAGATAAAATAAAATAAAAATTAAATTAAATTAAATTAAATTAATAAAACCAAATTCTAATTAATATTAAAAAATTATACTAATAACAAAACTAAAAATAATAAAACAAAAATAATAGAAATGACCAAATTAAATTTTTAATTTAAATAATAATAATAATAATAATAAACTAATTTAAATATTAACATATATAATAATAATACTAATAATAAAACTAAAATAATAAAACTAGTAGAAAAAATAATTACATTAATTATTGTGTCTAGAAACTGTGCACAGACGTGTGCATGGTCGTGGGATAGTTGCACGCCCATGTAATAATAAATGTAATCAAAAAATGTTATATTATTCAGGTAGGGCACTACACACAGTTATGAATATGGTCGTGCACCCGTATAAGATTCCAAATTTCTTTTAAAATAGAACAGGTTCAAACTACAGCTCAAAAGTGACACTGAAAATAATTAAATTAATATAAAGTGTCAGTTAGGGTGTCACATAGATAGGAACGGTTCCTTCTTGGCTATCATTATGGAGTTTGTTCTTGGATGAATTTTCGTGAATCATATCAAGGTAACCCCATATGAGATCACTGATGTCATGACCCGTCCTCGGGGCCCGTGCCGTGACTACCCTAAGCCCGCCTTCCATAGGCCAGGGGCTGGCGACTAGCACCAAGGCGTAAATCCCGGTAAATAGGGAAGGCATTTCCTTTGTAAAGTAAACAAACAACACAGATCAAGCAAGTAGTAGAAGTAAATACTATGTAGAAACTGGTACAACAGTAAGTGCAGAAAAGTAAATGGGCCAAAATACAAACCCAAACTGAAAGTAAAGTACAACTCGAAAGGGAAAACAGCAACTGAAAAGTAAAGCCGCAGCGTCAAGCCGTCCACTAGAAGTCCCACCTAAAGGGTGAGTACGGATACCCTCTACAGCTCCTCGGTCCAACCGTCCGCTCCGAGTACGTCCCGCCCAGTGGTCCACCTCCAAGTACCGTCCTGCTCCGCAAGCCTCAACCACGATCAGCGTTGTCCGTCGTCTGTAACCAACACAACGTAGTGCGGGCATAGCCCGTGCAGGGGTGAGTATAAGCTACTCAGTAGGGACCCCGAGACTCCCGAAGGTCACCCATAATCCATGAAGGATAATCCACAAATGAAAGATACAAACACGAAGTAACATCTGACACTACTTAGGTATATGCCCATACATATACCTAAGTCATCAATTCTCGTTCGTCTCCAACATCTGAGCCTAAGTAAAACCCAGTCCACACAGGAGAAACACAACCCAATCCACACAGGAAAGCAAAACGTAATCCACATAGGATAGCACAACAGGATTCATCTCACATAGGTATACTTCATCGAATGACGATAGAGATGATCATATATTGCCACTGATTCATCTAAGTCGTTGGACCCACAAAGGATCGATAGGTACTAACCCCCGCAATAACCCACAAAGGATCTGACCCACAAAGGATCGATAGGTAACTAACCCCCGCAAAGACCCACACAGGATCGGACCCACATAGGATCTGTAGGTGATGGCTCACACAGAACCGCTGAGTGCTGACCCATATAGGATCAGACCCACACAGGATCGGTAGCACTGATCCACGTAGGATCACTGAGTTTTGTAGTCTTCGCCGTCGAATCCACTGAGGATCTCTGTACAGTCGTCGGTGTCGTCACAGTCGCAACGCAGCCAGCTCTAGGGTTCCCGCACACAGCAAGCTCGTTCGGGAGGGTCCGCTCCACGAGCCGAGAGGCTGATACATGAACTGACACATAGTCCAGAGTTGATGTATCCAAAAGTTATGTATCGTCAACAAGAACTCAACATCGCAGATGGCGCGTCAATCGGACGCCCGGTCTGAGAGTTATTGGCTTTTTCGTTCGAGGGGCCCGGTTGGTTTTTAAGGAAAAACCAACCAGACCATACTCCACCTATGTCCAAACCTCGGTCGGAGTAAGCCAAAAGATCCGTCTCACTAAGAGGAATCCAACAAAGTTGACGGCACGTCAATCGGACGTCCGGAACTCAAGTTGTGAGCATTTCTGCTCCGAGGGCCCGGTTGGTTTCGTGTACGAACCAACCCAACCGAACACAAAGTACTCCTAAACCTTGAGTTTAATATACCGAAACGACCGTTTCTATCCAAGGATTTCATTGCAACTGACGGTGCATCGTTCAGAGGTCCGTAGCCCAAGATATGGGTAAAAGACCGAAGAGGGTCTGAAAACGGGGGTTTCGGGCCCGGACCGACCCGGCCCGAGACCCCCAGGGTCGGCCCGAATCGGGTCGACCCAACCCGGGTCCGGGTCGGCCCGGCCCGGCTGCCGGCCTGGCGGTCCGGCGCGCGGCGCCAGCTGGCTCAGCCCAACGGTCGAGCCGTTCGGTTTGCGGGGGGGGGGGGGGGGGGGGGGCTGCCCCCCGCGTTTTGTAACCGCACCCCCCCCCCCTAATGGGGGCCGCTAGCTGGCCGGTCGGGGGTTTGAACCCCCGGCTCCTCTCCTGCCCGGCCGTCCCGCCCCGGCCGGCCGGTTTCTGCCACCATGGGACCGGCGACGGCCGGTCCCCTCCCTGCTCCGACACCGGCGGCCCGCTTCCGGCCGCTGGTTCCCATGCTCCGCTGCAACCCGGTATCGGTCGTGGCCTTCATTCGTCCAGTGCGGCGTGACGGCGCCGCACCCCTCCGCCACGGTCCCGCTCCGGCCGCGGTGCTTTTGCGGTTCTCCAGCGCGGCGCGATGGCACCGCGTCTTGGTTCAATTTCACGGCGCGGCGCGACGGCGCCGCGCATTACTTTGCGCACGATCCCGCGTAGTGCGATGACACTGTGCCATTCCCATTCCAACCACATTAGAAACAATAACATGGATAAGGGAGGAGGGTCGGCCGTGTTTGTGCGGTACGGCCCCCTCTCATTAATCGATAGCAATTGGACGTATTTACACGAAGAACGACAAGGTAATATTCACGAACAAATAATTAAATAAACCCCTACCTTGAGCGAGCTTGAATGGAGGTTCGTCGAACGAGGATTCATCGCGAAAAGATACGTCGCGAAAGGAGATTTTGCGGAAGGAGACGTCGCAGAAGAAGACGTCGCGGAAGAACTGTCGCGGTATACGGCGTCGCGTAGTCGGTCTCTGAGGACTCGGCGTTCTTCGACGGACTTCGATGCGTTCTTCGCGTTCTTCGTATTCTTCGACGAAGAAGATGAAGAACTTCTAGCTTCCCTTATCTTTTCTCCCCAAACCTCTCAAGCAACAACTCCCCAAATAAAATAATCACCTCCCTTATTTTATTATCTCAACAAAGCTTTTGAAATTCAAACATCCACACTTAACTCACTTAATTAATAACATAAGTTGTCAAAAATTAATGGTGATTTGAGGGGGGTTGAAGAATATGAAGGGGTGGGGTTCGTGTGGGCCCAACCACCCTCATAACCTCCCTTGGGAAGTTGGGTAGTTACCCAACTTCCACCCAAAGCCTTAAACCACTTAAAGAAAAATAAAAAAAAATGTAGTTAAATTATAAATTAAAATTCCACATTTTTTTATCAACTTCTCTCATGAAAATGCAACTCTGGAAAAGGTGTTCCTAAGTAATTACTGGTACTACGGTTCCATCGGTGCCCTCGGAATTTGATTCCGAGCACCGGTTCAAAAGTTAGAAATACCCGCTCTTTCGTTCACTGAACATACCCGAGCTAAACTTCGGATAGAAATTTCGGGCACACCAGGCCTCAAAATCATGTGCCGTCAGAAACTGCGTTCTTGTAAAATCCCAGATAAAATTAAGAAAAAATTTTCCTTGAATTTTACGGGTCTTTACATTACTCCCACCTCCGGGATTTACGTCCCCGTAAAGATACATCATAAGCTAGGGAAACAAATGTGGGTACTGAGCACGCATCTGAGCCTCCCGCTCCCAAGTGCTCTCCTAGAGATTCTTGTGCTGCCATCTGAAGTGTACTGGAGGAATCGACCGTCCACGTAGGACCCGCTCCTGTCGATCCTCGATCTCCACTGGGACGTCCGCAAAATTTGCCTCATCATCAACGTCAAGCTCCCCATGGTCAATGATATGCATCGGGTCGTGCACGTATCTCCTCAGCTGAGATACGTGGAAGACGTCGTGCACCCGATGAAACTGAGGTGGTAGAGCCAGGAGATAAGCCACCTCGCCAATCCTACTGAGGACATGGAATGGTCCGATGAAGCATGGAGACAACTTGTCGCCCCGGCCAAATCTCTGTAATCCACGTCGAGGTGAGACACGCAAGAAGACGTGGTCGCCATCCTCGAACTCTAGTGGCCTCCGCCTCCTGTCAGCATATGACTTATGCCAGCTCTGAGCTGTCCTCATCCACTCCTGGATGACTTGGACCTTCTCTGTCATGGCCTGGACCATCTCTGGTCCCACAAGTGCTGACTCCCCAGGGTCTGTCCAGCACAAAGGAGATCTGCAAGTTCGGTCGTACAACGCCTCGTATGGTGCCATCCCGATGGTGGAGTGGTAGTTGTTGTTGTACGCGAACTCCACCAAGGGTAGGTGGTCCTCCCAACTGCGACCAAAGTCGAGGACACATGCGCGGAGCATGTTTTCGAGAGTCTGAATGGTCCTCTCCCTCTAACCATCCGTCTGAGGGTGAAAGGCTGTGCTCAGACGTAGCTGTGTCCCGAACGCCTCCTGTAACCCCTTCCAAAGCCGGGAAGTAAAGCGATCATCTCGATCGGAGATGATAGATGATGGCACACGGTGAAGCCGCACAATCTCCTGAACATAAAGTCATCCCAATCTCTCCACTGAGCCCTGCTCTTTGATGGGTAAGAAGTGTGCCGACTTGGTGAGTCGGTCGACAATCACCCAAATGGAGTCGTGACCTCTGGAAGTGTGTGGAAGTCCAGTCACGAAGTCTATAGATATTCCGTCCCACTTCCACTCCGGAACCTCCAAGGGTTGTACCAAGCCTGCTGGTACCTGATGCTCTGCCTTCACCTGCTGGCAGGTGAGGCATCGAGAAACGAACTCTGCCACAGCCTTCTTCATGCCCGGCCACCAGTGCTGTCGTCTGAGATCCTGGTACATCTTCGCCACTCCAGGATGTACCGCCAAAGGAGAAGTGTGAAACTCTCTCAGCACCTCCTCCCGTAAAGCAACTGGTACCAAGGTACGTCCTCTGAAAAGAACATCGTGCTCTGCTCCAATGGAGAAACCATCAGGTGCCTGTCCTGAGGATATCTGTGCACGCCGCGTCTCACAGTCATCATCCTCACGTTGTGCCTCTCTGACCCACTGCAGTAGTGGAGGGGTGACTGTGAGAGACTGAAGGAAGGTTGTTCCATCTCTATCCATGAAGTATATCTGAAAGGCGGCTAACTGCTCTATCACCTCCTCAAGTAGATGAATTCCCGTCCTCCTGCTGAGAGCATCGGCTACCACGTTCCCCTTCCTAGGAGTATAGACTATCTCAAACTCATAGTCCTGGAGGAACTCGAGCCATCACCGCTGTCTCGGGTTCAAGTCCTTCTGAGAGAAGATGTACCTGAGACTCTGATGGTCAGAAAATACTATAAAGCGCTCGCCCATCAGGTAGTGACATCATGTCTTCAGAGCGAATACCACTGCTGCTAACTCCAGGTCGTGGGTAGCGTAGTTCTGCTCATGCGGCCTCAACTGACGTGATCCATATGCGATCATAGCCCGCTCCTTCGTCAGGACACATCCGAGTCCGGTCCCTGATGCATCGCAGTAGACTACGTACCATACTCCCTCCTCAGGAAACCTCAAGATAGGTGCGCTGGTCAATATCTATCTCAGCTCCTGGAAGCTTTGTTGACATATGTCTGACCACACAAGGGGTTTCCCCTTCTTTGTCAAAGCTGAGAGTGGTGCCGCAACTCTGGAGAAGTCTGGCACAAATCTCCGGTAGTATCCAGCTAGTCCCAAGAAACTCTGCACCTCTGTCACGCTCCTGGGTGGATCCCAAGCTAGCACTGCCTCGATCTTCGCAGGATCCACTGAAACTCCTTCCTCAGATATGACGTGTCCCAAGAAGTGGACCTCGCATATCCATAACTGACACTTAGAGAGCTTTCCATAAATCTGGTGCTCTCGGAGTGTGTCTAGCACAACCTGCAAGTGGTAGGCGTGCTCCACCTCAGTCGTTGAGTAAATCAAAATGTTGTCGATGAAGACCATGAAAAATCGATCGAGGTATGGCTGAAAGATCATGTTCATGAGGGCCATGAACACTACTGGAGAATTGGTTACACCGAATGGCATAACCAAGAACTCATAGTGGCCATACCGACATCTGAAGGCCGTCTTCTGCACATACTTGTCCTGAACTCCGAGCTGATGATAGCCTGACCTGAGGTCTATCTTAGAGAACCATCGTGATCCCTTGAGCTGATCGAAGAGGTCATCAATCCTCAGTAGCGAATACTTGTTCCTCAATGTCACCTGGTTCAGGTGACGATAGTCGACACAAAGTCGCAATCTCTCGTCCGCCTTCTTGGCGAACAAAATCGGGGAAGCCCAGGGTGAAACACTGGGTCGGATGAACCCCTTGCCCTGCAAGTCCTCCAACTGTACCCGTAGCTCTCAAAGCTCGGCGGGGGCCATCCGATATGCTGGAGTCGATATCGGGGTTGTCCCAGGGTACAGCTCAATATAAAAGTCTACCTCTCTGCGAGGAGGTAGTCCTGGAACTTCGTCGGGAAAGACATCCGCATACTGATCCACCACTGCAGGAAAACCAGGACTCCGCACGTCAACTGCTCCTAGGATGAGACTAGCCAACTGATGAGTGATGGGAAGTACTCTCCTCTGCGAGAGTCCATCTTGTGCTGCAAAGTCTCCCTTCTCGCTGGTGAAGGTGAACCTGCTCCCATCGGTGCGTACAAAACACACCATGCGCCTAATACAGTCAATCTGTGCATGGACTGACGTCGTAAGGCATCGACGCCTCTACAAGAAGATCCCAGCCGAAGCTCTCACCTCCTAGAGTAAGCTCACACTGCCGGCACCTGTGCTTAATCGTCGAGTCTTCTCCCGTAGGAGTCTCTATCCGTAAGGATCGAGCCAACGGCTCTGTCGGAATCTCCGAGATCTGAACAAGGGTAGCGGCTATGAAAGAATGACTCGCTCATGTGTCTATAAGAACTGCATCAAGGGTGGAATAGACACATATAGTACCTCGAATCATCTCGGGCGCATCGTGGTCGTAGGCCTCCGCTGCCTGGAGCTGTGCCTGTCTCTGCTCGCCAGCTCCCTGTGGTCGGGGTGGACCTCCTAGTGGTGGTGGTGGTGGTAGAGCCTCAAGGCGTCACCCACCACCTGCTGCTCGGCCTGCTCCTCTGCCTTGTCCACCTTCTCCCTACGGACCGCCACGGTCGACCCTCTGCCTATGCCTCGGTGGTCCCTCAACCGTCTGCTCCTCCTCGGCATGGCGGGTTGGGCAATCACGAGCCATGTGGCCCTGCCCGCCGCATGAGTAGCACTGCCTGCCTCTCAAAAGACTGACCCCGTGTTGTGTGCCCCGCACAGCTGAGCCAGTATCCGGAGGTCATCTGCCTGAGGGTCTGGTCTTCCTGGACTCATGAGTCATCCGTCGACTACCTGATGCATAAGACTCTGCTACGTACCGCCCCACGGTAGGTCTCGCTGCTGAAGAAGGCTTAGCAAGAAATCTCTCGATCAAAAGGGCTCGCTCCAGTACTCCTGTCTGGGTCGGAATGCTGAGGGAGATCAGCAATGCCCTGATCTCATGCCTCAATCCCTGCTCAAAGGTCCGGGCTCGGAAGAATGGGTCTCGTACCATGTCTGTCGAGTAGCGCGAGAGATCGGTAAATCTCGTCGAGTACTGGGCGACCGTCAAGCTGCCATGTCGTAGCTGTAGAAGCTTCTGGATGTGCACCGCATGGAGGGTGGCTGGGACGAACTCCGAGTGGAAGAGGCTCTCAAATTCCGTCCAGAGGAGAGATGCATCATCGTGCACCTAGAGCATCAAGCTCCACCATCTGCCTGCTGCCGCGTGCAGTAGGCTCGCTGCGAGGATCACCATAAGGTCTGCTAGTGTCCTCACTCACTGGAAAACTCGTACAACTGCCTCCAGCCAGTCCTCGGATGCCAGGGGGTCTGTCTCCCCGCGGAACCTGGGCGGTCGCTGGCGTTGGAACTCGTGCAGTGAACTAAGGTGACGTGCATCGTCAGTGGATGGGGCTGGAAGCATCGGTGGCTCGGTGGGTAAAGGTACCGCCGGTGCCTCAGCTGTCAAAGGGCCCTAGACCGAGGCCTCGTCTCTCAGTGGGATGTCGTCACGCTCAACTCTCGGAACCCTAGCTGGCTGCCGTCGTGGGGTCATCCTGAAAATAAACAGGTGCGCCATGGTCAAACAGTATACCTGGTGAGATGACATAGAGTAATCACATAGAAAAATTTAAACACACATGCAATCAATGTTTTCGTGCATTAAGTCAGAAATCAGAAATCAGGTTCCTGGTGTACGGATACGTCGGCCGCCGCACCAACACTGGACTCCCTAGACTGATAACCACACCCAATACGCTAAACACTATTGCTTCACATAGAAAAAGATCAGAGTCCAGAGTTATGCGGTAGAACCGAACTCCTCTGATACCAATTTGTCACGACCCGTCCTCGGGGCCCGTTCCATGACTACCCCAAGACCGCCTTCCATAGGACAGGGGCTGGCGACTAGCACCAAGGCGTAACTCCCGGTAAATAGGGAAGGCATTTCCTTTGTAAAGTAAACAAACAACACAGAGAAAGAAAGCAGTAGAAGTAAATACTAAGTAGAAACTGGTACAACAGTAAGTGTAGAAAAGTAAATGGGCCAAAATAGAAACCCAAACTGAAAGTAAAGTACAACTCGAAAGGGAAAACAGCAACTGAAAAGTAAAGCCGTAGCGTCGAGCCGTCCACTGGAAGTCCCACCTAAAGGGTGAGTACGGATACCCTCTACAGCTCCTCGGTCCAACTATCCACTCCGAGTATGTCCCGCCAGTGGTCCACCTCCAAGTACCGTCCTGCTCCGCAAGCCTCAACCACGATCAGCGCTGTCCGTCGTCTGCAACCAACACAATGTAGTGCGGGCATAGCCCGTGTAGGGGTGAGTATAAGCTACTCAGTAGGGACCGCGAGACCCCCGAAGGTCTCCCAGAATCCACGAAGGATAATCCAAAAAAGGAAAGATACAAACACGAAGTAACATCGGACACTACTTAGGTATATGCCCATACATATACCTAAGTCATCAATTCTCGTTCGGCTCCAACATCCGAGCCTAAGTACAACCCAGTCCACACAGGAAAAACACAACCCAATCCACACAGGAAAAACACAACCCAATCCACATAGGAAAGAAAAACGTAATCCACACAGGATAGCACAATAGGATTCATCTCACACAGGTATACTTCATCGAATGACGATAGAGATGATCAGATATTTCCACTGATTCATCTAAGTCGTCGGACCCATAAAGGATTGATAGGTACTAACCCCCGCAATGACCCACAAAGGATCTGACCCACAAAGGATCGATAGGTAACTAACCCCCGCAAAGACCCACACAGGATCGGACCCACACAGGATCTGTAGGCGCTGGCTCACACAGAACCGATGAGCGCTGACCCACACAGGATCGGACCCACACAGGATCGGTAGCACTGATCCACGTAGGATCGCTGAGTGTTGTAGTCGTCACCGTCGAATCCACTGAGGATCTCTGTACAGTCGTCGTCGTCGTCACAGTTGCAACGCAGCCAGCTCTAGGGTTCCCGCACACAGCAAGCTCGTTCGGGAGGGTCCGCTCCACAAGCCGAGAGGCTGATACATCAACTGACACATAGTCCAGATTTGATGTATCAAAAATTTCTGTATCGTCAATAGGAACTCAACGTCGCAGACGGCGCGTCAATCGGACGCCCGGTCTGAGAGTTATTGGCTTTTTCGTTCCAGGGGCCCGGTTGGTTTTTAAGGCAAAACCAACCCGACCGTACTCCACCTATGTCCAAACCTCGGGCGGAGTAATCCAAAATATCCGTCTCACTAAGAGGAATCCAACAAAGTCGACGGCACGTCAATCGGACGTCCGGAACTCAAGTTATGAGCGTTTCCGCTCCGAGGGCCCGGTTGGTTTTGTGTACGAACCAACCCGGCCGAACCCAAAGTACTCTTAAACATTGAGTGTAATATACCGAACGACCGTCTCGATCCAAGGATCGCATCGCAACTGACGGTGCGTCGTTCGGAGGTCCTTAGCCCAAGATATGGGTAGAAGACCGAAGAGGGTCCGAAAACGGGGGTTTTGGGCCCGGACCGACCCGGCCCGAGACCCCCTGGGTCGGCCCGAACCGGGTCGACCCAACCCGGGTCCGGGTCCGCCCGGCTAGGAGCGGCCCGGCCCGGATGGCACGGCCCGGCCCGGCATGGGCGCGGCCCGGCCCGGCTGCCGGCCTGGCGGTCCGGCGCGCGGCGCCAGCTGGCTCGGCAGAACGGCCGAGCCGTTCGGTTTGCAGGGGGGGCTGCCCTTCGCGTTTTGTAACCGCGGCCCCCCTTAATGGGGGCCTCTAGCTGGCCGGCTGGGGGTTTGAACCCCCGACTCATCTCCTGCCTGGCCGGCCGGTTTCTGCCACCATGGGACCAGCGACGGTCGGACCCCTCCCTGCTCCGACACCGGTGGCCCGCATCCGGCCGCCGGTTCCCATGCTCTGTCGCGGCCCGGTATCGGCTGCATCCTTCATTCGTCCGGTGCGGCGCGACGGCGCCGCACCCCACCGTCGCGGCCCCGCTCCGGCCGTAGTGCTTTTGCGGTTCTCCGGCGTGGCGCGACGGCGTCGTGCCTTGGTTCAATTTCACGGCGCGGCGCGACGGCGCCGCGCATTACTTGCCGCACGATCCCGCGTGGTGCGACGACACCGCTCCATTCCCGTTCCAACCACATTAGAAACAATAACATGGATAAGGGAGGAGGGTCGGCCGTGTTTGTACGGTCCGGCCCCCTCTCGTTAATCGATAGCAATTGGTCGTATTTACACGAAGAACGACAAGGTAATATTCACGAACAAATAATTAAATAAACCCCTACCTCGAGTGAGCTTGAATGGAGGTTCGTCGAACGAGGATTCGTCGCAGAAAGAGACGTCGCGGAAGGAGACGTTGCGGAAGGAGACGTCGCGGAAGCAGACGTCACGGAAGAACCATCGCGGTATACGGCGTCGCGTAGTCGGTCTCCGAGGACTCGGCGTTCTTCGACGGAGTTCGATGCGTTCTTCGCGTTCTTCATGTTCTTCGACGAAGAAGATAAATAAATTCTATCTTCCCTTAGCTTTTCTCCCCAAACCTCTCAAGCAACAAGTCCCCAAATAAAATAAGCACCTCCCTTATTTTATTAACTCAACAAAGCTTTTGAAATTCAAACATCCACACTTAACTCACTTAATTAATAACATAAGTTGTCAAAAATTAATGGTGAGTTGATGGGGGTTGAAGAATATGAAGGGGTGGGGTTCGTGTGGGCCCCACCACCCTCATAACCTCCCTTGGGAAGTTGGGTAGTTACCCAACTTCCACCCAAATCCTTAAACCACTTAAAGAAAAATAAAGAAAAATTGTAGTTAAATTATAAATTAAACTTCCACAATTTTTTATCAACTTCTCTCGTGAAAACGCAACTCTAGAAAAGGTGTTCCTAAGAAATTACCGGCGCTACGGTTCCATCGGTGCCCTCGGAATTCGATTTCGAGCACCGGTTCAAAAGTTAGAAATACCTGCTCGTTCATTCACTGAACGTACCCGAGCTAAACTTCGGATTGAAATTCCGGGCACACCGGGCCTCGGAATCATGTGCCATCAGAAACTACGTTCTTGTAAAATCCCAAAGAAAATTAAGAAAAAAATTTCCTTGAATTTTACGGGTCTTTACAATTGAGTCTTAATATATGATCAATAATAGATACAATACCCAATTGTAACTCTAATAACTCCAGCATGAAATTAGACATCAACATAACTGAGTAGAACTCCTCAATGAAAGGTCACTCAATATTTGTTTTGCAGAAGAGTCACATCGTCTGGGGTCTATAATATTATGTTCTCATAGTGGTTTTTTGTACCTTGATAAATACATATTCTAGAAATTTCATTTAATTGGTAGGCATCTGAAAAGGAGGAGTAATAAAAAAACATATCAACCAATTCCTTATCTACCTAAGGGATAGGATCACCTCAAAACCTAGGTAGTATTTATCAGTAGAACAGTTATAGAAAACTCATATTATATTAACCCTCATCCTATCCCACTAGATTGGTCAACTAATCAGTTTTTGGAGGAATGTACATATGCACTACCTAAGGTGGGTTTTCTTGCTACACAAATGGTATTTCTCCCCACATGAGTGGTGGATTCATCTAATGATATGGTCCATGGATGGGAGCCTTTTTTTCATAACCAGTAAAAATAGGAGGATCAATTATTGGCATATGCACATCAACCCTTTTTTAGGATCTTAAAAGTTTATCTATCTATAGGTTTCCTAAAAATTCACATGATGGAAATTTTACATCAAATCATATATTGGGATTATAATCAAGATGTATAATAAAATAAATGATTTATTCCTATATGTTTCATGTAACATTTATTTGTTTCTTTTAACCATTACCTAATTTTAATGAGTAAAAATGGTTTATTAGGGTCTGGGTGAATGGATCTGTAAGTCGTAAAAACAATATTAGTTTCTTTATCCTAAAAGAAAAACTTAAGAACCCATAACTATTTTCCTAAAAATCCAAAACTAGTCATTATTAAACATCCATCTCTAAAATCTATCCCTACGATTGACAAGATTTGATACCACTCTGACACAACTAGAATCACTAAGACCCCTCTTGGGAATTGATAATTGAGTGTCCCACCTTAAGACCACCTTATATAGGCCAAGGTATGATGATTATCATTTAGTACACACATCACACATAATGGGAGAACCTATTCATAACACACATCTCTATAAAAAACATAAAAATTAATGATAGATAATATATAATGCATGAAAAAATTATAATAACCATAATGAAGTAATGATTGTATATAATCTATAATGAAAAGGGTTAACATACACTCCAAACAATCCAGTAGAAGAAAAAAACTTGAATAACTGAAATAAATAAGTACCTATAATGAGATAGATCCATCCATGAACATTGCATGTTACTGTCACCTCCCAATACCACTAATCCCCATAAAACCCATGTCCACTAAGGTCACCATAACACTATATATCATCTGCAATAGACATGAAATGTGAGAGTGAAGAGGCCATGAACGGGTGGGTATTTACCTAACCAATATGATTATATGAAACCTAAAAATGGTTAATAAGAAATCCAGTTAGCTCAAAAACAAAATATTTTAAGGAACAAATAACTAATAAATCCATGATATGCTTTTAAGAAGATAACATATGACAATGGATAAAGTCTCACTCTTCATATAAGAACTATTAAAAAAGAATAATTTTCTGAATGAACTACCCAAATAGAAACCTCCATCACCTACATTGATCTATAATAGAGGACACCTTCCACATCAAGTAACACATGCCATCCATGTGAGGGCCTAACTTCTTAGATAAAGTACTGACAACTCAGGTACCATATAGCGGATGAGGAAGGTACGAAAACCATAGATTGAATACCTACACCTCTTGTATTATGTTGAAGATGATAGAAGAGATATCATTATTGATAGAGGACCTACCCCTCATGCTTATGGGGGAGAACAAGGTTTAATCAATAACAGAGGTGACTCATGTGTCACCAAGTAAGAAACCATAGATGAGGGATTTAATACACCGATAAGGGAACTGATTTTCATACCTAATTCAGGCTATCATCACTATAAAGATAATAAGGGTAATATTCTTATCTCATTGAATATTTCTTTATATACCAAATATAAATTTACTACCATGCTATAGAAAGAAAAGATAATATATTTATGTTAACCCACAAGAAAAGTACCAGCATTGTATGACTAGGTTGGTCCTTTCCTGACACCCTAGTCTAAAGGGGGTCTCACATTAGGACCCCATACCCAGCCTATGCTTATCCCCACTTCTATTAGTTAATCATATCATGGTACACTACAGTATGTCGTGGCCTCTCATCCTTCACCCCATCCATCATAGTGTGTCATTATATTCCATGGTGTGGTGATACATAAGGACAAATCCTTATAAAGGATGAACCAATTTTAATATCATAGATTTAACATTTTTCTCTACTAAGAAAATGATTTGATGTTTCTCCATCCATGTTGTTAGCTAAATCCCTCATCTAACATCCACATTATGACACCCTCCACTAGGGAATGGTTTGATTTTAGCCAGTACATCATGCCATGACACTATGTATAAGTAAATAGATACTTTTCCATTGAATAATTCAATCGATCACTCTAATTTTATCATTAGTTCCTCTAATTAGTTATGAATCACTTTTGATAGATAATCCATTAAAATAGAAAATATAACAGTTGATTTTTTACGACACCTTCTCTAAAAAAACTTCACAATCAATTCACATAAATTGCATGATTCCCATTCTCCACTTCACTTTGATGAAATGCATCACCGGGTCTTCCAACAATTCATCATCTCCCTCTATGGATATTTTCAGAACTGAACTTCACATTCACATAAAAAATCATTATATTCCCAAATTAAAACTAAATCACTCATCAATAAAAGAATTATTTTTTGAACTATCAACCATGATGATGGGAAATGGTAAACAAGTAAATAATACAGGGAGAAAATAATGAAGAAGATCTAATCATGGGATTTTTTGAAGATTATTATTAGATTGGAACACTTTTTATCATGAATAGATTAACTATAAAAGAATTATATATAATAATGAAGTTTGTGGGCTAGGTATTATTGAAAAATTAGAAATAAGATAAATCAAATGGCTCGGTAATTGGGAAACTATCCAAAGGATGAAATTATGTGCTTGAAAACATGAAAAAAGGAGAAACATGAAATAACCAAGATCTTTTTCACTCTTAGGTCAATCTGTAAAGAATGAGACGTATATTTTAAACGTATATTGACAATCCACTTCATAGATACCATTTAATGACTATGAAATCTACCAATCTACCACTCTACTATGTTCCCCAATAGGGATTATGTCAAACTCCAATTAGAGGAAGAATGGGGTTTTAATACATGGTAAATATGGTTATCTAATATGAAATTAACAGATAAATTAATTAATGAATTCCATTAGTGAATTTGGTCTAGGAACATGTAATCAATGACAAGTTATGACACTATGGAATCTATGTCCATATTATTAAGGATTCCTCCCATCTTGTGACCAACACCGTTCACATAGTGACATTAATTGCTATATTATTACATTATAAATCACGTTATCACATATCCTTTTCGTTAACTCATAAAATATATTATATATATTCATATATAATATTTTTTGAAACCACAAGATACCTAAAAATAAGAAATATTTCTGTGATATTCTCAAAAAATATCATTTAAATTATTATAAAGGTTTAAACAGTAAAAATAAGGGTCTCTAGACCATTAATTCCTTCCATATATAATTTTTATTGTTATAGTGATGGTATTTGACATGTGTTTGGGGGTGTTATTCTTTTGGTTGAGGATTACTTAATTCACCTACAATTGAAGTGGTGATTGGGTGATGGGATTAGAATATTTTTGGGGAATTACATATTTACAAACAACTAAAAAATGGATATGTGATTTTAATTTTTGAGGTTCACATTGGGTGAGAGTCAGCTACATAAGGTGATTCATTATTTATTAACACTTTTCTTTCTTCTATGACTTTCATTTCATTTTTCTAAAATCACTTTCATTTAAATAATTTTTCTATTATATTTAAAATATGAAAAATACTAATAAATGAAAATGGATATATAATAATGTGTGATTAGTAAATCTCCTTGAGAAACAACATAATCGGGACACTAGTCTATACTTAGGGAATAAATTCTATTGATAAGGGTCCTATGATAAGCCTTATTCATCAAATTGGTGTTTTTATAGGCAGTTTCACCTTAAATTCACTATTTCACACACATTTTTAAATTCCATGTGTTTTAATCATTTTATATCTTTCTATCATTCCATTATATATACCTACGATAAACCTCATAGTGTACCCATTCATCTTTAATGAATCAAAATTTATTTTCATAGTATAAGAAAGAGGATAAAACCATATACATTATTTTATAATCTTTCATAAAAAAATATTTAAATAGTAAACCATCCATTATAAAACATGATTATAATTAAATGGATACAAAATGAGTAACTATTAGTGTACAAAACAACATGGGAGGAAAACATCAATTATCATAATGTGCCTAATAAATATTTGAGTAACATACCCCCATGAAACCAACATATATAATAACCAACACTAGAGGTAGTGAAAAATATAGTAACTACTTTCTTTGTTCTAGACCAATAACTTAAAAGATCAAAATAAAATTATAGGAGAGCTACAGTATATTGCAGAAATAATGTGAACCATTTTCCAAGTATACATAGAGAAACTTTCATAATAATTATAATAAAAATTTCAATAAGTGTAAATTATCTTTTCTTATAAAGACATCAAGGAGGTTGAAAGCCAACATTAATAAATTTCTTTCCAATGTATATTAAAAATCATTCTAGAGGATTTTATTACAGAGAAATAACATTGAAAAGTCATTTAATAGAGTCACAATTTCATCAAATTCTATTTAATTTAATTTTTCCTTACCACTAATGAAATCTAACTCTCTTTGTTTTAATATTTTAGATTCATTAAAGCTGATAAAATCCTTGGATAATGATTATGATAGAAAAATTACTCTATTGAGAAGAGGTTGGTGATGAAAATTAAGGGAAAAATGTTATATGTTTTGTTATATGCTATGATAGAGCCATAATAAAAAGTAAATTAGTGGGAATTCATATATATATATATATATATATTCATATTATAATAATATTTTTTAAAGAGACATGATTAAATTTATATTGTAAATATAGATGCATAATCCATGAAGTTAACCCTATTTGAAAATTATGATAACATAAAAGAGGTGGATGATGATGAATTAAAGGCCATAGGAAATTTGGTATATTCATTTCATTATCCACTACATTAATAACATCATTGGATGAAGACATACATAATAGAAAGATACCAAACCTTTAATTACCATACCTTATTAACTTATTTCATTTGGGGTTTTTGTTGAAGTAATCTATCCATGGGGTATTCTAAAACCATATTCCACTCATGAATACTAGGGAAAGTAACATGTGTTAGTTTCTACCACAACAATAGAAAATTTAATCTAATTTTTTTTAGAGCACTAAGTTACATTTATATGGGTTTTCAAAACCCTCCACCTTATTGGGGGAATGACCTAAGAATCTCTTTCCTTCCCACATTATAATTTTTTAGCATTGAATAAATTATCATGTTTTTTTATATATTTATTTTAATTATTTCCCCAAAGATAATAGAAAGAATCTTAAATCAATTTACATTGTGAACAAAAACCAGGATTTTTTTCTCTATCTCATTTTTTGTTCACTAGCCTATTTTTTATGTTAGTCTACTTCACTAAAGGGATATAATCATTTTAATGTTAAAAATATGTTATATATTTTAGTTCGCGATTTCATTGTTTCTATTTTATATTTTTTATTTGTTTTAGAATTTTAAAAAACAAAAAAATTGAGTGTACAATCCATCATAATATGTTATAAATAAACTTCATTATATAGAATTTAATAGGTTTTAAATCATTAACTTTAAATGACTGCTAATGTTAGTTTCTTTTTTTAGTGGAATTATATTTATATATTTAAACAATATGTGAGTATTTATTCTATGAAATGTGTACTAACTATTTATCCCCATACAAACTAAAATCATGATCCATAACTTTAATATTCTTCTCATATTTTATTTCTTAATAATCATAGGGAATTTTGTAAACTAGAACATTCCTTGAGTCATGGTAAATTATTTCTTTTCCAAAATTTCTATGTTTGATTTAGGATATCATTCAATGAAAAATCCATTATAAAGGTAACATTTACATTTAAACCTCATAAACCATAGATACCAGGAAATACTTATCATGTAATCTATATGTCAACCCAATTTTATCACTACCCACCCATATCTTTTCTCATTTAATGTTATAATTTTATATTTGTGGGGGAAAGGGGTTATAACACCCCATAGCATAATAAACCCATAATTAAACGATTTTTTATAAGGGTTTCACATTATTATTGTACCACTATTGTAACGCCCCGACCCCAGTTACCCAGAGTCAGTGCATTATTACATAACATTGGCATGATACAAGGAATCATGTCCCAAAAGACCGATTAGTTTAGTGTCCTTGTAAGTACTAGATACACTCATAAGTTTTACATTACATCATGAAATAAAAACATCAACAACATTTTGTCCCCTTTTTAAACACACTTATATCCTTATCCTATCCCTGCAGGTCAACCATAAAATACTTATTCATATCCTGGGAAAAATAAAACATAGAAAGGGGTGAGCTCAAATGCACGGTAAGGATAAAAATATAGTGGAAACTTTCATAAATAAGCATAAACATTTAAGGCAATGTATAAGACTAAAACAAAAGCCTTTTAGAATTGAAATTCAGCATAATACAGCAAAGATAAAATCAAATAAATCCATTTACTTATTCACATTGATATTCTAATAGTCAAATAATCACATTCAATATCAATATCCACGTTCATAATGATGGAATGCATAATTCCAGACTTCATAACCACATAGTCATGGCCTTGTTCCAGGACTACAAATAAGATTTTTTCAAGGCCTTGTTCCAAGACACTAGTTTGTCTCATGAGACCTACCGATGCATCGAGGAGTTAAAGAGGGCTCTACCCATCAGTTACTAAGTCTAATGTATTCCTCATATTAAAAGGTTTAAACATAACATAAACATTTGTATTAAAACTTGCATATGAAATGTCAATATGTTATCCATAAACTGTGAATGGTATAAAAATAACACATCCACAGTCAAACATATCACAAAAACTTCAATACAGTATGAAAGATTTATATAATAATAAATCAACCTCGATCAAGAATAATATCTCGTAAAGGATTCTGACGTAGTTGAAAATGATCAGTAAAAATCTTTGAGAGAAATATCCCTTTTTTATGAAAACATTTAAAAGTATCATTATTTATCAAGAAGATGTTTAAAATGGATTTTTGAATCAAAGTGTCCCATACCACTATGAAAATTTTAAAAGTAATTTCAATTATAAAACATTAATTTCCATATAAATAAAACCTTAAAACCATTTTTAAAACATGGATATTAATTATAATGATTTAGAAGAATAAATTTTTAAAACATTTAAAATGATATTTTAGTTAGAGTTCTATACCAAATGAGAGATGATTGAATACAAATAATTGAGGTAATAAATACTTTATAATATCATGAGAATAAATTTATTCATGATATAATATTTCAATGTACATTATATACAACAAATAAAAGTGAATTGGTGCATAACAACAAAGAAGTCTCAATGGAATGTAAGTTGAGATGAATTCCTTTATAAAGACCATATCCTTAGGTTAAGGACAAATCAATGACATAATTATGTGTGAGAAATATAAATACACTCAATGTGATTGGATATTAAATTTAAATCAATCAGAGTACATTCACACATATTCTTGTAAAAACAACACCAATGACTTGGATGTTTAACTCAATGAATAGAAGTTGAGTTAAAATTTCTCTTATCAAGTTTATATCGATGACTTGAGAATTTATCAATGGAGTGATTATGTGTATCAAAATTATATCCACAAAAAGGGGAGTTTAAATTACTACATAAGTAAATAAATAGTGATTTCACATATAATCTTTGAGTAATGTAATCAATGAAGTATGCATAAAGCCCAATGAGTATAAATTGAAATTTGAAATTTCCTTACCGATTTGGTAACTTAGGAAACATACATACCATGAAAGAAGTATAATACAATGAAGAAGTGAATACAAATAAATTAAATTATATTACACAAAGAATAAAATCATCGTCAGTACATACACCGCAAAAAAAGGAAACAGTGGCAATATAGCGTGTATCTCACGGGAATAAGAAGTGAGATAAAAACCCCTTACCACATTGTAATCAATCGAGTCGTATGAAAAAAAGTTAATAACCACCTAATAAATCATAGAATACCATTAATATAAAGATAATCATTATAATATATATCAAATGGCAGTATACAATACATCACATAAAATAAATAAGTGGCGAATAATGGAAATATCACGGAATTAAAACTGAGATAAGAAACCCCTTACCTCGTGTCTGACTTGAATCGTTCGTTATTTAATCTCCTGAATAATAAACTAAAGTTAATTTATACTTTATTGAGAACCTTTTTAAAGTTTATTATTCCTTTTATATCACTTATTACCATGTTATAAACATTATGTAATCATTTAAGTTAATAATGGTCATTTTGTCGATATTTGGTACTTGAGTCAAAAATAAACTTGTTATAATTACAAATTGTCCATGTGGTCAAAAGTATATTATCTCTAGTACCATGTTCATGATTTAAATATCATATATATCATATATATCCATTATATATACATATATATATTTATAATTAGTTTATGATTTTTTGAGATAAGAAATGAAATGCACCGTTCATTAAATGGTAAGTCATACGCACGCATGAATGCTACTTTCATTTCTATTTCATATTTAATGAAATGAAAACTTAATGATACATAGGTATATTATAATTTCAGTATAATATCATATGATATATGTGTTACATAATTTAATTAACTCCATTATTTATAAGTTCCATGTATGTCGTGAATGAATCATATCACCTTGATGGGGCGGTAGTACGCACTTCCTCAAATGAAATTATCGTGTTCACACATATTGGAAATCATAAAGGTGTCTCTGTAAATGAAAATTAAATAAGCATAGAGAAAACATAAACATAATATATATAATATATAAATCCAGTGACATCATAATGGCTACCATAAGAGGTGGTAGAAGATAATTGAACAATCATCGTTTCGTGAGGCAGTAGTTTGTCGTCCACAGAAATAGTACGTTTTTTCCCATTAGATGGAGATGTGTGTAATTGTAGCTTGAATACTTCTCATAAAAATAACCTAGTGTATTTAGGATAATGGTATTGTCATAAAATAAAGTAATAAAAATAGTTTAGGGGGTTGGAGAAGTAAAATAAAAGAAGAGAACTTTAGGGAAGATGTTACCTTAAAATTGGGTAACTCCCTTTGGTTTGAACCAAAAGGATTTCTTGAAGTGTCTTATGCCTAAGGTAAGGATTCTTGGAGTAAGGGAGGGATCTTGAGAGCTTATTTTTTCAAATGTTGGACGAGACAAGGGGCTTGAGAGGTGTGATTAATGGGTTAGAGGTGAGGGCTTTTTATAAGGGGGGAGGGGCTCTTTAGGAAAGTTTGAAAATTTTATTTTATTATATAATGATTTTCAGTTTCTAAAGGTCCAAAACTAATTATAGTAAATTATAAGATGACTCATGGTCGAAATAAAATCATCCAATTATAATTGGACAGGTTTGGATATTTTTTTAATCTTTATAATCTTATTTATTTAAATCATTCATTAATGAGATAAACACTACATCATTATTTTGTCATAAATAATTTTATTTATTTGATGTCTAAAAATTATAAAAAACCCATGATATAGGAAATCTTTTTATATTTATAATTAATATCTATAGTCTAAGAGATAACTTATATAACCCCATGTAAAAATTTATTTACTAAAAGATATATGTTTAAGTCATTTTTGTTTTTACTTAAAATTAATTAATATAAAGTGTCATTATCACTCTTAAGTGGCTCTATGGGGTCCCAAAATAGACTCAATGATTCCCATGGTTGGACATGACTAATCCAATAAGGTTAGGACAAGTGTTAAGGTAGTTTTTTATTATTAGAATATTTTTTTTACCTTGAATTACCCTATTAAACTTTAACCACGGTAAATAAAAGTCAAAAGTTACTATTCACCAAAAATTATTTTCATCTTATTGAACCAAATTTTACTTACTAATAACAACCATGTATGTTAAATTTTCAAAATTCAATTCACAGAAGTGGTAAAATATCATTTAAATGAAAAAGTCGGATTTTTAACTACTACTTAGTGGTTTCAATATTCATCAGAAATTGATGTTTTTCAGAAAAATACCAAAAAATCAGCCTAAGCTATATTTCATATTTTGAATTAAAAAATGATGTCTATTCTACAAAATTCAAAACATATAAGTTTTATTAATTAATTTAAAATTAATTCTCATTGTCAAAACAAAAAAGCGTGTTTTTAAGAAATATTAACTATCAAAAGATTTTTCACTTGTGTATGTTCAATTTTAAAGTGAAATTACTTCTAATGACCAAAATTGGATTAAATGGTAAAAATATAATCTAATTACACTACAAAACCAATTAAAAATATAATCTAACCATATAAATAAACTAGATTAAAATAATTTTTTGAATTAAAATACAGTATTTCTCACTATTCATAAAAAATGAGTATTATCAGAAAAATAAAAAAAAATCATCCAAAGTAAATTTTTATGTCCTGGTTCTAAAGAAGAATTTTATTATGTCAAATTAAATATGTAAAAGTTTCAAATATTGGATTTAAAAAGGGTTCGCCATTAAAAGGTGGTAAAATTGCATTTTTTTTTAAAATACATTTTTTATCTGAAAAATGAATTTGTTCTTAAAATATGTCTAGGAAACACATAATACATAAGTTAAAATTATAAGGAGTATATAAAATTCAAAATCCATTTAATATTATTCATAACTGTTTTTTGAATGGCTGGTTTGGTAAGTCATGGTGCGCTCAAACTCAGTGTTGCGTCTAGTACAAGTTATTGAATTACTTTGAAGAGATAATTTACCAATAAATCTTGGGGTGTTACATTCTCCCCTCCTTCAATAAATTGATTACTCGCAATTTGAAATTGTTCTTCTAAAATAAAAGTTTAAAAATATAAAAAATACCTTTGCGGAAAACCCACATCGGAAATTGGGTTAATAAAATTTAGTCTTAATAAGAGGGAATGGGAATGAAAAAGTCACCACCAAATTATGATCACAATTAGGATAACATTGTTGGAAATTTGAGACAAATAATTGGAGGGAAAACGTAAATATTTATAGGGAGTGATTGAGGTCATCAATAACAAACAAGTGTAAAATTGAGGGCCTCAAAGCCATCAATCTATGATGATTTAAAATATCATCGGTCTAACAAAACATAAAGCATTAGGATAACACATTATTGGTTTTAATATCCCTTACCTAAAGTTTAATAATTAATTTATTCATATAATAAGAGAAAAAATATACTTGACAAGTAGAGTTTCATCCTTCATCTAATTCTTACCACAAACTCATATTTCACTCCAAACGATGAGTATTCAAGATGACATTGTCACACTTAAAGCACTAGAATCATCTTATAGAGAATCACTTCATCCATAAAGGATGAACTATATATTTTAATTTTATTTATAGATTAACCAAAACCAAACTGGTTAGTAAAAGATCAGATGATCCCCAAAATGGATAATCTTTTAGAGAAAAAAAATACTTATCTTAATTTCTAAAATTATACCAAAAATACCCAAAGTTCAATAACTACCATTCAATAAACAATTGTCCATAAAATCTTTCAATATAATCCAAACTAATATTGAAACCCAAAACTCATAATAATTTTCTTACGTAGTCTTCCACGTTAAATTTTATCTCCAAATAACATCGACTACTCTTAAAGTCGCATACTTAAAAGTAATTAACCTAATCACATATTCTCTAAGATAGGTAAATCATTTTAATAAATAACCCAAATCACTATAAATCCACAATAAAATCATAAATAAAAACCCACCATTACTCCTCAAATTAAATCCCATAGTACTCTATTTTTCTTAGGCATATAGTGTTACCAAAAGAGAGAACATCTTCCAAAGTAACATTTATCACTAAATCACCAAATCATTTTCCTATACTAAGGATAAATCATAAGTTCCCAAAATCAACATATTCTTGATCCATAAAACCATTTAACTAAAAAGAATTAGTCATACTAACCAGGGACTTCATGTAGTCCAGTGGTAGATGATAAATCCCAGTCGCACTTTGGTTGTGGGTTCGATTCCTGCAGATTTATCCGACGTGAAGGGTTGTCACACGTTCTATGTGTTGTACTTTTTCAAAAACTATATATTTTTATAATATTCCAAAAATGAGATAAATTCCTCTAAAATAACCCTAACATATTTTAACCATAAATGTTATCTCATACCTCGCATTTTCATACTAAAAATTAATAACATGTAATTTCCTAAAATTCAAGGATCATATAAACCCAAATGGTTATTTGGAACTATATCCACAAAATAAAAGATAATTCTTCCTCGAATAGTATTTTCACATAACAAACTACATGGTTACACATCCAAGATAATAGTCTTCCAAATTAATCCCATACTTTTAAACATTTATCCATCCATTTTTTCCAAATAGGTTTTTCCTTGACTTAGAGGTCATCCTATAGAATAGGGCATTGACTCCAGTAATACCAAGGTCCCTTAAATTTACAGCAAAATAATGTGATTGGATTCTTAGGATCATTTTTATTTTCTTCCATAGTACTCTTAATTTTTCTTCGACAATTATTTACTTTATTTCCTTCTTTCCCACACATAAATCATTTATTTTTTCCATTAAAACACTTTCCTAGGTTTGTCCTTCCACATTTCCTACATGATGGAAAATGAGATTTCTTTTATCCATGGTCTCCACTGCTGGAGCGCTTATCATTCACCACCTTTCTCTTGTTTGTTGAGTCCAAGAGTTGGTTAATATATATTTTTTTGATCATATTTTTGGAAAACTGATTCAACATGAACATGATATATTTTACTCCTATAAACATTCCATTTCATTTCTCATTTCCACCTTTATTCCCACCTTGTACATCATGTTCAATGTTACTATGACTTCATTGGAATCCATCCATTGACTAACACAAGAAAGCATAGTGTGAGTCATAAAATAATTTATAGAATATCATAACACCTTATTTTCAATCTAAAATACCTTAAGATTAACCAAGGATATTTATTTTCATCTTATATTAAAATCCTTCAAACCAGTTTGTAAAGAAAATGTGAATTATCCTAAGCATATCCCCCAGAACTGTCGTAACCAAGAGTTCAGTAAGGCCCGTTGTCGTGCACCAGTTCTTGTTAGAGTCTAGCTCAAAGGGTTGTTTTCGGGGTTTTACCCCTTGGTACATCTGTGCCAGATCCACATCTACCTGCTCTTATCCAGACATAGATGTATTGCTTGGAAAACTCACAAAATCTATACAGTACCAATATTCTAGGAAGTTATTCTATACTAATCCTCAAAGTCTATCTTAGGGTAATGTTCTCTAATCTGAGTTTTTCTAAATCTTGGTTTCAAGGTTTGTACTAAACTTCCAATGATACCAACTGTAACGCCTCGACCCCAGTTACCCTAGTTTGGTGCATTGTTACAACACATTTTCCTGATATAAGGAATCATGTATTGAAATACTGATTAGTTTAGTATCCTTGGAAGTACTAGATACACTCATAATTTTTACATTACATCATGAAATAAAAACATCAACAAAAATTTTTCCCCTTTTTAAACACACTTATATCCTTATCCTATCCCTACAGGTCAACCATAAAATACTTCTTCACATCCTAGGAAAAATAAAACATAGAAAGGGGTGATCTCAGATTCTCAGTAAGGATAACAATATAGTGTAAACTTTCATAAATAAGCATAAACATTTAAGGCAATGTATAAGACTAAAACAAAAGCCTTTTAAACTTGAACTTCAGCATAATATGGAAAATATAAAATCAAATAATGTCATTTACTTATTCACATGGATATTTTACTAGTCGAATAATCACATGCAATATCAATAGCTACTTTCATAATGATGGAATGCATAATGCCAGACTACATGACCACATAGTCAAGGAATTGTGACAAGACTACAAATAAGATTTTGTCCAGGCCTTGTTCCAAGAAACTAGTTTATATCATGAGACCTACTAATGCATCGAGGAGCTATAGCTGGCTCCATCCGTCACTTACTAAGTCCAATGCATTCTTCATAAGAAAAGGTTTAAAAATAACATAAAAATTCGTATTAAAACTAGAATATGAAATGTCAATACTTTGTTCATAAACCATGAATGGTATAAAAACAACACATCCACAGTCAAACATATCACAAAACCTTCAATAAAATATGAAATATTTGTATCATAATAAATCAAACTTGATCAAGAATAATATCCCATAAAGTATGTTGATGTAGTTGAAATGATCAGTAAAAATATTTGAGAGAAATATCCCTTTTTCATGAAAACATTTAAAAGTCTCGCTATTTATCAAGAAGCTGTTTAAAATGGATTTTTGAATCAAAGTGTCCCATACCACTTTGAAAATTTTAAAAGGAATTTCAATTTTAAAACATTAATGTCTATATAAATAAAACCATAAAAACATTTTGAAACATGGACATTAATGAGAAAGATTTAGAAGAATAAATTTTAAAAACATTTAAAATGATATTTTAGTTAGAGTTACAAACCAAAAGAGAGATGCTTGAATAAAAATAATTGATGTAATAAAAACCTTATAATATCATTAGAATAAAGGATTAATCATATAATATGTCAAAGTATAGTATATACACCAAATAAAAGTGAATTGGTGCATAACAACAAAGAATTCTCAATGGAATGTAAGTTGAGATGAATTCCTTTATAAAGATGGTATCCTTAGGTTAAGGATAAATCAATGTCATAATTATATGTGAAAAATATAAATACACTCAATATTATTGGATGTTAATTATAAATAAATCAGAGTATATTCATGCATATTCTTTTAAAAACAACACAAATGACTTGGATATTTAACTCAATTAATAGAAATTGAGTTAAAATTTTTCTTATCAAGTTTATATCGATGACTTGAGAATTTATCAATGGAGTTATTTTGTGTATCAAAAGTATATCCACAAAAGGGGGAGAGGAAATTTCTAAATAAGTAAATAAATAGTGATTTCACACATAATCTTGGAGTAATGTAATCAATGAAGTATGCTTAAATCCCAATGAGTAGAAATTGATATTTGAAATTTCATTACCGATTTGGTAACTTACGAAACATACACCCAATGAAAGAAGTATCATCCAATAAAGATATAAATATTTTAAATTAGATTATATTACTTAAAGAATAAAATCATGGGATGTATATACACTACACAAATGGAAATAGTGTCAATATAGCATGAATCTCACAGGAATAATAAGTGAGATGAAAACCCCTTACCACATTGTAATCAGTCGAGTAGTATGAACAAAAGTTAATAACCACCAAATGAATCACAGAATACCATGAATATAAATTGAATCATGATAATATATATATAATGTTAGTACACAATACACAACACGCAATAAATATGTGGCGAACAATGGAAATCTCATGGAATTAAAAGTGAGATAAGAAACCCCTTACCTCGTGTCCGACTTGACTCGTTCGTTCTTTGATCTCCTGAATAATAAACTAAAGTTAATTTCTACTTGGTTAAGAACCTTTTTTAAGTTTATTATTCCTTTTATATCACTTATTACCATGTTATAAACATTATGTAATCATTTAATTTAATAATGTTTGTTTTGTCAATATTTGGTACTTGAGTCAAAAATCAACATGTTATAATTACAAATTCTCCATGTGGTCAAAAGTCTATTTTCTTCAGTATCATATTAATGATTTAAATATCATATATATAATATATATACAATATATATATATATATATATATATATATATTTATAATTAGTTCATGATATTTTTAGATAATAAATGAAATGCAACGTTTATGGAGACAGTAAGCTGTACGCATGCATGAAAGCTACTTTCATTTCCTTTTCATATTTAATGAAATGAAAAGTTAATGATAGATAGGTATATTATAATTATATTATAATATAATATGATATATGTGTTACATAATTTAATTTAATCTGTCCTTTATACATTCCATGTATGTCATGAACGAATCATATCATCTTGAGGGGGTTGTAGTACGCACTTCCTCAAATGAAATTATCGTGTTCACACATATTGGAAATCATAAAGGTGTGTTTGTAAATGAAAATTACATAATCATAGAGAAAACATAAAAATAATATATATATTATATAAATACAGTGCCTACATAATTTCCACCATAAGAGGTGGTATGAGATAATTGAACAATTATCGTTTCGTGAGGCAGTAGTTCGCTGTCCACAAAAACAGTATGTTCTTTTCCCATTAGATGGAGGTGTTTGTAAGTGTAGCTCGAATCCTTCTCATAACAAAAACATAGTATATTGAGGATACTATTTTTGTTATAAAAGAAAGTAATAAAAAGAGTTTAGGGTGTTGGAGGAGTAAAATAAAATAAGAGAACTTTAGGGAAGACTTTACCTTTAAATTGGGTAACTCCCTTTGGTTTGAACCAAAAGGATTTCTTGAAGTGCCTTATGTATAAGTTAAGACTTCTAGGTGTAAGGGAGAGATCTTGAGATCTTATTTTTACAGAGTTTGGATGATACAAGGGGCTTGAGAGGTGTGAGTAATGGGTTAGAGGTGAGAGATTTTTATAAGGGGGCGGAGGGGCTCTTTAGGAAAGTGTGAAAATATTATTTTGTTATATAATGATTTTCAGTTTCTAAAGGTCAAAAACTAATTATAGTTTATGATAAGATGACTCATGGCCGAAATAAAATCCTAAAATAAGAATTGGACAATTTTTGGATATTTTTTAATATTTATAATCTTATTTATTTAAATCATTCATTAATGAGGTAAACTCTACATCATTATTGTGTCATAAATAATTTTATTTATTTGATGTATAAAAATTATAAAAAAATACCATGATGTAGTAAATATTTTTATATTTATAATTAATATTTTTATTCAAATATATAACTTATATAACCCCATGTAAAAATTTATTTACTAAAAGATATATGTTTAAGTCATTTTTGTCTTTACTTAAAATTAATTAATATAAAGTGTCATTGTCACTCTTAAGTGGCTAAATGGGGTTCCAAAATAGACCAAAATATGACCATGGTAGACCATGACTCATCTAATAAGGTTAGGACATGTTTTTAAGGTAATTTTGTATTATTAGAATATTCTCTTTACCTTGAATTACCCTATTTACCTTTAATCGTGGTAAAAAAAAGTCAAAAGTTACTATTCACAAAAAATTATATTCATCTTATTGAAACAAATTTTAATTACTAATGGAAACCATGTATGTAAGATTTTCTAAATTCAATTCACAGAAGGGGTAAAATTTCATTTAAATGAAAAAGCAAGATTTTTAACTACTACTTAGTGGTTTCACTATTAATCAAAAATTGAAGTTTTTCAAAAAAATGCCAAAAATTAAGCTTAAGATATATTTGATATTACAAATTCAAAATTGATGTCTATTTTACCAAATTAAAAACATAGAATATGGTTTTATTAATTTAAAATTAATTCTCATTGTCAAAATAAAAAGTATGTTTTTAAGAAATATTAACTATCAAAAGATTGACACTTGTTTATGTTCAATTTTAAAGTGAAATTACTTCCAATGACCAACATTGGATTAAATGGTAAAAATATAATCTATTTACACTTAAAAACTAATTAAAAAGATAATCTAACCATATAAATAAATTAGATTAAAAGGTAGTTTTGAATTGAAATACAGTATTTATCACTATTCATAAAAAATGAATATTATTAGAAAAATACCAAAATTTCATCCAAAGTAAATTTTGATGTACCGATTCTAAAGAATAATTTTATTTTTTAAAATTAAAAATGTAAAAGTTTCAAATATTATATTTAAAAATGGTTCTCCATTAAAAGGTGGTAAAATTTCATTTTTTTGAAAAATACAATATTTATCTGAAAAATTAAATTTGATCTTATAATATGTCTAAGAAACACATAATACATAAGTTAAAATTATATGGATTATATAAAATTAAAAATAAAGTTAATACTATTCATAATCATTTTTTGAATGACTGGTTTGGTAAGTCGTGGTGTGCTCGAACTTAGTGTTGCGTATAATACAAGTTATTGAATTACATTGAAGAGATAATGTACCAAGAAATCTTGGGGTGTTACAATTATCATTTATCTTTATAGTTCAAGGTAATTAGAAAAATAACTACATTACATAGGGAATAATAAAATATAGATTCAATATTTTTCACAAAAGGGGAATCTTAACATTTTTATTCTCTTTAATTCTTAACATACATTCTTTATTTAATTCCAATTTCCATTATCTAGGTCTATAATTAAAAATAGTTCTTATAGATACGTATACCTAATAAAAAACATCTGAAAACATTTTATGAGAATAAAATTATTATTAAGGAATATAAATATAAGGGAAACCACTTAGTGAAGTGAAAAATAAGAAACTCCATGAAAATGATTACCATTTTACTACTAAAAAATTGACCACATAATTAAAATATTTACAAATATAAAAATCCACATTTATTCAATGAAATCACTATTGAATCCATTATTCGGTATAGAAAATACATCTAGGCTTTTAAAAGAACATGGGAATATATTAAAAGATATCTTTCATAAATAATCATATCCCCTTGAAATGTTCATAATCCATCAATACCTCATGAAATAAAAATATTTCCATAAAAATTTATTTCAAGAATAAATTTAGTATCATGGTTAATCATATTCATATCACATGTTCAATCATATTTATCCCAGTTCTAAATAGTTTACACCAAATTATTTCTATAGGGGTAACCTACGTGATCAACTCCCTCATTTTTTACCATCAAGTCATAAATCATTACCCAATGCATTGGATGGTTAAATAGAGTTCATCCATCTTCATGATCTTTATTTGGTTCTACCATCATCGTCTATGAATAAAAGAAACTATATGTAGAAAATAATATTGGAAACCATACACTTGTTCACCCTGAAACCCTTGAAAAACTTATTAAAATTGATAATAAAGGAACTTTTCATTTTCTAATACTCATAAATATAATTATCCTTGTTTATTGAAAATGACTGAAAAGGAATATATTTTACAATATAAGGGTAGAATATAATTTCAAAACCCATGTTAAATTTTATAGTAATATTGATAATTAATAATTTCTATGTTGGTGGGAAAAGGAATTCAAGGCGTATATGTTAAAAATGTTCTCTTCTAGTTTGGTAAAATGTGTCAAATGTGACTAGTAGAGAAAAGGTTAAAAGCATTATATTTTAATTTTTGTTAAGAAATTAAAAAAATCGACTATAAAATTGAACTTCATTTGAATTATAAATAATAATATATTGAAAAATTAAACAAAACATTAACATTGAGGGAATATGATTAAAAGGAATACTTTAAAACAATCTTTTAAAGATATATCCCTTACTACTAATGAAAATTTGGAATCAAAATATCATTGAAGGAGGAAACATGAAAAAAAAATTCTAATCTTATATATTTTTATTATATTAATGATAAATTAGAAATATATTTTAGTATATATACCACAAAAAATAAAACACATGGTGAACATTTCATGGGCCTCAATGAAAATAAATTGAGATAAGAAATATCATACGTCAAGTATCAACATGTTTCATATGATCTCTAAGTCTTAAATAATTAAATTATATTAATTGTATACTTTCTTGACAATAATTTTCATTTTTTCAATTTTAATTATTCCATTTATTCAATTTATTTTCATAATTTATTTACATACATAATTTGTTATGTTAAAATTGAACATTTTGAGGGCATTCAGTTCATATTCTAAAAACAACATCCATTGGTTTACAGTGTCTTGAGATGTCATAGATCCCTAATAATAAAAATATTATTCTTGAAATAATTATCATGATTATAAATTAAATTCGATTTTATAACCATATATTAAATGGGTACCTGAAAAATGGGTCACATAGCTTTGTATACATGGAATTCCACAAATACACACAAACAACATTTTAATTTTCCAATGGATAGTATTGTCACAAGGTAAGTAACATCTTATCCTTGTAGAATCATATTTTTTTAACGAATATATTTATTATTAATTTAATACCTAATAATAACTAGTTATGTGATACAGTTATGAAAAATGAAATATATCACTTTATAGAGGAGGAAGTCCACACGTACTGATGAGTGATGTCTTCATTTCCAATAGGATAGAAATAGAGAAGGAAAAGGGTCATTCAATCAACTAAAAAACATTTTAGTGTATTTATGATTCTAATTTTATCATATAATCTTGGTTATATAATATTATAAGGATATTTTTTAAGAAATAAACATAGAAACACTAAGTTAATAGTAATACCATTTATTTCGAAAAAAACCTTTTTCTTACACCATAATCTTTCAATAATAGTAATTTAGTGAGAAAATATCATATAAAACATATGTTTTAAGGTTGGTAGTGGATTTTAGTGTGGATATTTTTGAGATAAATGGATCATGAAATGTGTTAAATAGGGGATGTGTAGTGCAGTTTTATAAGTTAAGTGGGTGAGAATATTGTAAATACATGAAACTTTAATATATAATATATTTATATCACATATAAAATGGATCCAAAGTGGAATATTTTAAAATATATGTATGGAATGGTAAAAATAAATTCAACCAATAAAATTTATACAAGTTAAAGTGGCATTTTGAACCATATCTCTTAATTTGACCCCCTCAGAAAACCATTTAACTATAACCATGGTACCAAAATTTTCAATCTACATGGGTTAAAAACGTGTTTTAAAACATAAAAATGTTAGATACATGAATCATTAATGATATAATCTAAACTTTCTCATAAAATTTAGTTTATATAGTTATTTCATGATTTTATAGTGAATTAATAATATTTTTATACAATAAATTTCAGTTATGGTGAATTTTGGGATTATTTAAAAACATAAAATTTAAATATACAAAGAAAATTGTTGAAATTGAATATAAACTCTTTCACAATCACTTATATATTATAATTATAAAATAAATTCATGTAACACAATAATTATAGAAAAATATTATTTATAATGTTTATAAAAAATTACTTGTTTTTTCAAAAACATTCACAAGCATTGTGTCAATATTTTATATGCATAAAAGGTAATTATAACACCACTTAAAATTAAAAATAAATTAATAACATGAAAATGGGGTATTCTTTACTAAATTAAGTATCTATATTAATTTATATATCATTTTTATCTTTAAATTTTTTATGAAAATGTAATAAGTGAGATAGAGAGACACTTTGTATTTACACTTAACATGGAAAAAATAAAAAGTTTTTCATTAATGTAAATTGGCTAAATATTACCATATTTTTTATATAGGATTGTATTGGTGTAATAACACACATAAATTAAAAAATATATGTGTTTGATTGATTTTGAAACCTATCCCATTGTATAAACCCATCCTAACACATTTTACTCTTTACCATGATGATAAATTTTTAACATGGTTACTATTAAATATAACTAGAAATAATAGGAAACTTATTTTTGACACCATGGAATCATACTCTCAGATTTGGTGCTGAAAACCCATATTTTTTCATATTATCTTCTATACCAACAATAACAACCACAACATAATTATCCCATAATTACAGTACTTAAAGAAGATATTTCATTACATACATTCCCACAAACATTTAATTTTAGAAATGTATATAATTTATAAAATTAAGAAGATAATAAAGCCTTTGTTTTTATCAACTAATGGAATTTTTCAAATTATATAAGAAACTACTTAATCATTATTAAGTATCTAACCACTCTCAAAAATTCTCCATAAATATTATTGTTCTAGTCATATCATGTGAAATAATTTTCTACAAAACTTGGGGAAAAGAAAACTAAATAAGTGGTGGGTTAAAATACTAAATATGGTTAAAACATAAGTGTGAAGTCATATACCCAGATTCCATATAGTATGTTCCTTGAGCCTGGTGGGCCACATGACCTCAAGTTCATCTCACTAAATTCCATATGCTTCCGAATAGCAGCGAAGGACTAGGGTGAGTCCTTGGGGAATTTATGCCCTCATTAACAGAGTGTATCACAAAATATAATTATAAACCAAGGTAAATAGTAGAATCAATATAAGTAAATAGAATTCATAGTAGAAATAGAAAAGGATAAAAATAACTGAAATAAATGGAATAACATGCAACAACTAATGATGATATTTCATGTATCTAGTAATATAGAAAACTTAGATACCAAGTAGAGAGAATACATGAAAAACCCAATGTAGAAAAATGGAAATACAGAACTATCCAAAGCATCCTGATCTATAACTCGGTCATCTGCAACTAGCATCAATATAGCATAGTAAGTAATCAAGTGTTTGAAGCAGTAAGTTTACCTTTATCAACACCTTCATACATGTAATCTTACTCGGGTAGCAAATGGCTCCTGAAGAGGGTGTGAGATAAGTCTCAGTGGGCCACCACCAATGGGGTCTATAACATCTGGCCCCAATAATGGAAATGTAACAGTGTGCAATAATTCATATTTAAAGTAAATAAGTACAATGTATTTAATTCCCAAGTACATGATTTATCCATCAGTTGGTTTCTAAATATGTAATCAGTTTGTTATTTGATTGTTACCAGTTTATAAATAAGTCACATGGTAGAAATAGTGAAGGATACAAGATCTAACTAGGAAACCTATGATTATAGTTAATATTGAAGTTTCAAGGTAATAAAAAAGGAAACATAGACCTCAAGGGTCCCTATCATAGTAATGAATGTGGACTAGATTAGGGTAAGAGTGTAATACAAAGATCATAGTCCAAGTCATTCCACAATAATATTCCTACCAAGTCCAAGGATTCAATCCAAAGTAAAATTAGGCTAAGAAATGATCGGGCCCAATGTACTTTAACCACAACACCAAATTTTCAATGTTTGATCCAATGATTTTATACAAGGCATCCTATAATAATACATGAGGGATCATATGGTGTCACACCTGAATAGTGGCTCAAACTTGTTAAAACTCTAAAACGACTAATATGGAAAAACATCCTACATAGAATGGAAGGATTTGTGGGCATAACCAAAAAAATTTAATCAAATATTTGGAAAGAGCATAAAAATATAAAGTATTTTTAGTATAAATCATGTGGGTGACATGATTTTTTAGATAGAGCCCTATCGCATGGTTGGCACATGGTTTCCCTAACAGTGTGACCTAACCGTGCAGTATAGGTACCCGTGCACGGTTTTCATAGGGTTTTCCAAACTGTGCCGAAATATTGTGTCATGGATAATTTTTTTTAATATTACATCTTTACCCTTAGTGATCTAATTAATCTCCTCCTACTATTCTAATCAAATCCCAAGTGAGATATGCCTCTATTTCACCCATTTTGGTGCTTTTTTAAGGCATAACATATGGACCAAGATATCTCATTCTTCCCTGATCCATTCGAGCTTCCCTTCATCATGTTGTATATTCCACAATAGGTAATCAAGTCATTCTTATCTATTCTTCATCTCTCTTTATCTCGACCTAGTTATTACAGTGTAAGTATTTTTAATCTTTTCATAGATGTACTCCATTCCAAGATGAATTATAGATTAATATAAGATGATGAGAGTTGTGAATTCCTGCTTTGGGTGGTCTATAACTCGTCCCTCAAGTTTGTTGATTTTAAAAATTACATGTGGGTCCTGCTAAATACATCGGGTGTCATTTATTGAACATATATTCCATTCATAAAATCATAAGAAATATATTTTTATGCTCTTTCCAAATATTTGATTATTTTTTATTGGTTATGACCACAAATACATCCATTCTATTTAGGATGTTTTCCCATATTAGTCATTTTAGATTTTTAACAAGTTTGAGCCACTGTTCAGTTTTGACACTGTAGGATCCCTCATGTATTATTATAGGATGCCTTGTATAAAATCCTTGGATCCAACATTGAAAATTTGGTGTTGTGGTTAAAGTAAATTGGGCTAAATCATTTCTTAGCCTCATTTTACCTTGGATTGAATCCTTAGACTTGGTAGGAATATTACTGTGGAATGACTTGACTATGATCCTTGTATTAAACTCTTACCCTAATCCAGTCTACATTCATGAAAAAGGGAAAGACCAACCTCATCCAACAGGAAGTTGTACTGCCATAGAATTCATACTAGAGTGACAGACCGACCTCATATAGCATTTGTGCTTTGGTTAATGATGTATACTAGATAATCCTCAAAGGTAGTATCGGCATGTAACTCAAATTCCTTATCATCAACGGTATGAGATGAGTGTGAATGATATTGGTATAGCTGCAAAACATGGAAGATGTCATGCATGGAACGATACATTTGAGGTAGTAGAAACTGATAGGCCATCATCCCAAATCTCTCTAGAATCTCAAATGGCACTATTTAATGTGGTGATATCTTCCCTTGCATCAGTAACCATTTATTCCCTTTCCTGGGTGATACTTGAAGGAAAATACAATCCCTAACCTCAAACTCCATAGGTCCTTAATGGTGATCGACATAAGATTTATGTCTAGACTGATTAGTAGTCATACTCTTCATGATCATCTGATCCTACTCTGATGTCTCCTGTATGAGATGAAGAACTAGTAGGGCTACATCACCTTCCTCAAGCAACCATATGGGTGAATGAAATGACCAACCATATAAGGCCTCAAAATGAGACATCTTAATTTTCCCCTGAAAGAAATTATTTTTGGAGAACTAAATGAGAGTGGTATTCTTATCCCAATAGGTGCCGAAATTAAGGACACAAGCTCAAAGCATGTCCTCTAAAAACAGTATTTTCTGTTCTGGTTTTCCATCAATCTGAGGGTGGAATGTTGTACTTATAATCACCTATGTACCCATGGTTTTATTCAAACCCTGCCAAAACTGTGACATGAAATGAGAATCCCTATCCAAAATGATAGAACTATGGACTATGTTTAGTGTTATGATCTCATGGACATACTTTCCTCCAAATTCATTAAATGAGAATGTCTCCCAAATAGGAATAGAGTGGGAAACTTTCATTATTCGATCAACAATTATCCATACAGCATCGCTACCCCTTAGTGACGTAGGAAACCCAACTATAAATTCCATGGAAACATCTTTTCATTTCTATTCTGGGATTGGAAGGAGCTATAGATATCTTACAGGTATCTTTTGATCCACCTTAACCTATTGACAGGTAGAGCACCATGTGATAAATCATGCTATTTAACTTTTCATCCCAGGAAACCAATACTAGTGTCGCATATCTTGATACATTTTAGTGATTATAGGATTGACTTCCCACTAATAAGCATTATAATATTGCATCAACTTCACTATCATATCATTTGGAACCTAGAAATTCCCATGAATTTGAAATATGTTGGGTCTATCCACAAACCAATCCATAGGTGGGTTATCTCCTGATATACTCTTATGGATAACCAAGCCCTAGAGATCTTAAAATTTTCTACCCTTCACCTTCTCAAGGAGGGGAGAGGTAACTGTCAAGGATGAGAGGTATGCCTACTCATGACTATGTTGAAACACCAGAAGAATCTAGGAGAAGAGGGCTATAAATATCAATTCATTGCTAACTTTCTATATGTTTTGTGCTTGATTTTTCCATATCAGTGCCTTAGAAACTACATTCCCCTTTCTAGGAATATTGGTAGTTTCTAAATCAAAATACTAAAGATAGTATGACCATCTTCACTTTCTGAGATTCATGTCACATTGTGAAAATATATATTTGAGGCTATAGTGGTCCGTACACACCACAAATAACTCACCCAAAAACTATTGTCTCCAGTAATGTAAGTGTAACACCCCGACCCCAGAAGCCTAGAGTTGGTTCATTATTACATACCATTGGCATGATCACAAAAGATCAAGTCTCGAAAGACTGATTAGTTTAGTAGACTTGTAAGTACTAGATACATTCATAAGGTTTACATTACATCATAAAATAGAAAACTACAACAACATTGTTTCTATATACAATACTGAGATCCCATAGACTATCCCTATAGGGAATTCATAATATACTTCTCCGCATCCTAGAAAAAATAAAACATAGAAAGGGGTGAGCTCAGATGCTTAGTAAGGATAACAATATAGTGGACACATTCATAAATAAGCATAAACATTTAAGGCAATGTATAAGACTAAAACAAAATCATTTTAAACATGAACTTCAGCATAATATGGAAAAGATAAAATCAAATAATTCCATTTACTTATTCACATGGATATTCTACTGGTCAAATAATCACATGCAATATCAATAGACACTTTGCCAGACTTCATAACCACATAGTAAAGGCCTTGTTCCAAGACTACAAATAAGATTTTGTCAAGGGATTGTGCCAAGACACTATTTTGTCTCATGAGACCTACCGATGCATCGAAGAGCTATAGCGGGCTCCACCTGTCACTTACTAAGTCCAATGCATTCCTCATATGAAAAGGTTTAAACATAACATAAACATTTGTATTAAAAATAGAATATGAAATGTCAATACTTTATCCATAAACCATGAATGGTGTAAAAATAACACATCCACAGTCAAACATATCACAAAACCTTTAATACAATATGGAAGTTTTGTATCATAATAAATCAACTTCAAATAAGCTTAAAATCCATCAAAAGATGTTGACATAGATAAAATAAAAACCTTTTTTAGAGAAATATCTAGTTTTATTTTGAAATCATTTAAGAAAACATTTATTTTGAAAATATTCTTATAAGCTTGTAAGAGAAGATTCAAAAATGTTATAACGGCGGAAAATATCTGCACCTTCCATATAATTTTAAAAAACATTCTAACCTTAAATTTGTTGAAAAGGTCAAAAAGTACCTTGTTTAGAAAATGACAGAAAGATTCCTTTCAACCCATTTTATAAAAATTCAAACAAGGGTAAAAATGAATTTAACCCATAGTCTATTAAATAGTAAAAAAAATTTGGAATACATTTTTAAGAAACATAGATGTGGATGATAAATAGGTCATATTAGATAATTACGTATAAACAACCTCGGATAACAAAGAGATTGTGAAATTAACCCTTATATTGTACTTTTCCATGGTTGAGGGTAGGTTAACCTCCGGTATAATGGTTAAATAATTGTTATTAAATTATAAAATAATCATATACATTAATATGATATCATATATGATCTTTTAACATTTCTTTGTTAATAATATCTTAGTATTATTGTCGTTTCGGGTGTTAACTGGTTCGTTTTCCTCTATATGCTTTGTTATGTAAGTAATTTTTGTTAGGGATAGGATGTATATTATTCATATTCAGAATTATATTAAGTATTTAAACATTATTTTTAATCATATAATGAAAATTATTCTTGAATGGATACGATGGGGAATGAATCTCATCGCGTTCGTGGAGACGGTAATCCATACGTACGCACGAGCGACAATATCATTCTTTTGATATTAAAATAATATATAATTGGATGGTATATCATATATAAAGAATAATTATCATGTTATATTTATGATTTATGTCAATTACACATCATTGTTATACCCATCCAAATAATAATGTATTGAATAACAATTTCACCACGACATGGAGACGGTAAGCTGTATGTACGCACGTATAGTGAAATTTCATTCAAAGGATGGATAGAATAATGAATATGGGTGTAACATATTTATAATAACATCATAGTATATATAAGATACTTAATTTATTATTTTATAATGGAAACAACAAAGATTGAGGAAGTGGAAGAAGAAAGGAACTTGAAAGAGGTGATGAAATATTAACCTCTTCTTCGGGTGCTTCCTTTTGATTTGATCAAAATGGATCCTTATGTTAGATTTATGACTAAATTAAGGCCTATATGATGAAGGTAGGAGAGTTTATAGGGTATTTGGGTAGGGTTTTTCCGATCAAAAAAGCTTTGAAGGTGGTAATTTGAGGGAAGGGGGAGTGCCCTTTTATAAGAGGGGTGAGGGGACCTTAGGAAAAGCTATAAATATTATTTTATAATAAAACAATTTTCGGTTTCTAATGGCTCCATAATAAATTATTTAAAGGATAAGGTTGGTATGGGTCGAAAAACACTCAACCAATAGGTTTTAGACAGGTTTGGGTCACTATATTAACTTTATCTTTTAGATTTAACTCTTAGTTAAATAGTTTGACATTTACCATGTCTCTTTGTATTTTTATATTATATGGTTAATAAACATACTATAAACTTCCAAGAGAACCTCAAATGGTTCATTAATGACATATATAAATTTATTTAAGAACTTTTGATGAACCTTATATTTTTAGAAATAGAATATCCATTAATAATATAATATTTGTTTTAAAAACTCTTTTATGTCAATTTTGACACTATTTGGTACTTTGTTTTTTCTAAATTCATAACAACATTATTACTTCGAAAAAAATTCATATAACCAACCCCAACATGTCATATTAACCTATAAAATTATTATAATTTATAAAAAGTCTCAAATTACATTTATTTTGATATTTATAATATCAATTATTTTAATATTTCATTAATTAGGTAATTATTGCATCATCATTGTGTCATAAATAAATTAAATTATTTAATGTCTAAAAATTATAAATAAAATACCATTATGTATAAAATATTTTTATCTTTATAATTAATATTTATTGTCCAATTTATATTGTGTGTAACCCTATATTAAAAAAATTAGTTATTAAACATTGATTTTAACTCTTTTAACCGTGGTAAATAAAAGTAAAAAGTTATTATTCACCAAAAATTATTTTCATCTTATTGAACCACATTTTACTTACTGATATCAACCGTGTCTCTTGGATTTTTTAAATTCAACTCATAGAAGTGGTAAAATTAAGTTTTATGAAAATTTGCAAATGCTCCTAGGAGGTGGGTAAAAGACGGTAAAAAGTTCAATAAAATTTTTATATATCTACAATTATTATAAACTGACTCCAATTAATTACATTGAACTTATATAGGTATTATGTCTCTATTTTGACCTAAAATTAATTTAAATAAAATAAATAATTATTTAAATAAAAATTTGGTTTTAAACTATAACTTAGTGTTTTTCACTGTTCATCAAAAATTGAATGTTTTCAAAAAAATACCAAAAAATCACCCTGAGCTAATTTTGATATTCCAAATCAAAAAATGAAGTCCATTTTGAAAGATAATATTTATAAAATTTCTAAAATTGGGTATTACTATTCATAATGGATAGTTTGATTAGTTGTGGTGTGTTAGAACTCGAAGTTTCGTACAAAACACGCTATTGTATTATTCAAAAAGAAGTGTAACGTGGAAGCATGGGGTGTTGCATTCTCCCATCCTTTAAATAATTTCATCCTCTAAATTTCTAGAATATTACTACATAAAAAGACTCGGGTGGTTCTTCTTCATAAATTCCTCAGTTTCCCACGTTGCCTCTTCCATCTTATGGTTTCTCCATAGAACTTTTACCAGATGAGTCGTCTGGTTTCTCAGCACTTGTTCTCTTGTATCAAGAATCTTGATAGGCTCTTCGCAATAAGATAGATCAGGTTCCAATTCTAATTCCTCATAGTTGAATTCATGCGTTGGGTCAAGCATGTATTTTCTAAATAGTGATACGTGGAACACATCGTGAACTTTGGAGTGACTTGGCGGCATTGCCAAACGGTAAACTACATCCCCAATTTGTTCTAGAATTTGGAAAGGTCTGATGTACCTGGGACTCAATTTACCCTTTTCACCGAAATGTATAACACCCTTCCATGGAAATGCCTTCAAGAAAACATGATCTCCTACCTGAAATTCCAAATCCTTACTTTGGTTATCAGCAAAACTCTTTTATATACTTTGAGCTACTTTGATGTGGTTTTGGATTACCTTCACCTTTTCCATCATTTTCTCCACAAGTTCTAAGTCTACAAGTTTTCTTTCACCAACATCATCCCAACAGGTTGGTGTGCGACATCTCTTTTCTTATAAGGCTTCATATGGTGCCATCTAAATACTTGAATGGAAGATATTGTTATAAGAAAATTCTACTAGAGGCAAATATTGATCCCACATAACTTGAAAGTCAATTGAACATGATCTCAACATGTCTTCTAAGGTTTTAATAGTCCTTTCTGATTGTCCATCATTTTGGGGGTGGTAGGCAGTGCTCAAACGAAGTTTAGTATCTAGGGATTTCTGAAGAATTTTCCAGAATCTTGATGTAAAACGTGGATCAAAATCAGAAACAATCGACAGGGGTACTCCATTAAGTCTCACAACTTCATTAATATATAGTCTTTCTAGACGTTCAAGTGGTAAATCTTATCTTATAGTAAGAAAATGTGTTGACTTGGTAATACGATCAATAATGACCCATATTGCATCATTTCTTCTAGGATTATTTGGTAGTCCCATGAAAAATTCCATCATAATATTATCCCATTTCCACTCAGGTATGGGAAGAGGTTGCATAACTCCTCCAGGATATTGCCTTCCAACTTTCACTTGTTGAAAAATCATACATCTTGACACAAAATCAGCAATATCCCTCTTCATGTTGTCCCACCAAAAATGTTCCTTCAAATATCTATACATCTTAGTGCTACCAGGGTGTATATAGAAATTGTAACTATGAGAATCATCCAACAATTCCCTTTTTAGATTAGGTATATCGGGAACACAAAGTCTCTTCCCGAATTTCAAAATTTCATCTTCATACACAAAGTCACTCAATCTCCCATCATTCATAGCTTTAATCTTCTTTTGAAAATCTTCATCATCGATCTGAGAACTCTTTATCCTTTCTAGTAAATATGGTTTGGAAACCATTTGAAAAAGTATTGATGCTTCACCTTCCATGGTGATTCTCATATCCATCTTTACTAGATCCATGTATATAGGATCTTTTTAAACTCTCATCTTGTTCAAAACTCTATGATCCTTTCTACTCAAAGAATTTTCCACCTTATTTTCCTTCCTCGGGTCATAGTGTATAGTGAAATCATAATCCTTGAGTAGTTCAAGCCATATCCTTTTCCTCATGTTGAGTTCTTTCTGTGAGAAAATATAATTGAAACTCTTGTGATCGGTATATATCTCACATTTTTCACCACAGAGATAGTATCTCCAAATCTTCAAAGCAAAGATTACCGCTGCTAACTCAAGATCATGAGTAGGATAGTTTTTCTCATGAATTTTTAGTTGTCATGATGCATAGGAAATAACCCTATCATTCTTCAAAAGGACACAACCAAGTCTTTTCTTTGAAGAATCACTATAAATAACAAACTCATCATTCCCCAATGGTAGATTCAATATAGAAGCATTGACTAATCTTCTCTACATTTCTTAAAAACATTATTCACACTCTTTTATCCAAAAAAATTTAACCCCTTTTCATGTGAGCTTTGTTAATGGGTTAGACAACTGGGAAAAATTCTGGATGAAACATCGATAATAACATGTTGAACCAATAAAACTGTGTACCTTGGTTATACTCGTTGGTGCTGGACATTCTTGGATTTCTTTGGTCTTAGAAGGATCCACAGAGATTCCATCCTTAGAGATAGTATGTCCAATAAAAGAAATCTCCTAAATCCATAATTCACACTGGCTAAACATCCCATATAATTCATGTCTTCTAAGATTCTTCAGGATAATGCGCATGTGATTTTCATGATCTTCATAGATTTTAGAGTATACCAAGATATCATCAATAAATACCACTATAAATTCATCAAGATATTACTTGAAAACTCTTTTCATTAGATCCATGAATATAGAGGGTGCATTAGTCAAGGAATTACTGTAAACTCGTAATGCTTGTAACTAGTTCGAAATGATATTTTCGTAATGTCTTCCTTCTTCGTACATAACTGATGATATCCAGATCGAAGGTCAATATTTGAAAAGTATTGAGCTCTAGGAAGTTGGTAAAATAAATCATTAATGCGAGGTAGGGGTACTTGTTCTTTATTGTTATAGAATTGATCTCCCTGTAGTCAATGCACAACCTCGTAGATCCATCCTTCTTCTTAACAAAAAGGATATGGGCTCCCCATGGAGAAACAATAGGGTGAATAAATCTCTTATTACTCAATTCCTCTAGTTTTTTCTTTAGTTCCACTAATTCCACAGTGGACATTCTATAAGGGGTCTTCGATATGGGCCTTGAACTAGGAATTAAATCAATGGATAACTCAATTTATAGTTCTGGAGTTTGTCCAGGTAAATCATCTAAAAACACATCAACATATTCATTCACAATAGGTAAATCCTCTATTTGAACATTCCTTTACTCACCCGTAGTTTTTTCATTCTCTTCCTCCCCAATAATTGAATTTATTTTAGCTACTGGGGGTGGATCTAGATAAGAATTAGGTGGTGACATTACTACTCTAAAGATAAGGTACTCCTTATCATCATCAAAAATTGTAACCTTCTTTTTCTTACAATAAATTTTCGCATCATGTTCTGAAAGTCAATCCATACCAAGTATTATATCAAATTCAATCATGGGTATGATGATGAGATCAGCAGATAATGAACATTTATATGACCTAATGGGGACTGATTCACAAAACTTTGTTGTAATGATACATCCCTTAGGAGTTTTGACTGAAAACTCCCTTGTTAAATAAAATTGGAAATATCTAATTTTCTTAGGAAAATGGGAAGATATGAAACAATGTGATGATCCAAAATCAAATAAAGCATTTTCTAAACTTGAGGAAACCATTAAATTACCTTCCACCGCGTCTTTTGGAGCTTCAACCTTAGTAGTAGTGATAGCATAATCTTGGCCTTGATCCCTTGTATTTTTCTAAGGTAAGTTCCCCTGACACTTAGGACATTCATTCACATAATTCCCCCTTTCTCTAAAATTTTAGGATTCAACATCGATAACCTCTTTATTCCCCTTGCAATAAAGAGTATGGTGGCCTTTTTCACCACACTTGTAATAGACTCCCATTCCTTTCAGGCAAGTACCAAGGTGTTTCTTCCCATATTTATTGCAGGATGGATATTCAATTTTTCCCTTCTTCTCCTTATTTCAATTTCCAAAGTGTTCAGCAGATCTCTTCTTCTCTTTCTTTGATTTAAATTCGTAAGACTTAGAGAATTATTTATATGTATTGATAGCACATGAGACAATATATTCATATGACGAGAAGGATTATGAGACTAATAATAAATAGAGAAATGGTTTTAACCCATCAAATAAATGATTGATATTACTTCTTGGGTTACGTGTATAATCTGTAGCATGCCTCGCTACCCTTGTAAAGTTAGCTTCATATTTTCCGACATTCTCATCCTCCTTTTGCCTCAGACTTAGAAATTGTCTTTCCATATCTGCTCAATGGTCATGAGGAAAGTATTTTTCTATGAAAATTTCTTTAAACTCCCTTCATTCCATATTTTATACTTCATCATCTTCCTTTGTGTTTTGAATCAATGACCACCATTGATCAAAATCTCCAGTGAGGCGGTAAACTGCCATAACAACTTTTTCCCTTTCGCTACTCCCCAAGGCGTGGAATATTTTCTCTAAGGAATTTATCCATTGCTCAGCTACTAGTTTATTTTTACCCCCATTGAATGGTGTTGGTTGTTTCCTCATAAAGAAATCTCACATTGATCCTACACGTTGCGGATCAGGGTGCTCCATACGGGTAAGTTTATTATTCATAACCTGAGTGAGTTATCCCAGTATGGTGATTAGCTGATCAGAACTAGTTACATCACCAGCTCCACTATAATTATCTTGAGTAGGAGTGAAATCCCTACATTGAGTGCGTGAATTGATACGGTTTCCATTCCTTATACTAGGATCCATTTCTAAACAATGTCATGACTATATTAGTTTATGAATCGAAATACATAATTCCAAACTTGTAAAACACTTAACATAAATTGAACAGTTTATGGATATAATCCATAATCATAAAAATGTTTTCTTTGAGGAAGTATATACTCATAAACCATTCATAATGGTTTGTAAAGAAATGAAAATTATCCTAAAAATATCCCCTGGGAGTGTCGTAACCAAGAGTTCAGCAAGGCCCATTGTCATGCACCAGTTCGGGTTCGAGTCTAGCTCAAAGCGGTGTTTTTGTGTTTTACCCCGAGGTACATCTATTCCAGAGCCGCCTATACCTGCTCGTATCCATATAGGGATGTATTTCTTGGAAAACTCAAAAAATCTATACAATACCAAAATTCGAGGAAGTTATTCTATAAAAATACTCAAATTATATCTTAAGGTAATGTGCTCTAATCAGAGTTTTTCTAAATCTAGATTCCAAGGTTTTTACTAAACTTCCTCTGATACCAACTCTTACACCCTGACCCCAGAATCCCTGATTTGGTGCATTATTACGCATCATTGTCATGATCACAAAAGATCAAGTCTCGAAAGACCGATTAGTTCAGTATTTTTGGAAGTACTAGATACATTCATAAGGTTTACATTACATCATAAAATGGAAAACTACAACAACATTATTTCCATAGACAACATTGAGATCCCATAGACTATCCCTACAGGTCAGTCATAATATAATTCTTCGCATCCTGGGAAAAATCAAACATAGAAAAGGTTGATCTTAGATGCTCAGTAAGGATAACAATATAAAGGAAACTTTCATAAATAAGTATAAACATTTAAGGCAATATATAAGACTAAAAAAATCCATTTAAACTTGAACTTTAGCATAATATGGAAAATATAAAATCAAATAATTCCATTTACTTATTCACATGGATATTCTACTAGTCAAATAATCACATGAAATATCAATAGCCACTTTTATAATGATGGAATGCATAATGTCAGACTTCATAACCACATAGTCAAGGACTTGTGCCAAGACTACAAAAAAGATTTTTTCAAGGCCTTATTCCAAGACACTAGTTTGTCTCATGACATCTAATGATGCATTGAGGAGCTATATTGGGCTCCACACGTCACTTACTAAGTCCAATGCATTCCTCATATGAAAAGGTTTAAACATAACATAAACATTCGTATTAAAAATAGAATACGAAATGTCAATACTTTATCTATAAACCATGAATGGTGTAAAAATAACACATACACAGTCAAACATATCACAAAACCTTCAATACAATATGGAAGTTTTGTTTCATAATAAATCAACTTCAAATAAGCTTAAAATTCATCAAAGGATGTTGACATAGATGAAATCAAAACCTTTTTTAGAGAAATATCTCTTTCTATTTTGAAATCATTTAAGAAAAAATTTATTTTTAAAATATTATTATAAGATTTTAAGGGATGCTTTGATGATTTTATAATGACGGAAAATAGACGCATCCACCATATAAGTTAAAAAAACATTCTTACCATAAATTTGTCGAAAAGGTCAAAAAGTACCTTGTTTGGAAAATGACGGAAAGATTCCATTCAAACCATTTTATAAAAAGTAAAAAAAGGGTATAAATGACATTAACCCATAGTCTAGTAAATAGTAAAAATTCTTTGGAATACATTTTTAAGAAACATGGATGTGGATGATAAAGAGGTCCTAGTAGATAATTACGTATAAACAACCTCGGATAACAAAGAGATCGTGAAATTAATCCTTACCTTGTACTTTTCCTTGGTATAGGGTAGGTTAACCTCCTGTATAATGGTGAAATAATTTTTATTAAATTATACCAGAATCATATACATTAATATGATATCATTTATGATCTTTTAACATTGCTTTGTTAATAATATCTTAGTATTATCGTCGTTTCGAGTGTTAACTGATTCGTTTTCCTTTATATGCTTTGTTATGTAAGTAATGTTTGTTATGGATAGGATGTATATTATTCATATTAAGAATTATATTAAGTCTTTAAACATTATTTTTAATTGTCTAATGAAAATTACTCTTGAATGGATATGATGGGGAATGAATCTCATCGCGTTTGTGGAGACGGTAATCCGTACGTACGCACGAGCGACAATATCATTATTTTGATATTAAAATAATATATAATTGGATGTTATATCATATATAAATAATAATTATCATGTTATATTTATTATTTACATCAATTAAACATCATTATTATACCCATCCAAATAATAATGTATTGAATAACAATTACACCACGATGTGGAGACGGTAAGTTGTACGTACGCACGTATAGTGACATGTCATTCAAAGGATGGATATAATAATAAATATGGTTGTACCATATTTATAATAACATCACATTATATAGAAGATATCGGATTTATTATTTTAGAACAGAATCAACAAAGAAATAGGAAGTGGAAGAAGAAAGGAACTTGAAAGAGGTGATGAAATATTTACCTCTTCTTTGGGTTCTTCCTTTTGATTTGATCAAAAAGACTCCTTAGGTTGAATTTCTGACTAAAGTAAGGCCTCTAGGATTAAGGTATGATAGTTTAGAGGGTATTTGGGTAGTTTTTGGCCGAGCCAAAAGGATTTGAAGGTGTGAATTTGAGGAAAGGGGGAGTGCCCTTTTATAAGTGGGGTGAGGGGCACCTTTGGAAAAGCTAGAAATATTATTTTATAATAAAATAATTTTCGGTTTCTAATGGCTCAAAAATAAATTATTTAAAGGCTAATGTGGGTATGGGTCAAAAACCACTCAACCAATAGGTTTTAGACAGTTTTTTGTCACTATATTAACTTTATATTTTTGATTTAACTCTTAGTTAAATAGTTTGACATTTACCATGTCTCTTTGTATTTTTATATTATATGGTTAATAAACTTACTATAAAATTCCAAGAAAACATCAAGTGGTTCATTAATGAAATATATAATATTATTTAAGACCTTTTTCTGAACCTTAGATTTTTAGGAATAGAATATAAATTAATAATATAATATTTGTTTTAAAAACTTTTTTATGTCAATTTTGACACTATTTGGTATTTTGTTTTTCCTAAATTCATAACAGCATTATTACTTCAAAAAAAATTATCTAACCAACCCTAACATGTCATATTAACCTATATAATTATTTTAATTCATAAAAAGTCTCAAATTATATTTATTTATATATTTATAATATCAATTATTTTAAAATTTCATTAATTAGGTAATTACTGAATCATCATTGTGTCATAAATAAATTAAATTATTTAATGTATAAAAATTATAAATAAAATACCATTATGTAGGAAATAATTTTATCTTTATAATTAACATTTATTGTCTAATTTATATTGTGTTTAACCCTATATTAAAAATGTTTTAGTTATTAAACTTTGATTTTAACTTTTTTAACTCTTCCTTAAATAAAATAATAATAAATGTCCTAATCTAATCCAAGTGGACCTAAAGGATCATATTTTATTTCTAAGGTTGTTTTTGGTATAATTACACTTATAAAATAAAATTATAACATGTTTTAAGGTAATAATAATATCATTTTTACCATTAATTACCCTATTTACTTTTAATCGTGGTAAATAAAAGTAAAAAGTTATTATTCACCAAAAATTATTTTCAAATTATTGAACAACATTTTACTTACTAATATCAACCGTGTCTATCAGATTTTTTAAATTCAACTCACAGAAGCGTTAAAATTAAGTTTTATGTAAATTTGCAAATGCTCCTAGCGGTGGGTAAAAGACGGTAAAAAGTTCAATAAAATTCTTATATATCTAAAATTATTATAAACTGACTCCAATGAATTACATTGAAATTATATAGGTATTATGTATCTATTTTTACCTAAAATAAATTTAAATAAAATAAATAATTATTTAAGTAAAAATTCGATTTTAAACTATAACTTATTATTTTTCACTATTCATCAAAAATTGAAAGTTTTCAGAAAAATACCAAAAAATCACCCTAAGCTAATTTCGATATTACGAATCCAAAAATGATGTCCATTTTGAATGATAAAATTTATAAAATTTCAAAAAGTGGGTATTACTATTCATAACTTCTAGTTTGATTGGTTGTGGTGTGTTAGAACTCGAAGTTGCATACAACACACACTATTGTATTATTCAAAGAGAAGTGTACCGTGGAAGCTTGGGGTGTTACAGTAAGTCATGGAAAACTGTTTCTAGATCAAGTTCATGCATCAAGTAATTTTTCTCATGAGGCCTTAACTGTCGAGATCCATATGAAACAAATATATCCTCCTACATCAGCACTGTTCCTAGAATGATTCCTGGTGTATAAAAGAAGATGATATAACCCCTTCTAGTATCTACCAGGATAAGAATAGTTTCTGAGACAATCCTACCTTTAAGCTCCTGAAAGAATTTCTTGCATGCTTATAACCATAAAAACTTAACACCCTTATTTGTAAGGTCGGTAAGAGGTTAAGAAAGTGTGGAAAAGTCCTATATGAAGCACCTTTAATATCCATCCATCCCTAAGAAACTCTATATATCAAACACATTCATTGGATTCTCCTAGAAAACAGTAGAATTAACCTTATTTGGGTCAATAGACACTCCTAATTTAGATATTATATGACCCCATAAGTGAACTTTGTCGATCCAAAAGTGTCACTTTGCAATATTTGAATAAATATTATGCTCTCCAAATGTACTCAAACTGATCTCAAGGTGTTTATCATGGTCATTAAAATTATGAGAATACTCCAAGATTAAATCCAAAAATACCATGAAAAAAGAATAAAGATTGGGATGGAAAATACTATTCATTATAGCCATGAAAATGGCGGGCATGTTCGTAAGATTGAATGACATAACAAGGTACTCATATAGACCGTACCTAATATGGAAGGTTTTGTGAGGTATGTCTGATGGACTTACTCAAACTTGGTGATATCCTGACCATAGGTCGATCTTAGAGAAGACCCTAGCATCTCAGAGCTGGTTGAAGAGATCATCAATTCGAGGTATTGGATACCTATTATTCACTGTAAGCTGGTTCAAGCTTCTGTAATCCACACATATAAGTAAGGTTCTATCCACCTTCTAGGTGAAAATAATGGGTGAACCCCAATAGGATGTAATGGTCTATATAAAAATGTTTTCTAATAGAGCCTATAACTTCTACTTGAGTTTTTAGGGCTCAGAAGGTGCCATCTTATACAGAGGAATGGATACTGGAGCTACTCCAATAACAAGATCAAACATAAACTCTACCTCCCTCTTATGAAGTAGGCTAGAAATTTTTTTAGGAAAACATCTCTGAAATGATGTACTACTGGAGTAAATTCAGCTTGAGAAATGCCTTGATCTTCCCTGAAAAGATTTGTAATTTGGTTTGTCACTCCACTAATCCCATGATGCTCTAGTCCTACTCTACTAGCCTAGAAATTCCACTCACCCTTAAATAGATAAATTGTTCCCTATAGTATTGTAAACTATACCCTATGGTGATAGAATTCTAAAAAATCATTATATTAAACAAACCAATTCATCTTGAAAATTACATTACAACCTTTCATCTTGAGAACAAAGAGGTTTAATATTAATGGGTAATTTCCTACCTCAAGGGGTATCCCTAAATTGGTTTACGTCTTCTAACTTCACTCCTAATGATGTATCTAGGGTAATTAAACCACATTAAAACTATATCTCCAGTCTGAGACATTCCATAATAGATAAATAGATAAAAGTGTTCAAATCACTTGTATCAAATAAGGTGGATACTATAGTAGATTCCACTATAATAGTACCTAGTAATATATATGGTCTCTGAGCCTGATCCTCAGTCATTGGATGTAGTGCATGAAATTGGCATGATTCATGACCCTCTGCAATAACTATACTACCACGATCATAACTTCTCGGTTGGTGCTACTGGTGATCAAGGGTCTGGGTACCATGACCATGAACTCATCCTCAGCTAGTCTCCCTGGTGCTATTTCAACTCCCTACCTGAAATGATACAAAATAAACTAATCCTAAAGGTGGATATTTCACTAATACAATTCCACTCAAAGATAGTGGAAAGGTCCTAAATAATCTTTATGGATTCCCCATATGGCTGCAATCCCGGCACTCCATTGGGTCCCTACGACAATGAGGCTTCATGTTCTCCCATCTTCTACACTGATGACATGCCGTGAAATTATAAAAACATATACTCTAGTTGTTACTTACCATAAAAAATAGTGAGGGAACATCTCCTTCCATTGCAAGAACTAATGACATACCACAACACTGACACTCTATGCCCAGTGATATAACCTTCCCTTAGGTTGCGCTACGTAATAAGAGACTGATTGACTACTTCAAAAAAATAGGTCGAAGAAAGATATTCACCTGTGTATGGATGGCGTACACAATCCCATCCTCGAAGCATCTATCATGTGAAAGATCATCACCAGCTAGAAGTAGTGCAATGCACTGCAACTCCATAAAACACATTGGATCCTCCATAATTGATATAAAATCCTACTCAAGATGAATGAAAAATCTGGATAAATTAGTACTCAATGTATGGGGAAAAATAATAATAAAAATTAGTCTGTAAATAAACCCATATCATTCCATGATGGTGACCATTCGAGGTAATCACATCCCACCAATTCTTGGATGAATCTTGAAGCATATATTTGTAAAGAATGACCCTCTTATCTAGAGGCATTTCAAGATGCTCAAATATAGATAGGGTGGCCTCTATCCAAGTATCAGCACCCTACTGACCACTATCCCTCAATAAGGTGGGAGGATGATGCAGCTGGAACTCATGATTTAGATCTGCCAACATGGGTGCAGCTCATTGAGCACCATGCTTGGAATTCATCAGGCATAGAAAACTATCACAGATCTAGGAATCAGTTCTTGAATAATGTACAACAGGCAGTTCCATAAGTGGAACTCCAATTGGTATGACGGGCCACTCAGGTCCCACCATTTCTTGAGTATGGTCATCACTAACCTCCTGGTGTACAATATGAGGAATTCATGGTGGTATAGGTCAAAATATGTTATAAAAAATCATTATAACAAACATAAATAAGATATATAGAGACACTTATGGAATATAATCAACGAAATTTTCACTACCAAAGGTATAATACCCCAACTACTCACTTATATAGTAAGGTACTAGAATGTGCTCAAGTATAAGTTTCATTTCAGTTTACAATTTATTACCAGGTGCACTCCTTTACCTTTTCTAAAATGGACTATCATTCCCAAAGAATTGGGGCCCAGACTCCTTATCATTGAAAACAACACACATTTGAATTTCTAATTAAAGGCTCACTTTAGTAAATTACTCATTCTAACACATGAGGGCCCATAACACCTCATGAATTGAAATAGGAAACCACTCTATCTTATTACATATAATAATAAGAAATATATATACAATTCAAGGCCCACTCATCAATAACATGCATAACAAGCAATTCCAAGGAGTTAAATGATCCTATATGGCATGGAAATATTTATGACATGCGAATTATATGTGCCTATATGATGCATGTAACAATTATCCTTTCCCTCATCTCATTGGTCCAAGGATAAAATATATTCTTAATCAAAACTAATAATCCATAATACCACACAGCATGTGTGTCGCCCAAAGGTGAAATAATTTCAACTGTAATAGGAAAAAAAGAACAAAAAATATATTTTGGGTAACTTGAATTTTACCTCGAACATGGGTTCACAACACCGAATCATGTATTATTACTAAAATCTATCCATTCCTAATCTCCTGAATATTGTTTCCAAATAGTAAATAAATAAGGAAACACCTCATACACCACTTTATGACATAACGTACCTCGATTCCACTTAGTAGGTGCCTCAAGCCCGATGAGCCACATGGCCTCAAGCACATCTCCCCAAATTCTAGAGCTTATCATCTAGTAGTGAGGGCCTTGGGTGTGTGTGTGTGGAGAGACTATTCCCTTGTTACCAGAGTGTACCATAGAGAATAAATATAAATATAGGTAAATAGAGGATGCAATATATGTAAACAAAAGGCACAAAAAAATATACAAGGATAACAACAACTGAGGTAACAGTAATAACATGCAAAAATTGATGATGATATGTCATGTATCTAGTAAGATGGAAAACATGGATACCAAGTAGCAGGCATACATTCAAAACCCAATGTATCAAAAAGTAAATACATAAAATATCCCAAGAATCCATAGTTATTGCAAGTTAATCTGCTACTAGCTCTATCCTTGAACAACAATAAATCAATTGTGTGAATCATTACGCTTCCCTTTATCAAAACCTGTATACATTTAATCCTTCTGGGGTAACAAATGATGCCCAGAGTGGGTGTAAGATAAATCTCAAGGGTCCATCACCAATGGTGTTTATAACATATGGATCATGTAATGGAAGTGTAATAGTGTGAAAGTATGAATATATAAAGTAAAGTTGTATAATGTAACTAATAACCATGTCCCTACTTCAGCCCTCAACTGGTGTCTGGTCATGTAATCAGTTTATATTTTATTTTTACCAATTTATAAATAGGCCACATGTTTTCAATAGTAAAGGATCCAAGATGTAAGTAGGACACCTGTAATGATATTTAAAAGTGATGTTCCAATGAAATAACCAAGGCATAATAGAACTCAAGGGTCACCAACTCAGTAATGAAAGTAGCCAGACTATGGGTAAGAGTGTAAACCAAGGATAATATTCAAATGAATTTCATATTAATATGCTTACTGGGTCCAAGGATGAAATATACAGGCCCCATGTGTAATTTCCAAAATCCTCAAACTTTAGGGTTAAGTTATAGACCACCCAAATTAGTCTTTTAAGAATCTAATTGTTCAGTATTAGCCTCTAATTTATCTTGTAATAGAGTATATTTGAGAAAATAGTAAAAATGATTACTCCTCGATAACTAGGTTGAGAGAAAGAGAGATGAAGAATGGAAAAAAGGAGTCAATTAGTAACTTTTGTGCATCCAAAATGATGAACAGAAGCTCAAATATATCCTAGATGAAGGAGATCTCTTGATCCCAATGTTAGGCCTTTAGAGAGCTCCAAAATGAGGTAAGTAGTGGTTAATACCACTAGGGATCAAATTAGGGAAGAATTAGGGGCTTAATTAGATCATAATGGGTAAAAATATAAAATTATGAAAAATTGATCATGTGCATGGTTTGTCCGCATAGTTTTCCAAACTATGTACAAACCATGCATGGTTACCTAGTGAAAGGTGTGTACTATGTGGTTAGGTCACGTAGTTTGGGAAACTATCCACCAACTATACAGTAAGGATCTATCCAAAAAATAATTCCACCCACATAATTTAGACTAACCATGGGTTCTCCCTGCATGGATTACTCCAACCATTTGACAGGACTATTTTTCCCAAAAATACGGGTTTCGGGATTCTAAAAATCCCCGAACACCTTTGAGACATTTTCTAACTCATTAGGCATCCATATTAAATCCTAAATAAAGAATTAGACTAAAATTTAATGTATGCATACATGATTAAAAAAACATGTTCTTAAAATAAGAATTAATAATAAAATATAATATGTGAGCATAAGATGTGATCAAATAACTTAACATGATTAGATAACAAAAAAATAAAAGAATAATAAAATTGAAATCATAATATATGTTTACAAAAAATTAGAAATGAAAAATAACAAGTTTAACCATATTTAGTTTCATAGAGATGAAATTCATTAAGTTAGATAACTAATTCCATACCCTATACCTAGACATCAGTATCTTAATATCAAGTCCTTGTGCCTGGGTATTACTTATTCCTGGAAGACATACACTAAAATACCCAAGCTTATTTCTCTCATGAGACCTATTGATTCATAAAGAGGGATATTTTGATCCCCACCCTTCAATGATTATGTCCAATGAATTCATAATTTAATTTATTTAGTAATTTACCCAATATATAACTAATAGACCTTAGTAATCAATACACTTCCACAATAGAATATCAATTATATGGAATTTTAATATTTCTCCATTCAATTAATGAGATATCAATCAATGTAAAAATTACTAAAACTAACAAAACATAGAGTAGTGGTATATGGTTAAGTCAATAATTTCCCAAATAATCGATGTCAAAAAATCTCATTGAATACCCTCAAAATAATATAATGAAAAGTTGGGTATTCATAGGAAAAAGGAATTTAATGAAAAATCATGCATATAATAGAGTAATATTTCACAAAATAAATGTACTATTGTGTTTCAACATGGTTAATATACTACTGTAATATTTTTTGTTAGTATTTATAAATAAATACATTATCAATATAAACTCCACAAAAAATAAAATAGGTGGTGAATATGAATCATATTTCGATGAAACAAAATTTAGATGAAAACACCATTACGGTAATGGTAATGTATGTATCAAAACAATATTATAGGGATTTCATGACATTTAAATATAATTATATTCATTATAATTAAATGAAATATGTTTTTTAATACTTAATATGAGATAAATACAGTGCCAAATATCAAAATTTTCATATAAATTTAAAAATAGATACAAAAATAGTTAACATTTTTGAAACATTCGAATCAAAACCCCTTAAAAGATGGAAATTCAAATGGATAATTAAATACCATGAATAATGAAATAATGATGCTATAAAATATCAAATTTTTAGTATGTACACCATAAAATAGAAAAATGGTTCATAACATAAACATATCTCATGGAATTGAAATTTGAGGACCCTTATGATATTTGAAGTATTCAAATAAAAAAACCCATAATGGATATAATTTAAACTAAAAATTTAAATAATATGAATAACGACCATATCAGGACAAAAAATCAATGGGGTACTAGATACCCCATAAAAATTAATCATGGTGTAAAATAATAAATATATCTCAAGTGGTGAAAATTAATACAGGAAACCCTTACCTTAATTTCTGACTTCCACTAAATCACTCAGATATATTTTTTGATAAAAAAAATTATCTTAATAATATATTTGTGAAGATTATTTATATAATTAATATTTTATAATCATAATTTATAATTATTCCCTACAATTATATTAGTTTTTCCAGTATGTTCGATACTTGGTATGGCTAATCTTGATTGTTTATAAATTTTTTTCTAATAGCTATAGTTTTCTTTATTATTCTACCAAATTTAGTCATTACAATATCAAAAAAGTTAATGGAATTAATGATTTATAATTATGGATAATGTTATAATTTCACTCTATGGTATTTTTTGATATGGTTCCTATAGAAAAAACTAGCGACAAAGATGTTTCTATGATTTTTAGAAAATAAAAAATTGTGTATTATTTAGTGTGTTTAATGTTACGGTTTTAATTCTAGAATCAAATTGAAATATGTATTTGTTTATATATATCATGTATTATTATTAATGAACTTATCATTCTGATCTATGATATTATTTTATAGCATTATTCAAGTAATCAGTTAGACTAAATTAAAAATGATCATATCATAATAATGGTTGATGAGGATTATTAAAGTGGTTTATTTTAGGCTTGATATAATTATTACATAATCATAATGATATTATTTATATAAATTTAAGGTGTTGAATAATTATTTATGATGGTTTAATAAATAATAATGAAACTAGATGAAAATGAGATATGTTACTTCATGGAGGCGGTAGTGCATACAATGCATGACTAACGTTTCCATTTCTTGATGAATGAGAGGGAAATTAGGTTTCATATAAATTTTGTATTCATATTCATAATAACATTATATATTTCAAATTTATCAATTAGCATAACCCTTATAGATATATAAGAGGGTGGTGGATAAAAATAGAAGTTTTTATTCATGGAGGCGGTAGTACACCCCCAATCACGAATGATGGTTTTTTATTTCTTAATGGAAAATGGGAAAATAGTTAATGTAATAATCTAGCCTAGGATTCTATTTGAACTAGAACATAAATCATCCAACCACTCTCCCTAGGGGTATTTCTAATCCCCATGGGATAGAAACAAGAGTTGGGGGATCAGGTATATCTTTAATGGGACTGATTTCAGCATTAAATCAGAGTAAAAGAAGAAGAATATTTCTAACAACATTCTAGAATGTTGCATCCCCAGGTAGGATTTCGACCCAAAAAATATATAAAGACACAAAAACAACAAAATAAAATAAAATAAAATATATAAATATATAAAATCCAATCATGAATATCCCCCTATAAACTCCCTCGCCTAGCTATTGTACCTTCGTTAAGTCCCCAAGATCCCTTAATAAACTACAGCTTCAAAATCACAAAATATTTATATATATAATAAAAATAATTGACAAACCAAATGAAAATTGTTACAAACTCATTTAGTGAGACACATACTTGTAATTATTTGAAAACAAGGGTAGTAGTTAAAAATAATATAATATGCACAATTGGTTGAATGTGATAAAATACACTCAAAGAATTATTTTACAAAGACTAAATTATTCAATTCTTGAAGAGTGTTCAAAATTCAATTTTGAACCTACAATTAATATATAACAAATGGGAAACACATAAGCACTTTATATCCCCACACCCACCTTTCCAAAATAAAAACGATTATTTTAATATCTATTTCTAACTATTTTAAAAATATATATACCATATAAGGTTTTTATAAAATCCATTTCATAAAGAAAACTTAAAAAATCAATTTTTTGTTAAATATCATTTCATTATCATGAATAAGTTTCAAAAGTAACTTAAAACTATTTCAAAAATAATAATAATCCTTATTTATGAAAACACCCATTAAAATTTCATTTATAAAATCATTTAAAAATGCCCCATATTGAATACTTTAAGACTACTTTTAAAACTTAAAGTGAAAAACCATATATTTCAATGGTTTTATCAAAAAAAATAAAACCATTTTGAGAATAACAATCAATAATAGTATGTAAGTAAAAAAAAGAAGGTTCCACACATAATCATAGGAACACCCATATGTGAAACACTATAGAAATATTACATGACATTAGCTAATTCCAAGAAATCATGTACATAAACCTGAACTAGGAAATAGGTTCTTATATGGATAGTAGATAAAATCTATGTATCTTAGTAGTTTGGAAGAACTAACCAAACAGTATAAGATTCAGTTAGCTTAGTATGTCCAATGGGAACCCTATATTAGTCAGATCATGATATATACTATATATTACATGTATCCAAACTTAACTTATCACACAAGTTCACAAAAATAAATATGGTTAGGGTTAGAAAATAGACAATAAAAAAATCTAATTATAAATACAACCATAATCGTACCCCCACCATTAGATCCCTTTCAAGGAATAACCCCATTCACATATCCTCTTCATATAGAATATCCAGGTCATATAATTATATATGTATTTAGGTATAGAGAATCATTTTTATTCATCATTTCAGTTTCAAGGCCATTTGTAGGTCGAGATAAGAGAGGTTGGAAGATGGTGGAAGTATGAGGACATCGGCTAGCAGATGAAGGTTTACGAGGTAGCTAGTGTATGTTTGAAGAAGAAATGTGGGTCTATATAGGCCAATCGCTATCTAGTGGAAATCCTTCAGACCACTAGTGGAGGCCAGTGGTTATTGGATTATGACTTATACCCACTTAGTCGGTGGATGTCCAGCAATGAGCTAGTGATGCCACTGGATGTACAATTACGTAAGGGCATAAAAGTTAGTTTTCCATTTGATCTTATTTTAATAGAAATAATACCACCATCATGACCCTAATAAAATTATTATCTAAAAGATCCATGGTAAGTATCTTCATTATCACCCTCCCTTCATTGGTGTACCTTCATTTTGATTGAATATTAGACATATATTGTTTTTAATCTAGCGAGTTAGAGTTGTATTATTAAATTTATTCTGATTCTTCTTAATGAATATGATTCCATATAATAATAGATCACTAGATCTATCATCAAAAAATATAATTAATTTTATTTATATTATATTGATGATCCTTATAATCTAATATATTCCCCTACCAACATAGGTTTTGGAGGCAACTAGGTCTTCATTATTCTTGAGTTAGGTGTCTCTATCCTATTCATTATCTATTAACATGTTTGGTAACTATTGATTCTCTTTTAGTCTTGAATAATGTGTAAGAACTCAGAGCTCTTTTCAGGTATGTTTTCTCTTTTTCTGGAGTTTTTAAGGAAAATAAATTTTCTGGAAATTTCAGAAGTACACGCCATGTACTTTCTGACTACATGCCGTGTACTCTTCCTGGCTTGAAGCCATGTGTTGGCCATGTCTAGGCCACACACATGGTGTGTAAGGTTGAGGTGGAGTCCGGTTAATTCGGAGTACGGAAAATTTAAGTACACGTCATGTACTCAAAAAAATACCCGGCGTGTACTTTCATTTTTTTTTTCATTAAACGGACCGGGGTTGCGGCTAACCCCCAAAATCATCTTCTTCTCCAGATTTCGTCTGCCCAGAAGCGACCGTACAGCTGAATCTTTTCTGAGCTCCTACCCTGCCATCCGTTCTCCGATTTGAGCACGGTCGATTGTGTTGGAATTGCAGCGGTGATTTATTCCTTGTGCTTTAGCCTTGTTTCTTGATTCCTCCTCATTTCCAAGTTATCGTGGGATGAATGTTTTGTGCGTTTTCTCAGATCTACGTTGTTCTAAGAGGAATCTGTCATCGTGGTTCATGGATATCAATCACCTAGGATCGAGGTTGGTGGTTTGTGCCTTTCCATAGAAAGTTGATGAATATTTTTGTGAAAATTCCACCAATACCCTTGAACGGGGTATTGCGTGGTTCCTGTTTTGCCTCTGTTGTTTGTCTTCTTTGCTTCTTTTCTTTAGTATAGGTTATTTATTATGAGTAGAGTAATTTATTTTGTGCTCAGGTTTCTTTTCCATGCTTGTTTTTCCTGTTGGGCATTTTTCCAGTTTCCATGTCTAGTTGTAGGATAGAGGAACTGTTGTTTTTTTATTGTTGTTGAGACGTAGAATGATAGCCAAGTAGTTCTTGAGGTTTACTTGTATGATATACACACGCTGAGCATGTTTAGTTATACTTAGGACTGTGAGAACCTAGAGTAGTAGACTAAAGGGATAATTGATGGAAGGGCTTATCCAGAGTGTCTTTTAATTATGATGTGAGACCACAGGGGGAATTGACGTTGAGTGATTCCTCAGAGAGTCTGTAGATCCACGACACGGGACACAGGGGGAATTGACATTGGGTGCTTACCTGGAGAGCATTTAGCATGATACGAGACTATAGGGGGAATTGACGGTGAGTGCTTCCCTAGAGAGTCTGCTTAATTGCGTAGCTGAACCAGAGGGGTGACACTGTGTGTGCTTCCTATAGGGTTTCTAGTAATGATAGGCTGAACCATAGGGGTTAGACTGTGAGATCTAACCAGAGGGTTACCTATTTATTCTTTTGTTGCTGGCTGTTTACTTGTGTACTTTGTTTTCTAGAACTGTGGATTGTAGCTGCTTGTGCTTTTCTGTTTACTGCTTCTTGTTTTATTATTGTAGTCTATTCATTGACTGTTAGGAACAAATATTTGGGTGGATGCCTACTGGGATTGTATCTCACACCCTGTTTGGGCCATACTTTTGGGCCCAAGCAGACTATGTTGTTGCAGGTATAGACAAGGGAAAGCACCCTTCTACTTCAGGATCTTGATTGCACCAGAAGCTGGGGAGCATGGGACCGATCCGTGGCTTGCGATGCTGAGGAGCTTACTTTGTTTTCTTTTGCACTTGGTTTCAGTTGTATTTCAGCACGTTGTTGTGGTTGTTGTTTTCCTTAGATACGTGTACCTGCTGCATCATCGTCATCATAGTTATATATCTACATTGCTTCTGTTGTTTGGTTTCTGCTGTTATGCATGTTGTTTACTGCTTCCTCTGTTTATTTTTGTTTTCTTACCTTGTACATCTTACTGAATGAGGGCATAGTTTCCCCACCGACTCACCAAGGCCCTCACTGCTAGTCGGAAGCCTCTGGCGTTCGGGGAAATGCGCTTGAGGTCATGTGGTGAACCGGGTACGGGGCACCAGTGGAGGGGCTCCGGACTCGGGGCGTTACAAAGTGGTTTAGAGGAGGAACCCAGCCTTAAGTGCGGTGCACTGCCTGGGTTGAGATGTAGGGCCCACAATGAGGGTGTTCTGCTCTAAAGGGGGGGTTATTGTAACATCCCCAAATGATAAAGGGTTAAATGATTAAATGATAAGACTCATGTCAACAAGGTGCACCTTTCTTTTCGGGAGCCTATCTAATTAGAACTCCACAGTTAAGCGTGCTTGACATGGAGTAGTAATCGGGATGGGTGACCTTCTGGTAAATCTCCCAGGGTGTGTGTGAGTGAGGACAAAGCACATTGGAAAGGACATGTGTTGGCCTGTGGAAACTATCATTAGTCAGATGACCCGTTCAGGCACGTGGGTGGACCCTGGGTGGGCCCCACGTGTCTGCGGGGCAACTGGTGGTACCTGGTGAGCCAGGACCTGACGGTCATGTTAAGGCGGGGTGGATGTGTTGTCACCGGGGCCCAGTTGTCACAAAGTGGTATCAGAGGAGTTCTTTTCTCTTGCTTTACTGTTTGGAGACTTTAGCTAGGGATAGGACGGATTCGGTACTTGGTATTAAGCTGTGCTCGGGAGTAGATAACCCATGTACAGGGAAATTCCATACTACCTCGTTAATTTCATTTTGCTGGTTTTGGGTTTTATGGTTGATATGTTTTCACCTAGAGTGATTCGCATGACTTGTGTGGTTATTGTTTTGATATTTCGATTCTATTTTTGTCGCAACCCGATGAGATGAGGGTATGCCATCTCATGCATCATATAGACACTTGTAGGAATCACATTTCAGGCATTCTTTCCATGCCATCTAGGGTGAATTAGCGATTTCATGCTTTTGTGATAGACCTTGTGTAGATTATGCATGCTATTGTGATAGTTGCTTGATTGATTCTCTGCTGTTATGTAAGAAAACTGTTTGTTTTGTTCTTTGTTTAAAGTAAACGCCAAAATTTTGGTTCTTGAGGTGTTATGGGCCCTCATGGATCGGAATTTGGCACTTTTCGCCTTGTTTTTAGTATTTCTGGGAGTCTGAGTAGTTTCTGAGCTACTACCCAGAAAAACCCATAATACACAGCGTGTAATTTTTGGTACACGACGTGTAAGTTTAGAGTCATGTACCCGGTCGTGTCACTAACAACACAGGTCGGGGAAGCTCGGGTAGAACACGCCGTGTCCTTAGGGAACACACCGTGTAGTCCTGTCCAGGTACCTGGTTGTGTCACGAACAACACGGGTCGGCGTTACCTTCTTTTCCACACACCGTGTTTGTTCGGAACACGCCGTGTAGTCTTGTCCAGGTACCCGGCCGTGTCACGAACAACACGGGACGGGGTCACCTTGCCTATGCATGCCGTGTTTATTCGTAGCACGCCGTGTAAGGTTCAGCCATGTAGATAGCCATGTGTTTTACAAACACGGGCCACCGAATCCTTGTCTAGTACACGCCGTGTGTGTTAAGAACACACCGTGTAGTCTCGGGTTAAGTCGGACCATGTGGGTTAGCCGTGTAAGGAGACTCAGGCAGGGGAATTGTTTTCAAGTAAACGCCGTGTGTGGGTGCAACACGCCATGTAGTTTTAAATGTACATGACTTGTAGGGCAGGAGTACACGCCCATGTCAGTGGGATTAGAAGACACGCCATGTAGTTTTATACACGCCGTGTAGTCATGTTTTGCAAACTTGTGTGTTTTCTTCCCCTGTTCCCATTTTGTGCTCTTGTGTTTTCTGCCCTTGTTTTCCTGATCTAAGGTGTGCTTTTGATCTTTCAGAGATATGCCTCTGAGACATCCTCCGGTCGTACGTCTGTCGTCGGGCAGTGATCAGACGCCAGATAGGGCTGATCAGGGACTTCCTGCCGATCCTCCAGTCGGGCCAGCCTTGGCACCGACTATTATACCGGTTGCAGGTGATGATGTGCAGTTCAGGGAAGGTTTCATGAGGATGATGCAGGCCTTCCAGGGAGCTCCTCTTCCTACCACGTCTATGGCATACTTGACGCGGGTCTTTCAGCAGCAGCATCCTCCCACGTTCACGGGGGAGGGATGACCTCAGGCTGCAGAGTCATGGATGGAATCCATGCTGACTATCTTCGAGCATCTGGAGACGCCTCCAGAGAGGCGGGTTAAGCTCGCCACCTACATGCTCTGAGACTCCGCTAAGAGGTGGTGGGACGTGATCTCACAGGCAGGTCAGCAGTAGGCTATGGTTTGGGAGGAGTTCCAGCGCGTGTTCTATGACTACTTCTACCCAGAGACCCTGAGGGCTGATCGAGCCCAGGATTTCATGATATTAAAGCAGGGTACTCTATCTATCATGGAGTATTCCTCTTGTTTCACTAAGCTACAGTGTTTTACACCCCTTCGGGATGGGAGTGGGGTGTTCTTGGTGAGGAAGTTTGAGGATGGACTCAGGCGGGAGATCCGCTCGTAGGTGAACATCTTCCAACTGACCTACATTACTTCCATCGTCAATCAGGCATTGATTGAAAAGTGCAATCTGAGAGACTCTGGAGCTGCAAGCCAGGTCGGTTCTGCTTCCAGAGTTATCCATCCTCTAGATGACAGCAAAAAGCGTCGTAGGGAGCCTACGCGCGGTGATTCGAGGAAGCGAGACGCATCATCAGGCAGGCAGGTGACATGCTATCAGTGTGGCCAGACAGGGCACACGAGGCCGCAGTGCCAGAGGGACCCCGTGGAGTGCCGATCTTATGGTAAGATGGGTCACCTTCAGCGTTTCTGCCAGGTTTTCTCACCAGCAGCTGGTGACCGGGGTTCTTCCATGACTCCTCATTCAGGAACAGCACCGCCAGTTTCTCACCAGTCGGGGAACTGGAGTTCTTCCAGCTGTTCTGGCCGAGGTGGAGGTCGAGGCCATGGTGGTCAGCCACCAGTTCCTCAGCACCAGCAGGGCGGTTCAGCTCAGAGTGGTCAGCCAGGGGGGCAGCGTCGCGATACAGACCAGTCTTTTGCTGTGGAGCACACTTATCAGGAGTAGGATCTCATCCCTTCTACTGTTCGAGGTACGATTTTAGAAGCCTCGGTTTTATCTTCAGCCCTTTTAGATACTGGTGCTACGCATAGCTTTATCTCTATTACTATTGTGGAGATCCTTGGACTCTGCGTCTTTTCTTCTGCCGATTCGTTGACACTAGACACACCTTTGGGAATGAGGACATCTAGTGTACGCCAGTGTAGAGAGTTCCCTCTCGAGGTTGCAGGGTATCGCTTCTTATGGGATCTCTATGTCCTAGAGATGACAGGCTATGATGTCATCCTTGGCATGGATTGGTTGATTCCCTTTAAGTAAGTCATCTACTGTTATTGCCGCAGAGTGAGTTTTGTTTCACCAGAGGGTGAATCTTTCCTTCATAGAGGCGAATAGGACGTTCGGGTGAGTCGGGTAGGACTCGAGCATCTTGGGCTAGGAGGGGTGACAGCCTAGATTGCTAGTATTTATCTGGATGATCAGGGGACTCCACAGTTTCACTTTCCTCCAGTGGTGGATCGCTTCAGGGACGTCTTTCCAGAATACTTTTCAGGTTTTCCTCTAGAGCGTGAGGTAGACTTATCTATTGAGATTGTGCCAGGAGCAGCACCAGTGTCCATTCCTCCCTATAGTATGGCCACACCTGAGTTGCAGGAGCTCAAAAAGCAGCTGGAGGAGCTACAAGCTAAGGGTTTCATCCGACCCAGCACTTCTCCTTGGTGTTCGCCTGTCCTATTTGCAAAGAAGGCAGACGGTACCCTTCGGCTTTGTGTGGATTATCGGAAGCTGAACCAATTGAAGGTCAAGAACCGATATCCTTTGCCGAGAATTTATGACCTTTTCAATCAGCTTCTAGGAGCTCGGGTGTTCTCGAAGATCAACTTGAGGTCTGGTTATCATCAGTTGCGCGTTAGACCATCAGATATACCCCTAATAACCTTCAGGAGCAGGTATGGTCTATACGAGTATACAGTCATGCCGTTCAGTCTCATGAATACACCTGCAGTTTTCATGGAACTGATGAACTGAGTGTTCCATCTTTACTTTGACTCCTTCGTTGTGGTCTTCGTGGATGATATATTGGTGTACTCTCACACTCGACACGACCATGCCACACATCTTGAGATCATTCTGAGTACACTGAGAGAGCATCAGCTTTATGCTAAACTCTCGAAGTGCCACTTCTGGATGGATCATATTCACTTCTTGGGTCACATCATCTCAGAGGCAGGAGTATCAGTGGACCCGGAGAAAGTGAGAGTTGTAGTTTCCTAGGAGCATCCGAAGAACGTCTTTTAGTTATGGAGTTTGCTAGGGATGGTTGGATACTACAGACACTTCATTCAGGACATTTCTCATCTAGCAGCACCTTTGATAGGACTGACCAAGAAGGGGGTGAAGTTCTCATTGTCAGTTTCTTGTGACTCAGCCTTTCAGGAGATGAAAGGGAGGTTGACGTCAGCACCGATACTAGTCGGCCTGAGTCAGGCAATAGCTACACTGTTTACTGTGATGCTTCAGGTATCGGGCTGGGAGTTGTGCTTATGTAGGTAGATGGAGTCGTTGCATACGGGTCTCGGCAGTTGAGGCCACATGAGAGGAACTACCCTATGCACGATTTGAAGTTAGCTGTTGTTGTTAATGCCTTGCATTGTTGGAGACACTATCTTCTAGGAGAGCACTTTGTGGTCTTCACTGACCAAAAGAGTCTCAATTATATCTTCACTCAGCGTGATCTGAATCTGAGGCAGCACAGTTGGGTCGAGTATCTTCAGTATTTTGATTTCGAGCTTACATATACGCCAGGAAAGGGCAACGCCGTGGCTGATGCGTTGAGCAGGAGAACTCAAATTCAGGTAGTTCAGGAGGCCAGTAGTGAGTAAAAACTAATGGATCTGTTCTCTGATATGCATCTGGAGGTTCACGACAGACGGGGATAGACTTTTCTATCTTCTGTAGCTGTTACCTCTATGCTACTTGATCAGGTACGGATGAGGCAGCTATCAGACTCAGAAGGCTTAGTCCTGTGGGAGAGTGTGTTAGGAGAGGACCCTCTTTCTGGATGGACAGTGGGTGAGGATGAGATCTTGCATTTCCAAGGACGCATATGGGTGCCATCAGACATACGCGAGAAGCTGATGCGGGATTTCCATTCCTCTGTTTGGGCAGTTCATCCTGGCGTCACCAAGATGTATCAGGACCTTCATCGCCAATACTGGTGGCCAGGTATGAAGAAGGATGTTGCTGGTTTTTTCATGAGATGTTCTACTTCTCTGTAGGTGAAAGTAGAGTATCAGCGACCAGCGGGGCTTTTACAACAGTTACCCATTCCAGAGTGGAAGTGGAACGATGTTGTGATGGACTTCGTGATCGGGTTGCCGAGGTCACCTCGGGGAAAAGATGTTGTTTGGTTTGTCGTCAACAGGCTTATGAAGGTTGCTCACTTCTTGCTGATCAAGGAGACCCTCAGTGTCGATGATCTGGGACGACTTTACATCAGAGAGATCGTTCGTATGCATGGAGTTCTGCGCGCTATTGTTTCAGACAGAGATGCGCGCTTTACCTCTCGGTTCTGGCAGGGACTACAGAAGGCCTTGGGTACACAGGTGATTTTGAGTACAGCATACCATCCCCAGACTGATGGCCAGTCCGACGGCACGATCTAGGTGCTTGAGGATATGCTCCAAGCTTGCATTCTAGACTTTGGAGGTTCTTGGGAGAATCATATCCCTTTGGTGGAGTTCTCCTACAACAACAGTTTCCAGGCGACCATTCAGATGGCACCATATGAGGCTTTGTATGGTAGGCCATGTCGATCACCCTTATACTGGCTGGACGTAGGAGAGCCAGCTTTCCTAGGACCTCGTCTCGTTCAAGAGACCTCCGAACAGATAGAGCTGATTCGGAAGAGGATTTCTACGGCACAGTCTCAACATAAGTCTTATGTTGATCAGCGGAGACGACCTTTTGAGTTCGAGGTCGGTGATCAGGTTTTCCTACGTGTCGCACTGAGGTTGGGACACAAGAGGATTCGGAGACAGGGTAAGCTTTCATTGTGGTACGTCGGGCCGTTTTAGTTCTTGGAGAGAGTTGGTCCGGTCGCCTATCGTTTGTAGCTACCTCAGAGGTATCGGGCCATACACGACGTCTTCCACATCTCTCAACTCTGACGTTACTTTTCATACCCATCTCATGTCTTTCAGCCTGAGGAAGTCGAGCTTGAAGCGGATGCATCGTTCGAGGAGCATCCTATCCGGATTTTCGATCACAGTACGAATGTTCTCCGCGGGCAGTCTGTTCCTCTAGTACGAGTGGTATGGTATCACGGGTGAGTACAGGACGAGACCTGGGAGAGGGAGACTGATGTACGATCGCAGTGGCTGGAGTTGTTCGGTGTTTCTCCTTCTCTGCCTCATTAGGGAAATTCGGGGATGAATTTCTTTAAGGAGTGAAGTTTGTAAGAACCCGTAGCTCTTTTCAGGTATGTTTTCCCTTTTTCTAGAGTTTTTAAGGTAAATAAATTTTCTGGAAATTTCAGAAGTACACGTCGTGTACTTTCTGAGTACACGCCATGTACTCTTCCTGGCTTGAAGCCGTGTGCTGGTCGTGTCCGGGCCACACACACGGTGTGTAAGGATGAGGTGGAGGCTGGTTAATTCGGAGTACGGAAAATTGAAGTACACGCCGTGTACTCAAAAAAATACACGGTGTGTGCTTTATTTGTTTTCATTAAACGGATCAGGGTCACGGCTAACCCCCAAAATCATCTTCTTCTCTAGATTTCGTCTTCCTGGAAGCGACCGTACGGCCGAATCTTCTCCGAGCTCCTGCTCCACCGTCCGTTCTCTGATTTGAGCATGGTCTATTACATTGGAATCGCAGCGGTGATTTCTTCCTTCTGCTTTAGACTTGTTTCTTGATTCCTTCTCATTTCCAAGTTATCGTGGGATGAACATTTTGTGCATTTTCTCAGATCTACGTTGTTTCCTAAGAGGAATCTTTCATCGTGGTTCACAGATATCAATCACCTAGGATCAAGGTAGGTGGTTTGTGCCTTTCCGTATAAAGTTGATGAATATTTTGTGCAAATTCCACCAATACCCTTGAACGGGGTATTGCGTGGTTCCTGTTTTTCCCCTTCTGTTTTCTTACTTTGATTGTTCGCTTTAGTAGAGGTTATTTCTTGTGAGTAGAGTAATTTATTTTGTGCTCAGGTTGCTTTGCCATGCTTGTTTTGAATGTTGGGATTTTTTCCAGTTGCCATGCCTAGTTGTAGGATAGCGGAACTGTTGTTTTGTTATTTTTGTTGAGCCGTAGAATGATATCCAAGTAGTTCTTGAGTTTTTCTTGGACGATATACATGCACTGAGCATGTTTAGTTATACTCAGGTCTATGAGAACCTAGAGTAGTAGACCAAAGGGAGAATTGACGGAAGGGCTTCTCCAGAGTGTCTTTTAATTACGATGCGAGACCACAGGGGGAATTGACGTTGAGTGCTTCCTCAGAGAGTCTATAGATCCACGACGCGGGCCACAGGGGGAATTGACGTTGATTGATTCCCCAGAGAGCCTTTAGCAAGATATGAGACTATAGGGGGAATTGACGATGAGTGCTTCCCCAGAGAGTCTGCTTAATTGCGTAGCTGAACGAGAGGGGTGAGACTGTGTGTGCTTCTCAGAGGGTTGCTAGTACTGATAGGCTGAACCATAGGGGTTAGACTGTGAGAGCTAACCAGAGGGTTACCTATTTCTTCTTTTGTTGCTGGCTGTTTACTTGTGTACTTTGTTTGCTAGAACTGTGGACTGTAGCTGCTTGTGCTTTTCTGTTTACTACTTCTTGTTTTATTACTGTTGTCTATTCATTGACTGTTAGGAACATATCTTTGGGTGATTTCCTACTGGGATTGTATCTCACACCCTTTTTGGGCCATGATTTTGCGCCCAAGCAGACTATTTTGTTGCAGGTATAGACAAGGGAAAGCATACTTCTACTTCTGGATCTTGATTGCACCAGGAGCTGGGGAGCATGGGACCGAGCCGTGGCTCGCGATGCTGAGGAGCTTACTTTGTTTTCTTTTGCACTTGGTTTCAATTGTATTTCATCACGTTGTTGTGGTTTATTCTTTCCTTAGATACTTGTACTTGCTGCATCATCGTCATCATAGTTATATATCTACATTGCTTCTGCTGTTTGGTTTCTGCTGTTATGCATGTTGTTTACTGCTTCCTCTATTTATTGTTGTTTTCTTACCTTGTACACCTTACCGAATGAGGGCATAGTTTCCCCACCGACTCACCAAGGCCCTCGCTGCTAGTCGGCAGCCTCTGGCATTTGGGGAAACACGCTTGAGGTCATGTGGCGAACCAGGTACGGGGCACCAGTGGAGGGGCTCCGGACTCGGGGAGTTATATAATGAAATTGAAATTTTTTATCCATGACAAGAGATATGATGTATGATGAATATGAAATTTTTTACAAAAGGTATTTTCTTTCGAAACTATGTTTTATTATTAAATATTTCTTTGATGTAATCTATAAAAGAATAATATGAATTGAAATTTTTTCATTATTCTTGGAATTGGTTTTCTTCCTTTTAAAATAATTTTGAAACATGGGCTTGATTTTTTGAAATTTAATGATGATATATGGCACATTGGTTGACCTTAAGGTGATGGAAAAACTAAACATATGCAATCCTTCATTAAGTAAGATATCACTAGGTTATATGAATGTTATTTCATTGTTACCAATTGGTAGAAATTATGGCATATAGAGGATCCTAGAATTTTGGTTTCACATATATTGACTAGTGTCAATTATGTGTATGAGTTTTATATACCCATGTGTCATGGATTTCCCTTTTGTGATTTGTGGATATGTTATGTATACGTATATTTGATATTATTATTTACCCATCTGATATAGTTATTGATGCATGAAGGTTTCTATAATTCACTTATTTATGCATAATGGATTATAGCTATTTCATATTGTTTTTATTACTAAACATTCACATGTTTTTTAATAAAAACAGTGTGGTGATTTTATATGGAAAATTATTTCTTTTGAAATGTTTTCTGAAATATATATTCAGACAAGAACTACAGAATGCATGTGGTCTAGTATTGTTTAGATTCATGGGGGTATCCCATTGGTATATTCTACTTCACACCCTCCAAATTCCATTGGGAATATGTATACATGATTTTATTATATATTAGTAAAAATAAGAGAATTATATAGAGTATTAATATCATGTATCATGTTTCCGTACTTTGGATTGGGATGGTAGTGACATGTGGTCATGTAGAGATCAACCCATGGGTTTCTTATAGATCCATTTTTTTTCTTTTATTTTGTTCATATCTACCTTCTTACCCTATTTTTGGATGATACCTTTAAAGTTTGGTTGTTTTAAAATATTATGTGTTATTGATATATACTAAAATAATCTGATTATTTTTATCCAATTATATTTCTATTAGAAGGTGAAATCATTCCCATTTTACTTTTCATATTACCCAGCTACATGTCTATATCTTGTGGAGTTTAGGAATACACTTTAGGCCATGTATAAGGGAATATTGGAAGAAATTATGGTTTTACATAGGTTGATCAATTATTAATTTGATCTACCAACAGATTTTGATAAATTATATTCTCATACTTGTGTATTACTCTCTAGTGTATAAGGGTTGTTGATGGAATAATGGTAGGATTATGGGAACATCATTGGGAGTTTGGGAGGTTTCTAGACTAGCTCACTTTCATGAAAAACCTTTAGTTAAAATGGAATATTTGGGGTTATATTTTATCCGTTTTTTATAATTTTATCCTTTGGATTTTTTCATCTAAAATTCATATTTTTATAAATGAATAAATTTTTTTCTTGATGGTTTTCATTCACTTATTTTTTAACATAGTCCCTTCTAGATGACCATATGTTAATTATACTAGGGTATATATGGAGTTATCCACACATGTGATTCCTCTGGTTTAGTCATTTGTATTGAAACTATAGTTTGAATGATCAATTCATTAGGCAATGTATCCAATATTGAATAAGAACCAAAGGTGGACCATTTTTCAGAATTCAATAAGTAGAATCCATTGATCTATCATAGTGATAATAGACCACATGAATTAGATGAATGGATAGAAAGTATTGTAGGATTTTCTACTTTTTGAAAACTGAAGAACACTCAATGGTTTTTTTCAAGTTTTATTCTAGATGGTTTGTGAAGGAAGTGTGGGTAATCTACTATGCATGTCAATTTACAAAAAGACCTCTCCTAGAATACTTTTAGAATATAAATAAATAAAAAATTATATCCTACAACAATGAGATTGGTGAATGAATTAGTTTTTATTACTATAAATTATGGATATCACTCTTTCATGGGGTAAGTTTCTCAATTTTACAAGTTGTTGTACATGAATCCAGAGCCTATATCCAACTATTATCTCAAGTCATGAAGGGTCGAGAAGGGACTGTGGTGAGATATTTTTCCTATATTGATTCTTATATGCCTATCCACATTTTTGGATGTTTTTTACATGAATATATGGATAATATGTATATATATTGAAATTCCATAAATTATAGGGAATCAGTGATAGTAAGTGATGCATAAAGATTAATTTCTAAATAGAAAAAGTTGATGGGTGGATGACACTGATGTTATGGATGGTGTATTAAATATATGTAAGGGAGGGGGCATGTGGTATGTTATCAATTTTTGATAAAGAGACACATCAACCTTGATTGTAATGTAGCATCTGATTTTTTTCATGAATGTGATAATTTAATTCATCTGTAGTATTTTTTTATGATCGCATCTGAGGGTAGTATTGATGGACATTCCTTCACCAAGGGATCTTATTTTTAATTTGATACATAAAAATTTGTATTATATCAACCTCTTTACAAGGGTGATGTTTAGTTTTCTAATAATGGAAGGAATATTATTAGACATATCTATGAAGTAGAGTGTGCATCAGTGGATTCATTGGAAATATGAAATACCATATTAGGTAAGGTGTATGTTGTATTTTCTATGGATATGGAATTATTTGATTATAGTGTAACACATTATTTTATCTCATTAAATATTATTAATGTAATAGTTTTATGTTCATAAATTCTACCTTTCATAATGACTCCTCCAACTCCTTTTAGAAAGAGGCTAGGGAATGATTTTAGATATCCAAAGTGTCGAGTGTTCATTTTTGACCATGAAACAATGTTTTATTTTCTATTTTTTGATCTTGAAATCATTAATATCATAATTGGCATGGATTTCATGATTAGATAAAAAGACCAGACCAATTTCTATAAACATCGGGTCGAGTTTCACTCTTCTGATGGAATGACTCATTTATTTTAGGGTGTATGGGATCCTAGATCTAGGATATTTGGTCCAGTTTTCTATGCTAATAAGATAATATCATGGTAGTTATTAGTGAAGTTTTTTTATTCTTTCTATGAATGTCATAGTGTCCCCTTTCCTTTGGTGGTGAGTGAGTACCCTATGGTTTTTCTATATTATATCTCTATGTTTTTTCCTCAAATAAAATTTCAGTATACTCTTGGATTTCTTCTCAGTTTTATTCCCATTTCATTACATTAATATAATATAAAAACCACTAAATATAATTAACATAAGGTTAATCTTTATGTTCTTAGTGCTGAGGGATTTATTCATCCAATAATTTCACATTATTAAACAAAAGTACACTTTGAAATAAATAATTAAAGGAGTCTCTAAATTTATTTTTGTTAACATAAACATAACTATGGTACTATTAAGAAAAAATTTACCTTTTATATAAATGATGACCTTTTTCAATCACCTCAATAGAGCTCAATGGTTTTCAAAAAATTAATGAGATTTTTGTACCAATATGTAGGGGTTTGAATAGAAGATATTCCTAATACATTTTTCAGGGTTATGAATGGGAAATTTGAATATTAGCTAATTTATTTCATCCTTACTAACTCTCATATAATATTTATGGATTTAAGGAATCAAATCATCCCTGGAATCTTGTAATATTTCATGGATGTTCTAATGGATGAAATATTTTTTTATTCAAGATCAGACTAGGATCAAATTGAGCATTTTGATGTCATTTTTATCATTTAGAATGAAAATATTATATATGGTAAGCTATAAAAATGTTAGTTATGGGTTTAGGAAGTAAAATTACTAGGTCATGGGATATATGAGAAGGGTGTATTAGTGGTTCTTAATAAGATTCAAGTGCTGATGTCTTGGTTTCTACCCATAAATGTGCTTTATATGAGGATTTTTTTGAGATTTACTAGTTATTGAAGGTTATGTCTTCAAGTATTATCCAATATTTCATATCTTATGATATATTTGACTCATATAGGTGTAAATTAATTTTCTAAAAATTCTTTTTAATTATTTTTTTAGGATTTTAAAATTATATTGACTTTAGCCCTTCTCTTGATCATTCCTAAGATGGGTTTGGGATATGATAACTACTATAATACCTCAAGAATGGGTTTGGATTATGTTTTAATGTTGGGAAGAAATGTGGTAGCTTATGTCTCTAATCAACTATTCCCTAATGATAATAACTTTCCCATTCATGATCTTAATTTTTCAGTAGTGATGAACGCTCTAAAGACATGGTGCAACTACATCTTTGAAGATCATTTTATAGTATGATCATATCATAAGATTAAAAATAATATCATTACATAGAGGGATATTAACATGAGATAGATAACATGGGTATATTTTAATCATAACATTGATTTTGATATTTCATACACGCCAAAAAAAGGAATCACGGTCATAGATTCTTTGAGACAAAAATTACTAACTCTAGTAGAGAAGGAATCAGTGAAAGAGTTGTTATTGATGAAATTATTTATTGAGAAGCACATGGATAAAGGGAGATAATAGAGATATATTGTCCTAGATTTTTTTAATGATAGATAATCTAAGAATGGTTATATTAAACATAGACAACATTGTTTTAGTGCTTTAGTGGGTTTCATTATGGTGGGGATACCATGGGTGAGTGGTGACAGTCTCTTGGTAGGGTTTTAATCTTATGAGGTGGGTGGTTGGCTTTTATATACTTGAGATTGGACAAGAAATATGATGGAAATGATCTAATTAGTATAGGAAACTTTTGGGTACTAATATTTATCATTACCTATGACATCACTAGTGGTTAGGATGTTATATGAGTCATTTTCAATCGACTCACAAAATTAGCGTATGTTGTACCATTAAGGAGTAATAAAAGAATTGGATATTAAAAAATTATGTGTAAAGGATATTGTAAAAAACTATTGTGTTATATCATCTATCATTTTAGATAGATACCCTCCCTTCAAATATTATTTTCTGATTGGATTGAAATGACTGATTGGTTTATAATTGAAGTTGAGCATGAAATATCATACCTAAATGGATGGCCAGACTAGGTGAGTAATCCATATTCTTGAAGAAATGTTTCAGGTATGTATTATTTACTTCAGTGGATCCTTGGGTAAATATACACCATTAGTGGAGTTTTCCATTAACAATAGTTTCCAGAATTATATCTATATGGATCCACTTGAGTCCTTTTATGGGGGTCCATCAAGATCACCACATTTTTTGGAAGAGATCCTACAATAGTCCTTTGTTGGACTAAGCATCCTTGAATCTAGGAAAAAAATTTGTTTAGTTGATTAGAATTAGGTTAGAAACAATATGGATTCATCAGAAATCATATGTCAGTTGGCATCATTGCCCATTTGAATTTGATATTATTTCTATATATTTTCACCACGGTTTGTACATAGATGTTTGGAGAGGTATAGTATGGTAGAAAATCACTATGTTATCCAATTTTGGATTGATGAATGAGTTGGGAAGGTGTCTTCTCAGTTAGATAGGACAAGACATTTGACTTTTATCCACAATTTGTTCAATGTTCCCCAACTGAAAATGTAACGACCCAATCTTTTTGAGTAGTATATTAACTTACTCTTATTGATTTAATAAGATGTTAATGGTTAATGCAGAAAGAGGAGTCGATGGCTTCATCCAGTAGACTCGACCCTTATGAAGCCCACTTATCAGAGCATGGGAAGGAGGTAGCATCTGTGGGCTTCGCTTTGGACCAAGCCCAAGCCGAACTCCAGCATGTCAAGCTTGAACGGAAACGCCTACGGGAGAAGTTCAAGTTAGTAGAGATTACTACTAGGGAAATGTTATCTGAGCCTCCCTCAGATTCTCTCACCATAGCACACCTTACACTTAGGTCTTATGTCGGTGTTATAAGGGGCTATGTGACGAGACCCTAGCTTCCTTGTGTAATCCTTTCGGGTGAATAAATTGAGATCTCTTCCTTTAGTGATGTTTGGGGAATTTATTTTGTCCAGATAATTTTAGGATATATTTTATTGATGAATTTTTGAAAAAGGGATATTTTAAAACATTTATGTAAACCCTAAATAATTAATGATGTGTAATGATTTTCAAAAAATGGTCTTCTACAAAAGTGTTCAGTAAGGAATTTGGAGTCTAATAAGATCAACTTAATTTTTGATGAATAGTAAATTATGAATAGTGATTTTACACTTAGGATTAGTAATGTGACCAAATGGATTAGTAATTTCACTCAAAGAAAGTTTTAATATAATTTAGACACCTAGATTAAGTAATGTGATTCAATAAAATGGGTAAATAACGGTTTCATAAATTATTAGTCAAGTATTAGTTTTTTCGGATGAATAGTGTTTTTTAATTAAAAATTTAATTAAAAAAAATTAGAAAATTATTTTTATAAAAAGGACTTTATTTTTGAACTCAGAGCATCGATATTATGTTAAGGTAATTTTTGGGGATTTTTCTAAAAAAATGAATTTTCGGTGAATAGTGTTTTTTTAATTAAAAATTTAATTAAAAATATTTAGAAAATTATTTTTATAAAATGGATTTCAATTTTGAAATCAAAGCATTGATATTTGGTTAAGGTGAAATTTTGGGATTATTCTGAGAAAGTTGAATTTTCGATGAATAGTGAAAGTATAGTTTTTAAGTTATGGGTGTTTAATGACATCATTAAATGATGTATTAAGTATGAAATCAATATGGTCGACTTATGAATAGTAAGATAAGGTATGAGGTGTCCCAAGTGGCCAATATAATGGGAAAATACCATGGGAAAGCCCATGGTTTTGCCAAAACCACTAATGAGGTGTCCCTTGGCCATTAATGCCTTGTCCCCTCACTTTCCCTATAAATACCCACCCTTTAATCCTTTAGTTTTTACTCCCAACTCTCCCACCAAGAATTTATTGTCTCCTTACCTCCCAAGGAGTCCTCCCAAGGTTCCCCTAAGCCCTCAAGGTCCAAAACTTTGAGTTTCAAGAGTCGCGTTTTAAGGTAAGGGATCTGACCTCTCTCTTTCTTTTCATGTAATCTCTTTTATGTCATTCCTTTTATGCTCCATGTTATTATGTGATAGGATGTTATTTTATATTCCTCTTACTTCCCTTTCATGTTTATATGATGAGAGATCCCCTCTTACTCTCATCATTTCGTTTTATGAAAGTTTAATTGACGCCGTTAGGCTGCCGAATTTTTAAGTGATTCTTTCACCCTTCTCATTTTTCAAGTTCGATTTTCATGTAAAATCTTTCAAGTTACTTTTTATTATGTTGGGGTATGATCTCTATATCTATCATACTGATCTCTTATGATCATATGATGAGAGACCCTATTTGATCTGTTCAATTCATTTTTGTTGAAGTTTAAGTGACGCCGTTAGGCTGCCGAATTTTCATAAGAGAAATCAAATTTTTGTCTTCCTTCCATGTTTTTTTTTTCAAATGGTATGTCCTTGAAATTTCATCACCATGTCCATATATACTTCTTATTCTGTCCCTATACTATTTTATGGGTCAATTATGATTGTTCGACCCATGTTCCCTCTCTTTTCAAAGTTTTCTAAAACCTTGTAACATAGCCGTTATGCTGCAGAATTTTCGTCTCAAAATGCCTCTCTTTTCTCAAAATTATTTTATGTTATAAAGTGAATACTCAAAGCTCTTACTTCTACAGGGGTATTCACATATATATCAAAATGTTCTATTTTAAATTCTGGGATTTACATACATGATACCCGCATTCCCTTTCCGTGGGTTTAAAGTAACGTAAAGATCATGTCTTTAAAGCAATTTTTTTAAAACGTTATGATTATGAAATGAAACCCATTTATTTTATGCTATATGGGTTATTTATGAAATGTTTGATGATGATATATGTGGCTCACATGATAATAAAGTCAAATTTAAGGGTGCGCCCTGATAGCACTCCAATGCATTGGGTAAAGACTTAATCTCTAGAGATGACCATTTTAACAATGCCTTGGTGAATAACCTTGGTAATTTTTAACGACACCTTGGGGATGGACCTTGGTGAAATGAAACGATTGTCAATATTAAATGTTGCAGCCACATCTTCAAGTTATGAAAAAATGTTATTTTTATTATGATATATCTCATGATTTCTTTCTCATACCTTAAAGTTCTTTTCATGTCCTTATTGAAGTATCTCAAGTTCACTTGTAAAATGTTTCTCTTGTTTCCCTTACCGGGCCTTCTTCTCACCCTTTCTTTTGATGTATGTCCCCAGGTTATGAGATGAAGTAATGAACCTAGGATGAACTTAAGGAGAAGCCTTTCAAGTGTTTAAGAAGAATGTTCTATGTTGTTTTCATGTATTATGTTCCTTGTTTCCAAGACACTAAACCTTAACGATCCTCAGTTCCATGTAATGAAATGAAAGTTATGTTATAAAAAGACGGGATGCTATAGTTGGTATCAAAGGATGGTTTAGTTATTTGTGGAAATTAGGATATAAAAACTTTAGGAAGAACCCTATAGAAAAGTTTAAATATAGGAAAACTTCCTGGTATTTTGGTAAGTATTGAGTAAGTGGTTTATCAAACAAATACATCCCTGTCTAGATACGAGCAGGTAGATGCGGCTCTGGCACAGATGTACATAGGGGTAAAACCCGAAAACACCGCTTTGAGCTAGACTCGAACGGGAACTGGTGCACGATAATGGGCCTTGCTGCACTCTTGGTTACGACACTCCCGGGGGATATGTTTGGTTAATCACAAGCTTTTTATGAATCATTATGAAGGAATTATAGAAAAGTGTAATTGTCTAAGCCTGAAGTCTTAGTTAAAAGATTCATAAATGAAATAAGTTTATTACTAAGTTTTTATTCTTTTAGAAAATGGTGGGCAATAGGAGGAACCGTGCTGATGGTGACCGCAATGCACCATGTGCTGACGGCCCTCCGATGGAATCCGGAATGGAAACATTCATGTGAATGATGAACCAACTGACTCAAGTTATGAGTAACAACTTGAATCAAGCTGAGAGGCCGACATCCCCACGAAGGGAACAACACTCTGTTGAGTCCTTCATGCGTCAACGACCGCCAACATTCAGTGGATCTACTGACCCATTGGTTGCGGAACAATGGATAAGCTCCATTGAAAAGATCTTTTCTGTACTTCATTGTTCGGAACAAGAAAAAGTCACCCTTGTTGTTTACCGCCTAGAGGGAGAAGCTGATCAGTGGTGGTCACTGATCAAAAACACGAAGCCACGAGGAGAGATGGAAGATATGGAGTGGGAAGAATTTAGGGGAATTTTCTTTAACAAGTATTTCCCTCGTTCCATGAGAACGAGAATGGAGAAAGAGTTTCTCGAGCTGAAGCAGAAGGAGAACGAATCTGTCGTAAGCTATGAGATGAACTTCACAAGGATTTCTCGTTATACCTCAAGCTTTGTCATAGACCCTAATGGGAAGGTTGATAGATTCTTTGGTGGACTACGACCTCATCTGCAGAAGAATCTAGCCAACAGGGACTATGATAGCTATGAAGAAATAGTTCGAAGTGCTATGAAAGTCGAGCTGGAGTTTGGTGAGACACAGTGGTCTCATAAACCAAATGAAAAGAAGAGATCAGTGGAGCCCAGTTTAGGGAAGTCTTTTGATCAGGGAAGAGGTGGAAAGAAAATGCAACTTACCACATGCAATAAATGTGGGAAGAATCATCTAGGGAACTGCTTTAACGGAAGTGTCAAGTGCTACAAGTGTGGAAGAGGAGGCCATATTGCTCGGAATTGTCATAGTGAGGTGAAGCCTCAGCTTCCCAACACTAACGACAAAGGAAAGATGGTTCTGGCCCTACCCGAAGTCACATGCTTCAAGTGTGGACAGCTTGGGAACTTTTCTAACCAATGTCCAAATCCGAGTACGGTGTAGGGGAATCACCATAAACCTCAGCAGAGGCCAAGGGAGCAAGGTCGTGCTTTCGCTATCACAACAACTGAAGTTGAAGTTCCAAACGATGTGGTAGCAGGTACTCTTGTTGTCCTCTCAAAACTAACAAGTACTTTATTTGATTCTGGTTCTGTGCATTCCTTTATTTCCTCCAAGTTTGCAAGGAATATAGAATCAATCCCCGAACTACTAGAGGTAGATTTGTCAGTCAAGACTCCAAGTGGGATTATCCTTGCATCAATAGTATTTAGAGACTCTAGTGTTTACTTTGGTGAGCACAATCTTATCGCAAATATAGTAGTCATTCCCATGATGGAATTCGACATTATACTAGGGATGGACTGGATCTCAAAGTATAATGCTAAGATCAAATGCAGAAGTAAGGAAATCTCAGTAGTCTTGAATGAACGACCTACAGTTATCTTCCAAGGAGAGATATCCCGAACTGATCCCTATCTAGAAGCACCTCCTATAGATTTCTTTATGGAGTTAATCGGTGATGATGAAGAAGGAAAAGGGAGCATACAAATAGAAGATGTTCTGATTGTTCAGGAATATATGGATGTATTTTCTGAGGAGTTACCTGGACCTCCCCCAGAAAGAGAGGTAGAGTTCTCTATTGAACTCGTACCTGGGTCTCAACCGATATCAAAGACTCCATATAGAATGGAAAATTTGGAGCTAGAAGAGTTAAAGAAACAACTCCAAGACTTGTTGGAGAAGGGGTTTATCCGACCGAGTGTGTCTCCTTGGGGAACACCAGTTCTCTTTGTGAAGAAGAAGGATGGATCAATGCGGCTATGCATTGATTATAGAGAACTGAATGGGATCACAGTGAAGAACAGATATCCTCTTCCAAGAATTGATGATTTATTTGACCAACTTCGCGGGGCTCAATTCTTCTCTAAGATTGACCTTCAATCTGGTTATCATAAACTGAGGGTGAAGAAGGAAGATATTCCAAAGACTGCCTTCCGATCAAGATATGGGCATTATGAGTTTACTGTTATGCCCTTCGGCTTGACTAATTCTCCTTATATTTTCATGGATTTGATGAATATAGTCTTTAAGGACTACCTTGATAACTTTGTGGTAGTTTTTATTGATGATATTTTGATATATTCAAAAAGTCGTGAGGAGCATGAAGATCATCTAAGGGTTATTTTGAAAACTCTACGGAAGGAGAGGCTCTTTGGAAAGTTCAGAAAGTGTGAGTTTTGGTTACAACAGGTGGCTTTCTTGGGGCACATCGTAACCAATGAAGGAATCTCGGTTGACCCTGCAAAGACAATGGTTGTGGAGGAGTGGCCTCAACCCACAACAGTAACTGAGATTTGTAGTTTCCTTAGTTTAGAGGGATATTATAGGAGGTTTGTGAAAAACTTTTCACGGCTTTCTAATCCACTAACCAAGTTGACTCAAAAAGGGGTTAAGTTCATATGGACAAAGGAATGAGAGGAAAGTTTCCAAGAGCTAAAAAAGAGATTGGTTACGGCACCTGTGTTAACACTACCCTCTATCGGAGAAGGATTTGTTATTTTTAGCGATGCATCTCTGAAAGGGCTTGGGTGCATCCTCATGAAAAATGACAAGGTAATTGCTTATGCATCTCGATAGTTGAAGATTCATGAGCAGAATTATCCTACGCATGATCTAGATCTGGCGGCAGTTTTTTTTGCTCTAAAGATATGGAGGCACTATCTTTATGGGGAGAAATGTGATATATACACTGACCACCAAAGTCTAAAGTATATTTTCACACAGAAAGAATTGAACATGAGACAAAGGAGATGGTTGGAGCTTATTAAAGACTATGATTGTTCAATTCATTATCACCCCGGAGGAGCAAACAAAGTCGCGGATGCGTTAAGCAGGAAAGATCATGTTGTTCTGGCAACAATGACGATCCTAGGAGATCCCTTGATTAAAGATCTAGTAAAACTATACATGGGAATTATAAGGAAAGGGACATCATCAACCCTATCCAAAATGATTTCTCAACCTTCATTACTAGAGAAGATCAAGAAGGCTCAAAAAGAAGATCCTTTGCTGCAGGAGAAGTTGGAGGCTGTAAAAGATGGGAAGTTCCCTGATTTCAATATTGATCAAGAAGGTGTATTGAAATTTCGTACAAGACTATGTGTTCCATCTATTCCGGAGATAAAGAAAGAACTGATGGATGAAGCTCATAGCTCTACTTTCTCTATACATCCGGGAAGCACTAAGATGTATAGAGACCTTCGTGATCATTATTTGTGGGATAACATGAAGAGGGAGATTGCTGATTACACTACAAGGTGCCTGGTGTGTCAGCAAGTAAAGGAACAAAGACAACTTCCTAAGGGGGTATTACAACCGCTACCCATACCAGTATGGAAGTGGGATAATATCACCATGGACTTTGTAACTGGTCTCCCAAAAACATCCAAAGGAAACAATGCGATATGGGTTATTGTGGACCGTCTCACCAAGACAGCCCATTTTATCTCTATTCGGGAAGATTTCTCTCTGGATCAGCTTTCCAAGATATACGTGAAGGAAGTGGTAAGGCTGCATGGGGTACCACTATCCATCGTATCTGATCGTGACCCAAGATTCACATCAAAATTCTGGAGAAGTCTTCAACATGCTCTGAATACTGAATTGAATTTTAGTACGGCCTATCATCCTCAAACTGATGGCCAATCTGAAAGGACTATTCAGACACTCGAAGACATGCTGAGATTATGCTTAATGGAATTTAAAGGTGGATGGGATCAACACCTCCCATTAGTTGAGTTCTCCTATAACAACAGCTTCCATTCGAGTATTCAGATGGCACCCTATGAAGCTCTGTATGGAAAGCGGTGTAGAACTCCCACTTGTTGGGATGAAACTGGTGAGAGAAAGCTTCTTGGGCTTGATCTTGTGCAAGAGATGACAGAACAGGTTCATGCCATCCAACAACACATAAAGGCTGCTCAGAGTCGGCAGAAGAGCTATGCTGAAAATCGTCGAAGGGACTTGGAGTTTGGTGTTGGTTATAAAGTCTTCCTTCAAATTTCTCCATGGAAGAGAGTCATGCGGTTTGGGAAGAAAGGGAAGCTCATCCCTAGGTACATTGGCCCCTATGAAATCCTTGATCGCATAGGAGCAGTGGCCTATCGTCTAGAACTTCCACCAAACCTAGCTCAAGTTCATGATGTCTTCCATGTATCTCTCTTGAGGAAGTACATACCTGACCCTTCGCATGTACGGAACCCAGAGGTGGTACAAATGGAACATGACCTCTCTTATGAGGAGCATCCAGTGGAGATCTTGGACCGTAGAGACAAGGTCCTACAAAACAAGACTACCCACCTTGTGAAAGTGTTGTGGAGGAATCATAAATATGAAGAAGCGACTTGGGAGCTTGAGGAAACAATGAAGCAAAAGTACCCTCACCTTTTCGACTAGGCCTCAAGTATAAATTTCGGGGATGAAATTTCTTAAGGGGGGAAGAATGTAACGACCCAATCTTTTTGAGTAGTATATTAACTTACTCTTATTGATTTAATAAGATGTTAATGGTTAATGCAGAAAGAGGAGTCGATGGCTTCATCCAGTAGACTCGACCCTTATGAAGCCCACTTATCAGAGCTTAGGAAGGAGGTAGCATCTGTGGGCTTCACTTTGGACCAAGACCAAGCCGAACTCCAGCGTGTCAAGCTTGAACGGAAACGCCTACGGGAGAAGTTCAAGTTAGTATAGATTACTACTAGGGCAATGTTATCTGAGCCTCCCTCAGATTCTCTCACCATAGCACACCTTACACTTAGGTCTTATGCCGGTGTTATAAGGGGCTATGTGACGAGACCCTAGCTTCCTTGTGTAATCCTTTCGGGTGAATAAATTGAGATCTCTTCCTTTAGTGATGTTTGGGGAATTTATTTTGTCCGGATAATTTTAGGATATATTTTATTGATGAATTTTTGAAAAAGGGATATTTTAAAACATTTATGTAAACCCTAAATAATTAATGATGTGTAATGATTTTTTAAAAATGGTCTTCTACAAAAGTGTTCAGTAAGGAATTTGGAGTCTAATAAGATCAACTTAATTTTTGATGAATAGTAAATTATGAATAGTGATTTTACGCTTAGGATTAGTAATGTGACCAAATGGATTAGTAATTTCACTCAAAGAAAGTTTTAATATAATTTAGACACATAGATTAAGTAATGTGATTCAATAAAATGGGTACATAACGGTTTCATAAATTATTAGTCAAGTATTAGTTTTTTCAGATGAATAGTGTTTTTTAATTAAAAATTTAATTAAAAATAATTATAAAATTATTTTTATAAAAAGGACTTTATTTTTGAACTCAGAGCATCGATATTATGTTAAGGTAATTTTTGGGGATTTTTCTGAAAAAAATGAATTTTCGGTGAATAGTGTTTTTTTTTAATTAAAAATTTAATTAAAAATATTTAGAAAATTATTTTTATAAAATGGATTTCATTTTTGAAATCAAAGCATTGATATTTGGTTAAGGTGAAATTTTGGGATTATTCTGAGAAAGTTGAATTTTCGATGAATAGTGAAAGTATAGTTTTTAAGTTACGGGTGTTTAATGACATCATTAAATGATGTATTAAGTATGAAATCAATATGGTCGACTTATGAATAGTAATATAAGGTATTAGGTGTCCCAAGTGGCCAATACCATGTGAAAATACAATGGTCAAGCCCATGGTTTTTCCAAAACCACTAATGAGGTGTCCCTTGGCCATTAATGCCTTGTCCCCTCACTTTCGCTATAAATACTCACCCTTTCCTCCTTTAGTTTTCACTCCCAACTCTCCCCCAACGAAGTTCTGGTCTCCTTACCTCCCAAGGAGTCCTCTCAAGGTTCCCCCAAGCCCTCAAGGTCCAAAACTTTGAGTTTCAAGATTCACGTTTTAAGGTAAGGGATCCGACCTCTCTCTTTCTTTTAATGTAATCTCTTTTATGTCATTCCTTTTATGCTCCATGTTATTATGTGAGAGGATGTTCTTTTATATTCCTCTTACTTACCTTTCATGTTTATATGATTAGAGATCCCCTCTTACTCTCATCATTTTGATTTATGAAAGTTTAAGTGACGTCGTTAGGCTGCCGAATTTTTAAGTGATTCTTTCACCCTTCTCATTTTTCAAGTTCGATTTTCATGTCAAATCTTTCAAGTTCATTTTTATTATGTTGGGGTATGATCTCTATATCTATCATACTGATCTCTTATGATCATATTATGAGATACCCTATTTTATCTGTTCAATTCATTTTTGTTGAAGTTTAAGTGACGTCGTTAGGCTGCCGAATTTTCATAAGAGAAATCAAATTTTTGTCTTCCTTCCATGTTTTTCATTTCAAATGGTATGTCCTTGAAATTGCATCACCATGTCCATATATCCTTCTTATTCTGTCCCTATACTATTTTATGGGTCAATTATTATTGTTTGACCTATGTTCCCTCTCTTTTCAAAGTTTTCTAAAACCTTGTAACATAGTCGTTATGCTGCAGAATTTTCGTCTCAAAATGCCTCTCTTTTCTCAAAATTATTTTATGATATAAAGTGAATAGTCAAAGCTCTTATTTATACAGGGGTATTCACATATATATCAAAATTTTCTATTTTAAATTCTGTGATTTACATACATGATACCCGCATTCCCTTTCCGTGGGTTTAAAGTAACGTAAAGATCATGTCTTTAAAGAAATTTTTTTAAAACGTTATGATTATAAAATGAAACCCATTTATTTTATGCTATATGGGTTATTTATGAAATTTTTTATGATGATATATGTGTCTCACATTATAATAAAGGAAAATTTAAGGGTGCACCTTGATAGCGCTCCAATGCATTGGGTAAAGACTTAATCTCTAGAGATGACCATTTTAACGACGCCTTGGTGAATAACCTTGGTAATTTTTAACGACACCTTGGGGATGGACCTTGGTGAAACGAAACGATTGTCAATATTAAATGTTTCATCCACATCTTCAAGTTATGAAAAAATGTTATTTTTATTATGATGTATCTCATGATTTATTTCTCATACCTTAAAGTTCTTTTCATGTCCTTATTGAAGTATCTCAAGTTCACTTGTAAAATGTTTCTCTTGTTTCCCTTACTGGGCCTTATGCTCACCCTTTCTTTTGATGTATGTCCCCAGGTTATGATATGAAGTAATGAACCTAGGATGAACTTAAGGAGAAGCCTTTCAAGTGTTTAAGAAGAATGTTCTATGTTGTTTTCATGTATTATGTTCCTTGTTTCCAAGACACTAAACCTTAACGATCCTCAGTTCCGTGTAATGAAATGAAAGTTATGTTATAAAAAGACGGGATGCTATAGAAAATGAATCAACCAAATATAATCCTTTTGATCAAGTGAGAGGATATTGAAATTGAATCTAACATATTAGTGATTGAAAGATCTATTTAGATAATGGAATGATTGGATAAGTAGCTACATGGAAAAAATGACATTGGTTCAAGTGATATGGTAGTATGGATAGAAAATCCATAGGACATGGTGGAATGTTTCCTTGATGAGTAAACCATTTCCTTCCCTATTTTCATTTTCATGATCCTATTCATTTATAGGGGAAAATTATTTATGAATTGGATAATTTCCACACCCCGATGTATGGAATCAGATACAGAGACTATTTAGTATTTGTGTTTTAGGTTGTATGTAGGTTGGGAGAATAAATAATGGTATTTGGTGGTAGGAGGAGGCCACAAGAAATACATTGAAGGTACACTAGTTGGGTGTTTCATGTTGGAATAACACCTAAAGGTATTCATGATCCAACAACTAGTCGGTGGAGGTATTTAGGTATATGCTCACTACCTATACCAATTTTCTATGTGGTAGATTTCAGGTGTCTCTCTATTGACACCACTATATGTACAATTATGAAAGGTAATAAAAGTATTTTTTTTTCATAATCTAATTTAACTACAATAAAACTAACTTTATCAACCCTAAAATGCTTTTCAATTATATTTAGTCTTAATAGTGATTATCTTAACTCTCTCCCTCTTTCTATTGATGGGTCATAAGTTCGATTGAAATCTTGAATTTACATTGATTTTAATATTATGAGTTATATACATTGTTAAATGATTATTACAAGTGTTATACACATATTTTATTCCTTAAGAGAGTAGATCTCTTGATCTAGAATGGAAATATAGAATTTATGTTTTTTCCATATGATCGTGTATTTTTTGAATGTTATCTCTTCTTCACCCATCACCAATCTTTAGGGAAATAAGGTCTTCATTGTTCTGGGGGTTGTTGCCTCTATCGTATGGTATATCCCATAACATTATTGCCTTCTTGTGACAATACTTTGGTCCAAAATAAAGTAGTTTCTATTTTGAGATTCATGAGAGGTGATATGATATTTTATGGAAATTCATTTTTTTACAAGTTATTCACTTTTGAAACAAATTTTTAATATTAAATATGGATTTGATTAAATGGATCAATAAGTAATATAAATTGGAAATGGTTTCTCATGCTTTTAAATGGTTCTTTAATTGATTTTGTAATGTTGTATGTAATATTGGTCTTGTTTTCAAGAAATGTATTGATTATTAATAACTTAATAATGGGTCTTGGTGTGAGGGGAATAACTAAACATATACATACTATATTTGAGTATTATATCTCTAGGATATATGACTATGTTTCCATAGATTGTTGTGGGTATCCTTACTAGGGAACTGAGGTTCATTGACTTTTGGATTCCCATATATCAGCCAGCAGTCCTTTGTGTATCCGATATGCATACTCCCTTGTGTCAAGAATTACCTTTGGTATGTTGGGGATTTATTACATGTATTTTCATTTGATGTATTATTTTTGGAACATGATATAGTTATCAAATCATGAAGGTCTATACTATTTACCTAATTTTTTCTCAAGTATTAATGTTATGTCATACTTTTTTCTTACTAGAACATGTTATGATTTTTAAAATGAGAACCATAGAGAGGTATTATATAAAAAACGGATTTATATTTATTTTTTAAAATTTGTGTTAAATTAGAACTAATTGATTCCTGTGGATATATATTATATAAATTTATGGTAGTATCCTATTGGGCTCAGTTTCCTCACAACATGCATATACCTTTGGTTGTATGAAAACTTTGTTTTATAGGATATGGGTGAAGGGAAGAATGTCATATAGAGGATGGAACTCATAGATCATTTTCTCTACAGGTGGGTTGGGATAGTGGGGACATATAGTGACATGTATATTTTCCCTTTGTTTCTTTATGTTCCATATTTTTGGTCTTCTATGTGTCCATCTTGAACATGTTTTCCAGTTATTGGATATTACGTTTATGGTTTTCTTTTCTTGATAGATAATGTGTCATGGATTTTTTTGTGTTACTATATTTCTATATTATTATATATCTAGGGTGAAACCATTATCAATTATCAATTATTACTACTTAGGTTCTATTTACCGACCTATGGTGATCATGAATGTTGTTTAGTCCTTTTGGAAGATTATGTTGAGTGACATTATTATTTGACCTGATTTGGTCTATTACAATAATGCATTCCCCATGATCCACAATCTATATCATTCCTGAAAAATACCCCTCAGGGTAAAATCCATAAATGGGATTTAGAGGGGCTCACACAAATCATCTCATTTAGAATAAAATTTCAAAGGGTCAAATGGGGCTTCAAAAAAACCTATTCAGGATGTCAAGTATCCTTATAAATTGTCAGATAATTTTCAAAGGAATACATAAATTTTGCATCTTAATTCACCCATAAATAAAATTCAGAACCCCTCTATAGAGCATTTTTTAATTCAATTTCACAACCAAAATGACGAATTTTCATTTAAAAATAACACATATTATTCAATTAAAAACATTAAATTATTTATAAATACGATTAATTTTAGTATCTACATGAAAAAATATGTATGAAATGTGGAAAATAATTTTAAAACCCCAAAAAAAATGATAAATCCCAAACACACTTTTTAAGACATGCTAGGGAAATTTAAATAACAAAATGGAAGAAATTTTTAATAAAACATGTCCTAACACGTTAAAAAAGTAATGAAATCATGTTATTTGAGATAATAATGAGGTATAACATGATTTTATTATCAATTAACACTTAGTCAAATTTAATACTATCATTAGAAAATAAACTGACAAGTTTAACAACCACAAAATCCCTGATTTCAAATTAAAATCCAGAAAATAGGGGAATCATATAGGCAATTGGTATTGACTAAGTCAGAAAGAATTATATTTATTGTTTGATTCCCAAACAAGTATGAATGGACATGAATGATCCTTATATTCATGAATCAAAACCAAAATTAGACCAAAACCCTACCTGGGTTTTGGTCGATTCATGTGAAGAAAGAGGGGAGGTAGAAAACACTAAGACATGGGAAAGAGAGGTTATAGGATTTCATACATTGGTTAATATGACCATGAATTAGAGGATACCAGGTGGGAGGAATCATGTTGAAATGGGGTCTTGGACATTAGGGTGTGTGATGGGGGAGCTCTTCAAGGATACCATTTGAATAATCACATGAACTAACCTTGGTTTTTATCTGAACTGGCACACAAACTATCTCTCCAATGACCTAAGGTGTAGTCCCAACCCCCTTGTAATTTCTATAAGAAACAAAGAATCGTGGTACATCTATAATTTGTATGATATTTCCATTAAATTAGTGTAAAATAAGTTGTATATTTATAAATAAAATTAGGACCAAATCATCCATAAATCTAACGTCCACACAAAAAAAATATGTTTACAAAAAACCACAATCAATAATTAGATATAAATTGAAATAAACTAGTCCCTTGGATCACCATTCAAATTTACTTACCTAAATAGAGTACCTCTACACACCTTGAGGCTCCTTTATTGTAATGTAGCTCCAAAATCACCCAGTTTACCCATAAATAATTCATTCCACTAATAAGAAAATGTAAATAATTTAATAACTCATTTAAAGGGCCACACATAAGGATCTGTATGAAAAAAACATAGTCATAAAAAATATTGTAATAGTAAAACCTATTTTAATGCAATAAATTAAACAGAAATTGCTAACCTCATGATCCCCAACTAACCAGCACTCCAAGAGTGGGTAAAATCCAATGATTAAACAAGAACATAGATATAATATAGGTGTGAGAAAAGAATCACTCAGTAGTCCACCACACACTTTTCCACATGAACAACATTTATTTTAATCTTCATTTCAATATATTCTTTAAATAATATTAAAAAAATGTTTTTCCAAAATAAATTACAAAAAGGAAACATTAAAAAAATTGTGTTAAATCTCTTATATTTTTCAAAGAATTTGAAAACTTTCTATTATAAACCATTTTAATAAAAGATACATCCTAATTTAATAAATCATCTATTCATGGGTAAATTATAAAATAATTTATAAATTATCATTTTAGAACACTTTAAAAAGAATATAAAACATAAAGTAAAAATCATAATTTCAAATAATTATCTCAAAATAAATTATAAAACCATTTAAATAAGAACAACCAACAACAAGGGTTATGTAACCAAACAAGTTTGTTCCACACATCAAGAAATATATTGAATACAGTAAAAGGGGGTTCTATAATAATCACAACCATAGGGGAGAGAAATAAATATATAGAGTATAATCACTATGTGAAACACCAATAAAATAATTTATTATATATTATACTTCATAGAACATGACTAAATTCAACCTAATCAAGTGAGTAAATTTCTATATCGGCACTAAATAACCTGTCTACATATGGGTAGTCGTAAAGAACTAGCTGGTCCATATAAAAATTCTCTTAGCTCACTAGGTCAAACATTCACCTTACATTAGTAAGAATAGAATACATATTAAATTCTATAGGCATCTTGACATTCCTAGCTATGTGAGTTCCCATGAAAAATTAAAGTTATTATGAGAATATAATAAATTAAAACATCCAACATTAAATACAAAGAATAATCATTCCCTCGCCTCTATCTCTCATTCAAGGAAAATCATCATTCACAAATCTACATCATATATAACCTAATGCATTCCCCAAAAGATTTAATTTGTAGAAATCATGATGAATCCCCCTCAAGGTACAATATATCATGGAGATCAAGAGGGTATCAGACACACTATATCACTCTTGAAAAAAAAATGAATAGTACAATGAGCCTTTAAAATATATTTTTAGGATGTCAATTATAATTAAAAAAAGTCAAATCATTTACAAACCAACTTCTAAAAAAATTTCATTTGAAGTCTCCTAGAACACCAATTTAGAAAAAGAACTTCATTTTATAGAAATTCCCCTTTAGTTCATTCCAAAAAAAAAATAGGGTCATTTCATTTATAAAACAAAAATTTTATTCAGATAGAATATTTAAAAAATTTATCATTACTTAGCCTTTCTGGTTCCACTACAAATTCCAAGTTAAACTCCAAGAAAAACATTTGGAAACTCCCAATAATTTTTAAAAATAAAAAACCACACTTTTAAATATCCCTTTATGTAATTTAAAAAAATGGGATACACTATTTGATAAAATGTGTTTTAACATGTTCCAAAATTAATTAAATCCATTACAGTGAGATGAAATTCAAATAAAACGTGATTTTTTATTTTCATTAATAAATAGTAATATTTAATAATATCATTAAAATATTAAACTATAAATATATAACCCATGAAATAAATGATTGAAAAATAAAAGGCTTTTATATGGGTAAAACCCTCATTGAAATTATGGAGATTGAGTCTGTATTTTTTTCCTTAAGTTGAGGATGATATGGAAAGAAAAAAAGAAAAGTATGATCCATAGAATCACTAATTTGATAAAAAAAATTATACCAAAACCCTACCTAATGTTTGGTCGATTCACATGCGGCAATAGGGGTATGATAAACCCAGATTAAAAAGGAAGAATATAGGTTATAAGTTCATACCTTGGATGATCTGGCTAGGAATCAGAGGATACCGGAGGAGAGTAGGCACATCGAAGGAGGGGCTCGACCTATATGGTGCATGATAAGGGAGCTCACTAGGGGTTATGTGACTCAGAGGGGTGGGATTCACCTCTTTTCGTATTCCCTTTTTATTAATATTAATATAGTTAACAATATTATTATTAATGTTATTTTATTATTATTTATTATCAATGTTATTATATTTTTTACTCATTATCAAAAATTATTCATCACCATTATTTTCCAACAATTATTAAATTATTATTATTAATCAAAAAAATCAATATTAAATAAATATATAAATACCAACATATAATATTTATTTACTTATTTAATATTATTTTTTTGTTTAATAATATCAATAATTAAATAAGTGTTAGTAAAAATTGGTGATTAATAATTTTTGATAATAAATAATAGACATATAATAATAATTGTAATGAATAATAATAAATAATACTACAAAGATTATTATTATTATATTTTTTTTGTCATTATTTTTATATTTTTCACATTTATTATCATCATTTATTCATCCAAATTATTTACCAATATTTATTAAATTATTATTATTAAACTCATAAGTAATATTAAATAAGTAAATACCCGAAATATGGGGTATTACAATCTCCCCACCTTGATACATTCTACCCCAATTTTTTTGGGTCAAAACAGAAGGGAAAATCGTAGGAAACTTTTTACCATTTAATAGGAAAGAGAATCTGATCATACATCCCCTACTATTTAGAAATAATCCAAAACGAGAGATAGGATACTGAAAACTACCAAGGTATTCATCCACACTAAAGTAGTCACACACACAAAATATAACAACCATAAAAGACATACATAATGTGGTTCCATAGAAAATGTAATGCTAGAGATAACCAAAGATCAAAAAAGCACACAAGGAATATAAATCATATACACCAGGTCATAAGATATTAGTTGGACCACCAAAAACCCCGACCACACATTCTTCCACTATGGATGAATTTCACTTAACATAAGTAACCACATCAGGGAATCAAGACCTTCCCTGATACAAGTAATACTTATTGATCCTTGTGTCCACTACCCTAATGTCCATAACTACTTTGGATAGTCTTGGGGAGTCTCCATGCACTTTTTGGTGTCTATACTAACCATAGTATCACTACCTAACTATAGGAAGTTTTTACATCCTGACATAAAAATATTTTAAAACCACACATATTGGATGATTTCATGACTATCCCATATAGGTTTTTCACAACCTCCCTATATGGATTCTCCATGACCACCAAAAAGGGGTTTTTTATTGGGATATCATGACCACCCAAAGGTGTTTTCTTTAGAATCAAAAGATCTCCCAAAAAAAGAATTTACATCTAGTAACTCAACATCACCTCAATGGGGGTTTTCATTATTTAGTATCAAGACTGCCTTGATAGGTAACTTTCAAATATTTAGTTTAGGACTACCTTAAGTGAGTATACACATATTAAATCAAAAAAAATAGGGTCGTTTTCCATCCAAATAATCATGACCTCCACTAATGTCTTTTTAATTTATTTTAAAAAATATATATAATTGGTAACAATATTGTTTGAGAGATTTTTTGCCCTCACCTTGATTTAAAATTTCCATTTTGAACACTATGATCAATTATCTCATCATCGTCCACTATTTAAAATTAACAATTTAGTATAAAATAGAAATCACCATTAATACTTCAATTAATAAGTGGTGATCACAAGCCTTTATGTTACATAATACTTAATTTAATGTCTATATAATTAGCTCCATACAAGTTCATGAATCAAAATTATTAACATAACTCTCATATTCCTATTCATGAACTACTATTACCGACTACTAATATCAAATCCATTTCATAAACTCATTCAATTTAATTAGAGAACATATCTTTTAACAATATTGAGATTAAAAAATACTAAGGAATCCTCATTGGGATCACCCAACATAAAATCCATATCCTATTTAATAATGACTTTACCATTATAAAAATTATAAGTTAAAAACATAATCTAAAAATCCTTGTGTAGTTTTTTTTACAAATAAATAATAAATGACATTTTAAAATTCCGCCTATGAATTTAGTATTTTCATTATTTTTAAACTAGTCACATTAGAAATTTATAGCAAAATTTTCTAACCATTGAGATCAAATGAAATTATTAGTTATTTAAGTAGATAAAAAAATTAATTATATAATATTATTATGTAAAAAATAAAATAAATATTCTCATTAATTTCAGGGACACGACCTGAAAAATCAATGAGATCACAAACCCCACACACATGAGATTTAGTTAAGATTACATGTATAATTTATGGACCACCAACCTTAATTTATTATGTTACTTTTATTTCACTAACATTCCCATATAAAACTAATTCATCCATGTTCCAAAATCAACTACAGGCTTCGAGTGACCTCATCCCACCAAAACCATAAGCATGTATATCCATAAGGTCCATAGAGCAGCCCCAACAAAAAATTTATCCAAGGAATGAATTATCAAACCAAAACAACAAATAATAACTATTTTTTATTATTAAAAAGGATCCCTAAAATCTCTCAGTATATGGATGGTAGCCCAGGTAGCACCGTAGGATATTTTCATCCCACCAGTGACCGGATGGATGTAGAATGCTGAGTTTCAGTAGCTCGACCAACACTGCACTTATCTGATTCTATCCCAACCACTCGTACTAACTCTTAATCATCATTCTATGATATTAAAACTCTAAAAATTTCTACTTGATTTTTAATTATCTGAATGACTGATTTCCATTGAAGGGTTTTCATTAAAATCCCAAACTATCAAAATACTTTTAAATGTATTTTTTCAATAAGTATTAAAAAATAAATTTCTAAATTCCATCATTTTTTAAAATCACTAGATCCATAAACCATATCAATCAAATCCAATTTCAAAAATACCTTACACAAGACTCATTCCACTCCTCGATATTTATTTTCCAAAACTAGGTTATCTTTGAAATAAACCATTTTAGGATTCATTTACCTTTAGTGGCTAAGAAATTCATGATAAGAAATAAATCAATAAACTAATAAAAAAATTCCCAAAGGATAAACTATTAATATAATAACACCTTATTATATATACATAAAATCATCCTTTAAATTATAATATTGTAAAATAAATAATGGATCCTAACAAGGCATCATCAAAATGAAAAATAATTTCATTGATTTATCCCTTGACCAACCTAGATTCTCTTCCTATTTACATTTTTTTAAAAGGAAATACAAGAACCAAAGTGTCTAAATAGAAAAACCAAAACACAATGGTTAATCTACATGATTACATGGTGTTGATTCATGCACTAATCATGCATCAGTTACTAAAATTTATCCAAAATCAAGTGTTTTTTAGGGATTTTCATGGCATGAAATAAATATAAAAAACTTGAATTCATCTCTATATCCATCCCAAAATTGTGAAAAATCCTCATTATAACCCTCCATGCCCATAATAACTAAATAACATCACGATATATCAAATATAAATTAATAGAAACATCCAAAAAATTTGATAAAACCCAGCATCCTTTGGAAACTTTAGGTTCATATTATAAAAGAGGTGGATTAATTCCCCTTCCAAAAATAACACTCAGGTATTGATAGTTCAAATCCCACACATTAATTCTTTCCCAAATTGATTATATCTAATATCATTTTTTATTTCTAGGTCTAAGATTTCATATAAATATACACACAAACTTTTCCATCACTAACCTGAGGGGTATTCCTGATCCTCATGGGGTGGTGAAAAGAAATAATGCATCAGGTGTATCTATAATGGGAATGATTTTCCCATAAATTATATGAAAATAAAAAGTGGATTTCTATTGAAATTTTAGTATAAGAAATCCATAATTTGGATGTCTATGCCAAATAAAAATCACTAGAAACAAAAAAAATCATGAAGATGATATAAAATGATATAGGTTAATCCCTCCACTCAACCTCCATTCTACCACACCTTGAAAATATACCTCCACTGATCCCCCATTATCTTTTAATATGTTACCATACTAGAGTCACACATCAGTATCATAAATAATTAACACCATTAATATCCAAAAAAAAGTAGTAAATAAAAAAATTAAAGGGCGTCATGCCAAACATCCTATGAAAAGAAGCACAACCATTAAAATTAAGTATACATGAATCTTTTTACAAATTAGATAAAATAAACTGAAACCACTAACCTAAAAATTCCAAATCAATTAACACTTCAATATATTCCAGAATATGATTTCAAAACCATGTTAAAGATATAATATATAGTCGAGCACATAAGCACTCAATAGGTCACCACCAGTATTTAAACATAAAAAACATTAATTTAAGATCATTTCAGGAAAATTATAAAATACATTTCCAAAATTAATATTTAAAAAATTAATTTTCATAAATTAAAAATAGAAATAATATTTTTTTCAAATATCTATTCTTATCATTAATTTGTTATATCATTCACTAACAACCCATTTAAAAAAAACCAATCACTCTTTACAAAAAAATCCATTCAAGGTTAATTACAAAATAATTTATCAATTATCATTTTAAACCACATTAAAATCATTTTTAAATTAATTTGATTAAAACTATAAAATTCAATTATTCTCTCAAAATAAATTTGAGAACCATTTAATAAATAACATATAATAGAAATGTGTGAATAACTAAACAACTAGGTGACGCGTATCAAGAAAAGTAATGAATGAAATAAAAGAGTTCTCTACATTTATAAAAAAACATATGGTAGAAAATTCATCATGAAGAGGAAAAATCATATACGAAACATCAATAAAAGAATGTATTTTATTATTTATGTCCCATAAATTGAGTATATTAACTTGAACTTTTGACTATATTCTTATTCTTATGGTAAAGAACCAATCACTATCTCGAAAGTATTGCAGAACTAGTTGGGCCATATAACAGAAATGTTATCTTAGTAATTCTAATGGGTACCTTATATTTGTTTGAAACTAATAAAAATTAAATCATACACATATCCAAGATAACCTATTTAAACGATTTATCAAGATCCAAGAATGTGAGTGTGAGAAAACAAGAAATCAATATATCCAACAATAAATAAAAACCAAAATATTACCCTCACCTCCATATCCCTTTCATTTAATAGTCCCATTCATATATCCTCACCATATATAACCTAAGACATGTCCCATGAGCCAAAATTTATGTCAATCATGGGCAATCCCCCTTGGGGTATAATCTGGAAAGGGGCTTAAGAGGGTCTCTCACACACAATCACATTCTCAAAATAGTTTATAGTGAAAAATGGTCATTCAAAAAATCTATTCATGATTAAGAGTCTCCTTATAACAAGTGATATCATTTATAAAATAACACTTAATATTTTTCATTTGATTCCACCCATGAAAGAATAAATGAAAAATAACCCCTTATAAAAAAGTCATGTTTATTTCAATCTAAAACTAAAAGAGACATATTTCATTATTAAACCACATGTTTTTCCATGAAATAACATTAAATAATATATCAATACTCAACATTTCATGTTATATATGAAATTCTAAGTAAACCTCTTAGACAATTATTTGAAAAAATCCAAAAACTTTCATAAATCTATTAAAATAAATAAAAATATCCAATCATGTCATTTAATTAAAAACATGGATAAATATTTTGATATAACCATTTTAAAAATTTTCTAAAATTAAATAAATCCCCTTTACTAATATTAAAATCAATTAAAACTTTATTTTCCTTTCAATTAACAATTATTCAATTTTAATAATTCATTAGAAAATTAATCCATAAATTTAAAACCTAATAAATAAATTATTCTAAAATTAAAAATCCATTACATGGGGTAAACCAAACTTTAATTGAATTTTATTGAGTCCCAATGTTTTTTTTTATTATTATTGAACAAACAAGCTAGATATGAAATTCATATGCCCAATAATCAATAATTAGAACTAAAATTGTATTAAAACACTAACTATGGTTTGGATAATTACTAGGAATCAAAGGGGGAGGGAGAAATCATCAGGAAAATCGAAATATAGGGGAGTTGATTCAATAACTCAGTTGATCTCACCATGAATCAAAGGATAACATAGGAGAGGAGGCACATCATGGTGGGGGGGCTCGACCATCTCTGTGCATGAAGTGGGAGCTCGATTCACTTTTTTTCACTAAAAATAATATATTTATTATCAATAAAATCATTATTATTATTTTATAACATTAATATAATATATTAATTATAAATTATAAATATTTACTCATTACCATTATTTAAAAATATTTATTAAATTATTATTATTAAAACCTCAAATAATATTAAACAAATAAATAAATACCTAAAATGTACAGTATTACAGTTAATATATATTAACATCATATATTAATATTTAATATGAAAAAAATTATGTTGTCATTATATTATAATTATAAAATATAATTTAGGAAAGTAATAATTAAAAGAAAATAATTTTGGGAAAATTACTCACATTGAGGACTTGAGATTTCCCTTTGAGGACGCCTTGGAAATGAATGTACTTTTCCAATATCATATAACCAGGGGCTCAATAAAAATGAATAAAAATACATGGGATTTAAAAAATGGAAGAGATTTTATATGAAACCAAATTTTATGGACTAGTCTTGAAGGGATAGTGGGAGGGCCCTTTTATAAGTGGTGAGAATAAAATTTTTTAAAATATTTTGACTAAATATAAAAAATAAGTTGTTTCACATGTCAAAAAGAATCCATAATAATAAATAATTAAATGGGGTGTAGGTTAAGGATGATAATCCACAAAAAATTATTTTTTAACATGTTTTAATCATTATTTTAGTCCCATTTTCTTAGAATTATTCTTTTACCATTTTCTATTTTACAACTATAATTAATTTTTATAAAATAAATTCAAATTTAATTTATAAAAATAAAATTTCCCTTATTACACAATCTTGAACTATTTATTCCAAATAATAAACCCCGTTAATCAAATTGAATTTATATGTACAATAACATAAATGGTACCATTATATCATGTAATGCATAAAATAACATCTTTAGAAAGTTATTTTAAAACCATAAATTTTTTTGTGTATTGTAAAATTATCATTGTATGTTATTTTTTTGATAAAATTTGGCTTGTTATAAAATAAATAAATTTTATGTTCCCTTTGAAGAAATCCATAATTTTTTATCATTAAAATAATTTTTAATTAAATTAAAATACCCAAAAAATATCTTATTGGAAAATAGTACTTATGTTCCTAAAATATTAAACAAAGATTTTAAAAATCCATAATATTAATTCTAAATATACACTTTTATTACTAAAATACATATTTTATCAATTAAAATATTTTATAAACATCCATTATTCACTATTTTATAAACTTTTATAATTTCATAAAATTTAATGTTTTGGTAAAAATTGTATTATTCACTATTTACCAAAAACTAAAATATTTTAGAAAAAATTTTAAAATTCAAAATAAGATAATTTTTTTTATTATAAATAAAAAATTTAAATCAAATTTTTCAAATAAAAATTCTAAAATTATAAAATAAAACTATAAAGTTTAAACATAAATATATATTGAATCTGTTTGCATAGTAATATAATATTTAATATATTAATTATTCTTATTCTTATTTTCTATCAATTAGTAATAAAATATAGTTAAGAAAAATTTTCATATCAATAATGTCTTTTATCCATAATATATTTAGTATTTTAAAATAAATTTCGTAACAAATTGATATGGTTTACATTTTAAAGGGTAAATTAGTTTTATTATTTAGTTTGAAACATTACTTTAATTTATAAATTCCTTTGAATTGAAAATGACCATAATTATTATTTATATTTTTTTTAATAATTTGGTCACATATATTATTACCCTAAAAATATAAACTATATTTTAATGGTTATATAACGTTCCATGGTTTTTTTAGATCGATTTTTCTTATAAATCATGCTATTGAAAATATTATGTTTAAAATTATCAAATAATTTAAAATATCATGTCCTAAAATTCCCCCCCATTAAATAAATTACATCCCCATAATTTTAATTTTAACTCACAAACAAATTTTGATATGGGTTTTGAAAAGGATATTCATAACTTATGGTATATTTAAAATGAGTCATGTAAAATAATACCATAGATACAACTAGGAAAAAATATTTCCAAATAATCATGTTAACCAATTGATTCATAATTCCATTGAGGGTTGTTTCTCTTTTTCATCTATTTCAACCCATTAATAATATTCTCATACCATTAATACATTCCCCTAGGTGTTTCTTCCCACATTCATGACATGTAGTAAATTAAATATTCATTCCATCATCATCTTCATCTCTTAAGCACACATGAGACTCTATCTTTATCCTATTTGGTGTGTCTGGTAACTCAACTAAGTTCATATTTTTAATCATATTTTTCAATTATCGGTTTAAAATAATCACAAGGTTTATCACTTTAGTTCTTATCATATTTGGTTTCTCATTTGGTTAATCTCGGCATTGTTCATGGATTATATTATTAATTTGATTCCATTATGATTTACCCATTACAAAAAAAATGTGATAATAGGAGTTATGAAAAATTATCACCATAATAGAATTATTTTAAGGAAAAAAATAAACCTAATAATTATTACTCTTTAAGATTATCACATTAGATTTTGGTCTATCCTAAATAACTCTTGATTCAATATTTTTTTCTTTAGGTTGGGTTATATAATTTTTCTTAAATACATAATAAAGCTAAATATATTATAAAGACACTATGATTAACCAAAGAATTTAACTCACAATTTTCTATCCAAGTGTAGTATTAGGCCCACTCATCCTGCACCAGAGGGAAGTTTGAGTTTATACTCAACCAGAATTTTGGGGTGAATAAACCTATGTGTATTTGTACCATATCGTTATAGACCTGATAGTTTACCAAAAAGGTTATAATTTCTTGTAAAACTACACAATCACTACTTTAATAACACTAAAGGTTGTTTTTTAATACATAAAACTACCCCTTATACTTATCCCAAGGGTTTTCCCAGATGTTATCTTATCCTGGTCCCTAAACAGTATTAAATATTTAACATTTCCACATCTATAATAAAGGGTTAAATTCACCATATAATTTATCATCATCCTTAAATTATCTCCAACTATCATCTAAACCAAGAATAATATCTATACCCTACTTTGATACCAATTATGGTACCCAAAACTTCCACTTTTAGATTCGGTGTAGAAAACACATATATTATATAACAACTTTGATACCTTCTATAACATCTTAGACATAACTATATCATAATTACATGAAAAAACTAAAATATTTCATTATGTACCTTCACGCACATTTTATTTTTATATATTTAGAGAATTTGGATAAATCATAAACTAAAAAACCAGCTCCTTTCTCAACTAATGGGAATGTTTTACATTATAAAAGAAACTAATTATTACATAATAAATCTATAAAATCTCCCACAAATTCTCCACAAAATCTGTCCTATTGGAAATATCATGATTAATTTTTTTCTTTATAAAATTGAGAAAAAAACATAATATATGATGAGATAAAATTCTTATTATGGGAGAACTCTGAAAAGAGAACCTTGTTCATATCGAAATGTTGTCTGACTATAAGATCTTCCATAATAGAAATAAGTATGGGAATTTTAATATATTCTTTCTAGATGGACTTCCATGGTGCCCCAAATCACTCTTACATGAAATATATCATCCATTTTAATAACATGTTTGACAATATCATTCATCGCATTTACAATTGGAAGAATCATTTCTTGTCAATTGGTGGGATAATCACCCTCATCAATAGAGTTATAACTTTTGTTCCTCTGCATATTTTATATTCACGTATGGTTATGAAACATGTGTTCCCTAACATTAATAAAGTTATAACATATTTTATCTAGGATGTAAATTCATACTGGATACATCATTGGGAGTCATGGGATCAGATAATGAAAATGGATAATGAAGGTGGAATCAACTTGTACAGTGTCTCTAGTGAATTGCATGGACTGTATGAAAATATGGCTTGGTAAATTATCGAAGGACAATCTCTATGGGGGAGGATCATGGTGTCTATTTATGGGGAAAATATAGGTTCATGGAGCATGGTTACATCCTCCTTCTAGGGCATTATTCATCAGCATTTTGAGATTCTCCAACGGTACTCCTGGTGGAATGTGGTAAATGGATATATAATATTCTAGCATGATTTCTCAGTTGGTACCACCCTGGGATTTTTTAAATATCATGTGATGTCCAATACTTTCATACAAGATAAGGAGTTCCCTAGGTTTACCAAAGTAGTCTAAAGATTCAATCTGCATTCTTTGTTTTATTTTATCGAGTTTCATCAGATTTATATAGGTGCACATGCATAGGTTTTACATTAGGTATTTTTTATGGTAGGGACTATCTTTTTCTAATGGAAAACCTCAATGATTATGAATCTTGGGGGATTTACTCTTGTGTAATAAAATTCCTCCAAAACTCAATTTCCTTTTCTAGTGAATCCAGAACAATGCCCTCTCCACAGATGATCGTATGATAAAATAGGTATCATTATCTCTTCCAAGTACTATTGTTGCAGTGATCCCTGGAATGAATCATCATATCATTTGTCTTTTGATGGGGAATGGGTGAATTCCCTATGGAATTCCTTTAGAGAGTTCACTTGTATCCAATGGTTGGGTTCTTCCAAGGGTTCATTCCTTAATCTTTGGTTCAAGGGGGAAAAGCATGGTAGTCATGAATAAAAATAAATGATTTTTATTATAGTGGAGGTCTGGTGGTACATTTGGAAGGAAAGGAATAAATATCGTTATTAGGGGATATAGTGATCTAAATTTAGCTTAATCCACACAATTTTTTTTCTCATTGATCTTTCTTGGATGAATAAGGATTATTATGAATCTTCATATTTTTAGATCCTAATAAAAACTAGATCTCATAGTCACAACATCACTAGGGAATAGAATGGTAGGTCAATCAGCTATAACTCTCATAGACTGGGGCTCAAAATCAATAATGATGGCTCGTGTAGTGCATACATCTTGCAGAGTGGGAGAGTTGCTCACGAAAGTAGTGGCATAGTCATTCTCACTTTTATTTTATTTTTTTGTGGTAGTTATTCTCTTCATGCTGAGGCTTGGGTGATGTTGTTAGGTTTTACTCAGTATAGAAAAAATAAAATCATTCTCACTGAGATTGAAACAGAATCCAAAATCATTTAGAATTCCTTATGCAGGCGTACCTCTATTCCTTGGTCATTATCATAACTCATTCTCAAATGAAAAGTATTGATCATCAATGGCATATAAATTATGCATACGTTTTGTGAGGGGAATAAAGTATCATAATTACTTTCCTTTATTATAAAGGATGACATGTCAGTTACATGCTTCTCCTATTTCTTCCCTCTTCCCCTAAAAAGAGTGGATTTAGTCTATAGTGATGCCCTAGGGCTTCAACACTTTAGACCCCCATGATTTATTTTGTATGATGGGGATCCCCCCCTTCCCTGGTAAATAAATATATATGATGATTATGATAAGTTAAATATAACCTGGGTTTCATAAAAAACAAGTGATCGTAATATGAGAATAAATAATACAACATAAATGTATTACTAAAAATATTCCCATAATATAATGAAATTAAAATCATTTTATATAAATGTATAATAATGGAAATCAAAAGTTCACAAGTTTAATAATTACTGGTAACTTAGTGATGAAATTAATAAATACAGATATAATTTTCTATTCCCAAATAAGAGATACCATGATTATAGTCACTGTAATCTTATATTCATGGCTCTCTGATAGTGAACTATTTTTTATGGATAGGAATACACCAAAACAACCAAACAATTTTATCTTAAGAGACCCATTGATACATCAAGGGACTGTTGAGGGCTACATATATCACAAATTAAGTCTAATGAATTACTAATATAAATGAATTAATAAACTATAAGACACATAACCAACCTCTTGTGGTAATCAAAAAACATCTATATTTGAATAACAAGTATAATAATTTTCAATATTTCCCTGGTAAATAAATGGAATAGATTTCTATATAAGAATCCCTCAAAATAAATCCATAAAAATTATTTGTTTATTTTTAATTTAATAATTTCCGAAATATATTAATTAATTTCTATCAATGTGAATTCCCTTTAAAAAGTGTAATAAAAACTTGGGTATTCAAATAGGAAAGACATTAGATCAAAATTTGTTCCTATAACAAAGTATTATTTGGTAAGGAAAAAAGTAGTGACGGATTTCAAAATGTTTAATTATAATTGGAAAAATATTATGAGAGGATTTATAAAGTAACACTTTTATATTATATACCTCTCAAAATGGAAACAAGTGTTGAATTTGAATCACATATCAATGAAAAAATTGATATGCAAACTTTCATATGGTAATGGTAATGGAAGAATAAAAAGAACATGAGAGGGTTACAATGAAATTAACATATGGTGAAATGAAATATATTTATTATACTTGAAGGAAATAGTAAATTCAATCTAAAATATAAAATAAAATACAATGAACAATATCAAACATATCTCATGGAATTGAAAATAGATACATATGACACATGCAGATTCGGATCATTTGAATCAAAATCCAATAAAGGTGAAATAATAAATGGACCATTATATAACAGTAATAATTATATAATGATATAATATATCAAATGGTAATTATTTAAAATGTACAATATGAAAAGTGGTGTATGACATAAACATATCTCAACAAATTGAAATTTGTGACAAAGAATCCTTATGAAATTAGAATCTTTCGAATCAAAACTATTTGAAAGATATAATTTCAAATGAAACATTTAATACCAAGAATAATGAGAGGATGATGATACAAAATATTAAATATGGTATTAAATACTCTATAAAAATTAGAACATTGTGAATAATAATAAATACTTCTAATGGGGTGAAATTTGAGAAAAGAAATTGTTGCCTTAATTCTTGAATTCAACTAAAGTGATTTAATATTTAATTAAAAAAAGTAATTATCTTCATCTTATATTTCAGAAAAAAATAAAAATCAGAAAACTTTTATAAATATATTTTTTAGTTTTTCTCTACATGTATATTAGTTCATTATTATCTATTTTTAATATCATGTGTGAGTAATCACGATCATTTTGAATGAGTTCTATAATAGAAGTTTTTTTCTTCATTATTCCTCCTAAGTTCATCATTAAGAGAACATATAATTTAGTTTAATTAATATTTTATATTTATTTATAATGTCAAAATTTTATTCTATTGAAGTTTTGGTTATGGTTCTGGTAGTAAAAATTGGAGACCAGCATGATTTAGTGATTTTTAACAAACGAATGATGGTGCCTGAATTAATTATTTTAATATTAATGCTACCATTAAAAAAATAAAATATTTATTTTCCTATTTTCATCATATATTATAAGTAATTATATTCTCATAGGCATCAATGATATTATTTAATTTGATTGTTTAAGTAGGTTGGTAGACAAACCCAGACCTAAAAACCCTATAATTAATGGATGATTATGATTATGAAAGTGGTTTATGTTTTGAATAATATCATTAATATATAATCATAATTGAATTATTTAGATAATAATAATTTTTTGAATCATATTTGATGAGGGTCTAAAAGAATCAATGTTTTCTATGATTCTTGTTAAATTTCTAGACACCTGATGTTAGCTTGTAGGGGATATGTTGTTTTCTCTAACTTTCATTTAAGATGATATGATTTGAAGCACAACCGATGATGGAAAAATAATATGGACATTTAGTAAAATAGTAAATAGACTAAATATCAAGCTACAGATGATGTTTTCTATGATTATATAACCAATAATTTAAATCCCTCAATATTAAATTACCATTATAATGCTAAAGGATATTTTCATGGAACCCTAAGTCTTGATTATAAATGGACCCTTTTGAAGAGTAGATTCATATAATTTCCTAATATTAAAGTTTATTTTCCCCATAACATGAAACTGGATTTGATTCTCTTACTCATCTGATTCATGATATTCCATCCAATTCATGGGCTAACATATAAGATTTGAGTTATTTGGCTATTTCTGGAGTATCTTTTATTGATCCATCCTTAATGGGAATAATAAATCACCATGATGGTGAGTAATAAAATGAAATTCACGATTTCAAGGGTCTTTCTACATAGGATTATATGGATTTTAACTTTTAGTAGGAACAAAATATGATTACTACAAAAAGTCATAATGGGAAGTCCAAATGGGATAGAGAAACATCAAAAAAATCCATGTCCAAAAGAACATGAATATTCATTATCAATGATTAATGTAAATCTTCCACTAATAAAGGAAATTGGAAGATATTGGTTCTTCATAGTTATTACATTTATTTAAAACCTTATAAATTTTTTATAGAGTCTTCTAGAAGAAACATTTTTCTCAATGAATCTCTATTATATTCATCCCCTCCAATTGATACTGTTCAGAAAGTGGATGAGTCTATGAGAAGGAAAAATAATCATTGATAATTTTAAAGGATCATTAAAAAAATATAGTTTAATGAAGACTCGTGATTCACTTTTCATTAGTTAATTATGTGTTAAAATTGGATCTGATGTGGTCTTAAAACCTACTCAAGGTTTGGATAATCATAAGTTCACTACTAAAATACCCTTGGAACCATTGATGAGTTATATTGAAGGGTAAGGGATAGGTGCTGCAGATCCTCTCAAAAAACAGAATGTGGGAGTAAGCCATGGATTTTTCAGTACAAGTTCATGGGATATAAAATATTAGAATCTAATGATGGATAAATCAATGATATATTTTATATATTTAAATTTGATCATGTGCATCCTATTAATGATAAATTTAATACATTTTTTAGTACACATAAATCTTTTGAGTTTATTCAATCCATTATTAATGAGGAGGTTGGTAAAAAAGTGATCTTATGTTTAGAGTAGAATAAAAGAAGTAAAATGTTGATGTTGGAATTCCAAATGATGGAGGAGATTCCTGGTTATAGGTCAAAACATGATGATGGTGATGATATCCTCATGGTCTGTGGGGACGATCCTCTCACTACAACATCAGTACTCAATTTGGAGTCCCATGATGTATTCTGGTTCTTTTTTCTTCTATTTTTTATGTTGGTATTTTATGTATTTCATGTTCATAATCTTTATCCAGTTGTTATTTAATCATAATTATACCAATCCTCGACCACTCAAATGAAAAATAATAAAACTAGATTAAAATGAGATATGATACATTTTTTAGATGGTGGTCTTCTCAACATAAAGTTGACATTTTTATTTCATGATAAATTATAACTAAAGAATGTTGATTAATTTTTATAATTTCACAATCATAATTATATTATTTATTTAAAATTTATTCTAAAATTTTATCCTTATAACTAGAAAAGAGAGTTGATGGTGATAAACAGAAGTCATCTCCTCATGGAGACGGTAGTCCACACAACTCATAAATAAATGTTTTGTTTTTTAATATAAACAAGGAAGGTGGTTAATAGTTATTTAAATTGAATAATAGAATTTATCACACAGAAAAATGCATGGGTACTTATATATAAATTAGATAATAATATTTGGGAATGTTATAATGAATGGAATTGAAGTTAGGAAAAATTACTCACCTAGAGGACAAGGGATTTCTCTTTAACGACACATTGGAAATACTGGTCATCAGCCAATATCTTATAACCAGAGGATGAGGGAAAATGAATATTATTATATGGGAATGAAATATATTATATATTTTAGAGGGATAAGACTTTTTGGACTGGTGGTGTGATTCACCTTTTATAAGTGGTGAGAATGAAATTTTTATAAATATTTGATCTTAATATGAAGAGAGAACATGTTTCACATGTCATAAAAACACCAAAATATACAATAATGGATTTGGGGATAAGATAATGTCAATAATCCCTAAACCATTTTTTTGAACACATGTTTAAACATTTTTTATGTTTTTTACTCTTAGAATTTTCACTTTTAATATTTTTGGGTTGACCTTGATAAGTAATTGTTACCAAAATAATTTATCTTTAATACAAAAAAAATAAAAAATAATTCTTTAAATAATTATTTAAATAATGATTCCAAAAATTAAATTCATTTAATTATATATAAAACATATATGTCATAAAATAAATTTTTACTTTATCATAAGTAACACATAGAAATTCTTTTTCGAAAAAAACATATTTGCAAGATTAAATTTAATGTGTATGGTAATATTACAAATATATTTTATTTTAATGATAGAAATTGATTTATTATAAAAAAACATAAACTTTATTTGGATTATAATCATCCCATTAAAGAAATTATACCAAAATATTATTTTCCAAAAATAAAAGATTAAAATAGTTTATTTAATTAGAATGTATTACTTAAGTTCACAAAATGTTAAACATAGGTTTTAAATATCCTTAATAATATTTTTTTTAATGTAAATTTTTAATAGTTAAGTAAATATTTAGTCAAATACATGGTTTAATAAAATTCCATAACCTTTTTATATAATGATAAAACCATAAAATTTAAATTTTGATAAAAACAATATTTTTCACAATTCAAGTAAAATTAAAATATTTCTATAAATATAAAATAACTCGTTCTAAGGTTATATTATTATTATAAATGAAAAATTGATTTATAATTTTTGATATTCAAATTCTATAATTTTAGAATTTAACTTTTAAAGAAAAAAATATACCATGAAAATCGTTTTCATAGGAAAATAACGTTTCAATATATTAACTATTAGTATTCTTATTTCTTATCAATTTTTAACAAAATTTGGTGTAAAAAAAATTTCATATCAATAACATATTTTATTAACAATATAATTATTATATTAAAATAAAGTGAAAAGGTGATAATTTTAGATGAGTTTCATATTACAGAAAAATTTACTTATATTATCTTTTATAAATAATAATTTAATTTATCAATTACTTTCCATTGATATTGAGATTTATTTTTTATTTCTAAATATATGTAATTATTTGATTATATATATTTTTTTCCACAAATTCAATAAAAACATTTTAATAGTTATATAATGTTTCTTGGTTCATTTTGGTTTAGTGTTGTGCATGAAACAAGTTATTGAACACATTATTTTTTAAAGGGATATATAATTTAAAATATTGGGATTTTACATTACTAACTAATTTTATCATCATAATTCTAAATATGAAATATATTTTTCACATTTCAATTTCTAAAAATGGCATAATTATTTTTATTATAAGTTTTCAAAATACAATAATTTTTTTTGACAAATAATAATTTTAATCCTAAAATTGATTTTAAACCAGAATCATGTAAAATATTGTCACTCATAGAATTAGTTTAATTATTATAAATAAAATAATAAAAATTTTAATTTAAAAAAATCCAGAACCAATTTTACTATTAAAATTACATTTATGAAATGTAATTTAATCCCATATTTTTTGGAAATTTTTATTTTCCCAATTCATCCAAAAACCAACATTTATAGAAAAAAAAATTCTTAATATTATTTTCACATGATGAAATAAAAATTATCTCCACTCTATTAAATGAAATATTTAAAATTTGATGAAATTAATCAGAGTATTCCTATAGAAAATGAAAATAAATAACTATATATTAAGAAAATATTTCCTGAAGTATAAAATGACTTTACACTCATTCCATATTTATTAGTGACCATTATATGAATTTTAAATTTCTTTATTAAATATATGATATTATGTTTCATTAAAATCATTCATATATTAAGGTTAACATAGATTATTATGATAAGAGTGTATGATACACATCAATAAATTTTTCAAAAAATGTCTCATTTTTTCTTATATGATTTTATTTATAATTGAGTACTTATTTTCTAGGAATTAATCTATATATTCATATTAATAAAAAAATCTACATATATTTCATAATGTGGTTTCACCTATTCATACACTCAAATACAATGAATATGATATCCTAGAGATATTTTAAAAATAATATTATGATAATATACCACAATTCATTTTAAATTTTTTGTTTCATTTCATACATGCTACCGAATATAGAATTCATTTAAAATAAAGATAACTAAAATACAATGGTGTTACATTATCCCCCTCTTGCTAAAAATTTTTCTCATGATTTTAATTTCACTATCTCATAAAGAATTTATCAAAATATAGAAATAAAATCCAATATAGATTTTATCATAAACATTCAATTAAAGGTGAAACCCCATAAACTAATTATTTCATAAATGAATCTTCATATATAATACTCATACTTGAATATGGTATTCTAAAATTATACCTTGGTAGTTAAAATTTACATTACTCTTTAGACAAGTTAGATTTGATAAATTCTTAACCATCCAGATAGAGACTCTATGAAAATATTCATCCATTATTTATTTCTAAATTTTCTTCCATTGGGTGGCTTTCAATCAATTCCCACGTTTATCTCATCTTAAAATAAAATCAATGATTATTAAATATGGTTATTTAATTATTGATGCACTTAAAAAACACATATAATGGATCATAAGGTCTTTAAAAGGATAACATGTTATTCTTCATGACATTAGACATTAACCAAAACCAAAATGGTGAGAAGATAGTAAGATAACGTCCAATTTGAATTAATACTAAACTAATCTCAAAAGACTCAACGAGTAATACCCAATTTTAAAATTAAATTATTCTATAAATAAGTAGATTAATACTCTTCAATACATTATAAACCAATGTTTAAACAAAAATATTAGATTTATTAGATCACATATATTTACATGATGAAAGTAAAATTTATCTCCAAATAGAATACATCACACTGAAACTGAGAAAACAAAAATGAATATACCATAATCATATATTCTTCAAAACATGTTAATATTATTCTATAATTACCTACATCACTATAAATACATATTGAAATCCTATATTCTTCCAAAATATAATTCAACCATAATTTTTTCAAATAAAATCACATTATAGAAAATATATTTATCTATTTAATTAAATTGTATAAGGTTCCAAATATAGTGAATTTATTCAAAAATAAATTTAATCACATAGTCACAAAATCACTTTTCAAACATATGGTTTTATATATGATAAATAATATGTTCCTAGAATCTAATAACACTTTTATCCCAATTAACCACAATAATATCAACATCAATGATAATATTAATCCAAAATTCTATCTGTAACATTCAACTTATGTGAAACAAATAAAAAATAATTACTTGTAAAATAATAGTTTCAATATAATATAAGTTAATAATAAGTTTTATATATACCTAAAACATTTATTAAAACTAAATAAATTTCTCCCAATGTACACATGTCATGACCATAACAACCAAGGACCACCTCACTAGTAGGATGTTGGGTGAGATAACCCCAAGCCCATCTACAATAGGCATAGGGAAAGAGACAACTTCTAAGATGGAATCAAATTTTATGGGATTCATTATACTAATCTACCTATATGACCAAACACATCCACATCCATTAAAAAGTGTAGAGGATTAAATTAAGACTACAACATCTAGAGTATAACCATTCACTAAAAAACACTAATGAATACATCAGAGTATGAAAAAATGAACCAAATCCTAATGGGGAAAATATATTTTCATCTAGAATTGAAGTCCCAACTTGAAAATAATTAGAATAATGAAAGATGAAGAGAAAATGGCTCCTGATATTGAATCTTATCCACATTATGTGGTCAATTCACCAAATTATCACTAATATCCACCAATGTAACCTACAATAAATCTAATGTATGTATAAGACACGACATGTGTGGGAAAATCCCATGAAGGTGAGAGTATATAAATACATAGTAGGATGCTTTGAAAACCACCAAAGTATAAATATAATGATACAGAAAAAGTCAGAACAACCCATGGTAAGGAAAAAACAAAACCCAAATGAGAGAGAAATGGGATATCCATATATAAATACTACTTAGGTAAAATGAGTCTTATGATAGATCCAATAGTTAATATCGTATTCCCAGCATCACGTGGAACCACCCAAGAATCTATAAGTTGAGTGGCATGTACCTTTCCAATTCACTCTTCATCTGAGGTGTAAAATCATGGCCCATGTTCCACTTAAATTGTGCCTCAAATTGATGGGTAAAATAGACTCAAGAGTGCCTCCCCATATTCCAGATGCTACCAATTAGCAGTGAGTGTGTAATGGTATTACAGTGGAGATACTATACCCTCTTATCAGAATGGAACAATAGATTCAATCAATAATAACCAATATAGGAATAAAATAAAAAAAATACATGATCAATAAACCATGAAATCATAAATAGATAACTAAATAAGTAAACAATGCAAGAAATATAAAATAGGACAACTGATAAAAATATCAAAATCCTTTAAGGTAGTGTCTGATACATGGATGCATGGCATGCTGTAATACAAAACGGAAATAGGAATATACAAGGATTATATCCAATAATATAAAAGAAAAAAAAGAAAAAAGAATATCCATAAGCATACCCAGCTAAATCCCAGTCCTCTGATCATAATCTCAATCTAAAGGTAATTTATATCATCAAACTATAGTAGGGACCTTTCCCTTATTCGTACCTATAGTCAAGCAATATTCTTGGGTGCCAAGGGTGGTCTAGGTTGGGTGTAAGATAAAAATATCAGTAGGACACCACCAACTGAATCTACATGTAATCTAAGTAGTTCTCATAACTAAATCGTGTGCATGTATAAGAATAAAAATAAAACAATGCTGAAATAAATAACCATCCCTCTCAGGTTCCTATAAGACACTTTGTGGGTGTAACTGCATTGGCTCGGGACCGGAAGGAAATTTTTCTGAGTTAATATATATATATATATATATACACATACATACATATATATATATATATATTAATAATATATATTTAGATTAATTATATATTTAATCTATCTATATAAACCAATTACATGTAGATATAAGTGGTTATATACCTTGAAAACTTCTACTAGACTAGACTATGGCATAACTCGGACAATAATAACTTGTATTACAAGACTATAATCCCATGTAATAGTGTACATGCCCTAAAACCCAATAAGAGTGTGAGATGTCATTCAATAACACTTAGGATGGAAAGTGAGCCATAATGGAATCACTCTAATCATGGGACATAGAAAGCAATGCCCAATGCCCATATAGTGTCACTAGTGAAAGATTCAATACCCCACACTAGATGCAAGGGAGTGTGAACACCCAATACCATCACACATAGCCTCTATATAGAAATATTATAATTATAACTGGCATGGGGAATTTTCTCCCATCCATTTCTTTCATCTATAAATATATATAAGCAGGGCATAATCACATTTATAAATTACTACATGAGGAATTTCTCTCATGTAACATGTTTACCATGATTTTAAATATTATTAAGTAAAATTCATGATTATATCATAACACATGAGGCAATTTCTCTCATATTTTCTATTTTTCATGTTTAATTATAAACAAATCATTACAATTCCAAAGAAACATTTTAACATGAAGCATAAACAAAGGCATGGTATTATCACTCTTATAATAAAATCCATTTAATTAAACCAATTCATTTAGAGAATGTAAAACATAATTCATTGACCACTTAACTTAAACAAACCATCCAATTTACCTGAGCATGGAAAATTAATTTATAAGGTCCAAAAGGGCCTTTAAAAAACATTCAAGTCTTTTAAGGGAATTAACTACTTGGGAAATTCCAATCCTCAGTTGACCAACCACATGGGAGTTACCCCTAGTTCAATCATGAATTCATATTACAAGGGAAATTTAATGTAAGGGAAAATCCAAATGCTTAAGAGGAGAATTAGTAATATACACATTTAAAAAGGGGGGATTTAACATAACATGAAAAGGACCATTTAAACTCATTCATAGAAAATAAACTAACTTATATAGTCCACTAAATCTTCAATAATATATTCATTTATGTAAGGGTAAGAATTCATGGACTAACTTTAACATATATCACATGTCATTAAATTTACATTTAATTCATTATGCCAATACAATTCATGGTGTATTTCTCACTCGGTATTTCAAGGAGCCATGGTCAAGTAATAAAATTGCCTAAATGGTCAATTCAAACAATAAGAGGGAAAAACACCCAAGAGGTTATTTGGGTTAAATTTAATTCTCATGGTCATATTGAAATTACATTTTAAAAACTAAGCCAAATTTAACAAAGGAATTCTTGATACTTTGAGACAATTGACCAAAAATGGCCAATTTCACTTAGCACACTCATGTATTGACCACATAAGGTTTATACTACCTATGAAACACTAAAAAGGATCATTTGGTGCTTAATAAGAAGAAATGGTCAATTTCATATGAAGTAATAAATAAAAAAGGATAAGTTCAGCAGTAGTATGTGTGCAACACAATGGTATAATTATGAAACATCAATACTCAAAGAAAAAAATGTTATGATCACCTACCTCAAGTCTATAGATAAATACTCACTCAAAATCATCCTCAAAATCATATTAGGTTGGAAGAGATTTGATAAATATTCCAATTCCCTAAAAATAGGGAAAATTATCTTTCACCTAAATAACATGGTGGATCTGAAGATGTTCTTATATATGAGGTAGGAGACTAGGGGATCAAACCACTTCAAATCCAATTCTTCTGATGGATTTAGAATCATACATCGGATGAGGGAGTTTCTATAAAATCTAGGTTGTGAGGATCTTGAGCTCAAAAGAGGAGGATAACTCATTTCATCTGTTGGAGGAAGAATGGAGAAAAGGTAAAGGGTTAAAAACTTAAGTGAGGGTAAAATAGTCATTTCACCCTAAAATTTGGGGGCACATGGTGTGGATTCATGGTTTGGAAAAACCGTTCACATACCTTGTTGCATCCACTCCTTATGGAACCCACATTCTGTGGTTATGCCACACGGTTTTCCAAACTGTGCACCAACCATGAGGAGAATAGTGCTTAGGTAATACCTAAATGGAATTATCCATGTGAGATAGCCTTATTGTTTGGTAAACTTTGTGTATCCAATGTGGGGAAAAACTTCTTCCCCTCTACAGCTATAATTTTTTCTACTAGGGGCCACAAACTTTTAGACAAATTTTTCACCCTATTCAGAGCTTCAAAACATGACATTTATTGACCTGGTGCTCTAAAAACACAATGAAACGCCTAAGGGGTCCTTAGGGTCTTCACCTAAGTCTAATAACCACACATTTATGTGTTCCAACTCTCATAGTTATGTTTTGAATCCTAATTTGTAAAATGTAATGTCCATTAAAAAGAAAATTTTAAATTCCTTTGTACTTTTATGTATTTCAAAAACATGGTATGTTACAACCTCCCTAATGTAAAACTTCTCATCCCTGGAAATCCTTTAGGATAAAAAAAATCACCCAACCTATAGCGGTTATTAATTCTCATTCAAATTATCACGTTGTGTTTCCAAAAATTAAATGTTCCCATAATCAATGCTTAATAATATGACGCATAATCTATAAAAACTCAATCCAACTCTTGTTTTCCTACTAAAACACCGAAATAGAGCATACATGTGCCCGATGAACTAGTGACATGTTCACATCATCATATCATTAATACTATCACTGATCGTGCTTCCCACTATAGGTCTTAGCATTATAAATGGTCCCATTCATAACCATGACATCTCCATGGTCAAAATTAACTATAAACCATGCCTCGTAGCATTCTAACAATTCTATTTTCATGTATTAATTTAACAAGGAGAACCTGAAGATATATGTGGCCATAATAAGAACCACAATGAAAAGAAATGGTTGAATTCTAATTGAGAAAATAGAAACTGGTCAGGAATTTTTTCCTTGAAAGACATCATCAATCCTTTAAACAACACCCTCTATAACCCAAAGACAAGTTTGAAATGGTTCCCCTCAACCATACACATTAATAATGAAGGATAACAAGTTGATCAACCTATAGCTAAACATCCTCATGATACAAAGCCTAGATGGTCGGTATAACTCAAACTGAACACAACACCTTCTTCCAAGGTATGTAGAGTTTACAACAATCATTTTCACTAAATCCCATACCTAATATTAAATGATGATTCTTCATCAAACCACCACATAATCATTTAATATATCATCCCTCATCATGAACAATGGTGTGATCCATATCCAGTCCACTAGATCTCTACCCTCTCAAAATTACCTCTGATCCCAACTACAAATCTGGGATAACCTCAGTTTCAAAAAAATAGAGTCCACGAAATCATTCCAAGGTAATACATACTCCAAGATTATGAGTGAGATGTTGACTCAAGGACAAAACATCTACAAAAGAACATTGGATAAGACCATAGTGGTACCCACATTCCAGTCGCGTCAAATGGAAATGACTAGAGTCCAAGAGTTCATCCAAGGCATTACTACATGGAAATACTTGAATAAATCAGGACTAACCATGCCTTAATAGAAACCACACATCCAGTATTGAAAACTGATAAATATAACTTATCAAGATCAATGGATTTTAAATCTTTATCGTTGTGTAAGACCAACACTCTCTCATTATACCCAGACTACTTCAAGATAGGGAACATTCTCATATACTACAGAAGAATGAACTAATAGGGAAATGGGAAGATCAATAGAACCACTACTGATCGGCCTCTTGAAAAAATCTCATATTCACCTATCGATGCATCGTTAATTGAACCATGATTACCTTACCACTAGGTGATTTTGTGAACATTAAATATTAACTACTGAAGACCATTTGAGACTAATAGTGTTTCATAGGGGATGCATACATATAAAACCCTATCAAAATCATGCTGCTGAGAAAGTACCACTATGATTTAAAACTATCCATGTCCAAAGGCATTCAAGTAAAATGGACCATTTCCAAAGGGCCCCCTTATTTTTTTCCTTCTACCTAAAAGCACACACATTCCCAAGAACCTTTTTTATTCTCCTTATCCTTGGTGTTTCCTATTCATTGAGTGATGGGATAGGCCATCCACTCATAAGGAAGATCATCAAGATTCACCTTAAAGGAACATGTGACACTCCTCTAAGTCACACTCAGAGAACTAAGACGTTTGGAATGAAAACCATATCCAACCTAATCGAAATGTAAAAACATATGATCCTCTTGGGAAACCATTTTGATCATTGGAAGGACTTTAAACCTTTAATTCCTAGGTCACTCCACTCCAAAGATGACCCAAGAACACACACAACCTCATAACGTTCAATGAGTTCAAAAAACTCAATCGGTTCATTTTAAAACATTTAGAAACATAATGATTATTATGTATATAAATTCTAAACCAAGGTTTAAAAGTAAGGATGCGGCATTATCAATATTATCCATAGTCTTGTTAGCCCTATGCATTCAAGTATCAGATGACCCAAGCAGAAAAATGGCTCAAACCCCATTGTGTCAAATGAGTAAAAAACACAACGTGGTCTCTCAAGTCAACAAAGGAAAAAAGGAAACATGATCACAAGAGCTATAAAGTGGAAAACCATTCCCTAGGAATGTCTATCCCACTGAAATAGAGAATTACTTGATGCTCACACCATAACAAAGGTCAAGGATATCATATCCACCCATATGAACAAGGGTGTCATTTTGAAGGTAAGAGTTAGATAATGGGAAACAGCACCTAAACGATACCATATAGCATAAATCTAATAGAATTAGTCAAGTAATTTAATCATTAAGGGTTATAACTACTTCAGTATATCCCCTTATCCGAGAACAAGAATCGACCCTATCACTAGGTCATGATGACAGGAAAGTCACTATGATCAAGAGGCTATGATTTAGGCAATTTCTAAGAAAGTCCTATAGAAAAGTCTCATGTGTCTATCTTAATTCAACTTAGAAGATATTTTTAAAACACTCTTACACTAGGGTTAAAATTAAGGACACCACCAATGGTTCCATTTTAAATCCATTACATTCATTCAAAATGAAACATTATACATTTATCATTTTATTGAAAACTATCATGATTAGGAAATTTATCAAATAAATTTATTTTTGTCATAACATATAAGGAAACCTATGAGGGTCCCATTAAGCCAACCCGGGTTCATCAGAATACATCCTAGTAGAATTTTATTATTTATTAATGTTTCAAAACACTTGTAATGGGTTATCTCTTAAGAAACATGTCCCAACTGACTTACCTAGGTCAAGTTGTTCATTTAGTAAAGTAATCACAAACTGTTATGGAGAAAACCAATCTACTGCTGATCAAAATTAAGTATCTTTTAAATTTATTACAAGTTCAAGATACATGAATGACATAATTTTTTTGGTTCTATTATATGATTTTCCATTATTCAAAGACAATTTACTTTTATATTTGTACAAAAAAAGCATTTCTTTCTTAAAATGGTTTCAAAATATGTTTAAAAATGAGTGATTGTTCAAGTACAGAGGTTACCTATCCCCAATTATAAGTCACCCATACACCTTACCACTGAATACTAGACCTCTCTTATTCAGAACCAATAGTAGTTTCTTATTTATTAATGTTTCAAAACACCCGTAGAGGGTTCTCATAGGAAAAATGTCCCAACTGGCTTACCTGGGTCGAGTTGTGCATTAAGTAAAGTAATATCAAGCTGTTAGGGAGAAAACCAATCTATTACTAATCAAAATTAAGCATATTTTAAGTTTATGACAATTTTGAGATGCATCAAGGGTGTAATTTTTTTGGTCTAATTATATCAATTTCCATTATTCGAAAACAATTTACTTTTATATTTGAACAAAAAAATCATTTATAACTCAAAATAGTTTAAAAATATGTTTAAAAATGAGTGATCGTTAAAGTACATGGGTTACTTATCCCTGATTATAAGGTTCCCATACACCTTATAACTGAATACTAGACCTCACTTTTTCACAACTAATATTATCATCCTATCAAACTAATTACATATTTAGATCACAACTAGTATATTATCATAAGCATTAAAAAATGGCATGCTAATAAAAACAGAATCACAATATGAAGAAAAAATATACTAAGAAGTTAGTAGATTAACAATCTAATTTCACTTTAAGAGTCACTTTTACTCTAGGTTTGTTCTCATATAAATATTGAAATCATTTAAAATGGTTAAATAATATGGTCTTCCATTTTCTGGTCTATAAGGGCACATACTCCTAATGTACCAAAACATGACATCCCCTTGATCCACAACATAACACATTCCATCCCATGTGACCAATGTTCAATGGCTCAACCTTACATTATTGACATCTTAAAGTGTCTATTTTAACCTCTTCCAGAAAACACTATTAAGAAAAGGAAGGAACTTTAAGTATCAATTATGATTTCTATTTCTTGTAAGATGTTTTAGTTCCATTATATACATATTCATGGCATAATCAATTTTCAATTGGTATATGCACACTAAAAGTAATCATGGGATGGTAAAATTTTGGGAATTTTAGTCCAATTGTGCCTAATATGATGCATGTACTAATGAAAATCCCTAATCTCATCAGGACATATTAAATAAAATATAATTTCAATCATATCAATAATAATAACATCATATCACAAGTGTTCCACACAATGGTGATGTTATATTAATAATAAATAGCATAATTAATAAATTAAATTACCCATCCTAGGTAATTTGGGTCTCCCCTATAAATAGGTTAGCTATGTGTAAACATAGGGTTAATTCCAAATCCCTTTAACTCCTAGTATACTATATAATTCCAAAACAGTAAGATAAAAAAACAAAGTCTCCTATATCAATTTTTAATGTCCCAACTTGGGGTCCATATAAATTGTGCCCCAAGTTAATGGGTCACATGGCCACAAGCATGCCTCCCCATACACTATAGGCTGCCAACTAGCTTCAATGGTGTAATAGTAGTACAACGGGGAGACTACACCCTGTTATATTAATAAAACTATAGATATAATCAATAAAAAAAAATTTAGAAACAAATATAAATAGACAGGATGAATAAACTACAAAAGAATAAATTGATAACTAAATAAGTAAGCAACTAAATAAATAGATAACAAAACAACTGATAAAAATATAAAAAGCCTCTAAGGTAGTGTCTGATACATGGATTCATGGCATGTTATAATACAAAATGGGAACATGTAGTTAAAATCATGTTACACAATTGTACAAAATACAAAAAGGAAAAAATAATCTCCATAAGAATTCCAAGATAAATCATGTTCCTCTTCTCCTAAGATCCATATAAAGTTAAATCATATTAACATCCTATAGTATGAAAATTTCTATTATTCATACTTTCAGTCAAACAATTTTTTCAGGTGCCAAGGTTGGCCTGAGTAGGGTGTTAGATAAAATTTTCAGTATCCCACCACCAATGACATCTATATGTAATCCAGGTAGTTCTCATAACTAAATAGTGTGTATGTACAAGAAGAACAAAAAAGTAATTATAAATAAATAACTATACCTCTCAGGTTTCTATAGGACACCTTGTGGGTCTACCTATATTGGATCATGGATGTAAGGAAAGTATATCGAATTACCATATATATATATTAATAACATATATATAGTTCAATTATATATTTCATAGAACTATAAGAATCAAGTACGTGTGAACATAAGTGGCTATAAACCTACAATATTATTGGTTGATTCAATCAATGAATAACTCATACATCCATAACCAATCTAATGATCCCATAACCTCATGGAATAGGTTATATGAACTAAATCTTAATAAGAGTGTGAGACTTCATGAAACAAAACTCGATATGGAAATTGATCTATCATGGAATAACTCTAATCATAGAACATGGTGTGTAAATCCCATTGCACTTATATTATCACTGGTACGACATACCATACTCTACAGCCGATGTAAGGGAGTGTGATTTCCCTCCTGGATCAGAACCCCTTACCATCATACACAGCTTCTATAAAGGCATATTATAATTATAACTATAATGTGGAATCACCTTATATCCATTTATTTCATCTATCCATGTATATATGCAAGGAATAATAAACTTTACAAATTACTACAAGAGGAATTACCTATCATGTAACATGTTTACCATGCCTTTAAATATAATTAAGTCATATTCATGTTTAAAGAATAACACATGAGGCAATACCTCTCACATTTTCCCCTTTTCATGTTTAATTATAAACAAATCATTAAATTTCCAAAGAATCATTTTAACATGAAGCATAAACAAATCCAGGGTCTTACCACCCTTATAATACAATCCATTTAATTAAACCAATTCATTTAGAGAAGGGAAAACAAAATTCATTGACAACTTAACTTAAACAACCCATCCAATTTACCTAATCATGGAAATTTCATTTATAAGGTCCAAAAGGACCTTTAAAAAGGTTTAAAAGACTTTAAGGGAATTGCCTACATGGAAAATTCCAAGCCTATTTTGACCAACCACGTGGGATTCACCCTTGGTTCAATCAAGAATTCATATTACAAGGGAAATTTAATTTAAGGGATAACCCAAATGCTTAGGAAGAGAATCAGTCATATACACATTTAAAACAATGGTGAATTTAACATAACATGAAAATGACCATTTAAACTCATTTAAGGAAAAGGAACCAACATGCATATGACATTTCATCTTAAACAATTGATTTATTTAAGGAAGTTTAATCCATCATGGACTAAACTTAAAATTTTATCACGTTTTATTCAATTTTGATTTAATTAATTATGCTAAGGAAATTCATGGGGTATTTCTCAATAGGCATTTCAAGGTGCCATGGTCAAGTAAGGAAATTGCCTAAATGGGGAATTCAAAAAATAAGAGGACCAAACACCTAATATGTGCTTTGGGTTCCATTTAATTATCATGTTATAATGGAAATTACATATAAAAAACTAAGCTATAATGAACAAATAAATTCTCAATACATTGTGAAAATTGACCAAAATGGCCAATTTCACTTGGCATACCCATGGGTTGACCACATAAGGTTTAATCAACTTTTGAACCACCAAAAATGATCATTAGGTAAATAATAAGATGAAATGGTAAATTTTACTTGAATAAATAAATAAAAAGGATATGTTTTAGCAAAATCCAATGTGTGGCACAACGGTATAATTACAAAACATTAAAACTCAAAGGGAAAAAAATGTCGTGAACACCTACCTCAAGGCCATAGAAAACTCCTTACTACAAATTAGCCTTAGATTCAGAGTTAGTTTAAAGAGATCTAAGAAATGGTCCAATTCCCTGAAAATAGGGAAAATTATCTTTCACCTAAAAATAATGTTGGATGTGAAGATAAACTTAGATAGAAGGTAGGAGACTAAGGAATCTTAATGTTGTGGATCCAATGCTTCTGAGGCATTAAGAATTGATCATTAGATTAGGGGGTTTCTTTAAATCCTAGATTAGGAAGATCTTGAGATAAAAATATTATAAGAACTCATTTCATCCATTAGAGGAAGAAGGGAGAAATGGTAAAATGTTAAAAACTTAATTGAGGATAAAATAGTCATTTCACCCTAAAATTTGGGAGCTCACATTGTGGTTACATAGTTTAGCCAAACTGTGCACATACCATATTGCATCCACTCTTTAAAGAAACCCACCTTGCACTCTTTTTTCAGGTGGTTTTCTTAACTGTGCACCAACTATGTGTTGAATAGTGATTAGCTATTTCCTAAATAGTAATATCCATGTGGGACAGCCTCATGGTTAGGGATAATCATTTTCATCCCATGTAAGGAACATCTACGCCCCCTCTACAGCCAAAAAGTTTTTTTCTAGGGTCCACACAGTATCAAAAAAACTGTGCACCCTATTGAGAGCTTCAAATCATTATATTTATGGACTCGATGATCCAAAAACTCAACGAAGAACCTATGGGACCCTCCAGGACATCTTCTAAGTCTAAAAACCACACAGTGATGTGTTCCAACTCTTATAATTACATTCTAAAGACCGATTAGTAAAATGAAATGTCCATTAAAAACTAAAATTTAAATTCCTCTAGGATTTTATGTGTTTTAAAACAAGGGACATTACAACCTCCCGAACATAAAACTTCTCATACCTAGGAAGCCTTCAGTGGTAATAAAAAAATCACCCGACCTATAAGGGTCATGAAGTACCATTAAAATGGTCATATTGCGTTTACAAACATCCAATGTTCCCATAAACAATGCTTAAGAATATTACACATAATTCGTAAAAAACCCAATACAACGCACCATTTCCAACTGAAACACTTAATCCAAGAATACCCAAGCCTGGTGAACTAGGGACACGTTCACATCATCATCTCATTAATCCTATAACTAATGGCACTTCCCACCATAGGTCTTATCATTATAAAGGGTCCAATTCCACACCCCAATATCTCCATGGTCATATTTGCCTACAAATCATGCCTTTCAGCATTCAAATGATGCTCTTTTCTTGTATTTCTTTAACAAGGTGAACCTAAAGGCATCTAAGTCCATAATAGGAACCTCAATGAAAAGAAATGGTGGAATTATAATCGACCAAATAGAAACTATTCATTCATGATTTCCTTGAAAGACATCATACACCCTATAAACCACACCATCCATAACCCAATGGCATGCTTGAAACGGTTCCCCTCAACCACACAAATTAATCATGAAGGATAAAAAGTCGATCGACCTATGGATGACCATCTTCAAGATGCACACCTTATATGGATGTCATAATTCAAACTAAATGCAACACCTTCTTCCAAGGAATCTTGAGTTTACAATAATCATGTTCACCAAATCCCATACCTAAATTTAGATGATTTTTCTTGGTAAAACCACCACCTGACTATTTAAACTATCATCCCTCATCATGAACAATTCTTTAATCCATATCCAAGCCATTGAATCTATACCCTTTTAAAATTACCTATGATACCAACTAAATGTCTGGGATAACCTCGGTTTTAACAAATTAGAGTCCACTGAACCATTCTAAGGTAATACATAATCCAATATTATGAGTGAGACATTAACACAAAGCCAAAACATCCACAAAAGAACATTGAATGAGACCATAGTGGAACCCACCTATCAGTCAATACAAAGGGAAATGACTGGTGTCCACGAGTTCTTCTAAGGAATTCCTACACAGAAATCCATGTATAATTTAGGAATAATCATGCCTCGATATAAACCACACATTCAATACGCAAAACTAATAAAGATCACTTATCGATCTCAACAGATTTTAAAACTTTATCATTGAGTAAGACCAAAACTCTCTCAGTATACCCAAACTACGTCAAGATAGGGTATATTCTTGTCTCCTTCAAAATAATTTACAAATAGGTAAAATTAGAAGATAAATCAAACCACTACTGGTCAACCTCTTGAAAGAAGCTCGGATTCTCCTATTGATGCATTGTCAATTAAACCATGATTCCCATACCACCTAAGGCTTTGTGATCATTAAAGATTAATCACTAAAGTATATTCAAGACCAATGATGTTTCTTATAGTTTTCATAAACAGAAAACCCTATGAAGGTTGTGCTGTTGAGAAAGCATTGCTATGATTTAAAACTCTCTATCTCAAAAGGAATTTAAGGAAAATTGTTCATTTCCAAAACATCATCATTGGTTGTCTTCATTATATATAGAAGGAAAAAATTGAAAATAAACTATTTTATTCCCTCCATATTTGGAGTGTCCTATTCGTTGAATAATGGGATAATCCAGCCTCTCATAAGAGATATCGAAAAGACTCCCCTTAAATGAATGTGTGACACTCCTCCGAGTCACACACTGAGCATTAAAGCAATTTGAATGAATACCATATACAACCTGATCGACATGTCAAAACACCTGATCCACTTCGAATACCATTATGAGAGTTGGAATGACTTTTAACCTTTAATTCCAAAGTCACTCCACTCCAAAGATGACCCGAGAACACACATAACCACATAAGGCTCAACAAGTTCTCCAAACTCAACCAATATTTTTTAAAACAATTAGAAACTTGATGGGTATTTCATATATAAACTCTCACTAACCCAAGGTTTAAATGAAAGGATGTTACATTCTCGATACTATCCATAGTCTTGTTATCCCTATACATTCATGTATCAGATGACCAATGCAGAAAAATGTCTTGAACCCCATTGTGTCAAAAAACTATAAAACACAACATGACCTCATATGTATCCAGAAGGAAAAACAAAATAAGTTTACAAGACCTACTAAGTGGATTTCTATTCCCAAGTCATGTTTAACCTACTAAAACCGAGCATTAATCGATTCTCTCACTATAAAAAATATCAAGGATACAATAACCACCCATATGAGCAAGGGTGTCATTTTTATGTTAAGAGTCCCACAAGGGAAAATAACACATAAAAGATATAATTCACCATAAAACTCATAGAATTAGGAAAGTTATTTAAGCTTCAAGGGTGATACTAACCTCGGGATAACCCCTTATCGAAAAACAAGAATCGACCCTACCACTAGGTCACGCTAATAGGAATTTTATTGGGCTCAATATCCTATGATTTAGGCCATTGAAATAAACAAAAAGGCCTATGGAAAATGATCATGGTTCTATCCTAAGACAACTCGAGGAGAAAAGTTTAAAACACCCTTACATGACGGTTCAAATGAAGGACACCACCAATAGTTCCATTTAAAATTCATTACATTCATTCAAAATAAAAAAATTAAACATTTATAATTTTATTCATAACCTATCATGATTAAGAAATTTATCAAATAAATTAATTTTCATCATAACTAATAAGGAGACCTATGAGGGTCCCATTAAGCCAACATTGGTTCATCAAAATGCATCACAATAGCAGTTTATTATTTATTAATGTTTCAAAACACCCACAAAGTGTTATCTCAAAGGAAACATGCCCCAACTGACCTACGTGGGTCTAGTAGTAAATTTAGTAAAGTAATCACAAGCCGTTAAAAGGAAAACCAATCTATTTGTGATCAAAATTTTGCAACTTTTAAATTTATGAAAATTTCAAGATATATCAAGGGCATAATTTTTATGGTTCGATTATATGAGTTTCCAATATTCAAAACAAAAATACATTTATATTTGAACTTGAAACTATTGATATCTTAAAAGGGTTTCAAAATATGTTTAAAATTTAGTGATGGTTCAAGCACATGGGTTACCTTTACCCAATTATAAGGTTCACATACACCTTACAACTGAAGACTGGACCCCTCTTATTTACAACCAATATTTTTATCCCATCCAACTAATTACATATTTAGATCATAAATTTCATGTTATCATGAGAAGTAAACATAAAATTCATGCTAATAAGAATATAAGCACAATACGAAGACAAGACATGCTAAGTAGGTAGGCAGTAGATTAACCAACTAATTTTACATTAGGATTCACTTTCACTCTAAGTTTTTTCTTGTATAAATATTGAAATCATTTAAAATGGTTGAATCAGATGGTTTTTCCATTTTCTGGTCTATAATGGTGCATACTCCTTTTGTACCAAAAAATTAAAACCCCTTGATCCACAACATAACACATTCCAGACTGTGCAACAAATATACCATGGGTCAACATGCCATTATTGACAACTTAAAGTGTCTGTTTTAACCTATTCTGAAAAACACTATTCGGATAAAGAAGGCACTTTTAGTATCAATTTTGATTTCTAATTCCTACAAGAAGTGTTAGTTCCATTATATACATATTCATGGAACAATCAATAAGAAATAGGTATATTCACACTAAAAATAAACATGGCATGGTAAAATGCATGGAATTTTAGTCTTATTGTTCGTAATATGAGGCATGTACTAATGAAAATCCTTATTCTCATTGAGACATATTAAATAAAATAGAATTTCAATCATATAAATAATAATCACATCATATCACATTTAATTCACCCAACAGTATAGTCGTATTAATAATAAATTTAATAAAAAAAATTAAATTACCCATCCAATGTAATTTCGCTATCCCCTATACATGGGTTAGCTACGTCCAAGAAAAGGGTCAATTCCAAATTACTTTAACTCCTAGTCTCCTATATAATCCAAAAAATAGTAATATAAAGAAAAAATGCTCTAAAACTAATTTTTAATGACCCAACTTGTGGTCTAATTAAACGGTTTCCTAAGACAATGGGTCACATGGCCTCAAGTGTGCCTCCTAATACACCAGAGGCTTCTCACTAGCATCAAGGGTGTAATAGTAGAACAATGGGTAAACTATACCCTTTTATCATAATAGAAATGTAGATATAATCAATAATAAAAATTAGCAGAATAAAATATAAAAATATAATATCAATAAACTTGAAAATAATATATAAATAATCGAATAAGTAAGCAGTGGAAGAAATAGATAACAAAAAAACTGATAAAAAAATATAAAAAGCCTATGAGGCAGTGTCTGATACTTGGATGTATGGAATGTTGTAATAACAGACAGGAACATGAAGATAAAATAATGATACACAATAGTATAAAATACAAAAAAGACAAAATATTCTCCATAAGCATCCGAATCTAAACTCTGGTCCTCTTCTCCTAAGACACATATAAAGTTAAAGCATATCATCAACCTATAGTATGCCAATTTACCTTATTCATACCTTCAGTTAAACAATATATTTAGGTGCCAAATGTAATATCCCAGGTAAATAAAGAATAAGACATATTTAATATTTATTAATATTTGTGAATTAAATATTAATTTTACTTTAAAGGGGTTTCTATGTTCGATAGCGTACCTGATACGCAACAACGGGTTTCTTTGAAATCTAACGTTGCACACTAATAATATAATATTATTTTAAATGGTAGTTAACTCCTAGCCATTGTATTGGCAAGAATGAACAAAACTAACTACAATATGATTATACATGTTTTTAAATGTATTTACATTTATCCAATAAAAGTTAGAGGCTTAAATTGTGAATGAATCTAATTTTAAGCATAATTTACATTAAAAGGTCGATTTACCACCTATTAATGGAGAACCCTCTTTAAATATAGTTTTGGTCGCTTTAATACATTATATTTGACTAAATACAATCCTTCTTTAGAATGGGGACATCAAATTTTACTTTGGGTGTTTTTTTTTGGTATTTTTCTGATAAAGTTCATTTTTAATGAATAGTGAAAATGTTGTATTTTAATTCAAAATTGCTTTTTAATCTAATTTATGTATATGGATAGATTATATTTTTAATTGGTTTCAAAGTGTAATTAAAATATATTTTTAACATTTAATTCAATTTTGTTCATTGGAATTAATTTCACTTTGAAATTGGACATAAACAAGTGTTAATCTTTTTATATATATTATTACTTAAAAACAAGCTTTTTGTTTTGACAGCGGGAATTAATTTTGAATTAATTTCTACAACTTATATGTTTTGAATTTTGAAAAATTTATTGCATATTTGGAATCAGGAGGTCCAAATTGTGTAAATAGGTAACTTTTATTTTTAGACATTTTAAATATTTACTTCAGTAAATATTTTATTTACCGTGGTTAAAGGGTAAATCAGGTAAATAAGGGTAAAAAATAATATAATAATAATATAAAATTACCCTTAAATGTGTACTAATCCTATTGGTTGATACATATCCGACCATGGACATATTTGTGTCGATTTTGGGACCCCATGGAGCCACTTATGAATGATAATGATACTTTAGATAAATTAATTTAAAGTAAAGGCAAAATTGACATAAACAAAAAAAAAATTAGTAAATTAATTTTTATATGGTGTTATATAAATTATATTTTCAACTATAAATATTTATTGGAAATATAAAAATATTTCCTACATCATGGTATTTTTTTATAATTTTTAGAAATCACATTAATTAAATTATTTATGCCTAAATAATGATATAGTATTTACCTCATTAATAAATGATTTAAATAAATAAGATTATAATGATTAAAATATTATCCAAAACATGTCCAATTATGATTGGATATGAGTCATCTTATCTTCTACTTTAATGATTCTTGGACCTTTAGAAACTGAATATCATTATATAATAAAATAATACTTTCACACTTTCCTAAAGAGCCCCTCCTCCCCCTTATAATAGGAGACCATTTCTAACCAATTCCTCACACCTCTAAAGCCTTTTGGATCATCCAACCTCTCCCAATTAAGCTCCCTACATCCCTCTCCTCCTCCTAGAAGCCTTACCTTAGGCATAAGGCACTTCAAGAAGTCATTTGGTTCAAACCAAAGGAAGTTACCCAAATTAAAGGAGATTAAAGAATGATCAAGTCAAGTCGGACATGAGGTAAGGGACTTCATCTCAATCTCCTTTTATTGAGGAATATTTTTTTTCAATACAATACTTTATTTTATATGCTGTATAAACACCCTTGACTTTTCAAAGGGAATCTTTTTCTACAAAGTTTTTTACTAAAATAAAAAAAAAAGAAATGTTTCTTCTAACATAAGCGGTGACAACGACTTTTTCCGCCGCCGCGAGTATTATTTGATCTTTGGCTTCCTCAAAAAGCTGTAATGTTTCTAAAATAAAATAAATACCATATACCCTTTTATGTATTTTTTTATTGAAAATGGTTTTGATAATGGATTTGTTATGTCAATATATTTAAGTGATATATTGTGATTGAAATGTGGAAATGTTTTCTTTAATTTATATTTGTTTTATGTCTTATGATTTTATAATGGTACTTAGACATTTGACAGGTGGTTACATGATAAACCAAATGACGGGTGGTTCCGTGAATACTAGGATGGGTGGTTACATTATAACCTCCAATTCATTGGGTATGGAAGTCGGTCATATGGATATTCCATTTAGTGATATGTGTGGAAGTCAAACTTATGGTTATTCCATTTATGTATGTTTATGTCCCAAGTTAACTTTATATATTATGTGTTATTTATATGGGTTTTATGGTAATATTTTTGTTACAAAAGGGTAATTAATGATCTTTTATTTAGTGAATAGTATTTACTACTTCATAAAGCTGAAAAGTATTACTTATGTTAAAGTATTCATGGGTTACTTGTTGTTTTGAAAAACTAACAGTTTTCCTTCTTTGTGTATCCCTTACAAAGATTTTTATACTCATCCCATATTTTTAAAATGTTTTTCATAGGACATAATGTGGATCAGGGTCAAGGATGGGATCAATGAAAATTCATGCTGTCTTAAATATGGAATTAGACATGACTCTTTTTTTCAAGAGTTTTTATTTTATGAAAAAAATGGATACTGGGTAGAAGTGTCTACTTTGTAATCTTTTTAGATGTAATAGTTATGTCATATTTCTCTAAAAATCTAAACCTAAAAAGATCCTCAATGTGAATTATTAACTTAATTCAATATTATGTATGTTTTAAGGCTGAGTCCTTATATTTGGTATCAGAGGTCGGTTTAGAAAACTTTAGGAGTTAGAATATTGTTAAATTAATGTTCATAAATTAATTTATGTTAAGATTGAAATGATATAGCATTTATATATTACCATGTTGCTTCACCTAAAATATTTTTGTGTTCAGAATGGTTTTCCACAGAGGAAACAGGGCAGCTATGTTGGGACAACATCAGGAGGAAGAAAACCTTCCAAATCAGCAACCTGAGATGGTCGGAATCAGAACTAAACTGTTTGTTGTAGTGATCGCATAGTTGACCCAGACTATAAATGGTGGTGGTATCCATGCACGAGATCATCTAGATCAATCGCAGAGGAACATGTCAGTATTGGATCATTTCATGAAGCAACATCCCCCATCATTCATAGGATCATCTGATCTGGTGCTAGCAGAAGGGTGGATTAAAGCACTGGAAAATATTTTCAATGTCATGGGGTGTTCAGAACATCAAAAGGTTAGTCTTTCTTTTTATTGTTTTAAAGGTGAAACTGGTCAGTGGTGTTTGATGGTGAAAAATATCAGGGATAGTGAGTAAATTGATGCTCTTGATTGGGAGGAATTCAAAGGTATGTTTCTTGATAAATATTTTCCTAAGGTGGTTTGTCTTAGGATGGAAAAACAATTCTTAGAATTGAGGTAGGAGGATGACTTAGTGGTTGTTTATGAATCAAAGTTCACCCGACTGGCAAGGTATGCACCAAATTTCATCTGAGGTCTTGATAGTAAGATAAATCGATTTTACTCAGGACTAAAGACACGATATCAAAAGGCATTATCCTCTCTTGAGTTCAAAATTTATGAAAAACTTGTTTGATGTGCGGAGAAGGTGTAAATGGAGTTTGCAGATGATCAGGTGTTCTTTGACAAACTACAGAATAAGAGGTCCAGTTGGAAGGCAAAGGGGAAGAATTCATCAAAGAAGCCTGAAGGTAAGAAAACTAAATATCCATCTTGTGATAAGTGTGGTAAAAATAATCCCAGAGAATGTATATAAAATTATGGAAAATGCTTCTGGTGTGGTAATTCTGGTCATATTGCTCGTAACTGTAAGTAACATGATCAAGCAGGCAATGAAAATCCATCAGTAAGATATTTTAAGTGTAATGAAATGGGTCATTATGAAAATGAGTGTCCATCAAAGAACTCAACTGAGGGAAAGAAGCCGGACTACAAGAAGAAAGGGGTGGTGAAATCCTTTGCAACTACTTCAGCAGATGTTGGGCCATCGAATGAAGTAGTATCAGGTACATTGTTTGTTTGTTCAGATTATGCCAATGTGTTGTTTGATTCAGGTTCTACACACTCTTTTATTTTTGAGAAGTTTTCTAGTAAATTGGGAATTCCATATCATGATATGAATACTGAACTTATGGTAAAAACACCTGGAGGAAATGTTGAGACAAAATGAAATTATAAGAACCTTCTTATCCTTGTGTGCGGAAAGAATCTACCTGAAAACCTTATTGTTTTTCCTCTAGTAGATTTTGATTTTATTTTGGGCATGGATTGGATTTCTGTTTATCATGCTAAGATTGAATGCAGAGCTAAAGAGGTTTCTTTTCAAAAAGATTTTCAGTTTGTGTATAAGAATGAACCCTTGCGTTTGATAACATATCAGAATGTTGGAAAACTGGTAAAAGATGGAAATGAATGTTACCTTGAATATATTGTTAAAAACAAAGGGACTGTTCAGATTAATGATGTGCCAGTGGTAAATGAGTACCTTGATGTTTTTCCTGATGAGTTTCCTAGTATAATACCTGATCGGAAAGTTTAATTTACTGTTGTCTTAGTTCCTGATGCTAAGCCAATTTCAAAACCCCCTTATTGAATGGATCAAATTGAACTTTTAGAGTTAAAGAAGTAATTACAAGAGTTATTAGATAAAGGTTTCATTCGACCTAGCACATTACCATGGGGTTATCTTGTATTGTTTGTTAAAAATAAAGATGGTTCAATGAGACTTTTCATTGATTATAGAGAATTGAATAACATTATTGTTAAGAACAAGTATCCTTTTCCTTATATCGATGATTTATTTGATCAGCTCCTAGGAGCTCAGTATTTTTCGAAGATTGACTTGAGGTCGGGGTACCATCACTTGAAAGTAAAATAAGCATACATTTTGAAGACCACGTTTCCTACTAGATATGGCCATTATGAATTTGTATTTATGCCTTTTGGGTTAACCAATGCACCTGCTGTATTCATGGATCTTATGAATATAATTTTCCGTGAGTTCTTGGATAAGTTTGTGGTTGTGTTCATTAATGATATTTTGGTTTATTATAAAAGTAAAGAGGAGCATGAAAGTCATTTAAGGGTCATCTTACAAACCTTAAAACAAAAGAAACTTTATGGGAAATTAAGCAAGTGTGAGTTTTGGTTACAACAAATTTCTTTCATTGGTCACATTGTTTCAAAAATGGCATAACTGTTGATACTTCTAAAACAAAAGTTGTTGAAGAATTGCCAAGACCCACAAATATAACCAAGATTCATAGTTTTCTTGGTTTGGCATGTTATTATCGGAGTTTTGTTGAAAATTTTGCATGGTTATCTAGTCCAATGACTAAGTTAACTCGAAAAGGTGTTAAGTTTATTTGGACAAAAGAATGTGATGATTGTTTTTAGGAATTGAAAAGGAGATTGGTGAATGCTTCAGTTTTGGCACTGCCATCCAGAAATGGTGAGTTTGTTATCTACATTGATGCTTCGTTTAAAGGACTTGGTTGTGTCCTAATGCAGAATTATTAGGTAATTTCTTATGTTTCATGTCAGTTGAAACCACATGAGTTAAATTACCCTACACATGATTTGGAATTAGCTGGTGTTGTTTTTGCTTTAAAAATTTGGAGGCATCATTTGTATGGAGTAAAATATGAAATATATACTGACCACAAAAGTTTGAAGTATATATTCACTCAAAAATAATTGAACATGAGACAGAGGATATGGTTGGAATTAATCAAGTATTATGATTTCACGATCCATTACCTTTCAGGAAAAGCAAATAAAGTGGATGATGCTTTGAGTCGAAAAAATAATGCTTCATTAACCATGCTACGTTTGGAATAAGATCATTTAGTTTTTTATTTGATAAACTTTGGCATAGAAGTTGTTGGTGCAGAAAATTCTTCTATTTTGTATCAAGTGTTAGTGAGATCATCTCTATCAGACAGAATAAAGCAAGTGCATAAAGAAGATAGTGAGTTACAAAAAAAGGTAGAGTTTGTTTAGAAGGGTAAGTTTCCTAATTTTAACATTGATAATGATTATGTTTTTAGGTTTAGAAAGATATTATGTGTGCCTTGTGATTCACAATTGAAGAATGAGTTGTTATGTGAAGCTCAAAGTTCCCCGTTTTCAGTTCATCCTGGTAGTACTAAGATGTACAGAGATCTTCGGGAGTATTACTGGTGGGATGGAATGAAAAGAGATATTGCTAATTTTACAACAAATTGTTTGAATTGTCAGCAGGTTAAAGCAGAGCAGCAGTTACCGAAAGGGATGCTTCATCATTTACCAGTACTAGAGTGGAAATGGGAAAATATATCTGTGGACTTTGTTGTGGGATTACCGAATAAATCTCTAGGTAATAATTCAATCTGGGTTATTGTTGATCGATTGACTAAATCTTCTCATTTTCTTCCTATTCGAGATACATTTTCTCTAGATCAACTTTATAGGTTGTATGTTAAAGAGATAGTCAGGTTGCATGGATTTCTCCTCTCCATTGTATCTGATCATGATCCCAGGTTTACTTCTAACTTTGGGAAAGGCCTTCAGAAGTCATTGGGTACTAAATTAAATTTTAGTACATCTTTTCATCCTCAATCAGATGGGAAGTCAGAACGAACAATTCAGACATTAGAAGATATGTTACATGCTTTTTTGATGGATTACTAGGAAATTTGGGACCAACATCTTTATTTGGTTGAATTTTCATATAATAACAATTTTCATTCTAGTATACGGATGGATCCATTTGAGGCATTATATATAAATCGTTGTCGAACTCCAGCTTTTTGGGATGAAGTAGGTAAAGGGAATCTGATGGGACCAGAATTGGTAGAAGAGATGGTAGATAAAGTTCAGTTGATTAAGAAGCACATGAGAACAGCTCTGAGTAGACATAAAAGTTATACAGGCAACTGAAGGAAGGATCTTTCTTTTGAGGTAGGTGATCATGTATTTCTCAAAGTTTCTTCATGGAAAAGTGTGATGCATTTTGGTAAGAAGGGATATTTGAGTCTGAGGTTCATTGGACCTTATGAAATTCTAGAGAAAGTTAGATCAGTTGTGTACAGAGTTTCTTTACCTCCAAGTTTATCCTAGGTACACAATGTTTTTCATGTTTCAATGCTGAGAAAGTATATGCCAGATCTATCTCATGTTTTGAGCCCATAGGTAGTTCAGTTGGAAGAGAATCTCTCTTATGAAGAACAACCAGTCCAGATTTTTGACTATAGAGAGCAAGTGTTGTGGAATAAGGTAATTCAATAGGTAAAGGTTTTGTGGAAAAACCATATGGTTGAAGAGGCAACGTGGTAATCTGAAAATGCTATGAGGGATAAATACCCCCACTTATTTTGATAAGTAAAATTGCGAGGATGCAATTCTCAAAAGGAGGGAAGTATGTAACATCCCAGGTAAATAAAAAATAAGACATATTTCATATTTATTAATATTTTTGAATTAAATATTAATTTTACTTTAAAGGGGTTTCTATGTTTGATAGCGTACTCGATACGCAACAACGGGTTTCTTTGAAATCTTACGTTGCACACTAATAATATAATATTATTTTAAATGGTAGTTAACTCCTAGTATTTTTATTGGAGAGAATGAACAAAACTAACTTCAATATGATTATACATGTTTTTTAAATGTATTTACATTTATCCAATAAAATTTAGAGGCTTAAATTGTGAATGAATCTAATTTTAAGCATAATTTACATTAAAAGGTTGATTTACCACCTATTAATGTCCAAACCTCTTTAAATATAGTTTTGGTCACATTAATACATTATATTTAACCAAATACAATCCTTCTTTAGAATGGGGACATCAAATTTTACATTGGATAATTTTTTTGGTATTTTTCTGATAAAGTTCATTTTTAACGAATAGTGAAAAATATTGTATTTTAATTCCAAATTGCCTTTTAATATAATTTATGTATATGGTTAGATTATCTTTTTAATTGGTTTTAAAGTATAATTAAAATATATTTTTACCATTTAATCCAATGTTGGTCATTGGAATTAATTTCACTTCGAAATTGGATATAAACAAGTGTTAATCTTTTGATATTTATTATTTCTTAAAAACACGCTTTTTGTTTTGACAACGGGAATTAATTTTGAATTAATTTCGGCCACTTCTGTGTTTTGAATTTGGAAAAATAGATTCCATATTTGGAATCAGGAGGTCAAAATTGTGTAAATAGGTAACTTTTATTCTTAGACATTTTAAATATTTACTTTAGTAAATATTTTATTTATTGTGGTTAAAGGGTAAATCAGGTAAATAAGGGTAAAAAATAATATAATAATAATATAAAATTACCCTTAAACGTGTAATAATACTATGGGTTGATACATATCTGACCATGGAGATATTTGGGTCGATTTTGGGACCCCATGGAGCCACTTATGAATGATAATGACACTTTAGATAAATTAATTTAAAGTAAAGGCAAAATTGACATAAACAAAAATCGTTTAGTAAATTAATTTTTATATGGTGTTATATAAATTATATTTTAGACTATAAATATTAACTGGAAATCTATAAATATTTCCTACATCATTGTATTTTTTTATAATTTTTAGACATCACATTAATTAAATTATTTATGAAACAATAATGATGTAGTATTTACCTCATTAATAAATGATTTAAATAAATAAGATTATAATGATTAAAATATTATCCAAAACATGTCCAATTATGATTGGATAATTTTATTTCGAATATTATTCATCTTATCTTCTACTTTAATGATTCTTGGACCTTTAGAAAATGAATATCATTATATAATAAAATAATATTTTCACACTTTTCTAAAGAGCCCCTCCTCCCCCTTATAATAGGAGACCATTTCTAACCAATTCCTCACACCTGTCAAGCCTTTTGGCTTGTCCAAACTCTTCCCAATTAAGCTCCCTACATCCCTATCCTCCTCCTAGAATCCTTACCTTAGGGAGAAGGCACTTCAAGAAGTCCTTTGGTTCAAAACAAAGGAAGTTACCCAAATTAAAGGAGATTAAAGAACGATCGAGTCAAGTCGGACACGAGGTAAGGGACTTCGTCTCAATATCCTTTCATTGAGGCATATTTTGTTTTAATACACGAATTTCTTTTATACTCTGTATAAACACCCTTGACTTTTCAAAGGGAATCTTTTTCTATGAAGCGTTTTACTAAATGAAAAAAATAAATGTTTCTTCTAACATAATCGGTGACAACGACCTTTTCTGCCACCGTGAGTATTATTTGATCTTTGAATTCCTCAACAAGCCATAATGTTTTTAAAAGAAAATAAATACCATATACACTTTTATGTATTTTTTATTGAAAATGGTTTTTATAATGGATTTGTTATGTCAATATATTTAAGTGATATATTGTGATTGAAATGTGGAAATGTTTTATTTCCTTTATATTTGTTTTATGTCTTATGATTAAATAATGGTACTTGGACATTTGATGGGTGGTTACGTGATAAACCAAATGACGGGTGGTGTTATGAATACCAGTATGGGTGGTTACGTTATAACCTTCAATGCATTGGGTATGGAAGTCGGCCGTATGGATATTCCATTTAGTGATATGTGTGGAATTCGACTGTATGGTTATTCCATTTATGTATGTTTATGTCCCAAGTTACCTTTATATGTTATGTGTTCTTTATATGGGTTTTATGGTAATATTTTGGTTACTAAAGGGTAAGTAATGATATTTTATTTAGTGAAGAGTATTTACTACTTCATAAAGGTGAAAATTATTACATATGTTAAAGTATTCATGGTTTACTTGTTGTTTTGAAAAACTAATAGTTTTCCTTCTTTGTGTATCCCTTACAGAGCTTTTTATGCTCATCCCAAGTTTTTGAAATGTTTTTCACAGAGCATAATGTGGATTAGGGTCAAGGATGGGATCAAGGAAAATTCATGCTGTCTTAAACATGGAACTAGACATGAATCTTTTTTTCAAGAGTTTTTATTTTATGAAAAAAAAATGGATACTGGGTAGAACTGTCTACTTTGTAATCTTTTGAGATGTAATAGTTATGTTTTAATTCTCTAAAACTCTAAACCTGAAAATATACTCAATGTGAATTATTAACTTAATTCAATATTACGTATATTTTAAGGTCGGTTTCTTATACCAAGGGTGGCCCAAGTAGGGTTTTAGATAAAAATCTCAGTAGCCTACCACCAATGACATCTATATGTAATCCGACTAGTTATCATAACTAAATAGATTGTATCTACAAGAAGATCAACAAAATAATGCTAAATAAATAATCATCTATCTTAGGTTCATATAGGACACCTGGTGGGTCTACCTATAATGGATCATGGCTGGTTGAAAAGTTTTTCTAGTTACCATATATATATAGTAATAGTATATATGTAGTTTAATTAAATATTTCATTGACCTATATGAATCGAGTATGTGCGAACATAAGTGGACATATACCTAGAATACTATTGTTGGATTAGATTGGGGAAAAACTCATATGTCCATAAATATTCTAATGATCCTATAATCTCATGAAATATAGTACATGAACAACATCCCAAGAAGAGTGTGAGACATTATGAAACAACACTCAAGATGGAAATTGATCCATCATGGCATAACTCTAATCATGGAATGTGGAATATAAATCCCAATGCACTTATGTTATCACTAGTGTGAGATATTATAATCCACACCAGATGTAAGTGAGTGTGATTTAACTCATATATCATCACCCCTTACCATCGTACACAGCCTCTATAATGGCATATTATAATTATAACTGTCTTGGGGAATTACCTCCCATCTATTTCTTTCATCTATCCATGTACATTACAAAGGCATAATCACATTTATAAATTACTACATGATACATTACCACTATTTTTACATTTTTAACATGAATTTAAATATAATTAAGGAATATTCATTTTTAAATCATAAACCATGATGTAATACGTCTCATATGTTACTTTTTTCAAGTGTAATTATAAACAAAGAATTACAATTCCAAAGAAGAATTTTAACATGATGAATACACAAATTCAAGGTCTAACCACCCATATATTACAATCTATTTAATTATACCAAATCATTTAGATAAGTTATAACATCATTTATTTACCACATAACATAAACAACCAATCCAATTTACCTAAACAAGGAAAATTAATTTATAAAGTTCAAAATGGTCATTAAAAAGTGTCATGAACTTTAATGGAATTTTCTTCTTAGTCAATTCTATTCCTAGCTTGACCAACCACTTGGGAGTCACACTTTTTCTAATAAAACATTCACATTTCAAGGGAATATTAATATACTAGATAATCCAAATTATTAGGAAGCGAATCAGTCATATACACATTTAACAAAAAGATTTATTTAACATAACATTCAAGGGACCATTTCAACTCATTTAACAAATGGAATAAAAAATTAAAAGGCCATTTAATATTAAAAAAATTATTCATTTAAGGAAGGTTATGATATATTGAACTACTATTTATGACAAGTCATTCAATTTCCCTTTAATTCATTAATCCAAGACAATTCAAGGTGTAAGGATCATTTTTTCTTTCAAGGTGAAATGGTCAAACAATGAAATATCCTAAATTAGAAATTCCAACTAAAAGAGTGAAAAACACCTAAGAGGTGATTTGGGTTCCATTTAATTATCTTGGTCCAAGGAAAATTACATTTAAAAAACTAAATCAGAAGGAAAAAATGAATTCATGGTACTTTGAGTCAATTGAAAAAAATGACCAATTTCACTTTCCACACCCATGGGGTGACCATATTAGGTGTATATGACCTATGAACCACCAAAAAAGATCATTAGGTACATAATAATATGAAATGGTAAATTTTATATGAATAAATCAACAAAAATTATACACTTCGAAAAAAGTTTGTGTAGACACAAATGAATAATTACAAAAAAAAATCAAAACTAAGAGGCAATAATGACGTGACCACCTAACTCCAAGCAGTTGATAATAACCTGGTTAAAATTGGTCTTAGATTCAAATTTGGTTGGAAGAGATCTGATAAATGGTATAATTCCCTAAATATTGGGAAAATTATATCACACCTATATGGATGGATTGATATGAAAATAAAGATAGATTGGTGGTAATAGACTAGTGGATATTACTTCTACGGATCCAACGTTTTTGGAGGATCAAGGATCAGACAACATATGAGGCAGTTTCTTCAAGGCCTATATTGGGAGGATAATGTGATCAAAATGTGAGGTGAGCTCATTTTATCAACTAGAGGAAGAAGATAAAAAATAGAAATTTTTAAAAACACAAGTGAGGGGGAAAATATTTATTTCACCCAAAAAATTGGGGCGCATTTTTTTACTATAGGTTTTGGTCAAACTGTGTGCAAACCATGCTATGGAAACTAATTACAGAACCCACCTCACACATTTATTCCACATGGTTTTCCTAATTGTGTTATAACCATGTTGTGAATATTTGACAGGTACTGCCTAAATGGAACTATAAGTGTGGTCTATGTGCATGGTTTGGGAAAAACCTACATAACTAATTTGGAAACAACTACTCCCCCTCTACATACACAGATTTTTATACTGGGGTCTTCATGGTTTTTGAAAAATTGGGTACCCTATTCATAGCTTTAAGACCTAATATTTTGATACACAGTGCTCCCAAAACAAAAAAAACACTTAAGGGACTCTTCAAGACCTCATCCAAGTCAAAAAAACAACACATTGAAGTGTTCCAAATCTAAGAATTATGTTTTGAATCCCAATTTGTAGAGTGTCTTGTCTAGTAAACAAGAAAATTCAAATTCATTTGTATTTTTGTCTAGTTAAAAAACACTGGTCATTACAATAAGGATTCACAACTCAAGTGTATGATACCCTCCCAAATGGATCTTGAATATGAAGGAGTACCCCTCCATGGATCTAGGTCCTCCACCCTTCTATAGTGTGTGGGTGTATCAAAACTACCTATATAAAGGGTATGGGGGAACCACACCTCAGAGAAATAGGGGAGTACTGACCCCGACAACTCTTTGATGATCTTGTTTGATCACTTTTATTTCTCATGTGTTGGTTGAATAAGAATCATACTTAAACCACATCACATCATATGTTGTATTCCATGTGAAGGATACCATCATATTCTACATAGAAAAACACACAGGATAGGCTACACATGGGATACAATCTGAGTCCTGAAGAAAAAGATGTAAAAGGTATAAGTATATAGGATAAGAACATGACATGTATAGGGGTCACATATTCTGAAACCTAACCTCATTTCCTAGGAATTTTATCATGTGTACAAGGATTTGGGATCTATGACAAACTTCACAATATGTATAGTCATAAATGATGTGTCTTGTCTACCTAGAGCCATCCCATATTCTCTTAACCTGTTCTCATGTACACTATTCATGTTTGTGTTCCCTAAACTTCTATGAGTACATGTTCATGACTATATACACTAGTTGTGGCTATGTGTTTGTCCATCCATATACCCATGTAGTCCCAAAGTACACACCAAGACAACAGTGCTTGGTTATAGTTTTTTTATGAGGCATACATGACATGTGATATTTATCATCACCTGAAACACTAATCATTACTATCAAGATAATGCATGTCATGTACTACTGTCATATACATGGAATTTTGTAAAGTTTTAATAGAAAATGTGTTTCTCCACATAGATCCTAGATACACCATTTCCACTACCATTCACACTTGTTTGACCACCTCAATCCACTAAAATTGTAGCAACCAATGATTACCATCAATTCCTATCCCCCTATAGTTCTAAATCAGATGTCTAATTGACCATGTGGTATTCCATATTGTGTATTATATCACCATGAATCTCAAATACATGAATTAATCACCTGTATCCTGTAAAATTCTTCAATCGTTCCCCAAACCATTAATCCATACATTGTTTATGAACCCACCATGTATGAAGGCTTTCCATCATGTATGAAACCACCCCAACAATTTCAAAACACATCCCCATTGACTATAGAAATGAATGTAAAAAATGGTGGTGGGAAAGAGGAATAATGAGGTGAACCCATCATTTCCCAAATTTGGTCGCATACAATGATAACATAAATGGGGAAAAGGATCAATAAAAGGGTTTAACGATGATAAAATGGGTTCAATAACACAATTTTTTATTAGGATCATGTGAAGAAAAACAATCATTGGAAAAAATAAATAAGATAAAAAATCCATGCTTAATTCTTAATAAAAGGGTGGAAAAAATGATCCCAACCCCATTATATATCCATAATTAGATAAGTGTGTATTTTTTAGTGATTATGAAGGTTAGTAGTGTTTGTTTCCAACATCTCTATTCACCTTGAACTGGTCATCATCATCCTCTATTTTGTATCTGTCAATGATAAATGATACCACCTCCTCTCCAATATCTGATGGTTAGGTAGTTAACCCTGTAGATTTTCCATAATTGTGGATTTATAAAGGGAGGATAAAGTTAAGAAATTTAATAAAAAATTTATTTATTTATTTATTTTATTAAATGTTCCTACTAATGGTATCCTTATATGAAACTTTTGGCATTAAACAACCTTATATTACACCAATGGTTAACCCCATATTCCAAAATCAACTATTGTATTATATTTCCTATTCTATATCCTAAAAAATAGGAAAAATTATAATGAAATAGTTATTTCACATGATTTATAAATATTTTAATATTTTTACTATATTAATTTTTGAGGTCCCAAGAAATCAAGAAACCATACCAAATCTGAGGAAAAATATAGATATTTGTATAGAAATATTCAATTCTCTAATGCAACAAAACCCAAGTCATTAAATTATCCCCCCCCCCCCCCCCGTAATGATTATAACCATGAAATGAATAGGCTATAAAGTATGGTGGGGGTACTGAGCCTGCATTTGGATATCATTCTCCCATGACCTTTTCTATATTCTTTTGGGATTCTATATAACATGGACCAAATAGATGGTTCATCCATACAGGAAAATCTCATGTCGAACCTCAATCACTATAAGTTACTATGCATAGGTTGAACCATCTATGTTGTCTATCTCTCCCCATTCAATAATTTTATTAAGGTCATGCATGTATCCCCTCTACTATAACTTGTGGAAGACATAATGTGAACAATTTAACTATGAGGGAAAGGATAGACAATAAGAAACATCTAAAATCCTCTATAGGATCTTGAACGGCCTAAGGAACCTTGGGTATAGCATGCACCACTAGTAAAACCACTTAAATACTCACCATAGGGAGTCCCTTAAGAAATAATGGTCTCTCTAATGGAATGAAAATGGTTATATGACATTGATCTATGTAAGATTTATATATTCTTTGGGATTTCCTCATATTGATGTGGGTCACCAAAAAATTCCCAGTCATCACCTACACCCCAACAAGAGATGTATCACCAACATCTTTCCATCATAAGGGTGGCCTTTATGGTAACTCATACAAGGCCTCAAATTATTCCATGATGAATGTACATTAATAGTTGTTTTATATGAAAACTCTACCAATATAATGTGATCCTACTATCTGTGGAAAATATCAGAAACAAAGGCCCTTCACCTATCCTCAAACACATGGAGAGTCTACTCAGTATACAGGTCCATCTAGGGGTGAAACACTATTCTCATGCTCAACAGGGTCCTAGATACCTCCTAAAAATATCTTCACACCCATCATGTTAATTGAGAATCACGATCATAGATGGTCTTTGAGGGTACCCCATGAAGACAGACTGTCTCCCATCTATATAACTTCCCCAAACTCTAAACTAAGCAATGCACCCTGATGGAATATAAGTGTGATAAATTGGTATGGTAGTCAATAATAACCCATATAGAATCATGTCCTCTCACTATCTATATAAGCACAATAACAAAGTCTATGGATATGCTATCCCATTTCCACTTTAGGATCTCCAGTGGATTTGAAAAAACAACTAGAACATGGTGTTTATCCCTTACATAATGACATGTGATACACTAAGAGACAATATTGAGGCCAATCCAACTCATTCTAGTCCATAAAAACTATCATTGAAGTTATTTTTACATATCTTACACACTATTATGTAAAATCAAGAGGAAATTTTGAAATAAATCATCTCCTTCTCTCACAATGTGGTTGGAACCATTGTACATCCCAGGAAGAGGATGTCGTGCTCCTATCATTTAGGGAATATATTTAGTGTATCTTATAAGAACTTATAGTCATATAGAAACTCAGATTCGATGTCTCCCAACTCATCCTCTCTTACACACTTATGAAGCGGTGTAGTCGCAACCATTAGCTGAGGAAAAATTGCACCCCACTCCTCCATTAGCATTAGTTGGAAAGAAGCTAACTGATCATAATCCTCATCCACCAACAAAGAAAGAGGCTTCCTATTAAGGGAATCTTCCACTACTTTTCCCTTACCAGGATAATATACTATCTCAAAGTCCTATTTCTAATAGAAATACAAACATTTCCTTTATGTCAGGTTAAAGTCTCATATATTGAATATATAACAACCAATACTTTTTGTACATATATTTTACATCTAAATAGATGAATATTCAATAAACAACCATATTATATACACTCAAACCATAAAGGTTTAGAGTCATTGGATATTATATATACCTTTATCTTATTTATGTATGTTTTCAAAATCATCCACAATTCTCATATAGTAATAGTCTTAGGTAAACACTTTCTAAACCTTTCTTCATCACCTAAGGAGGGAAACACAGGAAAGGGTGAGCTCATATGATTAATAAGGATAAACATAGGATATTTTAATCCCTGATAATATGAAATCATAAGATAAGGATAAGGTTATATGATCATGAACATAACTTTTGAAGTTCATACCCAACCTTTCAAAGATCATAAACATGGTTCAGAGAATAAACATTATCACTTCAGAAAACATGGACCATAATATTTGTAAATCAACCAAAATTAATCATGATTCATAAGATCATATCATAAAATTGTTTTAAATTCATAAATATAGATAAAATATTACACATGTCAAGGTTAACTACCAATACCATCAACATAGTGGATCAGGACACACCTATTTCCCATAGTGGATCAGGACACAACTATTTCTCATATTGGATCAATCCCATTTACTTATTTTCCATTATTATATAATGAGATATAAATCAATACCAAATTCATTGTTTGGAGACATAGGTCTTACACAATGTTGGTTATAATGTAACCAATGTACTTGGTTATAATTTAACCACCTTCCTTGGCTATAACTTAACCATCATCACATAATCAATACCATTCATATTTCTTCCAATAGAACATAATTTATTCATCATATCATAACCCATGTAAGGAAATGTGTTACATAAACATTTCATCATAACATAACTCATGGAAATGAAATGAGTTTCATAAACCTCATTCCATCCTAAACATAAACCATCTAGATAAAGAATAAGGAATATATCATTGAATCATATTCAAATTAAATAATAAGTAGTTAAAATAATTTTATCTTACATGGGGAAAATATTTTGGAAGATGACTTGAAATAATTATTGAAAGAACTAACATTTCCATTTTCAAATAATATTTTTTTAAACTTTCATGAAAATATATTGGAAAAAAATTTATTTTAAAAGAACCTTGTAATATTGTAAATGAAACATCAAATAGTTATATTTTAATGGTGGTGGGAAACTCTTCTTACATCGTATAAGTTAAAAAACATTCCTTTTATATTTCTATCAGAAAATACACAAAGAACGATATTTAGAAAATGAAAAAAAGATCCATTAAAACTGCATTGTAAAAAAGTAAAACATCAGAAAAATTGACATTAAACAATCATTAGAGAATTATAAAAAAATTCCGAAATAATTTTTGAAAACATGTATATGAGATAAAAATATAGTTTAAAGGGAAACTTTAAAAATATATTCTTCTTAAAATAATTTACCTTATAAATATCATATCATTAAAGTAAGAATTAACAAAATGAATTGATTATATGTATCATTAATAAATCACCATAAATTGTGGAATTATAATATAATAAAATAAAAATCCATCTAACACATAAACTTAACATGTAATAATAAATAAAGTAGAAGTCTAACCAAATTATTGTAAATTTTGTTAAGAAATCCCTTACCACTTTTTAAATAGTTGAATTATATTCCCCATTAAAGTAATAATTTTAAAATGAAACATTGGTTATGATAAATAAAATGATATTTCATGAAAATATATATAAAAGGGAAGTATATACACCCAAAAAAAGAAATTTGTGGTGAACAAGACATATATATTATATAAGTAGAAGAGAGATGAGAAACCTTTATCTCATGATTACCTTTATATTGTGTACTTTAACCTCATGTATAATGATTTAAATATTGTTATTAATTAATTATAGAACTCTATTCATATTAATAATTCATTATATTATTATTTTATAACTTCTTCCCACATTTTCATTATTAATAATTCATTATTTACATTGATTTTGGGTGTGTTCCTTTTATGGTTTCATGGTCTCTTCATTTGTGTATAATTATGGATTCTCTTGTAATATGGAAATAAAACTCTAGAAGTGAAATGGAATGGTATTAACTCATATAAATATGATTAAATGGTATCAAATATTATTTTTATTTCTATTTTTATGATTATTCATTTGGTAAAACATTAATGATAAATATTTATATTATTTTTGAAGTTTTTCGGACCATCAAGAACTAGTTTCATTTTTTTAATATTATATATATATATATTAGTTCCCGAATAATAAATAAGTTATAATATACCTTTTATAGTGTGATTTATAAAAAATAATAATTTTATGACCATCCTTGAATGCGGTAATTGAAAAAAAACAAATCATTATCCTTGGAGATGGTTAACCACCATAATTCATACAGTGGTTTCATTTCATTGAATAAGAGGAGATAAAAATGGGTGGATAGAAGAAATTCAATTAGTAAAATAAAATGCCTAGTTTATAAAATATACTATATTTATTATTATTTGATAGATTACTGAGTTTAAGGTATGGTAGAAAATTAAAATAAATTAAAAGAGGTTGTTTGGGAAAGTTACTTCTTGAATATCACCTCCTTTAAGGTTCCCTTAAGGTCATGGAATTGGTCTTTGGGTGAGACCAAAAACACTCAGATTTGGGGATAGTTTGGAGGAGATTTTTTCATATATTTTAATAGCTTAAATTATTTTTAAGAGAAATAAGGAGTGAGGAGTGTTATTTATACTTGTGGTGGGGTGGTTTAAGGTGATTAAATAATTATTATTTTATATTTAAATATAACCACCTTTGGGTGGAATTAATTACAATTAATTTCTATGCTAATTAGTGTTTTAAATTATGTTTAAGGTATATAAAAACATAAACCTTCAATTTAATGTTTAATCATTTAGATATTTTATGATTATACCTTTTATCTTTACCCAGTTACATTATTTTACCTACACAATTGTAATCCTTTTTTTACCATAGTACATGTTAATGAATGAAAACTAAAATGACCATATAACATAGTTTGGAACTATTTATTCCTAATATGGAATCAATTTTTTAAAATTATAAATTGAGATGTTAAAAATTAATTTAAAATAAAATCGTCAAAACACAATGAAAAAAAAGTTTTTTTGGAAAAACGTGTTTTTTAGGCCAAAAAAGTAATTATACCAAAATAAGGTATAAATATTGTTTAAATGTAATTAATTAAATTATTTCTAAATAAAAATATTTATGTTAATTTTATATTAATTTAGAACCATAAAATTACTTTTATGTAAAATGAAAATTAGGGTTTTATAAAAATTAGTATTTTTTTCTATTTATTGAAAAATTAAAATTTTCTGAAATTTCTAAAAAATTAATCCTATGATAATTTTGACATGATAAATAGAAATATTAATTTCATTTTTCCAGATAAATTTTATAAATGTTTTAAAATTAATTATATTTATTTTCCCATAAAAATCAACAAATATATCTTTTTTAAGAAAACTTTTATTTGAAGAATAAAATGACTTTCCAAAAAATTATGTAAATATTTTAAAATAATTAATTAATAAACTAACAAGGAGTTTTAAAAATATATATCTCATAATGTGTTTAACACTATTCATTCCCACTAATGTAAGGACTAGGTTATATTGTTCATGTTATGATAATAACATTTTAGATTTCGTTTAGGCTCGGTGTTCTATGAAACATAAGATATAGAAGTAATTAAATTTATTTAAAAGGAGAAATACTGTAAAATCATGGGGTGTTAAATTATACCCCCATTAAAATGAATCTTTCACTATAAATTCATCACATGGATACAAAAAATATTAGGATAAATCTTCCTCATGTTTCCTTGTAGCATCCTCAAATTGGTGGTTTCACCAAAAAACAATAACTCAGTGAGTGGTCTTGTTTCATAAAACTTTATATGTATGATCTAGAATAAATACTATTTATACATCGTAAGACAGATATTTCTCCTTCAATTTAATACATATAAAGTATTAGATATGTACTTCCTAAATATAGGTACATGGAACACATCATGAAGATGAGAGATATTCAATGGAATCGCTAACAAATAAGCTATCATCCAGATATGATCAAGAATTTAAAAAAATTACATCCTTTATTTTGAAATTTCACCTTGAAAATCATATGTGGATATTTGAAAAATCATTTGGGTGAAACCCACATAATAAAAAGGATCAAGAAAAAATCATCTTAAAAAGAGGGAAAGCAAAAGGAAAAGGTCACCACAAAACTAGGATTCCAATTAGGATAACTTCTGTGGAAAGTGAAAATATGGACATGGAAGAGAATTATAACTATCATTTTATGATGGTGAATGTTAGAGAACTTGGTTAAGATAATGTTATTTACCACAAAACTATAGACCAAATAGGTCTTAAATGGTCATTTATATCATTGGAAATAATAAAAATAGCATAAATTTTATTTTGAATTCCTTTAAGAATATATACTTTATTTCATATCATAAGTACAATAACACTCATTGTTTATTACTTTATCAATTTCTTTTATATTTATTACTCCATGAAATAAAGATAATATTTTAACGCCTTTAGAACTAGTGGATGGTAAGATCCATAATTGGATGACCATTCATTCTTTCTATCTCTAGTTACCATCATAATAAATGTTTTAGAATAGGTTACCCAATATACATAAATCTTCATATGGAAAATTAATATATTAATATATAAAACCTCATTAAAAGTTCAATGTAAAAAAAAATTATAAATGGTTACCCTTATGAACCATGCAAATGATTAAAATCCAAAATGTTCAAAAAAGGTCCCTAAATTTTTAAAATAAAATTATCATTATTCTAAGCAAACATTATGGAACTCTTAATTATCACACACCAAACAATTGAATATAATTATAATATATTCTCATGAAACATAGTAATAACCAAAATTACTATAAAACCTTAGTGAAAACATGAATGATTTCAAAAACTTCCTCTTTCATGATACCAAATATCAAAAAATTATATAAACACAGTCTATAAACCACCTTTTCATCATATTACTAATCAGTTTCAAGGTCATCAATACTATCAAATTTATTTTACCACAATAAAACATCTATCAATCTCATTATTATCTAAAAATAATTCCCATATTAATGGTTATATTTCTATTAATGACGTGTTCACAAAAAAATATCACCTTACCACCTCAATCGCATTTCATGATTACCAGTACCAATCAATATATACATTCAAATTCATACATAAAAACTACAATGGAATCGTCCTTAGATCTTTCATTAGTCCATAACACAATAAAAGTAATTCAAAAACATTATTCATGAATTCCAATACATAAAAAATAAATCATTACACTTCCTTCTTATACCATTAACCATGGTTGGTCGTTTTATTCATCCACGCTTCTTCCTTATCATATTTCATTTTTAGTAACTTCATCATCTAAAATATAACCATTAATCACACAACCTTTCCAATTCTCATCATGATATTTCTCCCTTAAGTATTTGATTTCCATAAATCACATATATTCCACATTTATAACATTTAACTATCAATGATAACTTATTAATACCATTATTCTCATCCATTTCATTAACTAAACCTTTCACTTTTCCTTTTTAAATTACTTACGTTGTGTCCTTCATTTACACACCCAAAAAATCATCTGGTTCCTTTGAAACATTCTCCTTGATTCCACATCCCACATGATTTACATGAATAAAATTTAACTTTCATTCCTCTGTGCTAACCATGGAAATCAATATTTATCTTATTAGATGGATCATAAAACTCACCAAATTTGAGATTGTTGATCATATTATGAAATTTTTTATTAATCATAATAACATGGTTCCACCATCTCACTCTTATTTTATTTGGTTCATCATGAGTAATATCATTCCATTTTCTATCAAATTCATTATTAACATCAATCCTCCTAGTTTCAGCTATTTACTAAAACCAAAAATCATAGTGTGATAAACTCTAATAATTGTGGGGGAACCACATAATCAAGTAAAATTACTTATAAAATTTTAATTTTTGATACCGTATTTATAATTTATGTTATTTACAATTGTTATAAAATATTTAGTATTTAATCTTATATATAGTATTATACCCATTGTTTTTAGAAAATATTTTTACCCATAATCTCCAAATATTGTCTAAACACTTTTGTGATACATATCATAACGACGAATACATTTAATATATAGATATTACTTTTAAATAGATAAATATTCAATACTTAATGATACTATCTATTTCATAATTGTAAAGGTTTATACTCTTTAGATATAAGATATAAAATATTATTATTTTATGAAATATATTGAACATATTCCAAAAATATGTTCTCACAAAGTACTCAACTTAGGCATAACCGACCTAAACTATTAATCATTATCTAGGGAAAGAAGCATAAGAAATGGTGAGCTCATATGCTCAGTAAGGATAAACATATGAGATATGAATACATGATTATATGAACTCATAAGATAAGGATATGTTTATGTGATCATGAAAATAAACTAAAATGTTCATACACAAAATATCACTAATAATAAGCATGACTCATGGAATAAATATTATTATTTTTAAAACATGGACCATAAGAGTGATAAATCCTCATAAGTCAATCACGACTCATAATATCTTGTCATTGAAGTGTATAACCATCAAAAATATAGAAATCCATTTCATATGTAAATATTAACTTAAAATACCGTTGACCTAGTGGACCAGGATACAAATGTTTTCCATAGTGGATCAGAATGCACTTGTTTCTAATCATAGATCAATCCCATCAAATTGTTTCTCATTACGATCTAATTAGATTTAAATCATTACCCAATGCATTTGGAGGGAGATATAGGTCCCACTTATCATTGGTTGAACATAACCACCATCATTAGTTATAATATAAGCACCATCCTTAATTATAACATAACCACTATAACATAATGAAAACCAAACATATGTGTTCCAAAGGAACATAAGTCATTCATCATATCATATCCCAGGTATATAAATGAGTTTTATAAACATTTTATCATAACATAAATCATGGAAAGGTAATGAGTTTCATAATAATAATTCCATTATAAACATAAATCATACATAGAAGGAATAAGGATGGTATCCTTGGATAATATCCCCACTAAAACATTTATAAGATAAAATAATGTTATCATTTATAAAAAAATAATTTTGAAAGATCAGTTGAAATAATTCTTGAAAAAAATATCATTTCAATTTTCAAATAATTTTATTTCAAAGAGAAATGAAATTATAAATAAAAATTTTTTAATGGAAAATAACCTTTTAAAATATATAAATGAAACACAAATTAATTAATTTTTCATGATGGAAGGAAAATCCTCTCAATCTATATAAGTTAAAAAAATATCCCCTCCTTATTTTTTATAGTAAAATCACAAAGACCCTCATTTTGGAAATGATAAAAAGAATCCATTCAAACCGCTTTGTAAAAAGTAAAAAATGAGTAAAAAATACTTTAAACAAACATAAGATAACTGCAAAAACATTTTCAGCATTTTTTTATGGAAACGTGGACATGGTAGAAAAAAGATACTTTTGAGGTAAATTTTAAAAAAAAAAAATTTAAAATAAAGTCCCTTAAAAATATCATATCATTGAATTGAGAATTAATTAGATGAATATATTTTGTCTATCAGCTATAAATCCCCAAAAAAAGTGGAAATACAACATAAGATAATAAAAATTAATCTCCTAGAAAATCAAAACATGGAATAATCAATGAAGTACAAGTTTAACCCAATGTATGGAAATTATGTTAAGAATCCCATACCACATTATAATCAGTTGACTCTTATTCCCCATGAAAGTAATAATTATCATATGGAACACTTAATTCCATGAATAAAATGATATTTGATGATATTATACTTCAAATGGAACTATATACTCCACATAAAATAAATATGTGGCAATGAAGGCATATATCTTGGAGAAGTAAAAGTGAGATGAAAAACCCTTAACTCACTCTTCACATTAGTTTTTTATAATTTTACCTCCTGTAAAAAGGTTTAAAAAATGTTATTAATTCATTCTATAACTATATTCATAATTATAATAACTTTTATTATAACTTTGTAAAATCTTACAACCCATTCACTAATAATATTTCACTATATTCATTGTTTTGGGTGCGTTAATTTTTTTTGGTTTCATGGTATGTTAAATTGTGTATAATTATGGATTTTATTTTCAAATGGAAATAAAAATCTATAAGTTTAAATGTTTTTATATATAATTTTTTTCTGGTATAAGGATGTGTCATTTGATAAAACATTAACGATAAATGTTTAGTTTATTTTGGTGGTTTTTATGACTATTATAAACTAGTTTTATTTTATTTGATATTATGTATATATTTTATTTAAAAAATAAGAAATAAGTTATATTATAACATTTCCAATATAATTTAACCATAATAATACTTTTATTTCCTGATTTTAAGGCGTTGGTGTAAAAAGAAAAATAAATATCCATGGAGATAGTTAACCATCATAATTTGGACAATGGTTTCGTTTATTTGAATAAGATTAGATGAGAAAAGGTATGGATAGAATATATTACAATAGAATTATAAAGTTACAATGTATACATTATACTAGAGTTATTATGACTTTATGGATTAAGGAGTTGAAATTAATATATAAAATGAAAAGAAAGTACAAAAGGTTGTTTGATAATGTTACCTATTGAATATAACCTCCATTAAGTACCCCTTAAATAACTTATAATTGGTATTTCGCTCAAACTAAAAGCACATGGATGTGGTGAGATTGGGTAGGAGTGGTTTTGGAAGATATAAAAATATAATTAAGGCCTTTAAGGATAGATTTCCTATTGAGGAGTGGTATTTATACTTTTGGATGAGTGGTTTTATGTGACTAAATTATTATTATTTTATATTTAAAGAAAACAACATTTGGATGTCATTAATTACAATGAATTTGGATGGAAATTAATGTTGTACTTGATTTATAATTTTGATAAAAACATCAACCATCCATTTAATTTTTTAATTTTTAGGTATTTTAAGATTTTGCCTTTTTACATTAACCGACTATATTAATTTACCTATATTGTGATAAATCATTTATTTTTGCCACAATAACATTTTTATTCATAAGAATGAAAATGAACATATAACCTAATTTGTACCACCTGATTTTAAATATGGAATCAATTTTTAAAAATTCTAAATACATATGTTTCAAAATTATATTTAAAATTAAGTCAAAACTCAAAGAAAAACTATTTTTGGAAAATTGTGTCTTAGGCCCAAAAATGTACTACTAAAAAAATCAGGTATGAAGACCATTTAAATGTAAATAATTATATTAAATAAAATTAAAAAATTAAATAATTAATTTTTATATCTATTTTAAATCATAAAAATACTTTTAAATATAATGAAAATGATGGTTTTATAAAAATCCGAATTTTTTCGATTCACTTAAAAATTATTCTTTTAAAAAAATTCTCAAAAATTCATCCTAATATAATTTTGAAAAGATAAATCAAAAAAATAAATTTTTTATTGGATATAATCTATAAATTTTTCAAAAAAAATATATATACTTTCTCATAGAAAGCAACAAAAATAGATTTTCAAAGAAAACATATATTTGAAGAACAAAATGACTGTACAAAAAATTATGTTCATATTCAAAAATCCTTAATTAATTAATTAAAAATGAGTTATAAAATTATATATTTAATAATATTGTTAATAATAATCATTCATTCAAATTTAATGGCTATGTTATAACGGTATTTTTAAAATAATAATATTTTGGAATTTGTTTAAGATTGGGGTTTTGTGAAAAATAAGTTATTGAAGAGATTAAATTAATTTAAAAAGGGAAATACCATAAAATAATGTTTTGTTGAAAAATATATACCTAATACTCTATTTTTCTAAGTAAAACAATGTTCACCAATATGATAGTGCCTCCACATCTTCATATTGAAGACTAAATAACTACCCTTACTTCTTAAAGTGGTAAAATGTGAAACAATCCTATAGAGTTCTTCCAAAAACCTCTTATAGTACCCCACCAAGAAAAGAACACTAAAAAAATATGAAATAATATTGGTATGATCCCAAGAAATCCCCACATAAATATTCTCCTTGTCCATAGCTAAACCATTCTCACAAATAGCATTCCCCAAAAATTGAACCTCATGAATCCAAAACTGGAACATCAAGATCATACCATAATATTGTCTCTCCTAGAAATATATAGGACCATTCTCAGATGATCTACATTCTCCTCTATTAATGTAGATTAAATGAGTATTTCATCAATAAAGGAAACCAAAAATCAGTTCAGGTATGGCTGGAAAATCATGTTCAAAATATTTATAAATAATGCAGGTCCATTTTCCACAACAAAAAACATCAACATGATATCATAGTATTTATACAGATATTGGAATTCTGTATTCAAAATATAGTCCCCATAAAAACACAACCAGTATAAGTTGGAACTAACATTGATCTTTTAGAACTAACATGAACATATCAACTATTTGAAAATGTAATATATTCTTATCAAGGGGTACTTATTCTTTATCACTACCTAGTTTAGGTAAAAATAATCAATTTAAAGCCCCAAGATACTATCTCTATTTTTCTTTAAAAAACTGGTGCTTCCTAGGGGGACTCACTAGGTCTGATGAAACAATTCTCTTAAACTTATTCCAACTTCACCCTTCTCTCTTAGAGCTCAGTAGAGAGAATCTAATATGCATCAAAAGATATCATTGAAATCCTGAGATGAAATTCCATGAAAAAAAAATCATCACCTTCCTTAGAGGTATTCCTAGAATAACCTTAGGTAATCCTTTATTATAATCCTCCACCTATAAATAAATTTATATGCTTTAATTTCCCATTATTATAAGGGATAAAATAACCAAATTATGGGTGATAGCCTATACCCTTTTTCTCATAAGGCCTACTTGCTCATCCAAGAGAACTCTCTTTCCCCAAAAGTAGAATCTCCGCCCATATATCAAAATGAATCCAAAGAATATAACATGACAGTCAATATAGTCTTGAACCATGGTCAGCTAGTCCATACCAGAGATGATGTTGTATTGTTTTATCATGAAAACCAAACAGTGCTATGAGAAATACTATACACTAAGAACCAACTCACACAGCAGGAATATATTTGATATAGAGGAGTCACTCCCTATAGAAGCATAAAACCATATATTATAGGATAATGTCTTGATGGGGAGATATATCTCCCAAATGATAGATAAACAGATTATGGAATTATTTACATGTATTTGTACCAATACTATAGAAAGAGTATAAAAGACATAAATAATACCATGAATCATCTCATGAGCTACTTGGTTATATCCCTCCATTGCATTCATCTTCCCACAGCCCTGACTGCCATCTCTATAAGCCTATTATCGCTCACCAAGTGGTTTCAGTGAGAGTATCTCATAGAATTGGACCCCACAAGATGATCCTCCCTTGAGACATCTACCTTATCCTTTTCTAGCACTTCCTCCCTATGTTCCATCCTAGACATCCCTGTGAGGTCACTGATCATGGTGATTCCTCTTCCATGGAGGTATATCCATCATCTTCATAACCGCTCTAGCATGAAAGGTATGCAAATAACATTTCATGTAACCACACCAATAAAAATAATAACACCACCCCTCTATTAACTGACCTGGTCGTAGAAGAAAACATTTAGTTACAGATCCATGTTTCTAAATCCTGTCATGGGGTGGTCTTCTGTATTGAGACCCTAATGACTAGAACTTGATAGAAATTGAGGATGAATCAGCCTTAATATTTTCACCATCAGCTCTACTCACCAAGAACCCCTCTGTAAGGTATATCTCTATAACTTGATCCTTCTCTATCACTCCATCATAAGTTTCTATACATATGGAGATAACATTGGTATGGATGTCTCTATGGTAGCCCTGCTGAAACTTCTATACATAGAATAAAACACACTAAACCATGTTGAGGGAGTATAAAGTGGAGTCATTGAACCTCACGATGTACATGGAAATAATCAAATCACCCTACATAATCTCCCAATGCTTTTTAATCTACATATAATGTAATCATGATGGGTATTAATCATTTTGAAATAGTTTTTCAAAGTCCAAAAATAATAGAATCATCTCATAATGATTCTATTTCATCAGAATATACCAGCTCCATACTACTCCATGGAAGGGATTAACTGAAAACACATCTATTTAATTGTTTAGGTTCCAAACTAGCTTAAATACTCAAATGATCAACTCAATCCAATCCTCCACTTCCGGGTGATCGGTCTCACCATGAAACAATAACCGTCTCTATCACTATAAATTAGGAATTGTGTTATTACTATGAAAATCCTATACCCAATCCACTCATACTATCCACTGATTTATAGGTTGGGGAACTAATCCTTTCCCACAAGGAAAAAACTCCTCCCAAGATTTCCCCTAAATTGAGGCCTCATCGCTCAATACATCATCATCATAGTCATGTATCAGTAACATTGATGGTTTTCTTCATAGAGGAATCCTAAAAGTGATCATTTCATACCATGATTAGATAATATATATATATATAGGGATATGAGTTAAGGAGTAAATTCAAATGAATCAATAATATATGATTCATGTACCAATCATTACCTACAACCGATTTCTTGGTTCACTTAGTCGACAAGTAGGAATTTTGGAGACCTTGTGAATAGATACGTTGGCCACTGCACTATCAATATAATCCCCATCCTAAAATCCACACTTGAAAAACTTCAACGTTTCTTCCATAAGTTCCAAAGACAAAACTCACCATGTGTGCCACTCCAACCCCAAAATTAGGATGAACCTCATATGATAACACTCTTTTATGACCTGACCCACTAAGGCCCTACTAGCTTGAAGAAAGTTGGGTGAAACAACCCCAAACATACCTTCATTAGGATACGGTCTAGTGATAGTTTTCATGGAGTCATAAAAAAGTATGATATTCCTTATCCTAATGTAAATGTATGAAAAAATACATTTTCCTTCATGAAAATTTTTAGAGGAATAAATAAACATCATAGCATATAGATTTTAAACATACATGAGAAATCACATAGGAATTCATTAGAGTATGAAAAAATGAACTAAAGAATACAGGGGAAAATAAAAATAAAAAAAATAAAATCCCAACCTAAAAACAAGTGGAAAACTAAAGATGAAGAGATAATGACTATTGATCTCCATGTTTGACCAATGAACATGGTAAATGAACCCAAATATCACTATGATCCACCAATGAAACCTCTAATATATCTTTCATCAACATAATACAAGACATGTGTGGACAAATCTCGTGTAGGGTTGAGTATATTCATACCCAATAGTATTCCCTAGTAACCCAAATGAGAGAAATATAAAGATTCAATAATATCCATATCAATTTATTTTAGTAGGGAAACAAAACCCAAAAAATATATATACTCTTAATGAAATCCAAATGAGAGACAAAGGGGATATCCATATCCATATCCCATCTAGGTACACTAATTATATCTACATCTCTAGTATCCAATCTCTGATGATTAGGATCACATGAAACCTACCAAGAATCTATGTATAGAAGGGCCCACAAACCACTATTTCACTCCAAAGACAAGGGATCCATAAATATTATAGGGAACCCTCTCGCAGACGAATCCTAAAAATGGGGGAGTACCCCTATAGGTAGGGTAAATACACTCTGATATAGTGTGTGAGAGTATGAACTCTATCTATGTAATGAGTATGGGGAACCATTCCCTAGTATGATAGAGGAGTACCGACCACAAAATCACTCTAATGATAATCCTTGATCAGTTCTATTGATCCATAATTTCAGGAAGAAGCATCATTCTCCAAATACCTCAAATCATATCTTCTATTCCACAGAGAAGGAAACTATAACATTATATGTTGAATAATACATAGTATAGGATACATGGAGGTGAAAAGACTTGTCCCAATGAAGGAGAACCAAATGGTAGAAGTTCCTAGGAGAAGTATACAATGTGTACAGAGGGTTATATGGAATGGGACCTTGCCTCATTTCCTAGGCATGTTATCCCATAGACATGGCTAGGAAATCAATGTAATAATACACATCACGTATAGGTGGTACCTAGTGTGTCTTATCCACCATAGTCCTTCTCATTTCCTCTCAAACCTTGAACATCTGCACAGTTCTTTCCCTTGTACCCAAGACATGCATGAGTACACAGATACACCTATGTACTCTAGAAATTCCCATGTACCTAACCATGCATGTGCCCATATACTCCCAGAGTACATGTTGAGCCACTAACACTAGGTCACAAGGAGTGTATGATCCATAAATGGTGTGTGATACTTCTCTTCACCTAAAACAATATCCACCACATCATGGGGACTATATGATGTGTACTCTTTTTGGATACATGGTGTATAATAACGTTTTTCATAGAAATCACATATCTTAACACGGATCCCTAATATTCTATTTCCTTCATATTCACCACTATTTGAGCACATAAATCTACTAAAATATCATAAACCACTGATATCCATTGATTCTTATCCTTTTATTATTGAAAACCAAAGTCTAAATGACTATGAGGGATTCCATCATTCTTTTACTACCACCCCACATAACAAATCCATGAAACAATCTCATTAATCTTGAAATATGCATCGATATGTCCCCAACACATCGATCCATACATATTTTTCACAAATATCAAGAATCATGGGGTTCCATCACAATTTATCCAACCATGGTACTGTCAAATTGTAACCATGTAGTCTAATGATGAAGAACACAATGAATGGTGTTGAAAAAACTAAATAATGAGGTGAAACCATCATTGAATGATGTAGTCATAGCCAATGTTCACATAAATGGTAATAAGGATGACGACATGAGATTAATAGGGATAAGAAGGGTTCAATAATTTAATTTATTATTTCTCTCTTTTGAAGAATTTAAATCATTGAAAAAATGAAAAAGATAATAAATCCATGATTAATCCTTAATAAATAGGATGGAAAACTAAAAATAATGAGCCCCACCTTGATTAAGGATTAAAATTTTGTTAAAAGTGTGATCTAAAGTGATGAAGAAGTTATGATGTGTTCAATTCCAACCTCTCAATTCACCTCTACCCATTTCTCATTGTTATCTTCTCTCAATTTGTATATGAAGAACACACCCATATCTGCTCTTATCTCTAGGGGTAATAAGGTTAACCTAATAGATTTTCTATAATGGGTTATTTAAAGGAATATTATATTAATTCATTTATTAAAAAAATAAGTTATGTATTTTATAAAACAAACCCTCGAATTCCTTCCTTCCAATATACATATAACATTAACAAACTTTATGTCAAACCTAGGTGTTAAATCCACTAGGTCGAATATCCTGAGAGGGGGGTGAATCAGGGTACGATAGATTAAAACTCTCTCCCACTCGGATCTTGTTTCATTGTTAGAAAAAACTCAATTTAATACCCCTCGTGTAGTAATATATGAACATATATGAAATCATGCACAGGACATGGTGTTTTTTACTTGGTTCACCCTCACTGGGTGACGTCCAAGGAGCATACAATGACAATGTTCCAATGTACCAAATTAACTAAGGATCACTGCCAATAATGAGTACAATGTTTAGGCTAGATATTCTATGCACAGGATCACTGCCTTTATAGGGTTTAGGGTCTACTCACTGCATTCCCAAGGGCCACTCCCAATGCCTCTTTCTTTGGATCACTACCAGTGGAAAGGGTCCATGTTTTCCTCTTCCTGCGCTCACTGCACCTAGAAAGGAATCCACTCACAGTTTATCAAATTTTATGTCAAACACTATTTATGGACATGTAGGTCCCTTCATTTTCATGAATTCCTGTATCCTCAACTATAAGTAGATGCTCTGTTGATGTCTCATTTTCACTCGCAGATGAATTCCACCTTCCTGAGTGCTATTATGTACCGGAAAATACTTTTTGAAACTGAATTAAATATTTCACAAGACACCTTGTGAAAATCGTGAACCACTTGCTCCACCCATGTACTGTGTACCAGGTTTGGTATGCGTACACCTCCTCTGTGTACTATTGTTGCCACTTCCGCAGACCACCTTTCGTCTGCAGAGTGCCTCCACCTTCGCGGTCGAGCACCGCTTATGCGTACTGATTTCATGAACCTCCCCGTCGAATCACCCTCTGTCCAAGAATTATTCGTTGTTCACATACTACCTTCTCTTACGCATATCAGAGCTCCAGCTCAACATACCACTCACGGAATTCTCCTTCTCACGTACTGGAGATTCCTCCTCCGCGTACCGAGACACCTCCATCGTGAACCACTTCAGTCTTTGCGAACCACTTCAGCCTTCGTGAAATTTTTTTGGCCTTTTCGTAAATCCCAAAGAAAAATATGTTTTCTATGACATTAAATCTCAATAGTAATCTGTGGGGTTATCAATTCTTATATAGAAATAGATATCCTCATAATCTGATGAACCAATATTTAACAAATATTAAACCTGATACAATCTTCACCATATACTAATCCTTCCACCACCGCGAATCGCTCCCATTCCATGAAACAATTTCCTACGTGCTCTACATACCACCTTTTCTCCTATGTGGTCGACCTCCTCTGTCGACTTCATCCCATCCGCGTATTTCACTACTGCTCCATCGTGAATTGTTTTTGGTTCTATGAACCGCATCCGCGTACGGTTCCTACTGCCTGGTACACCGCTGTATACCCTTCCTAGAAATGGTACGCAATCCATGCTCTGGGATCCTCATTCCTCTTCGTTTTCCAAATTCGTTCACCATTATTCACAAAAATTCCTAATTTTGAGGCCCCAAATTTTGGAAAACACTGGGAAACTGCGCCACCTCAAAAACCTGTCTTTGGGAAACATTGACCATTCTCATTTGCAGTCAGTTGGGTTTGTTAACAAACACAAACACACCCAAAACATACCTAGAGGATGTATTGAGGGATTGTTTCCCAACACTAGGGTAAATCACACATTTTTGAATCAATCATTGTCTAATTTTTGAAATATGAGGTCTCAAAACAATGGGAATCCCATTTAAACTAAAATAATTTATATATATTCTTAATTAATATATTAATATTTTCAAAATATTAATTTATAGGGTCATGAGATACCCAAACTTCATGATAACTCTAAGAAAAAAAATTAGATATATGAATAGAAATATTTAATCGACTAATATGAATGAACCAGAATTGTTATAACTCACATAATATAAAACCTAAAAAAATGTATCTGTGTATTTAAACTTATAATAATTTAAATATTTATAAACCATTTATGGAAACTAAAACTATTAAATTATCATTACCTATAAACTTTTTGACCTGTAAAATTATATAAACACCAGATCTTACACCAACTATAATTTGTCGAACCATAATCCACTCATAATTTCATAATTTATGATAAGGGTTTCACTTTTATACATTCCAATTATATTTTATTTTTATACTTTATAGTGTCCATTTTCTCCACAAAAATGGATTTTTATTTTCACAATCCTATTTCATCCATGAAACGCATGCTTTCTTCTGGGCCAACATCCATTATTCAGAGCTAGATTTCATAATAGATCTGACAAATTCTTAGGTCCAGTAAAAAACATTTGAAAAAATGATATGAGCATAAAAATATCTGTATGGTATATAAAAATAATGGAAACAAGTTATTCTCTTTAAAAAATGAAATCCATAGAACATGTAAACCTCTTTTCAGAAAAAAAAATACTTTCAATTACTAAATAAAACATTTCCCCATATTAAAATTACCCAATATTGGAATAAACATTTTTTGAATCCATTCAAAATTCTAGAAACCCCACTGAAGGAATATATAGAATGCGGGAAAATTGACAAATGGTTCTTTGAAAAAACAAACCTTTCATCTTTTAATGTTCAAAAACCTTCCTTACATTATGATTTAAAAATATTTTCATAAAAACCCTTTTTCAAGAATAATATTGGTTTATAGGAACACCATATACATAATCTATGTTCTCTCATGTTTGACTCATTTCAAAAATAATTGAGGCCTAGTTAATTCTATAATAGTTACATTCATTATTATCTTCCTCATTTTTTTCCATTGAAAACTAAATTTCGAATCAATAAATTAGAGAGTTATATTAGACTCACCCATTGAAATGATATAAATTAGGCACACCATTCATTATCTACAACTATGAAGTATCATATCATGGTAAAAACAATTGAAATAATTTTCTTCTTCATCATAAACTCACCAAAAAATACATTTGAAACCATAAGAAACACAATTTTCATTTTTACATAATCATAAAGAGAATTTTTATTTTTCTTTGAAAAATATAAAAAATGGAAATCCCAAGAAGGATAAGAATATGGAATAATTTGGAAAAGATTATTATCTTATATAGGATTCTTGATAATAAATAATTCATATGATATAGGAAAATTATATCAATCTATATACATTAGAGGACATTCTTTTTCACTTTGCTAAAATATCAAAAAGTGAATTGTACAAAAAAGCATAGAAAAAAATATTTTTTAAAATCTGTAATGGAAGTAAAAAGTATGTAAAAATGAAATTTAATAACCTTTTATGAAAAAAAATTAATATTCCTAAAACATTTAATAGAACATGGACATGGGGGGAAATTATTCTAATGGAATACATTAAAACATGGTTTCAAAGAAATACTGCTTACCACTTAGGGAATTTTAAATTAAAAATCATTAAAGGATAGAACCTCAAATGGATCTCTAAACCACTTATATTTAAATAATTTACTTTGAAAATAAAACTATATGGTATTATATACACTATAAAAATGAATCCATTTTTTGAACATAGAATGAGTCTTAATAAATGAAAATTGAGACAATAAATATCATTCCTCGAGTCCAGACACATTTCACATATTATATTACTACAAAATTATAAAATTAATTTATTTTTATACTTTCTTAAGAATTTTTTTATTTTTATTTTCTTATGATTATAACTTTTATTTCATTTAGTACCAATTCTTATTTAGTTACTAAATCAGTCATGTCAATATAATACATTTTAAGGACGTTTGGTTCAAATTTGAAAAAAAAATTGATTGGTTGAGTATGGTAAAATGGACTATGGTTCCATATTATATAGAATATTAATAATTAAATAAGTAACATTTTAATATATTAAAATTAATTTTAGAAACTTCCATGAATATGAAACAATAATTATGAATCACATCACTTCATAAAGATGGTAGTCCACACGTATGCACAAATGACATTGAAATTTTCTAATGGGTGGAGGAATAAGAAGTTATGTAATATTTTACCTTTATTGAATAATATTTTTTCTTAATTAATATCATATATAATCATTAAATAAATAAAATTAAGAAACCATGTTAGGCAGTGATGAAAAATGAAACACATCACTTCATAGAGGTGGTTGTCCACATGTACACATGAGTGATGTTTTCATTTATCATAAGATTGAAATAGAGATAAAATAGGGTGAATACATCAACATAATAAGAATTAATTATATTTATGATACTGATATTATTATATATTACTATTTATAGTTTAGTTAAAGGAGTTCCAAGAATAAGTAAATGTGAAAATACTTGGTTAACATTTATAACTATTCTTTGGAAAACCTTCATTGAGTTTCACTTTAACTATTATAGGTTGATATTTCAGTTAGAACATAATGAATTGAATATGGTTAATAAGAATTGGATGGGTTTTTTTATGTATTGATCAAAAAAATATCACATGGACCATGATAAAGATAGGTGATGTGGAGTCTATTTATAAGAGAGGTGGGTGGGAATCTTATAAAAAAATATTAATATATATTTTGTTTATAACTCATACAAAATTGTAAAAAATTTAATTATATTAAATTAAATTGAGTAAATTATATAAATAAATTCATCTAATAAAATAAACACAAGTTTCAGTGGTATTTTGAACCTTTTCTCTATGTTTAACCCCCTTACTATCCCATTTATCCTTAATTGTGGTAATAAATATTCCAAACTCTGTGGGTCTTAAAAGTACATGTAAAAATAAAAGTGTAAAATAAATTAACCATGAATTATTTTATATATAATTTCAAATTCATATGATTTAATATATATTGATTATTGATATAGAATATAATTCTTTAACAATAAAAACTTGTTAAGTCATATTAAGAATTATTCACAAACTTTGGCTTGGAATATATGAAGACAACAATGGATTTCGAATATAAAGACTATTAACATCACATATAAATTATTACTATGTAATAATTTCATGGTAACACATAATTCTTCTAAAACATATCACTTTTATTGTCATTAAAATAATTTACTTTCTTTTTCTACAGCTTGAATAAGCATTCAAGGTAATTATACCAACACTAAAAATTGAAAATAAATTAATTTCATTAATATTGACTATTCTTAACCAAATTTATCATATATATTAATTTATATATCTTTTTTATGTATATCTATATCATGAAAAAATCATATGTTAGAGATAGTAACACTTTTTAATTACTCTTAACATAAATTAATATAGAGGGTGTAATCAAAAATAAATTGGAACCAAAATTCCATATGTTTAAATATTTAATGGTTATGATAAACTTAAACTCATCAAATGACATAAAAATGTTTTATATTTTTTTTACAAATTATCCCATTGTTTTTTACCCCATTTACAAAATTTACACTTTACTATGATGATAAAATTTAACCTTGTTTACCATTCATTATCACCAATAACCCTTCTCTCTGTATTAATTAATTTGTTCCTCTTGATTCAAAAATATGAAATTAATTTTTCAGTATTAAATTTTAATATTTTTAAGATATTTTTTTATTATAAAGTTTTAATATGCATTAGAAAATAATTTTAAGAAAAATACAAGTTTTAATCCTAAAAATAATCTTATAACAGAATCATGTATAATGTTGATTCCCATATAATTTTCTAAATTTATTTTAATAAAATTAATATTCTCTAACTTTAAAAATAATAATAAACCATGTTTAATATTAATATTTATCTAATTTATCATCTATTGATTTTTTCTAGCACATGTTCACTTCATATTGAATGTTCTATGATTGTTTTATGGAATTCCATCAGCCTTCATCATTTTTGGACCCTATGAAATTTTCTTGATTGGGTTCTTTTATTTTTTTCTATTTTAATAAAATTTTATAATTTTCAGTTAGTATTTTTTGGAAATTATAATTTCAAAAACGATATCCATTTTTAAAAAATAATGTTTCTAATTTTTTTTGAAATTAATAATAATAATTTGGCACAAAACGAAATAAAAATCAAGTTAGAAGAAAATTTATTTTGGAATTATAAAATGAATTTACACTCATTCCCTATCAAGTAACCATGATTAGATGAATTTAAATTTATCTAATTAAATATATAAACTATAAATTTCATTAAAATCATTCATCAGTTTTGAATAACTTAATTTATGTTGATAAAAATAAATGACACACATAAACCAGTTTTTGATAAAAATATCTCCTTTAATAATATATTATTTTATTTAGAATTGAGTTCTTATTTACATGGAATTAATCAATACATCATTAATAAGTGTAAAATTTCTACATATATTTCTTGATGTAGATACTACTATTCAACCTACCAATTTAACAACTAGGTTATAATGTTCACATAATAATAATAATATTTTAATTCTATAATGTAGCTCATTTTATGTTTGATGTTATGTGTGGTACATGTAATTAGATATAGTATTAATTTAAAATAAAAAAACTAAAATATCGTGTTGTTACACTATGTGTTCATTGAAATTATTTGAAAGGAATTCACTATTTTTGGGTTGAATGTGAGGATTATTTATAGTTAATTTTTTTATTATGGTACCAAGATAAATAATCCAATATAATCATGTTTTCCTCGTACTTTATAGAAAAATTATGTTATATAAAAAAATTATTTTAAAAAATATAATAAATGAATGTTATTCATGAAAATGGGGATAAGAGTTTGTTTCTTTCATTGATACATTTTTTAAAATAATGAATCCCAAATAACAAGGGGTGAAAGGGATTTGGTGGTGTTTTATGGGAGGAAATGAGTATAATTATCTGTATATTTTACACTTGAAGATATTTATCATGATTTGTGATTTAGATATTAATACTCCATAATCTGGATCAACTTTTTCCAAATTTTAACTTTACCAACCTATAAAACCCATAACATCCTATTGGAATTCCTTATGGGTAGTGAGATAGAATTTTATAGTACAAAAATATGATCATTGAATGATTACAATGAATGCAGGTATTCTAGGAATGATCATAACTCAATTCCACAAATTTCTTGAGTGAAAAGGGAGAAATTCCATGTGAGGATAGTCATTCTACAGTGTGGGAAGGATTAAATGGTTAAAATAATGAATTAGTGTATTTGTGGAAGTGAGATTTAATTATTTACAAGGAATAATATATTACAATGGTTGTAGATTAGTGGGTTTTCCAATCATCAGACTATTTATTTGAATGAGGAAAGTGAAATATTTGTTCATTATTTCATTGATATTTTCCCACAAGTGTAATTGAATTATTGTGGGGAAGTGATGATAACCATTTATTACATTTTATTATAATTATTTGTTATAAATTTACCCCATAAAAATAACCATAAATATAATAATTTTTTTATTATAAAATGGAATTAAATTAGAAATAGCTTAAATTAATGGTTTTAACAGATTTTTTTATTTTATAAAAATTTATAAATTTTTTTTAATTTATTTAGGAATATAATTTGTTATATTCTTTGGTATAATGGATTAAATTGACTTTTTGGTGGTTTTGTGAGATTAAATGGAAAAGTATCTTCCTCATGACAAATTATCATCCAAGAAAATGATTCTATGTAGGAATAAAAATAAGGAATCATATATCACTGGTGTATAATGAGTGCTAAATGATATTAACATTCATTTATAGTTTGATACATCACATAAACCACATGGGAGATCACTTATATAAGATTATCCTCTGCAAGTATACAATTTCATAGGAGTAACTCGTATTCACAATAACCAATGTATGGCTATCCTGGTCTAAGTGATACTATGTAAGAGTGTCTTTGATGTAAAATACATTATTTTATAATAATAGTGCCATAAAATAACAATTTAGAATTTAAATATCACCAATTGTAGTGAAGTTTACTTATAAGTAAATCACTATCTTTTGGCTACTATGTAAGAATAAATCATGCCTTCTAAGTAATAAATAAGAGGGGACCCGTGGAAAAATGGCACACCATGTCATCCTTTACCAAAAATACAACACTATCCATGTAATATTAAAAGGGGTCTATGTGAGATTAATATTTTCTTATGTGGGATTAAACCAACATTTTGATAGGCTATATAGAGGTAAGGCACACTATCACAATCCCCTCACACCAATGATACCGCAATGGTGGGAGAGAGATAATGACACCTGATTCCCACCTACCATATGCCAAATGTGGAGTCTAGGATAGAGGTTATAAAAATATCATGAAATGGGAGGAATTTCCCTCTATAATAATATAGGATTGGGATATAGTATGAATTATCCACATGCAACTCCATGATATAATATAAAAATAACCCAAAATATTCCTTTAATGCATGAATAAATAAAACCGATATATATAAAAGTATCTAGAAGTAAATACCCAAAATTAAAGCTAACACAGTGACATAGAAACTATCCAAAAATGTCCAAGCTAATACTATCTAGAATGACCCACAAATCTTCCTAGATACTAGAAAATCAGTGTATATACATTGGGTGAGATTACAAGGACAATAAAAAATAAAACCCAAGTATCTGGTACACATATGAATGAAGTATACTAATGCACACATTAGAAAAAAAAAGAACCAATAGCACCTAAACTGGTCAAATATCCATCCAAACCTCACTAGTTTTCACTCAAAAAATATCACAAGCCATGTATAATAACATAATATGAAGCTTATCCATAAATGGTACCCTACAATGATTTCCATTGAATTACTGCTCACACTCCAAAATTATACAACCCGAAACTCCCATATCATCTAAATAACATATAACACCACCCCACAAGCTTGGTCACAACACATGTTTCCCAAAAACACCTAGTCCACTGCACCACAGCATAGTCACATCTCATCTCACCTGAGGACACATGGTCTATCACGTCATAATCACTACCATAATAAAAGTATTAGGGTATCATGAACATGAAGGAAATCAACCTTGATCCCTCCTTCTTCCATGAATGACCCCCACCATAAGCCACCCTAGAGAACTATTATATCACATCCCTCAAAATGACACCTCGGCCACTGCCCCACAACAAGGTAAAGTCACATCCCTTTTAAATACACATGGTCCATCACCTGGTTCACTCATAGACATACGATCATCATAACCTATGCATATCTACTCACCTCAAAGAGAAATTGGTGAATATATGGTATCCATCCATCCATCCACAATACCAGGATATTGGGAAAAACAATATTTATATGAGAATGTGGTTTTTGATACATAGTTCTCAAAACATGTGGGATTAATATATAAATCATAACCAATATACATGTATATATATATATACACTCTATGAATACGTCTAACTTATGGATTCATAAAAAAACAAAGATACCCTTACAACAATGTTACATTAACTACCACCACTAAATGTATAATTCCATTCCAGTCACCAGACACATTTCATATTTTGATCCAATCCCATTATCCTTCTCATTTTTTTGTTATTATGAATCAACCCCATTTAAACAGGTAACCCATAAATTATTAACTCATAAATCATTTAAATCCAATTAAACAAACCGAAAACCATTCATTTCAACCATTATTAAAAATTTGTTCCATCACCATATAGTCATCTAGCACAACGCAACCACACATCACAGGCATCTCATCATTCCCATCCAACCAACACCTTGCCACCCAAAAATCATGGAAAATCAAACAATCACAATAACCCCTGCAAAAAACAAGGACAAAAACCATCACCATGGTACCCTAAAATAACTTCCAAAAAAAAATCCTTGCCTACCCAAAATGATGGCCAAAAAACCATCACCTCATTGAACCAATAGCAAGGATGCATCTTAACCATCATCTCCACAGCACCAAACCACACAATAACTGCACATCACAACCCCACAATAAAACCAGATAAAAAATTTTACAAATTTATACTGGATATTTTATCAACACCAATTAATTATTTTAGGGGAATTATCACAGAATACATAATCCTATAGAAAAAATTTTATTATCAAAATACATGTGATTAGCCAATTTATCATTTAGGCTGATATCAAAAAAAAATAATAAGAAAGGGTTCCACAACTCTTTACAAATTAGTGCAAATAAAAACCCTAATGAAAAAAAATTAATTGGTTCCTTCAATCAATACATTATTAATGTCACAATAATGAAAAATCTATAAAATCATGTGAATCATTCCCCTTTCTAGAACACCCCAAAATTCTAATTTAATAACATTATATTCGATAGTGTGCATGACACGTGACACCAAGCACATAAGGGAAAATAATACCATGATTCATTGAATTATATTTAATATTTTAAATAGATTTTATATATTCTATATTTTATAATGCACTCAACACTGAGTTACCTTGTGTTACACACAAGAGGGACGTTCTTTGAATGCTTACATTACATACAAGACCGAGTTTTACAAAATATCAATTTATTATTAAATATAATAAGATATAACCTACCAATTAAATTTTTAGTTATAAAATGGGGTAACTAATTTATGAAAATATATGGGTTACAAAAATTTAAAATTAATTTATTAGTTATAAATTAATTGAAAATGAATATGAAACCAGATTTAATATAACAAAAAATATTATTATTTTCAGAAAGATTTTTTATCTTAATAAATCTAATTAATAAAAATTAGTGGGTGATATTAATTTAATATATATCATATATTAAATGTAATATTTTTTAATTTCATACAATATATTTTATATGTATAATATAAGAACAAACCAAATATTACACTTAAAAACCTATATTTTTTAAAAGGTAATTTTACTGCCTTTTAATGGAAAACCCATTTTAAATCTGATTTTTTGAACATTAATTGATTTAATATGTCAAAAAAACTTCATATACCAAATATAAACATAAAAATTATATTATGTTAAATTTTTAATAATTTTCGAAAACATATCATTTTTTAATGAATAGCTAAAAATACTGAATTTTAGTTCAAAACATCTTTTTCATCTAATTTATTTATTATGATAAATTATATTTTAAATTGGTTTTAAAGTTAAATTAGATAAAATTTTAATAAATTAATACATTTTATTTCATTTTAATCAATTTCAATTTGAAAGTTACTATAAAAACATTAGAAATTTTTGAACATTTTTACCTTAAAAACCCGCATTGTTACCCCGTCTGCGAGATTAAATTTAAATTAATTTCTACCACTTCTGTGATTTTAATTTGTAAAAATTTATTCCATATTTGGAATCATTATGATTATTAATTTATAAAAAGTATAAAATTTTTCTGATGAAAAAACTCTGTGAAAGTAATTAAATTTAATTACAATTATTAAGGTAAAATTAATCTTAATAAATGAATAAACATTTACCTTGCGGGCATAAATGACATAGAAACTTTTCCAAAACCTATTCAATGGATATAGATCATACATGAACCATAAATTACTGAGTTATGTTTTTTTTACATTATTTATGTAAACACATAGGTAAACCTAACTTCTTTTCAAAATACGAAGTGAGTCCTTTTTCTCCCTTATAAAAGGCCACCACATCTACCCATTCCTCATACATCTCAATAAACTTAGGTTCAGCCAATTTATGACCATATATATTCCCAAAATCCATACTACCTATCCTATAAGCCTCCCCTTGGGTGGAAATCCATCCAAGGAATCCTTTTGGTACAAACCAAAAGAAGTTACCCAATTAATAGGTAATGTCTTCTCTCAGGATCTCTAGTTTCATTTCAATTAACCACCCCTCAAATCACATTATTACATACTTATATAAAAACCCCAATATCCTAAACATTCTATAATGTTTTTATGTAATGGTTTCTACCAACACTTACACACACATCCATCTATGGGATAACGAACACACTATTTCTCTGTATGGTGAACTAATGCCTCCTGAAACAATGATTTTTTATTTTCCATTTACCACCTCTCATGTTAAAAATTATTATGGAAACTATGTTTATATATGTTATAAAATATATTTAAAGTTTTTTTATTCTTTTATAATTTTTATATTAAATATACCTTAATGCTTTCCATCTTGTGTAAATACGATAATTTCATTTGAGGAAGTTTGGGCTACCGCCCCCTCAAAGCGATGTGACTCATTAATAACATACATGGAATGTATAAAGGATATATTTAATAAAAATATGTGACATATATAACATAAATATGATTATTTAATTATAATATCCATTTGTGTCATTTAGATTTTATTCTTTTAATATAACCAAGAAATGAAAGTAGCATTCATGTATACGTACATTCTATCATCTACATGAATGGTGAACATTATTTCTAATCTCCAAATATAATGGAATATGATAAACGCATAAATACTTAATATATATAATAATTTATTCATTGTTTTCATTCTGGATATGATTAAATCATGATTTAAGAAATAGGACCAACAAGTAACAAGTCAATACAAACTTGAGAAAAGTAGCCAATTAACATCTGAAATTGTTGAAATAATGAAAGTGTGTTAAAAAAAGGGTAATAAAATATGGTAAGAAGTAAATATATTATATTATAAACATGATTATGGTTATCTTATAAGTTATTGACATATTTTGAATCACTATAACTTGGTATAAATACCACACAACAAAAGAAAGTTTAAGGTAAGGTACTTCGTCTCAATTTACATTCCACTGAGACTTATTTGTTGTTATGCACTAATTCACTTTTATTTGGTGTATTTAAAAAACATTGAAATTTTATATCATGAAGATAATTAGTCTCGTTATATTATATATTTCATTGAAATTTATTCCTTCATGGGTTTTATTATTTAAATGTTTCAATGTGGTATGGGACACATTGAAATGTTTAATATTTCATTTACCTCAAGATTATTTTATTATCATTTAATGGTATTTCTATTCATTAATGTCAACAACGCCTATTGTTACTTATCCTATATAGGGGAATTATTTATAAATCCATATCTTTTATTCAATTTGGATATTTTGATAAGGCACATTGTTCATGAATATGAATAATTCTTTGGACTGATACGACATGGGTGGGGTCCATTATAGATATCCCCTTGATGCATCAGTAGTCTCATGAGATGAATCATTTGGACAAATAAGAAGGGATTTTACCCTATATGTTGTAATATTTCTTATGAAAGGTCTTGACAATAAAGGTACCATGTACCTAAGAAACATGGTGTCCAATAATTAATCATTTTCCTCAATTAGATTCAGTTATTATACATCCATGAGATTTTTTGTAGCAATATCTATAGATACATTTCATTATTAGTTTATTGTTTTATATGGAATGAGTATCAGTTTATTATGTTTCCATATTTATATTTCCTTATCTAGTAATTTTAATGGCATGTGTTTTCAATTATTTAACTTTCCATGTTAATTTATTTCTATTAATTCATTATTTCCTCTTCGTTACGTACCATTTTTGAGAATTTGATCTCACCCAAATTATATTTCCTCTTACCCTTGTTACAAAGAATAAATCTTTGAATATGAATTCAAGTATGATATTTATTTATTTTTATTATGTCTTATATTTTTATTTTCTATTTCCCAATGTATTATGGGTATCATGTGTGTAATATAGACTTCCAAGACTGCTAAATCGATCGGTCCCTTGGGATTTGATTCCATGTAAACATTTTAATGTAATAAAATAATGCACCACCACCAGGATTCTGGGGTCAGGGCATTATATTTTGTGTCAAATTAAGATTAGAAACAAGCTTGGAAACTATATTTAGAAAACATAGAATGCGTAGAACAAACCTATATATAAATTTAGGATAATTATCGAATAACTTTCTAGAATTTTGGTATGTAAGAGATAATATGGCCATTCCTATCAATATATCTATGTCTAGATACTACAAATATATTTGGTCCAGGTATTGATGTACCTAGGAGTAATAACTCTGAAAACGTATTCTGGATCTGACTCGGGGTAACCTGGTACATGATCGTGGCCCTTACTATACACCTAGTTTGAAACTCCCAGGGGATACGCTTAGGATAATTCACATTTTATTTACAAAACATTAATAAGGAATTAAAATTAATGATATCTAGAAAGAAACCATGTTTATAATTATAATATTATCTCAGCATAAATTTTTTAATATATGTTAAGTGTTCCATTAGTTTTGGGGTGATAAATTATTTTTTTATTTCATCTAGTGTATACAATTTTTTATAAATGGAACCTTGATGAAGGAATGTGAACTTAATTAATGCACATGATCTAAAGAGTAATAAGGATCTTATCTTTCATGGTATTAATTCAAAATTTAAAAGGTAAATAGTCTCCCAAGTATTCCCATCATATGAGGAAATAATATCATACTGTAATGAGATAGGTAAATAATTATCCAAGTTCTATGTCTATGAGGGAAACAAAGACAAGAAGAGGCCATATGAGCACTATGAAAAAGGGAATGAATCAAAGAATTTGAAGGGAAATAATGATTTTATGACATATTATATTTGTGTAAAGAAACACTCTTGTGCATTCTTTAATGGAATGAGAGTTTTTTATAAGTGTGGAGAAAAAGGATACCATGTTCGTGATTTCAAGGGTTAGAAAAATGTTTCCAGTAAAAAATTCTTCAACTATAAGGAGATAAGAAAATAATAAAATCAATGTCCCAAGTGTAAAATTAATATACCCCAAATGACTCTATTGGATAATGATAAAGTTATTATATTGCCGAAGTTGAAGAGGAATGACTAATATGCCTATTCAATAATTATATCATTTGATAATTTTATCAGCAATGTACTGGTTATAAGAATTACAGAATATATAAGGATTGTACTACAATACTTTTTCAATAAGTATTTAAGATCATATGTTTAATAGTACCAAGAAATTTTATTCAATAGAAAGAAAAAAAAATTAATGGAAAGACAACCCTTAAAATGTTCCTGATGTTGAGATAATGATGAAGAAATGATTAATTTGGATAAATGTGAACAACCTTGGAATTGATTAATGACTTTTTGATAGGTGTTTTATGATATCATTGATTTAATTCACCACACTTATAGATTAATGTAATATATGTAATAACATGTGTCTTACATAATGAATATATAATAATGCATGTTTCCAATAAGGTTTTATGGTATTTTGAGTTATTACCATATTTTAAGAGTATACATGATGAAGTTATTCACATATTTTGAATTTGAAAATTTAGAGATGAATCGTGTTAATTAAAGTCTAATGATAAGTTTATTTTTTAAATTTAGTGACTTTCCTTAAAAAGTAATTGGATCATAATTTGTTTGAAGAGTTAATTGTTTATAAAATGGTTTAAGTTGATCATTGGTTGAGATTTTAGTGGTCAAAGTATTACTTTTACATATGATACATCATGTGCTAAGAGATGATGTATAAGTAGTTAAATGAATGACCAAAGGATAGTATTATGATTATAGAAGCATACCATGCATTTATATTTAATTATATTCTTAAAGAGTGAAATAATTCCTCAACTCCTGAGAAAAATGATCTTGAAACCAAAAAGGTTGTCGTAGTACCTTCCATTTTGATTAATCAAATTTCCTCTCAGATCACCATAGATTTATGGCCTTGTAATTGTTAACATTATCCTAAAAAATTTCTCTATCACACTCCATTAGAACTTGATTGTTAGATTTTTCTTCTATATCCATGTTTCCATTTCCCACCTATGTTCTCATACTAGGGAATCTAGTTACGTGAATGTTGTATTCTACTTTATATCTTATTATTAATATGTGATATTAACCCTTTTAAAATTTGGGTCTTTCCACAATATTTTATCTTCAATCCCTCTATCACTGATATCAGATATAATTTATTTAATGTGGGGATAATGTTACGCCTAGAAATTCAAAATTAAGAACATTATATTCGATAGCGTGCATGACATGTGACCCCAATAACTAAAGGGAAAATAACACCGTAATTATTTAAAATACATTTAATATTTTAATTAGATATCATATATTCTATATTTTGTAATGCACTCGACATTGAGTTACCTTATGTTCCATGACTGATTGACATTCATCGAAATCATACATTACACGAAAGACTGAGTTTTATCGAATAATGATATATTATTAAATTTAATATGATATAAACTAGCCTTTAAATTTTTATTTATAAAAAGGGTTAAGTAATTTATGAGAATATATGTTTAAAATTTTAAAATGAATTTTTTGGTTATAAATTAATTAGAAATGAATATGAAAACTGATTGAATATAAAAGAAAATATTAGTATTTTCACAAAGATATTTTACCCTAATAGATCTAATTAATAAAAATTAGTGGGTGATGTTATTGTAATATATATATATATATATATATATATATATCACATATTCAATATAATATTATTTAAGTTGATCAAATATATTTTATAAGAATAATATAAGAACAAACCAAATATTACACTTAAAAACCTATATTTTTATAAAGGAAATTTTACTTCCTTTTAATAATGAGCCATTTTAAATATAAATTTTGGAACATTTATTGATTTAATGTATCAAAATAAACTAACTATTTTAATTGAAAAATAAAATTTAGGCTCTGGTGAATTTTTTACGTTTTTCAGAAACATATCATTTTTTAATGAATAGCTAAAAATACTAAATTTTAGTTCAAAACTAATTTTTCATCTAAATTATTTATAAGGTTAAATTATATTTTTAATTAGTTTAAATGTTTAATTTGATAATATTTTTTTAAAATTAATAAAATTTATGTCATTGGAATCAATTTCACTTTGAACTTGACAATAAAAACATAACAATCCTTTGGAAATTTTTATCTTAAAACCCTCCATTGTCGTCCCGTCTACGGGATTAAATTTAAATGAATTTCTACCACATATGTGATTTTAATTTCGAAAAATAGATTCCATATTTTGAATAAGAATAATTTATAATGTCTAATAATTCCAAAAAAATGCAAAAAAATATTATTGAAATTAAATATAATTAAATATAATTATTAATGTAAAATTAATCTTAATAAAGGAATTTACCTTTAAATTAAGGGCCCAAATGGCATGGACAATTTTCCAACACCTATTTTCTATCCATACATCATCTATGAACCTTAAAATATTGATTTTGGTTGTTTTTGAATTATTTTTTAGATAAAAACGTGCATACACATAACTTCTTTTCAAAATACCAAGTGGGTCATTTTCCTCCCTTATAAAAGGCCACCACCACTACCCATTCCTTACGTATATCAAACCACAGAGGTTTGGCCAGGATCTACCCATATAGATTCTCGAAATCTCTCCCCTAGATCCTAGAAGCCTCTCCTCAAGAATAAATCCATCCAAGGAATCATTTTGGTGCAAACCAAAAGAGGTTACCCGATTAAGAGGTAATGTCTTCTCTCAAACTCTCTAGTTTCATTTCCATTATACAACCCCTAAAATATATTTATCCCATTATTATATAATAAAAAATTGTCCTCAATATACTAGGATGTTTTTATGTAAGGTTTTTCACCTAATCATACACACACCTCTATCTAATGGATAACAAACATATTGTTTCTATTTACAGTGAACTACTACCTCACGAAATAATGATTGTTCATTTTTTCCATTACCACCTCTCATAAAGGCCATTATTATGGACACAATTTTTTTTATATGTTATATATGATATTTATAATTTCTTTATTCTTATTTAATTTTTATTTGAAACATACCTTTATGATTTCCATCTTGTGTAAATATAATAATTCTGCTTGAGCAATTGTGGACTACCGCCCCCTCAAAGCGATATGACTCATTCATGCCATACATGAAACATATAAATGATGGTTTAAATAAAACAATGCAACATATATAACATTTATATGATACTATAATTATAATCTACATATGTATCATTTAGTTTTCATTCTTTTAATACAACAATGAAATGAAAGTAGTGTTCATTAGTACGCATGGCCTACCGTCTCCATGAACGGTGCACTTGATTTATAATCTCAAAATATAATGTACTACTATAAATATAGATAAATCAATATATTTAATAATTAATTCATGTTTTACATTATTGATATCATGAAATCATGATCTATTAATTAGGAACAACAAGCTACAAGTTAAAACATATTTGAGAAAACTAGGAAATTAATATCTGAAATAGCTTAAAAATGAATAAGTGTTAACAAAAAGGTAATAAAATACTATAAAAAGTTAATATATGATGTTATAAACATGATTATGGTTGTGTTATAACTTATCTAAATATTTTAAACCACAATAAATTATTATAAATATTACACAAAAATATGAAGGTTAAGGTAAGGTATTTCATCTCAATTAACATTCCATTGAGACTTATTTGTTTTTATGCTCCAATTCACTTTTATTTTGTGTATTTACTAAAAATTAACATTTAATATCATGAATATCCTTAATATAATGATATTATACATTTAATTTTATATTATTCTATCATTGGGTTTATGATTTAAATGTTTCAATGTGGTATGGGACACATTGGAATGTTTAAAATGTCATTTACATCAAGATTATTTTTATGATCATTCGATGGTATTCCCATTCATTAATTTCAAAAAACCCTCTTGTTACTTATCATAAATTGGGGAATTATTTATAAATACATATATTTTATCCAATGGAGATATTTTAATAAGGCATATTGTTCATGAATATGAGTAATGCTTTGGACTAGTAGGACAAGGGAGGGGCCCAATTATAGATAGACCCTGATACATTGCTAGTATCATTAGATGAACCATTTGGAAAAATAATATGGGTTTTTACCCAATATGCTGTAAACCATATTTTGAAAGGTCTTGACAGTAAAGGTACCATGTACCTAGGAAACATGGTTTCTAATAATTAAGTATTTCCCGTATTTAGATTCAGTTGTTATTTATCCATGAAATTTTGTGTAGATATATCTTTGGATACATTTCATTATCATATTTTTTATTTAGATGGAATGAGTTTAAGTTTCTTTACATTCTATATTTATATTTCCTTATATATTTATTTTTCTGGAATGTGTTATCAGTTATTTACCTTTCCATGTAAATTTATTCTTATTGATTCATTATTACTTCCACTTTACTTACCCATACTAAACATTGGAGCTCACCCTTATTATGTTTCCTTTACCCATGTTTTTAAGAATAAATAATTGAGTAATCATTCAAGGATTCTATTTATTTAATTTTATTATGTATCATGTTTGTATTTTCAGTTTCCCAAGGTGTTATGGGTATCATGAATGTAATATGGCATTCTAAGACTGCTAAAATAATCATTACTTAGGGAATTTTTTTCTTGTAAATATGCCAGTGTAAAAAAATAATGCACATGCACCTAGATTCTAGGGTCTGGACACTACACTTTCCCCCTTGAATTTCAATGAGCACATTATTTATCATTTATTAAGCCATAAAAACCATATCATTTGATATAAATGTGAAAAAAACATCCTAAATGATTCACCAAAATGGAAGAAATGTAATTTCCATCATCAAAGGAGCATTCTAACACTACTGGAAATTCGGATATTTGTGATGGGATATTTGAGAAGGGATCCTGTCGCAAAAACCCTTTTACGACGGGGGCCCTTCGCAAATATCCCTTTGTAGATAATGGCGTCGTAACTAGTATTTTTTATGACGGGCTCGTCGCAAAAAATATTACTTGCGACGGGAAGTGGGCCCATCGCAAATAGATGTCAGATTGAATAGATTATATATATAAGAACCTTTAATGATGGGTCTATCGCAAAAGGTATTTTCAATGGGACACCAGCCTGTCGCAGATATCTTATATGTTATAAACCTTTTGTGATGGGCCCGTTGCAAAAAAGTTATTTCTATGGTAAAGAAACTCGTCGCAATAACTTTTAAAAAAATATATATATAATCTATTTGAAATGGGCCCCCCGTCGCAAAAGGTCCTATCGCAAATACTTAATAAAATAAATACAAAATAATATTAATATTATTAAAATATTAAAAAATATTAAAATTCTCAATATTTTCAAATACTTAATAAAATAAAAAAATAATAACATTATTATTAATGAAAAAAATATTATTATTATTATTAAAATAAAAAAAATATTAAAAAATATTAAAATTTTCAATATTCAGAAAAAAAATATAAAAATTATACAATATTATTATTATTATTATTAAAATAAAAAACATTAAAAAAATAATACAAATAATAAATATTAAAATATTAAAATATTAAAAAAATAAAAATATATATGTAATATTTGCACCAATATAAAAGAAAAAAAAAACTGTAAATAGTTCATATTACAACAAATGTTCAATTCAAATGTTTTTAACAAACCAAAAAAAATCATTGGGGGTAGTCTTCTAGAGAAGCTGGAGGAGCTGGAGGAGATGGTGGGGGAAACTCCATCCCTAAACTATGAGTCAGACGGTGCATGTACTTCATCTAATCGTGTTGTTGCTGCTGCCATCGACGCATGTCCTACTCATGTTGTTGTTGCCATCAACGCATGTCATCCTTGTGCTGTTGTTGCTGCTACTGCCATCAACGCATGTCCTCCTCATGTTGCTGCTGCTGCTGACGCGTCTCTTCCTGCTGCTTCTACAAACTCTCTATAATCTCAGTTTGAACTCGCAACTGGTCCTGATACTGTGGTCCAGAACATGATGTATCTCCACAAGCTCCTCTCGAGCTAGATGCCGACATCGCAGCAGTACCATAATAAGTCCCATGAGTCAAATGAGAGTCAATACCAACTACTTGACCCTTCTCGGAGACATACTAGGTCTCTGGTATCCATGTCGCCTCATCGAAATGGTGGGCACTAGTCTGATCAGCCGTCTCGACCGAACTCTCAGCCCGTGTCTGAGGGGTCGAGGCCTTATATGAATCCTTCAATTTCAATTTGAAATTAAAATAGTGAAAATATTATATGCAGTTAATTTTCAAACTGAAAAAGAAATAATTTTGACCACAATCTGATGTTGGCGATCACCTCTAATATCTCCAGTGGCTATATCACTGTACATCCTCCGATAAATGTCATAATCTATAATTTTGGGATGCTCGACTGCCTATATGAATATAAAAAAAATGTTTATATGTAATGTTATATAAAATATTTAAAAAATATACTTACCAGATGCTCTCTATGCGTACTGAATGTACGGATACCAGCTCGATGTGTCACCTCCTGTATCCCCCGGTTCTATCGTCCCAATGAATATCTCCTCCAAAATACACCACTAAACCAGTGTGAACATAATCCATCCCAAACGTGAGATGAAATGTACTTTGGTCAGTGGGCTCTACATGACTCATCAACTATTGTCACTCCTACTTTCTTAATGGTTGTCCTTCTCAAATTGTATAAAAACTAACAGAAACGCTCATGCATAGACACCTCCCATGCCTCATGGATAGCGCCACGCATTCTATCATTGATGGGATACCATAAACCCTACAAATAATTTATAATATCAAGTTATTAATGAAATAATTTCCAAATAAATATTTTTTATTTACGTTACATCCAATGCTTGAACATTCCAAGATGCACATCAACAGGAATCTGTTCCCATGTGATCCATGGCTGAGAAAAATAATTGCGCAAGATTGAGCTCCCCTATCCAACAGCTACATGTGAAAAACTGTGAAAAAAGAACAAATAACCTAAAAATTAGTATATAAATAAATTAATTAAAGTTAACTAAAATACATAGGTTATCATACCTTTGCGTGCGTGGATCATAACCAAGATGTGGACGCCACTCGGAGATAGGGTCAGGAATCATAAGTCACGCAAGACTGTGCCCCCTCCACGCACCCCCTGAACTGCCAGTAGCCTGAGGGTTAGATGATCCCAAATCCTCCTCATTCAAAGGTAGTTTAGCCTCCTCCAACTCATGAAGTAGATCATGGTCCATCTGAAACACAAAATGATTATTGTTAGCAGATAGTTGAAAAAATCTTATACATATAGATATATATTATTTATTATTATAACCATTATTTAACTGTTTCAATTTTCACCTTCATCATCATCTTCATATATGACAATTTCAATGTCTTCATATTCATCACTGGTGTCATAAAAATCCATATGAGTTTTAGTTTCATCATCTCTTTCCATTTCAAATTAATTTGTAACATCATTAAAATCATCGTCACCATTGACCCTTAATTGTGGGGTGTCATTATCAATATTCATGTATCTTTATGAAAAGGATGGATTTTGAGTAGTCTCTTGAAAAAATTAAATTCTTTGTACTTCATCAGAACCACATTCAGTTTGAGTAAACATATTTTCCTGAGAATTCATTTTTATTATGCTCCACCAATCACTCAGGTCTGTTGAAGTAGCATAGTACTTTTCGTAATATATATGATGTGCTTTTTGAGCTAGGGAAAATGGTTCATTTACTGCAAAAATAATTTTATATTTAATATCGACGATTACATGAATCAGATGAACATGCAAGCCTCTCTCAGTATCTAACCACCAACATTTAAACATTGTTATGTAATTATTCCCTAGATAACACAGTTCAATAATTTCATCCAGAATGCCATAAAAGTCAACTTCAGTTTCTCTATGATGTTATCCTCTCAAGAAAACTCCAATGTTCTTTGTTTTTTTTGGATTCCCCATATTCACGTGTATGAAATCAAAAACCATTCACCACATATTCATTGTAAGATTTAACTATTTTGGATGGTGGGTTACTCAATATACATAGTCGCTTATCAATTTTATAAGCATGTTGAGACACCTAAAAATTTGTAAAACAATTATCAAAATAATAAATAATAAATTGAATTGATGTGTTAAACCATCAATAATTTATGTTACTAGTTTTTGAAACCATTGAGAGAAAAAAATTTATCGGCGTTCTTCAAGAGCAGCTGCTGTAAATTATGGAAGCTATTTATTGATATGATTATCATATAACCTAAAAAAAAAATAATTTTACTTACTATAACATAAGTTATATAATAATTTATAGAAGCACTCATAGTAAAAATGATTTCATTTCTTCACAGTTGATCAGAACATATGTATGAGCTCTGTGATGTTCATCATCTGAAATCAAATGTTCATGAACTCCACCAAATCCAAGCTTTGGAAGATTAAAAAATTGATAATTTATTATCCATTTCATCATCATAAATCCTCACATTCCATCCCATGAAGTTGTGTTTTGATGTATATTCATATTCATAATAATGAGAGCAGAAAAAATAAATTTCCTCTTGTAAATAAGCTTCAGCAATTGAGCCTTTAACTAATGCTTTGTTACGTACTTTTTTCTTCAATTTCTATATGCATCTCTCAAATGGGTACATCTATATAAATTGTACCAGACCTCCACATTTATCTTCATGTGGAAAATATAATATTATATGTTCCATTAAGTCAAAGAAAGCCAGTGGAAAGATTTTTTCCATTTTACATATAATGACAACAACATCTTCTTCCAATTTACTTAGGGAATAATAGTTTTTTTTCACCACAAAAATGTCTCAAAAAAATATGATATTTCTATTATCAAATCCAAAATCATAGAATTCAACAAACCTATGAATCCAATCGACATAATTATTTCCATTATAACATGAAAATCATGTCTTTTTAATTTGGTAATATGATCATTCTTAACACATCTACCCAAATTGGAAGCATAGCCATCTGGAAGTCTCAAATATGAAATCCATTGGAAAATTAATAAGAAACACTATTTGGACAATGTATAAGCTTCTTTTGGATTCATTAACCTCTATGATCTGACATTTCGAAATAGTTCAAGTTCTGGTCGTCTAAAAATGTGGGCAAGATCTAATCGTGCCTTTAAATTATCTTTGGTCTTACCTGGTGTACCCAAAACTGTATGAAATAAATTATCAAAACATTTATTCTCAATATTCATGACATCCAGCATGTGGCAGACCAATATGTAAGATCCCAAAAAATGCTCTGTTTTATCTAATTATGCTCTTTCCCAAATCCATGAATTTTTTGTTGTTTTACTGTTGGCCCAAATGTGATGGGAGGTAATAAAAATACAACTAATTTTAACTCTATAACTGAGATCATTTTGGAGGTTCATCCCTTTCAATTGTCCCTTTTCTAAAATGAGATTTGTTCCTCCGAAAAAGGATGATCGGTTGGAAGAAATCTGCGATGACAGTCAAAATAGCAAGGTTTTTTTCTATTGATGAGCATAAAGGCTTTTTTGTCTTTCATACAGTAATGAAATGATTTTGGACCATGTATACTCTATCCAGATAACATGTCATATTCTAGGAAGTCACTAATTTCCCACATCAATGCAACTTTTAATATGAATTTTTGTTTCGCAGCAACATCATATGTACTAACACCATTACTCCATAATGAATTTAACTCATTAATCAATGGTTTCAAATAAACATCAATATTCATTTTTAGATGTCCTGAGATTAATAAGGTTAAAAAGATATAGGTCTCCTTCACCAATATCCATGGAGGTAAATTGTAAAAATTTATAAAGATAGGCCAATATGAATAATGACTACCATAAGAACTAAACAGACAGAAACCGTTAGTAGAAAGACCTAATCGCATGTTTCGAGCTTCTAAAGCAAAAAACGGAGCAGGTGGTCAAAATGTTTCCATGAATCACCATCATATGGATGATTCAATCTTTTATCAATTGAAATCTTGGTTTTGTTCCATGACATCATTGACACTGTGTTTTTATACATAAACAAACATTGCAACCAGGGTGTAATGAGGAAATATCTCAACTATTTCACAGGAATCGATCCAGACTTCCCTGGTTGAGCTTCTTTATACCTCGATTGTCCACATGTGGGACAACTATCCAATGACTCATTTTCACCAGAATATAAGATGCAACCATTTTCACATACATGAATCTTCTAATAACTGAGACCTAAATTACGAACCAACCTCTTGCTCTCATAGTAATTTACAAGAAACACATTTTCTTTCAAGTAACAGTGTTTTAACCAAAGAAAATATCTAATCAAAACATTTGTTTTACATTGCATAATCTGATTTAATAGCCATAAATTTTGCAACCTCTTCTAATTTTCTTATCTTAAAACTAGGATATAATTCATCCTCAGCAGACCTCAACAACTCATAAAATTCAGATGGTGCCAACTCAGGAGTTAAATCAATAGCATCCTGAGTTTCAGTTTGTTGAATAGATAGACCAGCAACATCATGTACTAAATTTTTAAACTATGGTGGATCCAGAATCAAGTTATTAGTATCTTCTATGGAACTACATTCACCGTGTTGATACCAAAAAACATAATCTAGTTGAAAACCAAACCGCAAGAAATGTCCCCCAACCTTTTCAAATGTGTCAAATGTTCTCATAGCACATTTTTTACAAGGAAACTTAATTATGACTTCTGAAACAAATTCTATTTTTGATGATGAAAATGATAAGAAAGATTCAACACCCTCAATATATACAATATTTAAACTTGAATCATTTGGATTTCTATGTTGATTTATCCAAGCACGGTCATCTAATAATGACTATTTTCGACTTCCTTATTCCATATTTTTCTACAAAATATAAAATCATTACTGTTTTTGAATAATTTGAAATTAGAAAAACATTATCCAAAAAAAAGAAGATAAATAATTATATCTACTTCTTAATAATTACCATTAATATGGGCGACACAATTTCTAGTGTATTGATGACAACTCTTTGGTCTGATGGCTCAATTACTTGCAACTTTCTCACACTGAAATCATAACAAAGAATATTCATGGAGGTACTCTTATGAATTCTCGTGAATACAAGAATTCATAAGCATACCTTGGAGTAGATTCTACTTTGTGATTTCAGTATGAAAAAGATGCAATTAAATGAGTCGTCAAACAAAAGAGCCCCCTTTTTGTCGATGAATCTTCTTCTTGCAACTATCACCACCTGAAAACATTATAAAAAATGTGGTCCTACAAATTCATATTCAAACCCATGCATACGATATTGGATATACATACATAAAAGCATACTTTTCATAATGTTTTAAGCCGGTGAGAGTTGAAAGGAGAAGATTTATCGAGCAAAAAGAGTGTCATCAATCCACTGAAAATTGTGCCAAGTTATTACAATTTATTATAATTCATTACAATTGATTTTATTGCTAATTATAGCTAATTATTGCTAATTATTGCTAATTATTTCTAATTATTGCTAATTATTGCTAATTATTGCTAATTATTGCTAATTATTGCTAATTATTGCTAATTATTGCTAATTATTGCTAATTATTACTAATTATTGCTAATTATTGCAATTTATTGCAATTTATTTCTAATTATTTCAATTTATTGCTTATTATTTCTAATTATTGCTAATTATTGATAATTATTGCTAATTTTTGCTATTTTTTGCTATTTTTTGCTATTTTTTGCTAATTTTTGCTAATTTTTGCTAATTATTACTATTTATTTATATTTATTAATATTTATTACTATTTATTTCTATTTATTACTATTTATTACTATTTATTACTATTTATTACTATTTATTACTATTTATTACTATTTATTACTATTTGTTACTATTTGTTACTATTTGTTACTATTTGTTACTATTTGTTACTATTTGTTACTATTTCTTACTATTTCTTACTATTTCTTACTATTTCTTACTATTTATTACTATTTATTACTATTTATTACTAATTATTACTAATTTTTACTAATTATTACTATTTATTACTAATTATTACTAATTATTACTAATTATTACTAATTATTACTAATTATTACTAATTCTTACTAATTGTTTCTAATTATTTCTAATAATTACTAATTATTACTAATTATTACCAATTATTACTAATTGTTACTAATTATTAGTATTTATTACTATTTATTACTATTTATTACTATTTATTACTATTTATTACTATTTATTTCTATTTATTAGAATTTTATACTATTTATTAGTATTTATTACTATTTATTTCTATTTATTAGCATTTATTTCATATTTATTACTATTTCTTTCTATTTATTATAATTTATTTCTATTTATTACTATTTATTACTGTTTATTTCTATTTATTAGTATTTATTACTAATTATTATTAATTATTACTAATTATTACTAATTATTACTAATTATTACTAATTATTACTAATTATTACTAAAAATTACTATTTACTATTTATTACTATTTATTACTATTTATTACTATTTATTAGTATTTATTACTATTTATTAGTATTTATTACTATTTATTAGTATTTATTACTATTTATTAGTATTTATAAGTATTTATTACTATTTATTAGTATTTATTACTATTTATTAGTATTTATTAATATTTATTAGTATTTATTACTATTAATTAGTATTTATTACTAATTATTAGTATTTATTACTAATTATTAGATTTTATTACTATTTATTAGTATTTATTAGTATTTATTACTATTTATCTGTATTTATTACTAATTATTACTAATGAATACTATTTATTACTAATTAGTAATATTTATTACTATTTTCTTCTAAATATTACTATTTATTTCTAATTATTACTATTTATTTCTAATTATTACTAATTAGTGTTAATTACTATTAATTACTGCAAAATACAGCTACTAATTACTAATTACTGCTAATTATTTATATACATTACGAATTATCATTAATAATTATTAATTATTACTAATTACTAAGAATTGGTACTAATAATTTAATTTTATTATTACAAATAAATACTGATGACAAAACAATTTAAATCTAATGTAATTACAACTCATCAACAATAATTAAAATTAATATAAAGAAATGAAATAAATATTAAATTAAATAAAACATAAATACCTTTAAACTTGATCTCTTATAATTGTAGGCGGCTTCACAACTTCTTCGTAAAAAAAAGCTAACTCAAAAATTTTCACTCTAAAATTAGAGTTTACAGAAGCAGAGGAACAAGAAATTCAGGTGGAAGGAATAAAAAACAGAGGGGGTATATATAGGTTAGATTAGTTGTGACAGGGACTATTAGCGACGGGATTCCTGTCGCAAATACCTTCGGCCGCATTAATCACCCTTGGCGATTAAAAGGTTATTTGTGACGGGGCCTATCGCAAAAAGTGACATGCCGACATACTTTTTACGATGGTACAACATCCCGTCGCAAATATGTTTTTACCGCTACCGGTAATTTGCGACAGGCGATGCCAACCCATCGCAAATACCCTTTCGCGCAGTTTGGCGTGCAAACTACGCCAATCCGCGCGTAACTTTTTACGACGGGGCACCTATTCCCGTCGCAAATAACCTCTTTAACAGACTATTGGTGATGGGAATAAATCTCGTCGCAAATAGCCCATCACGAATAATGGTTTTTCCCATAGTGTGATCTCACTTCACAAGACATGGAAATGAAGAACTACTCAAAAAACATTAACACACCATGGGATCATGGATCAAACTACATGTCATCAAAGGGTTTTCGAAACACACCCCAAATAATAACCCAAACCAAAAGTGCACCACCATTTCAAATCCTCAGGAGAGGAATGGTTAAAAACAACCAAGAAGATGAGAAGGGATTACCATCAATTGCCAATAGAAATCCACCAAAACCAAAAGATCAAGGTGAGGGAACAAGGGCTGGAAGATCGGTCAAAATTTTCTAGGGATTTGTAAAAAATTATAAGAAGGAAGGCATGGCCTCATAATGAGGGTTTCTATTGAAATACCTATTTAAAAACTAGAAATTGACACATTCACTTCATGTAACCCTTTCAAGGCATTTAATTCTTAGGTTTTCAAAAAAATCCAACATCTCCCAAAATTAACATCCCCTCGACTTGAATTAGTTACATGTGATGAATTACTTTTATGATATGAATCTATTTCAAGGAATCCCCCTCACCCTCATGAAATCCCTAAAACTAGCCAGCTACACAATCCATGAAACATCAATTTACTTTGTATATCGTATTTACAATGTGAATTTTCCTATGAAACTATTTTACAGCATCAACCACCACAAAACCTCTTCAAACATCCCCTAAAGCACAACCAACACCCAAAACTAACATTGTAATGGGATGGGAAGGCATGGGTTTTTACATATCATTCTTATCAAATGATTAACACCCTTGAGAATCCCAAACCAATTTTCAAAGTAAAGGGGTCTGAACAACCACCCCATGAGATACCTCTTAAGGATCTCGTTCCTCCTCAACCCTACCAGATACTAAACATGCCAACTGAAAAACACAACAAACACACCGGACAGCCACAAACTACCACCTTTCATAAAACTAAATTTCCACATAACCACTATAAAATTGTCTCATCCTCTACACATCTCAAACAAAAAATGGCCACAACTAACTATCCACACCACCATGAATACACGAATCAGGAAATTCCATCATCCATGTTAAGATATTTTCTATTTTAGGAGGAATTGGCTTTCTCATATGGATTTAATTGCATCATAGTATAATGAATCTCAATTTGGAATTATGTCCTCACCTTTTTATATTTCATATATTTTTCACACATCATACATCAAGAATACATAAAATATCATAACAAAATATGTTCCAAACATCACATCACATGAAAAACAGAGTAATGAAAAAATAAAAAAAAAATCAATTTTATAGCCAAAAATATGTGTTTCAAAGTTCCAAATACTCTCCTGATCACAATGCCTCCACGATTTGTGAAAAAAGGGAATGGTCCATCCACATAGTCCCTTATCTTATAGATCCTCGATATCTACTGGCTACTCCACTAACATCATGTATTCCTAGATATCCAAGTCTCCCTATTCAATGATATGGGATTAATCATGAAGATATCAAAAAAGTAGAGATATGTGTATGATTGCATGGTTCCTCTCTACCTGTGGTGAAAATTCTAACTGATATTCCACTTTTTCATCTCTCCCTAGCACCTCAAAGGGAACATAAAACCTAGGAGAAAGCTTACTCTACTAGAAAAACCACCACATCCCATGTTAAGGGTAGACCCTCTTGAACACATGGACTACAAAATCAATCTCTAGGGGATACCTATATGATCGGAATAAGACTTCTACTGGTCTGGTGCTACTTTCAGCCCAACATGAACAAGATGAAATTTTGATGTTGTTCCCTACACCACATCAGGACCATGTAATACTACCTCCCCAACCTCGGTCAAGACAAATATAAAATGGTAGGGTCTCCCTTATAAGGCCTCAAACGGGTCCATACTTATAGATTAGTGATATATGTTGTTATAATAGATTTATACCAAAGGAATGTGAAAAAAAGTTTTGATGTATAATTGTGTTAAAAAAGAATGACATAATCCCCATCATACTCATGAGTAAAAATTTTCATCCTAATACAATATAATGGATCTATGAATTCTATGCAACCACACTACATCATCCAAAAACCTATTATCTAAATCATCCACTACACTCGACTCCTTGATCACTAAAAATGGTCTTATTATGTAAAATGATAAACAATTACCCAAATAATATCACAAAATCCTTTGTCTTAGGTTAACCATGTGACCAAATCTATTTATATTTCATCACATTTCCACTTGAGAACCTCCAAATGTTGCAAAAAATTGTCAGGATCATGATGCTCGGCCTTCAGCTATTGGAAAACCAATCAATTCTCTAAAAACTCCTCCACCACCTATTTCATCATTGGCCACCAAAAAAATATCCCCAAATGAGCAATACATATTGGATAATTCTATGGGTATCACCAAATATGATCTATGAAACTTTTGAATAAATCCCTCATATAATTCTACCATACCAAATATTCTACCCAAAAACGTCATCTGGTTCCATCCATCCTCTAACCATCCATCCATAGAATCACTATGGCCAAAACTATCATGTGTCACCTTTGCCTCTTAGTCCCCCCACCGGGACTCATCCACTTGTTTCATCATATAAGAATTTACCATCATCTACAAAAAATAGCCTCAATCATCAACCACCCTTTCATATAAGTACAAGGATTCCAACTCCTCCATCACTATCCAAACCTCCCTGGATTCCGGAAAAACATCCTTTCATTACTTTGGACTCAAATCATTATCCATAAAATTTTCCTTTCTTGAGGTGTATGAGATATAAAAATCATAATCCTGATGAAACTCCTTCCAACTACACTAATGAAAATTCATATGACTCTAATAAAATCTATAAATCAATCACTTTTTATATGTTAAGAAAACAAAGAAATCTATATTTAGTTAATGCCACCAAAACTAAAGATCAATCACAACCACTAACAACACAAGATCATGGGGGGATTAGCTGATCTTGTGGGGATGTAACTTCATAGACCCCTAAGAGATAATTTATTTCTACTGCATCAACAAAAATCCCAAACCCATATGGTAAGAATCCCAAAACACTCGAAACATCACACCCTCCTCAAGAAAATGAAGCACTAGATAACTGATGAACTTCCTCTTCAGGTAAATGAACACTTCCTAAAACTGATATATCCACATAAAAAAATGGTACTTCCTAGTTAACCTTATCAATGGGGCTACAAATAGAGATAAATCAGACTCAATCATTCAATAATAACCGGTAAGAAAAATACAATAACAAACCAATTCTATGTTCTAGGGTGATTCCAAAGAAACAACCAGCTTGACTTTCTATGAGTCTAGAACCACACCCTACTGATACTGTGAGTTCCCATGGAAATACACCTCTCATTTCCAAAACAAACATTAAGAAAACATTCTATATAGCTGGTAGTGTCAAAGAATCTACAATACATCACTGAGATGGTCAACATGCTCCTCATTTGACTTCACATAAATCAATATGTCGTCAATAAACACGAACATGAACTGGTAAAAGGACTCATAGAAACCGATTTCATGATATCAATGAACATAACTAGTGTGTTCATGACACCAAAAGACATGAGTACAAACACAAAGTTCACATACCTATATCTGAAGGAAGTCTTTGATATATCACCCTCCTTCACTCTGAACTGGGATATCCAGGACACTAATCGATCTTAAAAAACCAAAATTCTCCTATCTAATGGTAAAAATTATCATTTATCATTGGAAGAGGGTAATGGGTATTGACCATTACATGGTTCATCATCTGGTAGTCTATACAAAACCTCATACTATCATCCACCTTTATAGATAACAACACTGGTGAACCCTATAATAACACACTAGTCTAGATAAAACCCTTCTGTATCAGATCATCTATCTGAATCCTCATGTATCATAACTTATATGGTGTCATATGAGAATGATCCACCAAAATCAGTTAATAACTAGGATACAATCCTATCCTAAACTCAATAACATGTCGATGGGGGTAGGATCACAACCTCCTTAATAGAAATATCCAAAAACTTCCCAATGACCCTAGGGACCCACACTATCTTTGAATCCACTTATTCCACAAAAAATACATCCATATAATAATGGAGGGGCTCCACATGACAACTACCAACTCGAAAACCATGCTCACCAAAAAACCCACACACTAGCTATCCAAATCTGAGTACATTACTCTCACCTAGAAGAAGCTTATAAGAATATAACTAACCAATTACTTTGATGAAATATTATGGATTCATATATAGTAATTAAATATACACATCGGACCAATGTCTCCCCATCATCAGTCTATACCCCCTAAACACATCAAACGATCTAGTCTAGCCTCTAACTGGGGTAGTGAACACTAGGAGAATCTAAATTTTCACTACATATAGTCTTATAGAATGTAATAGATTGGGTAAAATAAAGGTGTGTGGGGATCCTAAATTTAAAAAGGCACAAAAATGTGTACAAGAATAACTTATCATGCCTTGAATGATCTATGACCCCTGAAGCATTGTTTTCTACACTGCCTTAAACATAACATGTCTATCTATACTACATATCAGCTGACTACCACCTCTATGACCATACATGGGTTGAGGTCCCTGAACATGAGGAAAAACCTAAGGTCAGCCTTTACCCAATCCATGTCCCCTCAGAGGAGAATATTCCTATTATCCCAACTACTAAACAGCATCACTAGAAACTATTGTTAAGGATTGAAGTAATTTTATTTTCCTCCACCAAACATTTCTCAAATATACACTGAGAATATATTGTGATAATGGAAATTAAACCCATATAAAAAACACTAGGCTACTATATCCTAGAAAAACATGGAAACCACTGGACCTGGAAGGTCAGAAGGTAATATGATGAGGTTGAATAACTGTTGGTTGAAACCTTAAAGGTCCTGATGCCTGGTACATTTCTCAGAAACCCTAATCATCTTGGAAACCTATTGATTACTCTATCACGATAAACCTATTCATAAGTGCATAAATATAATGAACTCCACTATATTCCAAACCTCTAGATACATTGGCAATGTAAAATGAGTAATTTTATACATTATAGAAGGATGGGGTTCCTACTCATGATGTCTCGCACAAGACTCCTCATCTATAATATGATTTGTGGAAAATTGTAGAAGGTCCTTGAACTTGATTTACAAACCCCGCACTAAAACACTCCTTTTAGTAAGTGAATGAAACTCTTATCTCATCACTACCTTCATGGTTGATGCACTACCAGAAAACTGAGTTTTCCTAGTGCCACCCTTTAATAGTGCTAAAAAAAGTGCTGATAAAGGGGTTGCCTTTATCAGCATTAAAAAATAGCTGATAAAGGGTACTTTTAACAGCGCTGATAAAGCCCCCCCCCCTTTATCTGTGCTTTTTTTAGTAGCACTGATAAAGGGGGATTTATCATCGCTTTTTCCCTAGTGCTGATAAAGGGTATATTTAAAAAAACTTTTTAAAAAAAATGATATATTGATATATAAATATTTAAGTATATTTATGCTGATATAAATATAATATATATTTTTTAAATATGTTTTAGATAAGTATAAAAAGACATTTCCACTTAATATATAAAATATGTAGTGAAAATGGATTATAAAATATCTTAAAAAATATTAATTTTTATAATTATCATCGACTAATAATAATTTCATAATAATTTGAAGACCTATAAAATAAAAAAAATTAACAAAATATCTAAAATAAGTTGAAAACGTAACTCAAACTTCAAGCGACCATAAATTTTGATCCGAGTGTCAATTTGAGATCTACAAAAAATAAAATCGAAGCCTGAAATGAGTTCTACATGCTTGAGACCAAAGGGAACCTTCGGTCGCATTTTTTTAGGCTAAAAAGGCCTAGAAGGCCTCCAAACCTGACTTTTTAGTCCGGATACCCAAATTGTTTAACATTCAATGGAATTTCAGCCTCGTTTTAGGGGGTCTTTTTGACCTTTTTCACTAGGGAGTAAATTTATTCTAAGGGGTTACATTTATATTGATATTATGGCTTTGAAATTTTATTGATTTTCCCTATGTAATGTCATTTATATAAATTATATAACAATATATACATATTTTTATATATTCACCCGTAAAAATTTTATTTTATAAATAATTAATTAAAAATATATACATATAAAGTATATTTATCAATATATAAGGATTATATAAATAAAAAACTAATATTTATTTTATCTAAAATACAAATATATTTATATTTATATACTTTTATTATGTTTGTGTGTCTGTGTGTGTATTTGTGTGTGTCTGTATTGACAAACTGATATATATTATCTATATATTTTAAACATATGTATATACATATTAATATATAATATAAGTAAATATATATAAATATATATAATTATACTTATAGATACACATATAATATCTGTGCGTGTGTTGTATATATATTTATTTATTTATTTATAAACACACACAAAAAGCATATTTGATCCTATAAATATATATTAATATATGAATAAATAGATATATATATATATATATATATTAATATGCGAATATATGTATATTAATATACAAATATATATATATATATATTAATATAACTAAATATATATATTAATATAAATATATATATATTAATATACATATATATTAATATATGAGTAAGTATAACTATATATATATAAATCAGTAAATATATTAACAAATGAAGAGTAAGGAAATATGGTGGAGTGGTAAAGGCTTAAGGATGTAGGTAAGAGGTCCAGAGTTCAAATCCAGGGGAGGCAGGTTGTGCGCGTAGGTGGAATAAATGATAGAACTGCTAAAGGGTGGGTGGGGGCACTGTTAAAGGCTGGGGAGGGGTTGTGCAGGCTAGGGCGGGAGGGATGTGGTGGGGGAACAGTTAAAGGTGGCTTTAAGTGCTATTGAATCCCCTCCCGAATTGAAAAAAATATATTTATTTTTTATGTTTTTTAACTTTTATCAGTGCTAAAAAAAGCGCTGATAAAGGACCCAATAATCAGTGGTTTTTTTTAGCTCTGATAAAAGGGGACTTTCTTAGTTATTTTTTTAGCACTGATAAAAGGGACCCCCACCCTTATCTTCACTGAGATTAACAGCACTTTTTTAGTGCTGTAAATGGACTTTTCTAGCTATAATAAATGACATATTTGCAGTAGTAATGAAAGTAACTCTACAAATAACTCTTTTTAAATATTGAACCATGAAAATTATTCCACCTTCCTCTCACCAAGATATATTTTCCACCAAAGATTCACTACTCTTATTATCTAACTAACTTCCATTAGGTCCCAATATAACACTAGGGACCAGATAAAACTGAATGTGATCCCAATCTCCTTCAGTCATCTCTTCATCTCCACATCAAAAACATTGGTATAATTCTTTCCCAATTATGGCCACTAAAATATCACAACACCCTTTTCAATGACTCAACCTCTTATAATGAATCAAAACTACTATAATCAACTATATCATCTTTCATAACTGCAACTTCTTAATCCCCATGTCGATGACATCCTAAAGAAATAGCTAAAAAGAAAACAATAATTTCCTAATCCTTATAATGTGGAATTTTATTTTGATTCATTTCAATTTTATTTATCCATTTTAACCTCCCAAAAACCACAACTCCAATAGGAACACAAGACATCATGATTCATGTAACTATCTTAGGTCCCTACCATGATAAAATTCCCACATCATTGGGGCATTCAATAAGCTTAGAGTCTGTGAACTAGGTCACAGGGGTCCTTGAATCTTGTTTGTGAGCCAAAATATCAAGACTATGTCATGTACCAAGGCCAACTAGAACTATTTCTATGCCAACCCATGAAATCCTCAAATTCATGACTTTGAAATCCATCACTTATCTCAACCATAATTTTTGATACCACTCTATGATGACCCCCATCCATAAATGATACCAAAATGGAGAAAAATAGATAATAACCCCCTGAGTCCTACCTCTAGCAGGCCCCAGGATAGTGACTAGCACCGATTGTACAAAAATATCATGAAATGGGAGGCATTACCCTATATAATAATATAAGATTTGGAGATAAGAACAATCGTCCATAAGAAACTACATTACATAATATAAAAATATAAAAACCATCCTGTAATGAATTTATAAAAATATGATATAATTAAATTTTTCCAAAAGAAAATACACAAAAAAAAAGCTAAAGTAGTGACACGGCTACTATAAAAAAGGAATGATCTAGAACATTCCTGAACAATCCATGTTATCCTATGGAAAAACAAAAAATCAGTTTATATACATAGGGTGATCATACATGTATACATAGTAGGAAAAAAATACTCTCTTTCACATGTGAAATAATCTTACTAATTCACACATGAGAAAACAATAGAACTATAATAACATAAATAGTTCAAATATCCATCCCAACCTCAAAAGGGTATGCTCCCCAGATAATGAAAGGAAGGTATAATAACATAATAAGATGCATAATGATAAAGGGTACTATATACTACTTCCCCACTAATTTTCTTCTCCCACATCCCATCATCATATATTCTGGTTCTTCTGTATCTTCCGAATAAAATATAACACTTCCCCCACAAGTATAGTAACATCATGTCATGCCCAGAGACACCTAGGCCATTACCCCACAGCACAGTCAAATATCACCTTGCATGAAGACACCCACTCCATCACATCACAACCACTACCATAACTAGATTAGTAAGGGATCTTGAAAATAATGGACATCAAACTCATTCCCTCTTCCAAGCATGAACGACCCCACTATAATCCACCACACAATAAGTTCATATCACATGCCATATAAAGACACCCAAGACACATCACCATAACAATGTCATGTCAAATCAAAATTGAAGAAACTTGGTCCATTACCTAATACACTAAAATATCACCATCCATATCATCCTATTCATATCTACTCGCCTGGAAGAGAGAGTGGGGAACTGAATATTTCCATCCATTAATCCTCATCACTGTGATTTTTGAAAAAACTCATGCTTTATGAAAATAAAGGTCTTATCACATCGTGCTCAATGTAGGAGGGGAGGGATTAGAAATCACCAAGAATATAAAAGTATATATATTTATAATACATGCACAAGAAAAAACTTTTTTTCAAAAAAATACTATCCAACTCACAACACTACCACATTCATTGCCACCACTAAATGCATAACACCACACATACCACAAGCCACAATTCACATTTCCAACCAATAAGACTATCTTGGTCATTCATTTCACTGGTACACATAAAAACCAATTAACCAAATAACCCACAACTTATTTTTTTCATTATTCAATTCCATACGATTAACCAAACCAAAATCTAGTCATTTGAACCTTTATTAAGAAACTATTCCATCACTACCCAAAAACCAAGTACAATGAAACCACACATCAAAAGTATCTCTTAATTCCTATCAAACTGTCACCTCTCCACCCCAAAATTAAGAGAAAAAAACTCTCTCCTCATCACCCCCAAAATAAAGTCCAAATAAATAATCAGCAAGCCTGCATAAAAGCACGGCCAAAAAACCCATCACATCTACACTCTAAAAGGAAGGAAAAATAAACCATCACCTCCCTACCATAAATTAATTAACATGTCACACCCATTGTCTCAAAATTCCCCAACCACGCAAGAAATGCACATTTCCACCCCACAGTATGACAACAAAAAATATTTATAGATTTAGTGGAGATATTTTTTCAATTATACCTAATTATTTTAGGGAAATTGTCACACAAGAAAAAATCCTTGGGAAAACCTTTCATTATACAAATATAATTGATTATATGATTTGTAATTTATGGTGAAATAAAACAAATAAAAATAAGAATGGGTTTCACAACTCATTCCAAATCAACAAAAACAAATCCCCCAATGGACACAATTTTCTATGGGGTATTCATCACACATGATCTCAATGCCATAATAATGTAAAAGTTGTAAATATATTTAAATGATTCCCCTTTCCTATATCAATTTCAATTATACAATTCACTATCTTTAATTATGCCAGCATAACCACCCTCCTTAGATAAATGAGAGAAAATATCTCCTGAATGATACAAAAAAACAAAGTAATTACATAGCTAAAAGAACCTTTTGGATCTCTCTACACATGATAGGGAGAAGAATAATTGCTCAGAAACCAAAACTACACCACAAGATCAATGATCAACCAACAAGACATCAAATAGTTTTCAAATTTCATCCCAACTCACAACCTAAACCCAAACCGCACCACTATAGTAAATCTCTGAGAGAATAATGAAATTAAGAAACCAAGAAAAAGAGAAGGAATTACAAATGGTTTCTAATAAAAATTCACCAGAACCATCATATCAAGGAAAGGGAATAAGGTTTGGAAGATCTCCAAAAATTAACAAGGGCTCTACTAGAAAATACAGGATGAAAGTTAAGGCTATATGATGAGGGGTTCCACCAAAATACCTATTTTCATCCATAAACTCAACACATTCACTTCATGTAACCATTTCTTGACATGTAATCCATGGGGTTTCTAGAATGTTCATCATCTTCTAAAATTAACATCACCTCATCTCATATTAATTATAAATCATGAATTAATTTCAGGATGTGAATCAATTTCATAGGTTCCACATCAACCACATATAATCCCTAAAATTGGACAGCTACACAAGCCATGAACCACCAATTCATGTGATTTAACCTTTTCACATTGTGAATTTTTAATTATTTCTCTTCTTTAACTGTATCCACCATGAATCATCCTCAAGCATCATCTGGAACACCTGAATCAACCAAAATTGTCAAATTAATGGGATGTGAAGGCATAGATCATTGCAACCCCTATAAAAGTTTTAAAAAAATGGGATCAACCATTTAAAAAACTTGACCTCCTCTCGTATTCTATAATCAAGTGATGAACCATGTTTTTATTCTAAGATATTTTTTCCCAAAAATGATTAGTTTTTGGATATTTTTTAGAACTATTTTAAAGTTCCTATAATTTAAATTTTAAAATGTTTCCTCTAAAATTTTGTATTATTTCTTAAGAATGATAATTAATGAATATTGTAGTGGATATATTTAATGACTTTCATTTTATTTTAAATACTTATTTTATATTCAAAATTATAAATGCTAATGTCTATTATGTGAGATTAAGATAATTTTGATATTTATAATAGTTTAAAATTGTATTGGAGAATGTTATGAATGATTTTAAGTGGTTTTTTCATATTAAAATTTGAATGAGTTTATATATAATTTTTTAAGGAATTCATAACATATTTTCATATAATACAAATATTGTTCTATGTTAGTGTATTATTTCACAATTTAAAAGAATACACATAAAATTTTCTTGATAGGAAATATATTTTATTGAAGACCACCCTAAAAATTAAAAAGGGATATAATATATATATCATATTTTTATGTTTTATAATTTATTTTTCTGAGAATTTATATGAATTTGGAAAATGATTGGAGGATACAAAATATATTTCTCTCTAATCAAGAGATGATCAACCTATTTATATGATTTATAACATATTTTCTAAGATGTAAATGATACGTGACTTATATTTCAAGAAGAATATGACATAAAAAATATTATTCTAGTAGAATATGATATATAACATATTTTGATAGAAGAAAATTATTGGAAACATATTTATACTAGAGGAATATAATATGTAATGTAATTTTTTAGATCACCGGTGAAATATAAAATTCATTAGGGGTGAGTAGGATAATAGTAATATCATGTTGAAATTTAATCTTGGATAAAAAATTTGTGATAAATATTTTTTAAAATTATATTATAGATATTAAATTAGATTATTTTGATGTTTTTTAGGAGTGGATTAAACAACAAAAAAGTTAATTTTGAATCACATACTGATGAAGGAAGTAGGTTTTCTCGAGGAAGATGTTATTTTTGTTATAATTGAAGAATAAATTAGTTATATTTTATATTAATAGTTTTACCATGTTGTAATGCATTATATTGTGATACATGTTTCACTTATATAAAACCATCAACTAAAAAAGAAGGATGAAATAAGCATGATGGAGATTAAGAATTTTAGATCAGTTGAAACAAGTAATCTGTCTGATTTTAAAATTTTGAAATTTTAAATTTCCAAAATGAATTTTTTTCTCAAAGAATATAATATTTGTAGTGCTGTGAAAATATTATGTGTAATCCTAGGTTATAAAATGATATACCAAAAAATTATTAAAAAATGAGAAATACAAAGAGAAATAATAACATATTTTCTACTTTATAAGTAGAAGATAATGAGGAAGAATAAAAAACATAGTTCTAACTCAATGAAAGTATAATTTAGTGGAAGAAACTCCTTTTTTAATAAAAAAATCCACTATAGTATCTATCTAGGAAGAAAATATTATATAGTACGTTGAATTTGGTATAAAATGGTTTATCGGATAAACATCATTCCTTTTAACCTACATGTTGATACTAGTAGACTGTATGATTTTGGGTTATTTGGATCATTAAAATTATTTTACATCTAGTTTAAGGAGGTTAACAATTTAAATATCTTATTACCACTATGGATGTCTTTTTTTGTGTCTAAAAATGATCATAATTATCACCTTAATAGGTGGTGAAGGTTATTTCATGTAGAAACATAAAAATCCATTTAAATAAATGAGTCTACATCTTCATAGTTATTTACCACTAATAATGATGGTCTTTTAGAGTTATATCATGGATATGGTTCCTTTAATTAAAGTTCATCAATTTGAAATATTTAGTAAATGAGTTTCTCTGTGGTTACATATTTGAGACTTATTACATATAATGAAAAATATCAATTTTGTAAATATTTGATGGATTCTGATATTTTATGGGATTAATTATTACATTTGGAAATAAAAAATGATACATTATTTTTTGACAAAACAATGATATATTATGGATTGATTTTTAAATTTATTACATCTTGTGTTACACACAACATTGGTTTTTAACAAAACCAAAATATAGTATTATTATTGTTATTATCATCGTCATTATTATTTAAACATATTTAATATATCATGTCCTTTATAAATATTAATATAAATCTTAATTAATTTTTAAAAATTTATTATAATGGTTATTTATAATGATGACAAATTTATATAAAATACATAATTTCCAGTAAAGTATTTATATGTTTTGAAAATATTATTTCTCAAAAAATGATTTTATGTATTTCTATGAACAATAATAAAAATAATTTTGTACAAATTTTAGAAATTTATTTCAATAAAATGAAATTCATTTTTTAAATCATCATTTCATAATTATATCAGGGTGATTTTTTTTGTAATTTTATGAAAATTTTCATTTTTTGATGAATAGTAAAAATAATAATTTTAAAATTAAAAGTGCCTTTTTAAAATTTGATTATAAAGTAAATTTATATTTATATTTTTTTTAAATGTTATATTAATTAAATTATAATTCCATTAATCTAGCTTATGTCATTGTTATTAATTTCATATTCAATTTTTATATTAAATCATTTAATGCTTTCGAACATTTCTCTTTTAAAAACTTGCTTTCTTATTGCATCTGTGGGACTGTTTTTAGATAAATATTTTTAAAATATGAGATAGGAATTTGGAAAAATGGATTAAATATTTTGAATCAAAATAATTTATTTTTATAATAATATTAACATAATTTTTACCAAAATGAATAGTAAAAATATTAAAAATTATTTACCTCGGTAATGGAAAAAATGGTTTTACCATGGGTCAAACTAAAATGATAAGGGTTAAGAGTAAATAAAAACATTTAAAAAACTATTGGATGGAACTATTTCAACCGCATATCTTCTAAGATCTATAATACTCTTTTTTGGAACATTGTTACCTGAACAAAATGGGGGTGGTATTCTATCTTTTAATAAATTACAATTGTACCACTCACCTCACATTTAAAAGGCCACCCCTTATCCTCACCTATTCATTCCATAAAACCTTTTAGTTTATCAAATACCTACCCATATCACTTCCAAAACTTCCTCCTCACATTCTAGCAAACATATATTAAACATAAATCCAACCAAGGTAAGATTTTGGTGCAACGCTAAGGAAGATAACTGAAGAAGAGGTAAAATTCATCAATAAGTGTTTTTGTTTTATTTATTTCTCCACCTAATTAAATTATTATTATACCTTTATGAAATAATATCCTAAGTATATTTCATATTATGATATGTTTTTATATTTTCTTAATGACCTACAATCATCTCCACTTCCATAAAATGGGTTACAAAATCATCATTCGTGTGTACGGTGTACTACCACCTCACGGACCAATGTCATTAATTTTTTCATTTACAACTCTCAAGTCTGAACATATTGATAGATTTATAATTTAAATTTTATATTTTTTGTGTTATTATTCTTCCATAATAATAATATTTCACATACCTTGATAGTCTCCATTTTTTGGGAATATGATAATGTGGCTCGTGTGTACGGAAGACTACCACATTATGAAGAGATGTGATTCATTCATGATTTCTATGGAAAGAAATTATGATGGGTTTAATGAAAATATGTGATATATATGATATTAAATTTATTATGTAATAATAATATATCATTTACATTTCATTGTTTCTTTCCAATAAGAAAATGGAAGCATTGTTCATGTGTGTGTAGGACCTACTATCTCCACAAACGGTGTATTTCACATTCTATAATATATTTTATAGATTACTATTAAGAAATATATAATTAATATATATCATGTTTATATCATGTTTAATATTCAGGATATTATGAAATAATGCTCAATGTAAGAGGACCAAAAAATCAAAAATCAAAACTTTTATGAAAAACAAAGCGGTTATTAATTGAAACATAAATTTAGCATGGAATTTTTAATAAATGGGTAATAAAAGCTAATAAAAAATCATATGTGGTGTAATATATAAAAATATTTTTCTGTAATGGATATATAATAAAAATATATTTATTATATATGAGTTTTTAATTTCTACGATGAATGTAAATAGTTAAGAAATGTGATTTCTACTCTCTCTTTTATTTCAGAGAGGCATGAAAATTTACAACTCCTATCTTTTGTGCATTGCATATAAACTTCTCCTAGGATATGTTATATCATGAACCCCCATGATTTAATTTTATTTAAATATTCATGTTATGTTTTTTTAATTTCATCTTACTATTCATAATAATACTAATGTATTAAGTTATTTCTTTATCTATTTTATTTTCTCTAAGAAAACTGCCATTATCACCACATGTTTCCTTTATGTGTTGTATATACTATCCATAAATGTATTTTATGATTATTATAATAAAAATTATTTTAATTTTCCTATCCATTTTAGGATCTCTCTTTCATGGGGTTTATGGTTCAAAATTTACCAAATTAGTAAAAGATTTTTGCCACATTTTTTCTTCTTTGAGACAAATGATTATGTTATACACCTTTTATCATTTACAAGGTGAATATAAAGCTTATCTAATGTATATTATCTAGAATTAATTTATCATCATGATATATTCAGTTTCATTTATCTATATTACATCATGGGACTTATGTTTCAAAGATACCAAATTGGTAAAGAATTTATGTTACTATCTCATTGTTTATCGGGACTGTTTATGATCATTTTTATGATGATGAAATCTGATAAACCATATCTAATAAATCTCATGAATTATATTCTCCTATATTTATTTCATGATAAAAAAAGTTCTCCATTTATTTTCTACTCTTTATCTACTCAATAGTTCAAAAATAATTCATTTATGAAAAATGGGTTTTTCGGTCGAAAACCCATTTTCTACCAAAACCCGGATTATAAAATTGTTTTCACATATGTCATTAAAATTATTAAAATTATTTAGTAAATACATTTTTAATCACTATTATATTTTAAAAAAAATTAATGTTAATCTTCATATTGTTTTCAAAAACAGTTCCCATTTAGATTATAAGGAATACGTGAAAGGAATATTTATTTTAATGTTCATGGAATCAAAAAAAATTACCACATTCATGGCCACTCAATTATATCAAGATTACCTTACAATTATTCAAGGTTATTTTCAAAATAAAATGATTTTAAAAAAAAATTTATGATTAAAAATAATCAAGTGGAAAGGATATTTTCCTTAAGAAATGTATTAAATGATCAATAAAAATAATTTTCTATCTATGATTACATTATTTGATGTTATATATGTATTAATGGTGATATAATCCAATGATATAATTATTATTCTTTCTATGAATGGTTTATGTTTATTATGGCATGATTTTAATGGAACTCGTTTCTCATCCATGAGTTATACCAATATAATATTCTTATGAAATCTACTTCTTTTTTCTATAGGTTATTCTATGATTATTATGAAACCTATTTATTTTTCACATGTTATGATATAATGAAATGTTAATGAAGAGCATTTATTTTCATGGATTATGATATGATTTATTTTTTATGTTCTTTTGGAACTCATATATATGATTTTCATTATGTGATGGTTGGAACCTATATCTCCCTCTAATGAATTGGTAATGATAAATGTTCTATGAAAATAGAGGGTACACAGGGAGTTATCCCAAGCCCGAAAGAGGGTACACAAGAGTTCATACCAATAAAAAATAAGGTAAATGAGTGGTTCTCCTAATAATAACATTTTATTAATGTCTTGGTGGGTATCCATGACATATGATTTTCTATGCTTATATATATTCCACATATCTATGTCTAATTCCAATGTTATTCCCCCATGGATCTTCTTCTTTTATTTCCTTATGATTGATATCTTATAAAATTCCAATCATTATTCCATGAATCATTATTATGATATTTGATATGTAGATTATGGTTTTAAAATGTTTTACTCTTGTTATCATACACTCATTCTCATGTTATGCTTATGTATCAACCATGTTTACCCTTATTGAGCATCTAAGCTCACCATTTATTATGTTTATTTTCCCTAGGTTATGAAGAGATGTATTATGTATGTTTTTTTCTAAAAAATGTTCTATATATAATGATATTAGTCAGAGATTTTTTGGATCAAATATAAACCAATTTTTTATGTTTCCTTGCTTCCAAAGGCACTAAACTATTACGTTCCATAGGCATGTGTTTGTTTAATTTTATGAATATTCATTACAAATGATGTAATATATATGTTTGATAAGCATGGGTCACTATAGTCAGTATCAGAGGATGGATTTAGCTATCCTTTAGAAACTAGGATGAGATAACCTTAGTGGTATGCCGAAGAACATGTCTAAGGAAATTTATAAGGATTAATCAAAGTATAGGAAAATTTCATGGAATTTTGGTAAAGGATAGGGTGAGTGGTTTCCATGAAATTACATCTCTGTATGGATACTAAAATTGGATATATCTCTATAAAAGAAGTAACTAGGGTTAATAAATTCAAAAAGGGTGTATTGAGTTGGAATTTATCATCACCTAGTGGACTTTATCATCTTGTATAATTTAGTTTATTATTGAAATTATTTATATGTCCTAAAATTTCAGGGTTAGTATTTTTTAGGTTTGTGAACATGTCATGAAACTATATAAAAACTGATTATTTTATTGAATTTACATTCTTTTAATATGAATAAGCAATACAATACTGAGTCCAATTCCCACTAAAATGATTAGGGATGGAATCATTAATACCTTAGGGTATGAAATAAAATTATTTAAAATATACTGACATATTATATAAATATTAATGTAAAAAATTATATTACATAAGAGAATCAGTATTAGTAATGAAAAGTGAGAATACCTTAAATAGTGATATAATAAATCAATCACATGGTTTTTAGATTAACTATTAGGTTTTTGAAAATCATTATAATTAATAAAATGATGGGTTCTAAAGATACACTTGGACCACATGTGATGGAGAAAAATAATTTCTCTTATATCATTAAAACGTAATAACTGAAGTTACAAATTTTAAATCCCAAAATGATCATTTAGGGAATGTAATGTGTATTATTAAATCATATCATAACATAATTCCTTTATGTTATAGTAATGATTAGAGTGTTGATAACCCATTCATGTGTACTCCTTTATGTTATACTAATTCCTATTCAAATTATCATTAATTATGGTTAACACACAACCACCATATTATTGATTATTATGGTGAAATATTCACTAATATATATGTTATATCTATTTATAACACATTTATTGATACTTATTTATAATTCATCTACAATTTTTTTCTTTTTTTATTTGTTTATAATTAATACGCATTTGATATTAGTTAATAAATTCATTATTAGTAATCAATTTTAAATTATGGATTTCTAAATTCAACGTCATTGAAAAAGGTCATTTTGAATATTAAAGGACATGTGCCTAGAGACAAATAGTTTTTTTTAAGAAAAAAGAAAAAAAATATGGATGTGAGGTAAAAAACTGACACAACATAAGATTATATGTTTTAGGTTATTGATTTAAAATTTTAAAATCCATTTTGTAACATAAAATTTTATTTATATTTGTAGCAGTGTGTGTTAGATTCCCTTGATTCCCTGGAGGTTGACAACTTTGGTCTAAATGATCATTTGCATCATGTTTTGGGAGGTGATCACCATGGAAAAGTTTTATACTAAACAGGGAAAAGTATTGTCTCTATGAGGTATTATCCCACTTAAGGTGCGATTTTTGGTAGCACAGACTTGGAAAATGGTACTGAATGAGCATCATAGTATGAGGCTAAGGAAGAAAAGGATGAAAAAGGGTCATAATGGTTGAGTAACATAATTAAATGGAAAATAATGAATTTATGAAACTGATATAAGTTTTATGTTTATAAATCCCAACCTAGTTTTTTGCAGATTGTGGTGCATATATTTCATTGATGATTTCATTATATACTAGCCCGAGTAGTAGTCCTAGTGGTGTCCAGCATGATGATGTTCCTATATATAGCGATAGCAAGGATGAAGGTGAGGAAGAGGGTAAGGATTATTGTAATCAAGAGGGTGAGGATAAGGATGAGGCTATGGATGAGGGTGAGGATAAGGATGAGTATGAGGCCAAGGATGACAGTAATGAAAGTTTTGGTGATGAGGGATAGATTGATCCTTTAAATTTTTTATTGATATTTATGACATTTTATGTTTGATGATTTTTTCTAAATGAATATATATTATTTTTGTATGTTATTACTAGTTAAATGCATTAATTAATTTCTTGGTTTATCATTATTGGTTTATAGATTTATGGATCTTTCAGGATGTGTTGTTTTTTGCATTGAAGGTACTGTTTGTTGCATTTCATTCTGTGGGCTTTAGGTTCTGTTTGTTTCTAGTTATTACAGGTTTTTTTTATGGGTGGAGTGGGGAAGCTACTAGATATGGAATTTTGGAGGGGGGTCTATACCAATGGTTTTATAACTATTAGTATATATTTTAACCAATGGTTCATAGTGAACTATTGGTATTGGTGTATCACAACGGTTTAAAACTGTTGGGATAGACCTGTAAAAATATTTTATACCATTGGGATAGACCTATCCAAATAATTTTGAATACTTGGGACAACCCTATACTAGTAGCTTCCTATGAGCCATTAGTAAAATTGAATTTCAGATCACCCTATACCAAAGGTTCACAAAGAACCATTGGTATAAACCTTTCCCAAAATCACTATAGCCAATTTTTGGAGAACTTTTGGTATAGGATACACCAACATTTATCCCTTACATACCAATAGTTTGAACCATTGGTATAACCTTCCATTCCAGTAGAGTATTTGTAAGAACAGTATCATTCAAGATGAAACACGAATGATAAAACAAGTCTATTAACATCTAAAATAATGAAAATGATGAGATATTATTAACATGTTATAAAAGTAACATATATGATATAATTAATATTATTACAGCTCTTTTATAAGTTAATAACATGTATAAAACCACTATATAGAAGGTTAAATAACATTCAACCAAAAGAAGCATCATGTAAAGGAATTCCTCTCAATTTCTCTTTATCAAGACATATTATGATGTTATTCATCGAAATTCATTTATATGGTGTATATACTACCACAATAAAAATTAATATCATGAATAATTCAATATCCATGTTATATTATGTTTAAATTAGAATTATTTTATCTAAGGGTATTTGAATAAATTTTACCATGTAGTGAATAATTTTGTAACTCAATTTCATTTCATTGGTTTTTATTACATATTTATTGTTTTTTACATTCTATGATTATATGTATAATTATTGTGTATTAACATATATTTAACTTCCACTTTTTTTATTTTTATTTAAATTTTATACACATGATCTCTTCATTGATTAATTCTCTCATAAACATTATCCTCATTGTCAGGGTTTATTTCATAATCTCATTCTAATTGAGGTTGTTTATACTTTTATTTCCATTGAACAATATTATTTTATAATTTTATAGTAAATGAATTTAATTTTATAATCCTATAGTTATTAATTTTAATTTCAAATAGTGGTACCATTTTTTCACTCTTTGGTAAATAAAATTTTTGAGAACTGTTTTTTATGAAAATTCGACTTTATTTAACTCTTTCGTAAGAAATTATTTTTCATCAAAACCCATGTTTTCTAAAAAAATTAAAAATAATTTAACCTTTTAAAAATTAATTATTAAAAAAAATTACAAATGTTTTAAATTTAATTTTTTTTAAATTAATCTTCTTTTTGTTTTCCAAACAAGGCACTTTCCTAACAATTTTTTTAATGAAAACGGAATGATTCTTTTACTTCTAAGATATGTACAAAATTACCCTCCATTAATTCTTTGAAGATTACTTTTCATGTTTATAGTAATATTTTAAAATAAAATTTTTTCCCAAAATTACTAGAAATTATTAGTTTTTTTATGTGATTTTCAAAGAAAAAATTTATCAAAAAGAAAAGCATACTTTCTTTAAGAGTGGTTTTAATGAAATATTTATGGAATTTATATTCATCAATGAATCAACCCTTTGCTGTAATTATGATCCACTAGGGTAATATTTAATTGATAACATCCTTATTCTTTATTTGGATGGTTTATGATCAGTTTGAGTGTGGATTTTCTATTTTGATATCATTCTCCATACTACACTAGATGTTTTATGGTTATGTTTTTTAATTAGAGAAAGTATTCAAAGTTGGTATTCCAATTATTCAATATGAATGTTAATTTTATTTATGTTTGTCTCCTTAATATGCAGAACACAACTAACTTATTATGTGATGGGTGGGTCCTACTATATCCTCTCAATGCATCTAAATATCTCATGAGGAAAATCAGTTGTCTAAATTAGATAGGTTTCTGACCAAATATTTAAATTTTCTTGAGGATAGTTATTGACAGTAACTATCTTGAGAATAGATATTGACAGTTCAGATATCCTATATTATGAATATAATCATTATGAGATCAAATATCAATTCCCATGTGATTATTAGATTAGTTATATTATTTGTGGATAAGTTTCAAGATTATGTGATATTTTATATGGATTTAATTTCTCATCATTTATTTCAGCCATATTATGCTCAGTTTCTTGATTAAATAGAATATGTTTCAATTATCTGGCATTATGTATTGATTATAATATATATTTTTAAAATACTCATGTTATTTAAATGAAATTTGTGTTTAGTTATTTACGTTTCTATATTTTTATTCTTATTGATCCATGACTTCTTCTGCAGTATTTAACACTTTCTATAAATTTGACCTCACCCATATTTTCATCTTCTTCATAAGGATAGTTTTCATGTAAAGGTTTGAATTATAAGTTCCAAAATTGTGGATTTACTAATATATAATTTTTCATTAGGAAAAGGGTTATTAAATAATATCTACATGCCCTATGATAGACTTATTTCTTCTTAATAGGAATGACCGACATGTACTATATCTTTTTCAGGTGTTTCTTAATTTTTCAAAATTAAAAGTGAAAAGAAATCATTGGTCGTGTGTGTATTTCATGTTGCTCATGTGGCACTGATATTGACACCATGGTCCCCCATTGATCATTTCAGGGTGTGCTTTGGTATCCTAGAATCATTATAAACTATCATATGTAATGTTGATGAATATCTATCATAAGAGATAATATGTGAATGAATATTGTGAATTGACCCAAGAAATTCCATATCATAAAACAATGGTATTATTGAGATATCCTTGTGTGAGAATATAGTATAGAGCATATTTTAATTAGTCTCCTATAGTTGTATGAAATTATTTTTTATTATTACATGAACATTATCTCATGCAAGTTATTATTACATAAATACCTCCCATTAGTAGTTAAGTTGATGTAGTTGTTCAAAATATGGGTTTACCCTCACATAGTGTCTTATTTATAACAAGAAATATTAATCCTTTAATTTAATCCTACATGAGATTTATAAAATCTAAGTTAATATCACATTAGTATTGATTTAATATCATGTTGAATAGAGTGTTTTTAGGTTAATCACATGTAGTGAATTGTCACTATCATTTAATATTTCATAGTTATCCCTTTCCTATAATTTTATCATATATATGTACTGGGCACCAGGAGTTCAATTTCATGTTTTCTTATGTCCATAGAGTTTAATCTGACATCACATACCCAAAAAAACCATTCAATCCTATATAGTTCTAAGTACATCACACACTCAAATAATTATTCATGTCATTATTCTAAAATACAATAATTTCTTCTATATATTCTAAAGAAAAATTAATCTCATGTATCCCTTTAAATGTTAGATTTATTCATATTTGGTTTTTGATTTTTTTTTAAATCATCAAAAAACCCAAATTAAACATTTGACCCTTGGTAATTTAACACATAAATATAATTTAACCCTTAAAATAAAAATTAATGGCCATGTTTTTATTAAAATCTAAATAAACAAAATATAAAAAAATTGATCATTTCTCTTTAATAGTGAAATTTTTGTGGCCTATTTGAAATAATAACCAAATAAAAAATCATAATTTTTTAATTTTATCGATCCCATATACTCATTTTATTATATTTGAAAGGAATACCTATATTTAATTAAATCTCAAAATAATCAACTCAAATATGGGAGTAAACTCTTTTTTTAAATCATATTCCCTTTTACATATATTATGATTTTAATTGCATTTTTATTATACCATCGAAATTTTATTAAATTCCTATGATCTATCCCCACATAGGTATTCATAACTCCCAAAGAAACAAATTTATCACTCCTAAGAAATGTAATTTTTGAAAAAATTTATTCTTTTAGTGATTAGGAACACTTTAAATATACTTCTAATGTGTATATTTCTCCATTCAAATAGAAATGTTGGGATTAATAAAATAGAATTTTCTTTTGGTTGTGGTGGTGCTTGAGTTTGCTGTTTTTATGTTCAAAAACAAAGGCGTTAAATTTTATTTTTTTAACTTACGGTTAATTTATGAAATAAAATCATAGAAAATGGAAATAAAACTTTCTATTTCTCCCTAAAATTCACAATCAAATTCAATATCATTATCTACAACATCCCTAGATTTTGGAATATATTTTTCATATAAATTAATTCAATGTTTGAAATCTTGAATCACATGAAACCCCAAACAAAAATGATCTGTGAAATATTAGATAATTATTATTAAGAATATTTAATAATAATAAATCATCTAGAAACTAAAAATATTCTAATAAATTTTAAATTAATATAAAATACTATTAAGAACACATAATCTTATAGAAGTGAATTTTTTAATAAATTTTGTATTAATTTATATCATGTATTTTTAATTTAAATGATAATTTTTTGTATTTTGAAATTTTAATTTTATAAAATGAACATAATTTTTAAATTTTTCATTTCAAAATTATCAAATAGTAATTTTATAGGGATTTTTCAGACATAAGTGATTATTTGGTGAATTGTGTAAAATATAATTTTTAAAAATACCATGAATTTTATGAAGTTATTAGTGTATAAGTATGACATGTAAATTTAAGAAACCCTTTTATAAGAAAAATATTTATTCTAAAAGATATATTTTAAATTATATAATATTGATTTTAGTTTTCAAGCCTATTCCTAATATTTTAGAACATAAATACCATTATTCTCTAAAATAATTTTTAATACAGTATAAATATATTATATTAAATGTAATTTTCAAAAAATTAATAAAGTGAATATAATAAAATATATTTGAAATTTGGAATTATAGTTTAATTATTATATAATAATGAGAATTTTATTTTAGGTCATAAAAAATGAATCACTTTGGTAAAAACTAGTTACCACAGTAAAATACAAAAGGGTAAAAAGGGTTAACTCAAGTGTAAAAGGCCAAACATGAAAAACAAATGTTTATAATTGAGTGGTTTATATGTATATTGAAAAAAAACAATCTCCACTCAATTATTTATTATTTTTGAGTCTTAATGAGATGTGAAACAAGTTCTATATTTTAACTAAGATGAAGTATTTACAATAATTCCATTCTCAACTCTTATAAAAGGGGCCACTCACAATTCCATCAAGAACACTCCCAAATTTTGGTTTCCTCTTAATGATATACCTTCTTTATTTCCACGATAATAATCTTTCACTTCCCAAATATTCTTAACATTATAGTTTCGACTAAGTACTCCCTTTCAAAGGAATCCTACATGGGAAGCTTAAACATCCCAACATAAGTACTAACATTTCCCTAATTTGTTTTCTTTTCTCACATTCCCATTCAAATATATTTTTTCAATTTTATAATATACATTAATTATTTATGGTATATTTAATTTATTTTTATTTTTTTAAGATTCACTAACCACCATTCCCCTTATTACTAAGAAAAAAAAACATATTTTTAATTTTTTTCAGATTACAGCCTCCATAATGTGACATAAATTATTTTTCATCTATTTTAATTAATATTTATTAAACTATCATAAAATATGAATCAAAACCTTAAACATATCTATATAATATATTTATTATTCTATAAAAATTATATTATGTTAATTAAAACACTAATTATGGGTGGGACTAGATTTGGATAATAGTGTAGCTCCTATAAATTCATAAATGTCCTTTAAAGCACATAGAAAGAAATTTTAAATGAAAGTTATGATCAAAAATATCACTTTAAAGAGGGATTTAATTTTAAAAAAGTAAATTATCATTTCATGAAAACCTAAAATCATAAAAAAAAATTAATTCATTGTGAAAGATATATATTTTGAATCAGTTCTCGTGCTTTTAAGATGTTGAGAGATGTAAGATGATGTCAAAAATGTTTAGAAAACTCTCAAGTTGGGAAATTTTACCATTATATATCTAAATACATTTTTTCTATTAAATATATAAAATTTTTCTAGAATAGGGACCTTATATATTAAATTTCTTGAAATCAACCCATCAGCACAATCAAGGATCTGACTTCTATTATAGATGAGTAAGTACACCAGGAATTTAACAAAAAAGATACCAAATAAATTACCATCATTAAATATAACTCTTTAAAAATCCTCTTAATTGACTCCTAATGAATGGAAAATGGTTTTCTATGATCACTTATACCTTCTTCTTGTATTATCCAATCATAGTAAGGGGAGGAGAATTGGAGATATTTGGTTTAACATAATATAACATAGGTCATACCTTCTTTCCAAAACATGACTTATAAGAAGTAGATCCCCCATCCTACTCAAATTTAGTATTTTTTTTCTCCAAGTACCTCTAATGGGATATAAAAATATGAATATAAATCCCCCTTTCAATGGGATTTTTATTCTTTCTAATATGAAGTTATGATGCTAATTACTATCCTAAATTCCTGGTATTTATGATGATAGGTGAGATTTCTTTCTTAAGGATCAACAATGATAGTCATCATTGAGGACGACAAGTCCTTGTTAATTTTATCTTTCCTTACATGGTATAGAGTAAACACATATTCATTATCCATTAGATATTTCCCTATATTAACTAATTATTATTGGTAATCCTTTGAAGATTTACCCACCACCACCGAAACTAGTAGGGGATAACCTGACCAGCTCCCTTATTTGACACACACTATATACACCTCAATATGGTAAATAAGACATTGTATAAGGAGGATGTATCCCATGGGAATATATTATGAAACATCCATTAAACATATTCCATTAAGGATTTGGAGAAAAGTGAGTAAGTAAGGAGACTATTGTGTAGTCATTTCCCTACAACAACAACAACATTTTGTACAGAAACCTGAGGAGATTTTATGGGGCTCTAAGAGTAGATTTTTTATAGATGGGGAATCCAATTCCTGGTCAAATATGGGAACCTAAAACATAAATTAATCAATAAATGAATAAAATTGTACTTTATAAGATTTATCTTTAGAATAACCTCATCTAGGATGACCTCAACAATGATGACATCTAGATTTCAAATTCCCTTGAAAAAAACCATTTAGAAAAAACACTAACCATATCCCCATATTATAACTATTTAAGGAAACCATAATCACCACCCACCAACACCTATATGTGATGAGGAATAACCCTTCAAAATCCATTTAAATTAATAATCAATCACACTCGAGCTGTAACATTTGAGTGGTAAATTCATCAGCTTTCAAGAAATACCTGATTAAATTGTGTGTCCCCATAACATAGAAAAGGTTTATGAAAGGTAGAGTAAGATTTGGAAGCTAGATCCCCCTAGGTAGAGTTCTTGTGGTTCCATCCTATTTAGAAATATATATATATATTCTAGTAAAATAAGATAAAAGGGTGATTTTCTCACCTCCATGACTCACACGGATATACTCAAAAAAATTCCTCAATATAGAATAAGTGAATAATAAAATGGAAATGAACAAGGACCCTAATAGATGACACTCTATATAACCCCCAAGAATAATTCACAGATCTTTTATAAGTGCACACCGGTAATTAGTTTGTAAAAAATTCACCCCCAATGTTTTTTTAATGAATCATATAAGATTCATGGAATTTAGAAGGTAATTAAGAGAACATCAATGACCCCTTGAGAAATTTTTTTGACTTCAGAAAGATCCTGATGGCATAAACCTCTAAGAAAAGTGAGGGTATAAGGAATAGAGGATTAAATTGCCTTGCTAACTTTGATAAATGTGAAGGAGTAGGTATGGTATGTCCCTCATTAGAGACCTATAATAGATGTTTAGACATCTCTTTAGGTGGTTCTTGGGTTCTACCTGACACTAATGTTATATTTCTCACCATTATAGGTAATTTTATCGTTGGATATTATGTTAAATACATTGATTTCTCAAAATAAAAAAAATATTCAATAAATGAGAAAAAAATAATGATGAAAAACATATCATAAATCTCATGAGATTTATATTTCTCTTTCATTAATACTAATATAATTTACTTAGTAATCCAAAAATGAAATAATTACTTCATAAATATCATTTATCACAAAAATGAAAAAAATAATAATAAAAAACCTAATATATCAAAATATTTTTTCCCTCTCCCATGATAAGATGATTTTATCCTCATCAAAAATGAATAATGAACTTGGTACTTTTTATAGATTTTGAATTTGGTGCTAGAAAACGAATTTGATTTATGGATACAGTCTATTTATTAGGATTACTAGAGCCATAAATACTATAATTTACATTAAATGGTTCTATAGTTTCTTCTATACTTAAAAATAACAATAAAATCAAGAAACAAAGTCAAAATTTTATTAAAAGTAAACAAAGAAAATTATAAGACAATGGAATATATTCTTAGGTAATCCCACAAGTGGTATTGTGTTTTAACTACATTAATCCAAGATGGAATAGATGGAAAACACTATTTTTTAGGGGATATGTATTCTTCAATTGAATCTAAAATATGTTTTCTCATGTAATTATCATCCACATGAATTGGTTATATAGGTACACCTCGATAATTTATTATCCATGACTCACATTATAATGAATAGTATCTTAGGATATACAGTTGGAAGTAAGTATAGTTCTTACACTTTAATATCCAATTCAAATTCTTCTCCTTAAATATCTATATATTCAATTTTTACATGTTTTTTACTATTAGTATCATCATAAGAAGAGTTAATGAAAAAATATTATTTATAAAGAGTAGAAAGATGATTAATTCATATAAGAATTCATCTCATTAAGTTAGTAAACTTGTAACATTGTCTCATCATTCAAGGAAACTATGATCTCATCATAATTTAATCACTTAAACAAATAATTAATATATTCTATAAGCCTTAAATGTCCCTAAATAACTATGTTTTATTTTATTTCACATTCCTCTATAGGGAACCATTGGTTTGATAAATCTATATTACTTTCAAGGGTGCATTGATTTCTCATTTTAGCATAAAAAATAACTGAATAATGATAATTTAAAATATAACTACATGAATTTATATGCACTAATTAAAATTCCCTTTTCTTATATAGTTATACTTGAATCGGTACAAGGTTCCTTATTAATTTAGTTATAATTGACATCTTGACCTATATTGGTTCCTCCAAATAAAATATAGATGGAAAGATTTTATTCGCTTTATCCTTGGTATAGTGTGGTTGTAGCTATTCCTTCCTTTTAAATTGCAGCTCATGGAGTAGCATGATCAATTCTAGAATATGGTATTGATCTTACTAAGTTATGTTTATAGAGATTCAATTTTCATCGTAATTTTATATTTCTATAATTAAATTTTTCATACACACTCATCAAGGATTCTAAACACTTGTGAGTTGGTCAATGCATATGGAATTTTATTACAAAAAACAAATCAATAACAAAATTAATTTTTGATATTTCTTAAGTTGAAATATTTTTAAAAAAAATTAAATATGGTGGAATGTTAAATAACAATGGACCCTCCTTGATGAAAATTAAAATAAGTAACACATTGAACCTTGTTGATGAGTATGGTTCCAAATTAGAATTTAAGTTTTTATGAATGAAAAAAAGTTGTAGACCATAGGTAGTCTCATGAGGAGGACCAATTATTATATTATATTCTAAATTTACTTAATATTACTTTTCATGGTACAATTAGAAATATCAAATTAAAAGGGAAAAATGGGTGGTAGAAAACAAAAAAAATTAAATATGTGATTTCTAACTAAAAACATAATGATGTTAGAAATAAATCTATTATAATCAGATTAGATATAATGAATTCCATCATTATCACTCTCATATTAATATCATTATACTCAACATACACACTCTACCATATTCATAAATTTCACTCACATAATATTTTGAATTGTGAATTTATTGTTTACTAAAACTATAATGTGAATATAATATCCACCTACTTCATAAGAATTCAAAAATATGATCCTCCCTAAAGAGAATACCATTTTGGACCCCCTATAATTATATTATAACACCATATACATAATATCCCATTTTAGTATCAATTTGAAATTAAAACACAAAACACTAACACCTATTTCATAAGGAACGTATCATTCTAACAAGTTAGTCTATATCACTAATTATATTATATTTCAGATGATTCCATAAGGCCATCTAGATTCTTTTCAAATAGAAATATTTTTCCTTATTAACATATTATTACCTTCTATTAGGATAGATTCTAGATGATGGTTGTAAAATTATATGAATCCCCTATTGGAATTAAATCTGAGGGAGTATAAAAAACAAAATCTATATTATTTTCATAATAGGAAAGTTTTAACATAACAAAATGAACATCTACTTCAAATTTAACTATTTCATTGATTCAATGGTATGATTTTATCTACTCAAGATATGATAAGACTTGCATTCAATGTAGTAACTTGGAAAAATTAATTCCTCAGCTTTATAATCGAATTTATAAATATTATCCTAAGTATCGATGATGAATACCTTCACACCAAAAACTATAAAGTAACTATGTTCTGGAATCATTATATTATACAATATATTAGGGGTTTTATACAAAATAATGGAATGTAAAAATAAACTTATAATATAAGAACAATTATTTATGGCTTCAAGCCCAATATTATTAGAAATATTATATTCACATAACACAATCTGGGAAATTTCTTAGAGTCTTATATTCCACCTCTCTACTACCTAATTTTATTATGGTGTTCTTTGTGACATAAAATATTTTTTAATTAAGTTTTTCTTTTAAAAAAATTTAAAATAATAATTCAAAAACCATTAACCGTGATCACTCAAAATAATTATAATATAAAAGAAATTAACATTTTGAAAAATAGTATAAAACCATTTACAAAATTGCAGTGCTTCTAATATTTTATTAAAAAAATAAAACCATGTATATTTGGTGTAATCATCCACTATGATATATATGTAGTGTTTTCCTTTGATATTCACAGTTTTTATAGATCCTAAAAGTTTTATGTATACTAAATTTAAAGGTTCATAAGTGGAGGTATCACTAATAGGTTTAAATATCTACATGTGTTTCTTACTATTTCAACTAGGGTGACTGATCGTAGAAGAATTAAATATTGGTTTTAAAAAATCCTTCATAAGTAGATAATGACCAAAAATTTGGTTTCTGAACCATCTATGTGAAACTACAGACTTATCCTCAATCACAAAAATGAAAAGGAATGTTCTTTTCAGTAAGTTACTTAAGTTAAATAGTGTAAACATTACCATTTTTTTGGAGGATGTTCACACCTTATAAACATATTATGTTATGTCTTTCATTATAAAAATTCAAGGATTGATCATCATCACATAATTCACTTATTCTAATATAGTTTTTTATGTCATAGAATGTATATAAAATTTTAAATTAATGTTTCACCAAGAAATTAAACATCACCAATTGAAAAAAAAAATATGAATTTTTGAATTGTATCATAAAGTTAAATGTCCACCCTTCACTTTTTCTATGCCCAGAAAGTTATAATTTTTATGATCATGTTTCGGGGGAAAATATTAACCATGAAACAAGTATTTTGGATCCTCTTACTCAATATTTTCCCTTAAAATATATATAACTAAAATATTGAACCTTATTTGTGGAGAAATAAATCTTCTTGTCACACCCCCTTTGGAATTTAGTATAAAATGGTGCACTATTTGGAAAAAATATTTAGTACAAACATGTTATATTCCAAAAATAATTATAACAAACACTATATAATTTTATAGAGGGATTTAAGTGTCATGAAATCTTATTAAAAATCTCTCTTTCAAAAGTAAAATTTTAATGTTGTTTCTTTAGACATTTAAATAATGATTTATGTTTTGAAATTTCATTATAATCAGAAAGAGTGGAAATTGAAAAAGTATTTAACATCCATCTCAAAATTGTGTTTAATAGTTATATCATTAACCATAGAAATACCATACACAGTCTAATCATATTCTTCATTGAATTTTAATTTATCTTTTCCAATATAGTCACATATACCTTCATTTCATCAAATGATGAAGTATATTATTCAACATAATATGAATACGGATACAAAGATTGTCCATATGCATTAATAAGTGAATAAAAAATTACATTATTCATGAATCATGATTCATTATAAGAAATTGTTATAATGAATTCATTGATATTTCGACTACCATTACATTCAATGGAATTTTTCAAAGTAAGCACTTCATTATCACTCCAGTATTCCATCAATTTAAAATAATTATTTCCTTTTTATTATAAATTTATTATTAAATATCTATCTTTATTCTATAACCTAGATCATTCTGATCTAATATTCCCTATTTTCATGAAGTAATATAAAATATCAACTCTATACTTCTTCTCATATATTATTCTCAGACTATCATGTCCATATCTTGTGGAATTTTGATAATCATGTTTGGAATTATCCATTCCAATTTTCCTATGTATACATAATGAAATATTAGTAAATACACATTATGTATATTCTACACTACTACCATATGAAAAATTATTACAGTTTTTTGTTAAAGTACACAACATTGACTTGGTAACTCCGGAATGAATAGAAGCAAATGAAACTCCACCATCATTCCATGTAATCTTCTCAAAATATTGGTATCATCTATTCTCACATTGTATCAATTTTATAATAAGATTATAAATACTAATCATAGGATTATTTTATGTTTCATCAATCATTATTATCTTATATCACCACTCCTTGAAAAGTATATCAATGATATTATCCCCAAGATATTCATATGTAATATTCCTATAATTAAGAGATAAAAAATAACCACCATGGTTATAAATCATTAATTCATTTGAGTAAATAATTATCCCAAAATAAAAAATAAAAAGCTTGATGATATGTAAAAAATATAGCTCTTATATTCTCCAAAACATTTGAAGTTCAAAAGTGATTTATCTCCAATATTCATTAAAAAAATATTATTGTCTCATATAAAGATATCTACTAGAATATGTTTTGAATAATCAAATAGGGTAGATTATCCTAGAACTGCTTGTTATATTGATATTTATATTCCTCCTAGTGATTAATTTTTTAAATTACCTTATCTAGAATATTATAGTTCCTAGCCATAATTTGATTGTTATCAACACTAGTGTCTATAAAAAGGCCCTTTTATGGTCTCTCTAATACTCATAATCAACACCACCAAAAATAAGTGTCCAACTCATATTCAAATTATATAAAATTTTGATAATAAAACCCCCTTTATGAAAAAAAAATCATATACTACATGTTAGCATAATGAAAAATATACTAGATATATATAAAATATTTTACTTAAATATTGAGACTAGATTTCATACTAAACTAGTTCCTAGAGATGTAAGTTTTAGTATATATGAACTAAAATTTAAACAAACATAAAAATTTTCCCCCAGTTTTTAATAAATGTTAAATTAGTAAAATTTTCCAAAGTGATTATAAAACTACATAAAATATTTTTACCTAATACCTTTACACTTGTTATTACATGATTTGAATTATAATTTCCCATGAAATACAAACCAAAGATCAAAAATTATAGAGTCTTTGCAAGACTAAGAATGTAATTAGAAAACTTGATAAGAGAATAAAACTTATTTTATTAATATATATAATGAAATAGTAACTCTTTATAATCTCCTACAAATTTATAGAATAAGATAGGGAATACATAAACAAAATTGTTGAGCTATTAATCCTAGTAAGGGAATAAACAAGGTATTAAACCATTGAACACGAGTTATAAGGAATAAAATTATAACATAAAATGAATGGACCATGAACACCATATTGATGAATAAAATTTAAAACATGGAATAATATTACCATGGAAACATATGAAAGTGGTAGAAAAATATAACATGACCTAAACATTAGTTAAGGTTAACTTCCTAAACTATATCATATAGTGGAGAGAGTTCCATAATGGATTAGGTTTACTCAGTAATCCCATACGTAATGTTTAATGGCACTAAAACATTAACTAATAAATTGTATAATGATCTGGGTGAATCCATCATAAAATGTTCATGCATACATTTTCAACATAATGAATCAAACATAAGTAGTAAACGTAAGGGTTACCCATGGAAAGAAATGGGTTTCATAATCATGTCAAAAGTCATAACCAAAGGGTGTATAATAATGGAATCCTTGAAAGAAAGGATTTAAATAATTATTTTTAATTAATAAATAAAAAATATTAACATATAATGAACAATTATGTCTAGATAATGTGAAAACATTAAAATAGTTTCTAGGAAACATTAAAAATAACCCACTAAAGCATAGTTTTATGGAAAAAATAGTGTCTTTAAAGATGATAAAGGAATAATTATTTCCATAAAACTAAAAATGAAATAAAATCTTATTTAATGATAAATTGAGTGATTATATAAAAATATTTCATGGATTAAAATATTTTATGGAGGGTACTTTAAAAATTTTATGAAATATAGAAGTTTCTATTAATCGGGTTTCCTTATTGATAGAAATTGAGAAGGGATCCTTTTAAAATATATATTTCCACATAAAAGAAATATGAATTTAGATAGATTTATATTTGGAACATATATATAGAATATATAATAATTTTATAATAACAATGAAGATATGACTTGAGGAAAAGAGAGATCAAGTGTTACCCAAATGAAATATGGAGGTTCGGAGAGATCCTTTCCCTTATATTCAAATGTGTTCTGCACATTCACTTAATTCCCTATATAATAAAATTATATGCACTAATTTATTAATTTAAAACCTATTAAAAATTTATATTATTTATTATAATTATATTAAGTTCATTTAATTCCATTTATATGAGTTATATGGTTAAATTTCTTCATTCTAGGAGTGTTCATTTTCATAGTTTCATGGTTGCTTTACTTTTATATAAGTAGGGATGTTATTTTAAAATAGGAATAATAGTCTAGAAGTGAAATTATATGGTATTAATTCACTTACATATGTTAAAATGGTCCCATATATCATTTTTTTACATTAGTGTGATTTATTTGATAATATTTTAATGATAAATGTTTAGTTTATTTTGGCATATTTTCTGACCAACACGCATTAGATTAATTTTATTTAATATTATGTCATTATATTAGTTAATTAACATGAAATAATATATGATATATTTATTAAAATATTATTTAACCATAATAATAGTAAAATGAACATGCTGATGGTAGTGATGAAAATTGAAAACTCATTATCCATGGAGATGGTTAATCGCCATAATTTGGAAAACGATTTCCTTTATTTGAATAAGAAGAGATGAGAAAATATTCTAGATAGATAATATTATATTTGAAATAATAAATTATATTTTATACATGATACTTTAATTATCAATATTTTATGGAAAAATAGGTGAGGAGAAGGTTGTATAAGAAAAGAAATCAAAAGAGGTAGTTTGAGAACATTACCTCTTTGATATCACATACTTGAAGGATCCCTTAAGGAACATGGAATTGGTCTTTTTTGAGAACAGATACACTTGTAAATGGGGATAGTGAGTAGGATGTTTTTATCCAGATATATGGAAATATTAATGTATTGGATGGTGTGGTGAGAAGGGGTTGTGAGGGTGCTATTTATTAGGGGAGGTGAGGGTGTATTTAGAATTTATCAGAATATTAAAATATAAAATTAATATATTAGGTCCAAATGCTTCCAACGGGATTATAAATGTATAGGTGGTGACTCCTTCAGCTATGTATTATCCCCTTATGATTATATAATATTTTTAATATTTCTAAATAATTTTATAAAATATTATATTCATGAAATATCGTTATTATCAAATTTGATACTATTCATTACTTTGACTATAAAAACATAAAAATATTCAAATTAAAAAAACTATTTTATTATATTATATAAATTTTATTTTCATAAAGATAATTTTTTTTATCACCATTAATATCTGAAATTATTTTTATTTTACTATTTTTAGTATCATTTATTTGATTTTTCCAATTATTTAATCATTACTACATAATTTTTGTGTAAGATTTTAAAGTAAGTATTTCTTCCTTAATGATTAAAATTAAATTACCATAATGAAGATAAAAAAACTATTTCAAAAGACTGTTTATGGTCAAACATATCATCTAAATAACTGTATATTAAAAATATTATACTTATTAAAAATAATAGTGTGGCAAATTTGTCTTCTCTTTAAATAAAATACTACAAGGGGATTTATGCCCACAAATTGGATCCAAAATGTCATAAATTAGTGACATGGAAGATTGTAGTAAATAAATAATCTTCAAATATAATTTTGGAAATCATTGGGATAGTTTTATAACCATTATAATATTATTTTTACCCTAAATTACATGATTTACACATAATCGAGGAAACTAAAATTACTAAGGTTACTATTCATATTGACCAAAAAATAAATGGGGTAATTTTCCTAAATTTGGACCACTTGATTCAAAATATGAAATCCATTTTTCAAAATCCAAAACATGTAATAGGAAGAATTTAATATAATATTAAAATTAAAAGATACAATGAAAAATATTTTTTTCAAAAAAATCAATTTTTAAGTATAAAGTGTTTTCATAATAATTTTTTGTATAAAATTCATTTAAAAGGCCAAAATTATTATATATATAATTAAAAGAAACTAATTATAATTTAAAACTAATATAATTTCACATTTTAAATGCTTTAAAATAAAACACTATTATCAATATAAATTAGTATTTTTCAATAATCATTAAAATTTCAAAAAATTTAGAAAATTTCCAAAAATTAATCCTAAGATAGTTTTGACATGGTAAATTCAAAAATGAATTTTATTTTCTAAAATAAATTTTCTAAAATTGAAAATATTAATTATATTTAATTTCTCATAGAAAGAAATAAAATCGAATTTTGAAAATAAATTGTCTTTAATAAAAATAATTTTTTATTTGATATTAATAAATATATTTCATAATATGGTTATTTTTATTCATAACCTCTAATTAAATGGATATTTTATAATTTCCATGATAAAATAATAATATTTTGATTGTATATCATGGTTTTTTTAAACTCGGTGTTCCGTGCAACAAAAGATAACGATGAAATCATAATATTTCATAAAAATTACTTCATGTTAAATTCCTCCCCACTTATAATATTTCTCTAAAGAAAATTAATTTTGCATAATAATGTGAACAAATGTGAGGGTATTTCTCCTTCATTGGTTACTTTGATTCACATGTCACCTCTTCTTATTTATGGTTCCTCCATGGTACTTTAATTAGGTGAGTGGTATTATTGCATAAAACATTATCTCTATAGTTCAAGGTATTCACTAGATGATCCTTCTAAGAGTGAAAATTTTCTAGATACATTGCCTTTGAATTTAGTACATGTGAAGGAATTGTTATGTACTTCCTAATGAGTGATACGTGGAATACATCATGTACATGAGAAATGGTTGGTGGAAGTACCGGTCGATATGTCGTAGCTTCTATGAGATCAAGAATTTCAATGGGGGCGATTTACTTGGGACTTAGCTTTCCCTTCTTCACAAATCTCATGAATATATTCCTTGGATATATCTATAGAAATAATCTATCTCTATCCTCGAAATCTATTTATGTTCAATGATTTTCCGTATAGATCTTATGTTGACTTTGGGTATCCCTAGTGTGTTGTTGAATAGCTTTCACCTTTTCTATCATTTATTCATCCATTTCAGGTCCCAGCAGCTTATATTATCCAACATCATCCTAAAATTAATATGTTTCACATATCATCCCATAAGGGGATTCATATGGATCCCTTTGGATGCTTCAGTGTAAACTATTTTTATAAGAGATCTCAACCAGTAGAAGATGTTGATCTCATTCACCTTTGAGGGCCATTTATCATTCTCTCAAAAAATCATTCATTAACTAAATGGTTTACTTAGTCTTTCAATTAGTTTAAGGGTGATATATATTATAATGTTATGTTTAGTGTTTAGAGAATGTTTGAGACCTTTCCAGAACATGGAGCTAAATCTGGGATCTTGATAAAATACAATTGATAATCATACTTCATGTAGCCTCACCACATATCTGATGCATATCTATGCATGTTGATCGAGTAAGAAGTCTTCTTGAATTGAAACAATTTGAGATGTCTTTGTAAGAATATCCACAATAACCCATAAAGTATTATTTTCTCTTGATGTCTTCAGACACCCAATGAAAAAGTCCATGGTGATATTTTTCCACTCCCATATTGGTATAGGTAATGGTTTCATCATCCCATTATAATTTTTCCTATCCAGCTGCACATTCTAACAAACCAAGAAATTTGATGTATATTTAGTGATAAGCTTCTTAATATTATCTAACCAATAGTTCTCCCAGAGATCTCAAAACATCTTTGTGCTCCCTAGGTGGATTTAGAAGGTAAATTTATATATATAATTCAAAATCTCCCACTATATCTCAATATTTTATGGTACACGTAGTCATTACCCAAATCATACGATTCCTTTCTTATTAATTTTTAATTTTGATGATTTCCATTTCCTGATAGACTCTACCTTATTCTAAATTCCAACATTATTTATTTTATAATACTTTATATTATTTATAAGGGATGGTTGAGCAATAATTTGAGAAAGGAATGAATATTTTCCTTCCCTTATGATTCCAATTTAAAAAAAATTTATGTATAAGAAGAATGGTTCCTTCTCAATTCCCATCATTGATAATATTTCAAGATCCTTTTTACCAAAAGAAATTGTCACATTATCTTCCTTACTAAGATGGTAGTGGATTGAGCATTCATAATCCTTGATGAGTTATAGCTATATTTTTGGACCATATTAATCTTCTTCTATGTTAATATCTATTTGAGGCTCTTGTGATGAGTTTAAATATAACACATCTCCCCATAGAGATAATGCTTCTATATTTTCAATGTAAAGATCAAAGTTATTAACTAAAGATAATGTGTGGGATAGTTTTTCTCATAAAAATAAATTTTTCTTGAGGTGTAGGTGATTAATTTATTATATTTTATTAATAACCACCCAAATTTCTTCTTTGATGAATTAATGTATACCACAATGAGTTCCCCACTTATTAGTAGTGTATGTACTGGTGTAGTGGTGAGCCTCTTTTTTAACACATTAAATCAGTCCTCACATTCACTAGTCCAGAAAAACATTACTCTATTCCAATTCATATTTGTTATTGGGTTTGATAATCATAAGAAGTTCCCTAAAAATCATCATTAATACCCAACTAGACCAAGGATACTATAGATCTCCATTATGTATAGAGGTTTGGGCCACTCCTCAATTGAATGTGTCTTAGAAGGGTGCACATATATCCCATTTCTATTGATAACATCCCACAGGAAAGATACTCCCTATATATAGAACTCTCATTTAGTATACATTCCATATAGTTTCACCCTTTTCAATATATTTATCACAGTATTCAAATTCTCCTCATGCTCCGCCTATCTCATGGATTATATCATAATATTTTCTATAAATTATACCACATATTTTTCTAGGTAATATCTAAAGACTCTATTCATTAAGACTATAAAAACAATAAAATCAATAGTGATTCCAAATGGAATCACAGTGAACTCATAGTTTCCATACCACATTTGAAAAAAAACATGGTAATATCTTTCTTCTTCACCTTTAATTGGAGATATCCCAACTGAAGGTCCATTATAGAGAAATATATAGCCCCATGAAGTTGATCGAACAAGTTATCTATCCATGGCAGAGGATAATTTTTCTTTATCATTATTTTTATGAGATCATGATAGTCAATGAATATGATAAATGATCCATCCATCATCTTGAAAAAGAGGACCATTACACCCCACGGTGAAGCACGCAGGTGTATGAAACCCTTTTCCAGATAATCTTATAACTACTTCTTCAGTTCTTCCAATACCACGGTGAACATCCTATAAGGATTATTTGATATGGGAATAGATTCATGTATAAGTCAAATGATAACTCAACCTCTTTGTCAAGAGGAATACTAGTTGATTCTTCATAGGACACTTCAGTGTACCCCCTTACAATGTTCATGTATTTTAGAAAGATCTTATACTTTTTCTCAATCATTTATTCTATATATAGTTACTCATAAGGAACTAATATCCATAATTGAGTTAATAATTCTTAAGGAGATTCAAACTCTTCCTTACACTTGTATGGAATTTGAGGATTCCCCCAAATGAAAAGATTGATCTCCCTCTCCTGACTGTTGATGTTAGATTTGTATAAAGATCTTGAATCCATGACCAATATAGAATCAAACTCTATAAAAGGATGTAATAAATGATTTCATGGAATATTAAATCCAAAAAAATTATAGGGAAGGATTTATATAATTTAAATTTAATATTTCCACAATTTACTATTCTGATAGATAACTCTACATCCATATTTTGAGGTGGTGTTTCAATAGATCTACAAAATGTGAAAGATTTGAATGAAGGAATAGAACTAGAATCAAATGGTAAATTATCTATTATTTAATGAATAGCTAGTGTATCTATCACCATTTAATTTTAAGGATCCACCACACCAGTAGTGATAGAATATTCCCACCCTTTCATCCTTGGTGTTTATTATCCATGGTTATCTCCAAAAAACATATCTTAGGGAATTTTATCACATAATTCCCACGTTCTATACAGTTCAAACATTGTACTAAATGTTGAGTGTTAATATAAAACATCATTTCTTCTTATACATTAGGGGGTTTTCAAATCCCTTTAGAAATTATTATCTAGATGACTATATATTTCATATTTTAAGTGTCTTCAACTTCCTATTAGACAGTTCTTAGGATGGCTCTTCGCACACTTTTGACACATGGGATGTTGGATTTTTTTCTTCCATGATATTTATATATTGATCCTCCCATATTAAAATCAATCTTCCTCTATCTATCTTTGATTTCATGAGACCACTGAGAGTCTTCAATATCCATCTCAACCTTAAGGTAAAAAAAAATCAATCTCATCATAGCTTTAAAAGTTTCAAATTGCCAAGGATTTTAGTAGATTTGGATTTAATCCATTAAATAAGTGATCCCCATTTCTCTATATGTTCATGAAAATTTCATAGGTGTAACATGAAATCCTTGTACATTTTTCCTCATACACTTTGATAGCCTCATATTCTGTTTTTATTAGTCAGAGTAACTCTCTCTTCTTCTTAATATGGAGCTTTTAGGGAAAATATTTATTTAAAAATATTTTCATGAATCCATCCCAATATGAGGAATAATTTTACTCTTCTAAAATTTTGTAGTTTTTTAGTATCCATCACTTATCAGCTTCCCCATAAAAACAATAGACAACTATCATGAAATTATCTTCTTCTAATCACCAGAGGACATAGAATATTATCTCAATAGAGTTGATCAATTGTTCCACAATGAGGGGAACATAATATTCACTAAATATAGGAGGCATTTTCTAAAAATTTATTCCACTAAAACGTGATCTTTCATAAGAAAAAGAGGGAATTTAATGAGATTCAAGTTATTATTCACAACTTGATCTGGTTGGTCCATTATTATCATGATGTTTTGAGAACCTTTTCCCATCTGGTTTGGTATCTCATTAGGGAAATCATCACATTGTATATCACATTGGTGGTTGGAATGGGTTATCATGTTTAAAAACATTAACTAGGGAAAAAATTAGGGGGGATTCAATAAATAGAAAATTGTAATAAAGAAAGTAAACTATGGACATATAAGGATAAACATTAAATTAAATTTATATCCAAACTTGTGGTCCTATAAGATTAATTATAGGTTATCCATGGGGATAGAACTATCAATATGTTTCTTTTTAATGTTTTCTAGTCCTAATCCACAAAACTAATTAGTCCATGCTCTGATACCAGCCATAGTGACCTAAGTCTTTTATATAAATTTTTATATGATTTAAAGCATAATTTTCAATGAAATAAAAACCAAGGATCCAAATGTCTAGTGTCTTTGGAAGAATATAAAAATTATTAAAAAACATGAAATAAGAATAAAAAATATTTTTATTAATCATTAATATGTGATCCGAAATCCTTTTTAGATCTGAAAACTATATAAAATAATCTATGGAATGCATATACAAAAAGGGTGAGTGAAAATCCCAATAAGGGAATAAACATGGGACTAACTCACATCACATGAGTTAAAAGGCATAACATGATAACATAAAATGCATGGATCAGGAATAACATAAGTAATCATAAAAATATATAGCATGGAATCATACAATCATGGAAACACAGTAATGTTGATGAAACAGATAACATGACATAAACATGAGTTAAGACTAAATTTCAAGACTATATCGCATAGTGGAAAGAGTCTCATAACGGATTAGGTCCACTCCAGGATCCCATACATAACATCTCTTGAGACTAAAAATTTACCCAATTCATTGGAGAACTATTTAGGCATACCCATCATAACATTTTCATGCATAGGTATTCCACATAAAGAATCAAACCTAAGGAACAAACATAAGGGTTTCCCGTAGAAAGAAATGGCTATCGTAATCATGTCATAATTTATATCCAAAGAGTTTATAACAATGGTATCAATTAATGAGGGAATTTAAATCATAATTGGTCATTCATAAATGTAAAATAATATAATTAATTGAATAATTATTTCCAACTAATGACAAAACATTAAAATGAGTAGTTATTTCCATTTTCCTAATGTACCCATGGTAAAACAATATCTCCTAGAAAAGGTACATATAAATGAATCTATTACTAAAAAGTATTGATATTCTAATAATCCTGATGAGAAAAATTATACATATTCTAATGAATAATCTTCCTCAGTAAAAGATAGTTATTTACCTAATTATGATGAGTTTTCCCTATTTACAAATTTTTTGGAAAATAAAATCTGTAATATTTAAAAAAAATGATAATGCTAAAGCTAAAAATGTTATGTATGATTCAATAATTACAATTATGATAAATAAAATATTATATATTTCGAAATATCTTGATGAAACTATTTCTATAAAAGAAACTATTTCAAAAGATACTTAAAATGTTGTTTCTGAGAAAAACTATTTATAAGGAAAACATAATTCTTACACTAATATAGATGAGGATATAAATATTATTTTCAAAATAATATCCAAAATTTATAAATTGATATTTTTTTCAATTTTTACTATTAGTAAGAAACTTTTTGTTAAAATGTAAAAAAATGAGACCCCATGGTTATACCTATAGAATGGTTTTTACATGTAGAAAATATATTTTTATTAAAAATTTATTTGTTCCTAAAAGTGAACCTTTTCACAACAAGTGACAAAGTGGAGGGAAATGGAAAAAGAATTTTTCCTTAAATATAGTTAAATCTTAGGGATTTTAGAAAGCTTGTTTTTTGAAACAAATTCGGTAACCTGATTTTTTGTTTTTTGAAAATACCAAACCCATGAAGGTTTGGGTTCTGAAAAACAAATATTTTTGTGTTTAGGAAAACAAATATAGTACCGACAATAAAATAATTATGGTACATGAATAGTGGCTATTCCAGGAACATTATTTTAAATAAATATTTCCTTAAGAAGATAATCAAGATGAAAGGTGGAAAATTACCTTTCAGATATAATTCTCAAGAATAGATTATTAGAATATGTAACATTGTTCTTCATGTAAAAGCCCTTATTTTCAATTTTGTTATTTGGTAGTCATAAGAAAAACCTTATAATCATAAGTCATTTTTGTGATGAAGGTTACCTTGTAAAATTTAAAAATGATATGTGTTTAGTACATACATAAAAGGATGAATTTATTCCTTCTTCCAATCGACATGAGAATGACTACACATTAAACATTAAAGACCATAGAAGTAGTGACATGTCTTGTCTTAGTGTAGTTGAGTATCATTCTTGGTTATGGGATAGAAGGTTAGAAAATATTAACCCTAGAAATTTATCTTTGTTGACTAACAAAGGAATTAGTATGGATATACCAGAACTAAGGATTGATACTTCAAAATTCCATGAACCTTGATAATATGATAAGAAACATAAGTCAATTTTTAAATCTATTAGTGAAGCCTCAACTTCTAATGATTTATAGTTAGTTCACATTGACTGATTTGGTCCCACGAAACTAGAAATATTTTGGGAAAAACTATATATATGTCTTAGTTGATGATTACACTAGATATATATGGGTTAATTTTCTTAAAAATAATTTTGAATCCTTTAGTTATTTTAAATTATTTGTCACCATAGTTAAAAACTAGAAAAAACTATCCTTAATAAAAATTCATTATGATCATGTCGGGGAATTTAGAATTTAGATTTTGAAACTTTTCTAGTATGAAAGGTATAGAACATAACTTTTCAACACCTATAATTTTCCACAAAGATGGTGTTGTTGAAAGAAGAAATATAATTATCCAAGAAATAACTAGAACCATTCTAAGTTAATACTCAGTTGCTAAAAATTTTTAGGATAAAGTGGTTAGTACTACTTGTTATACTATAAATCAAGTTTTAATTAATTCTTTTCTTATTAAAGCTCCCTATGAGTTTTTCATAAGAAGAAAACCAAAGGTTTCTTACTTTAATATTTTTGGTTGCAAAGTATTCATTCTAAATACTGAAGATAATTTACATAAATTTTCACCCATATATGATGATGGAATATTTTTAGATTATTTCACTATTTCAAAGGCTTCTAGAGTTCTCAATAAAAATTATTTTACTATTGAGGAAATAGTACATGTTATGTTTGGTGAAACTGATCCATTTGTTTTCAAAAAAGTAAGTATATACCCTTGAATGTTATTTATAAAACTAATTTTTATTCTTTGTTAGATAATTATTCTTATAAGGAAATAACTCAAGAATTAGTTTATGAATTTATTCCTCAAGAATATTCTCTACCTATTGTTGAAGAACAGACTTTTGAAAAAACCAATAAGTAAGTTGTTTCTTAAAAATCATCCTGTTGAAAGTATCATTTTTTATTTAGATCAACTAGTTAAGACTATAATTTCCTTAATAAATTAAATTGAACATATATCTTTAGTATAAAAATTTGAACCTAATAGTACTGATGAAGCATCAGGTGATGAGGATTGGATTCATTCAATGCAAGTTCGGCTTAATGAATTTGAAAGGAAGAATTTCAAGATAATATTTGAATGAACTTTAGAAACATCTATGATTAGAGTAAAATTGTAATTTTATAATAAGTGTGATGAAAATGGAATCATTGTTATAAATAAATCTAAACTTGTTTCTAAGTTAAATAATCCAAAAGAAGGAATATATTATGAAGAATCTGTTGCACTAGTAGCAATACATGAAGCTATTCGAATGGTTCTATTTTTTGCGGCATTATTTATTTTCAATAATTTTCAAATGGATGTGAAGTTTTCTTTTCTTAATGGTTATTTTAAAGAAGAATTTTATTTTCAAAAACACCTGTTTTTTAAAATAAAAAACATCCATAACATGTTTATATACTTGTCAATTCTTTATATAGACTTAATGTAACACCCCGAGATTTATATGAGATAGGTTATTTTTAATTTCCTTGATGTTGTGTGTTGTATGATACAATGGGATTAGCTTTCACTATACGCAATAGAGTCTTAGATTTTGGTATACGCAACACTATTCTAGGCTTGTTTACATGTTATTTCATGTTCTTTTGATATAATTCATTTCACGCAAGACCGGGTATAAGTGACTAAATAAATATTATTATAAACTATCTATTAAAATAGTGGGAATGAAAAGTGGTAATTGATGTATTAAAATATTGTTTACATATGTATTTAATTAATTATTTTGTGAACAAATAATTATAAATTAAAAAAACATTTTTTTTAAATTAAAACGAAATGTTTTTCTAAAAACTATTTAAACAAAAATAAGTGAGTTTATAAAATAATAAAATCAAACTTTATGTATTTTATTAATGAGATATATATGAAATATGTTAAATTTAATGTATAAAATTCATCATATATGTCTTATACACAAGATATAAGAACAAATTCAATTTTTTTGATAAAAGAAGTATTTTTTCAAAAAATACAATTTAACCACCTTTTGATGGTGTACCAATTTTAAATTTAGTTTTTTACACATTTATACATTATATTTTTTAAAATAAACCTCTTATTTGGAATCTGGGTTTTTAAATTTACTTTGGTTTAATTTTTGGTATTTTTCTGATAAAATTCATTTTTAATGAATAGTGAAAAATACTGCATTTTAATTCCAAACTACTTATTATTCTAATTTATTAACATAGTAGGGTAATAATTCAAATTTGTTTTAAGGTATAATTAGATTAATATTTTATCATTTAATCCAATAATGGTCATTGGAAGTATTTTTACATTGAAATTGGATATAAACAAATGTCAATCTTTTGATGGTTTTTAATATTTAAAAAAACTTGCCTTCTAGTTTTGTCAATGAAGACAAATTTTAAATTAATTACTAAAACATATGTGTTTTAAATTTTGAAAAATATATTCCATATTTGGAATCATTGGGTACAAATTATGTTAATGAGTTACTTTTATTTTTTTTATAATATGAATAGTAACTACAGTAATTTTTATTTACCACAGTAAATTAGGGTAACAAACAATATGATAAGGACAAAACAAATTACCCTGACACCTGAAAAAATCCTATTGGATGACTAAAAGACAAAAAAAATATCACATAAGGTTCCTAATTGAATAATTTAATGTAATTTTTTCATGAAATTGATATAATTGTTATTAAAACCAAAGAAATTGACAACATGTCACACTCTTATCACTTAAAAGTATAATAATATTAATGTAGTGATAAATGTGATAAAACATCGAACATAAACACTCTCTATAAATATAATAAAATTATATACAACATGCGAATTTATTTTTAATATTTATAGGTTGAATAATTACCATAAATATTGAAAAAATAGTGATACGGAAATTATTTTATTAAGAGAAATATCAATTAAATGATATTATAAATACTAAAATAAATATAATTTTAGAGAATTGATGGAATACACCAATCTTATGGATGAATTTGAGATTTTGGTGATGATTTAAGTAATTATTTTCAAATTTATCTTTCTATTATGATATTTTTAGAAATTCAACGTATAAATAGTGTTAAAATTGACACTATTGGTATTTTAAAATATAAAATAGTTTATTAAATGTTATAAAATTTCTAAAAATCTTAGATTATTCCAAATATTTAGTATAATTAAAAATATTTCATAAATTGAAATTTTTGGGTTCGTTTGACATGTTATGGTAATTAAATTATCCCCCAATGTGTAAATAATAAAATATCATGGTAAGATTAAAAAGGGTGAAAACGGTTAAATAAAAAAGATAAGGGTTAAAAAATATTCAAGACTTTTTTTAATTTTAATTGTATAATGGGGATACGACCCCAAATCATCTTATATTTTAAATAAATGAGTTGGGACCATTATAAACCGAAAATAAATTTATAATAAATTAATATTTCAAGACTTTCCTAAAGTGCCCCTCACCTCAATTATAAAAGGGCACCTCCTCCCTCACCTATTAACTTCACATTGAGCCTTCATGATTTCCCATACCATGACCATTTCCATTATAAACATCCCTAGTTACATTTTATAGGTTCTTCTATTCTTTAAAAACCAACTTTAGTGATCTAAGAGGAGATTTCGGGGAATCACGTCAAAGAAGAGGTAATCTCCTCTACCGATTCTATCATACTTTTTTATTCTTATAATTCCTCTTCAAGATTTGTTTCATTATTATGTAAAAACTCCATTATCACTTTTATACTAATATATAATTATGAATATGATACAATCATATTTCATCTTCTATCAAACCTATGAAAAATGAAATCACCACGCGTGCGTACTTATGGATTACCATCTCCACGATGTGGTGAAATATGTTTTTCATCACCAAATTACCTTGATGGGTATAATGATGGATGTAATAACTATATATTATTATTAAAAAATTATATTTATTCTTAAAAATTATAAACCATCCTTGTCAATCTAGTTCAACAAATATGGGAACAATATCGTCACTCGTACGTACGTATGGCCTACCATGTCTATGACGCGATGAAATTCGTTCTACATGATATTCATTAATACATGATTATATAAATAAATTTAATGAATAAATATGATATATATTATTCTAATATAATTCTGTAAATGATATAACAATAACCTAATAAGATAAATAAGATCTTATTTGACAAAACATGCATAATAACACAAAGCAGTTAATACCCGAATAACAAGTAACAATGAAATGTTACTAACAAACAGATGATAATATAATCATATATGATATGATAAAAATGACCATGATTATTTAATAAGTCAATAACATTATTTAAATCCTTATACATGAGGTTAGGATACATACGAAGCATATCGGAGCTATGGTAAGGGATTATTTTTTCACACTTTTATTCTGGTGGAACATATGCCTTATACACCACCAATTTATTTTGTGTGGTTTTTATGATTCCCATGAATGTATTATGATTATTATTATTAAGGTTATGATATTTAATTATGCATATAATTTTTTTTATTTCATGAGGCATATGATTTGATTGATTATAATTAGTAAGGGATAATTTTTTAATCTCATTATTTTCTAAGATTGTTTATATGTAAGTATTTACCGGTGTATATTTATCATCCACATCTATGTTTCATAAATATATATTCCAAAATATTCTTTTTATCCTTTTTCAATTGTTCCAATTTTATTTTACCAATTGGTGAATTTTTATTAAGCGGTATGAAAGGAATCTTTTGTCATTTTAAAATATGAGGCACTTTTTGACTTTTCCGGCAAATGTATGAGAAGAATTATTTTTTAACTTATATGGCATGAATAGATTTTTATGCTTTCATAATGCATGATTTATAAGAATCATCCTTTAAATGTTTTCAATTCTATTTTTAATGGAATTATATTCTTTTAAAATTTCATAGCGTTTTAAGAAAAGGAAATGTTTTTGAAGAAGAAAGTATATTTTCCTCCAGAATCAATTTCAAGTGTTTTATAAAAATAATCTTCCATCTAAGAAGACATTATTTAATAAGGTTATTTTTTCAGTATAATCTCCCTATTATTTATATGGTTTGATTATTTTTATTCTATTTATGACATAAATTTGTTGTTCTTTGATTATGTTTTGATGGAATGATGTTTAAAACCCCCATTTTATCCCTTGGGTTATACTATGATGAGTGATTTATATTTTTGTGGCACATGTAAGAATGATTTCTTTATGAGATGGGCAGGACCTATATCTCCCTCCAGTGCATTGGGTAAAGATGAATAACTCATGAGGTATGTATTTTATGTGTGAACCTAATTTCATGTTCACAATTCTATGTGGGGACTTAGTTTTCATGTCTATAATTTTATGAGTGAACCCGGTGTCTATGTCCATATGATTATGCAAGGGCCTGATTTCAAGACCTTAATTTAATGAGTTAACTTGTTACTATTTATACATGTTTAGAAAGTAATAATTTTATGTGTATGCCACAATTTTAGGTCTAATGTTACAGTTATGATCTTATGTATTATAATCCTTGATTTTCTATATGATTCAAGTTTTCCATTAATGTGAAGGGCATGATCTTCTAATAATATGATCACATTCTCATAACCATTATTCTTATGTTTATCTTTACATATCACCCTTGTTTACCCTTACTGAGCATCTGATCTCACCCCTTTTATGTTTCTTTTCCCCATGATTTGAATAAGGGTATTAGGCAAGATGTGTCAAAAAAGGGTTCTAGTTATGAAGGGTAAAGTAAGAGATGATGTAGATGTTTTATGAACCAGTTGATTATGTTTCCTAGTATCCAAAGACACTAAACTAATATGGTCTTTTTTTTCTTTTTGTATAATGTTTAATTATTTTGAAAAAGTTATGTAATGTACATGTACGTCAATCTTGGGTCTTTATAGTTGGTATCAGAGTGAAGGTTTAGTCAAACTTTGGAAACTCATATGTGAAAACTTTAGAAAGATCTCTAGAGTTATTTCAAAGGGTATGTCTATGGATTTCCTAAATATAAGTCTTAGTATAGTTTATAATCCTAGGGTTTTTTAAAACCATTACTAACCTAGGTTTAAACCAAATATATCATAGATTGAAATATTATATGTAATTTACCTTACTTATGTGTTTCTAATATCTAATATGTATTTCTTATAGTTTTCTTTCTGGTCATGGTCAATAGCTAGAACTAGATAGAACATAGTTAATCATTTAATGTTTCAGATGTGGAAATTATGGGAATTATGATGACCGATTTCCTAATTGGAAATATCATAAAGAGAATCATGATGATGGTACAATTATTGATCATATTGTTGAGGATAAAGAGATTGTAAACGACATGTGAATGGTATGTGATGTTCTTCCAGTATTGTTTACATTAAACCTAAGAATCTTGAGGATGGAAACCTTAAGAAATGATTCATATTTTAGGAAAGACGACGATGATGGATCCTAAGTAATGGTTTAAGAATACAGTTGGATGATTGAGATGTATATGTTTCAGAATTCAAAGATTATGTTATATGAATCATGAAATATATAAGTTTTTTCAGTATAAGTTTTTTATTAAGGAATAGAAAGGACATGTTGAATAGTTCTAAGGTGCCAAAAAAATTATTTAAGGGTAAGGTGATATACTTGTTGAAAACATTATTAGGGGAAAGATAACCCTTAATATGTACCTTATGGTAAGATAATGATGTTTCGATAATGATATATTGGATTTGAATAAGTAAATTATATGATTCAAGTTTCTTGAGAACTAATTATGTATTTTTTTTTTACAAGAGGGTTATGTATCATGGATGAAGTATACAAATTTTTAGGTGTTAAGGAATAATCCACTATGTTTTGGAACAAGGAAACATGCATGTTTTCAATAAGGATGTATGGTAAAGAGAATACATGATTAAGGTATTCAGATTTTTTTAATGTGACAACTAAGAACTGCTATATGAGATATGTAAGATAAATGTTAAGATGATTTATTTCACCTCTTTGTAATGTTTTATATTTTAAGTTTTTGGATGGATTTTATGGTTATCCATTAATGGATAGTATAATTTATACTACTATTTAAGTTTGTTAGATTAATTTTTTCTCTCACTATAGGTGGACTTATGGAAATTTGATAACTTGTGATAACATTTTTGTTGAGACGGATGGAATGACCTATCATTCTATTTACAGATCTCATGATCTACTAACACTTTAAGAATGAAAATTTTAACTTCATTTCTATGAATAAGATATGAATTTGAAATTGTTTAATTCATGACCAACAGTGATATTGTACTGAAATCAAGTAAGTATAACTTCTCATAAAAATTATTCAACATTAGGAAAATGGATCATGATGTAAAAGGGTGTCTTATTATCATTATTTTTGAATGATATTAATGACCAGTTTCACACTTCTTTAGTTTATAGTTTTTAACTTTCACTATATCATTAAATTTCTTATCACCGGTAATTTTTATCAGTCTCTTTGATTATTTATACTTTTCATCCATGCCCAATCCTCACCTATGTCCTCCTATGAAGAGACCTAGTTATGATTTACTTTGGGTAACTGTTATTTTCTGAATATGTTTTTTAAATGTATGTTTTAATTTTTATGATGTGGGTTTCTATGAAAGATACTTTAATATATTAATCATTTTATAACCCCGATGAATTTTAAAGGAAGAATTCATTTTAAGGGGGGTAGAATATAATACCCTGAGATTTATATGTGATAGATTATTTTTAATTTCATTGACGTCATGTGTTGTACACTACAAAAATATTATATTTCTCTATACACAACAACATCTTAGCTTGTGGTATACACAACATTATGTTTGTCTTGTGTTCCACACAATTTCAAGTTCTTTTCATATAATTCATTTCAAGCAAGACTATGTATAAGTGAATAACTAAATACTATTATAACATAGATATTAAAATGGTGTGAATGAATAGTACTGATTGATTTATGAAAACTATGTTTACACATTCATTTAATTAATTATTTTATGAAAAATTATTTATAAATGAAAACAAAACTTTTTTTAAAATTATAAGGAAATGTTTTTCTGAAAAAATATTTAAAAGAAAATAAGTGAGTTTCTAAAATAATAAAATTACACGTTATGGATTTTATTAATGAAATATATATTTAATATATTCAATGTGGTGTTTAAAATTCATCAAAAAAAATCTATAGATGATATAAGAACAAATTCAATTTTTTTGAATAAAAGAAGTATTTTTGAAATAATACAATTTTACTGCCTTTTGATGGAGCACCCATTTTAAATTTATTTTTGACACCTTTATATGTTATATTTGTAAAAATAAACTTTATATTTGGAATTGGGATATCAAAATTTAATTTGGTTGAATTTTTTCTATTTTTCTAATAAAATTCATTTTTAATGAATAGTGAAAAATACTGCATTTTAATTCAAGACTACTTTTTCATATAATTTATTTATATATTAAGGTTATAAATTTAATTGGTTTTAAGATATAATTAGATTAATATTTTATCATTTAATAAATTTATGGTCATTGAATTTATTTTTACTTTGAAATTGGATATAAACAAATGTCAATCTTTTTATGGTTTTTATTTTTTTTTAAAACCCGCTTTCTCGTTTTATCAATGGGGATTAATTTTAAATTTAATACTACAACATCTATGTTTTGAATTCTGAAAAATTTATTCCATATTTGGAATCATTAGGTTCAAGTAATGTTAATAGTTTACTTTTATTTTTTTCATATTATGAATAATAACTTTGGTATTTTTTATTTTCCATAGTTACAGGTAAATCGGGTAAATTAGGGTTACAAAGAGTATTATAAGGACAAAAAATTTCCCTAACACCTTAAAAATTACTATTTTATTACTAAAAGTCAACATATATCACATTAGGGTCGTAATTTACTCATTTAATGGACTTTTATCCATGAAATTGATATAATTATTTTTAAAACAAAATAAAGTGACAACATGTCACTCTCTTAACTATTATAAGTATAATAAATTTAATGTAGTTATAAAATTGATAAATATTTGAACCTAAATAGTCCCCATAAATAAAATAAAATTATCTACAACATGTGAATTTATTTATAATTTTTAGAGGTTAAATAATTACAATAAATATTGACAAAATAGTGATAAAGTAATTATTTTATTAAGTGAAATATCAAATAAATGATATTATAAATACTAAAATTAATATTATTTGAGATAATTTATGGAATAAAAGAATTTTATGAATGAATATTACATGTTGGTTATTATTTAAAGAATTTTTTTTTAATTTATCTTGGTTTTATGATATTATTTTAAATTCAAAAAATAAATAGTGTCAAAATTGACACTATTGGTATTTTAAAATATAGAATAATTTATTAAATGTTATAAAATTCCTAAAAATATAATATTTATCCAAATGTTTAGGATAATTATAAATATTTCATAAATGTCACTTTTTTTGCTTCTTTTTACATGTTTTGGTAATTAAATTAACCCACAAATTGTAAATAATAAAATATCATGGTAAGATTAAAAAGGGTGAAATAAGGGTTAAATAAAAAATATAACAATTAAAAAAATATTCAAAACTTGCCTAATTTTAATTTTATTATGGGGATACGAAACAAAATCATCTTATTCTTGAAATAGATTATCTTGGGACCATTATAAACTGAAAATAAATTTATAATAAATTAATATTTCAATACATTCCTAAAGTGCCCCTCACCTCAATTATAAAAGGGCACCTCCTCCCTCACCTATTCACTTCACATTGAGCCTTAAATCTCATCCATACCTTGACCATTTCCCTTATCAACTTTACTAGTTACATTTTAGAGGTTCTCATCTTCTTCAAAGATCAACTCTAGTTCTCTGAGAGGAGATTTAGAGGAATCACGTCAAAGAAGTGGTAATCTCCTCCACTGATTCTATCAAACTTCTTTCTTCTTCTAATTCATCTTCATGAGTTGTTTAATTATTAATTAATAAATCCATTATCACATGTATACTAATATTTTATTATTAATATGAAACAACCATATTTAATCTTCCATCCATCCTATGAAAAACAAAATCACTACGTGTACGTACGTACGGCTTACCGTCTCCACGTTGTGGTGTAATATGTTTTTCATCACAAACTTACCTATATGGGTATAATGATTGAAGTAATAACTATATATGATCATTATAAAATTATATTGATTCTGAAATATTATACACCATCCATGTTAGTACCATTCAACAGTTATGGGAATGATATCGTCGCTCGTGAGTATGTACGGTCTACCGTCTCTATGATGCGATGTGATTCATTCTACATGATATTAATTAATTCATGATTATATAAATGAATTTAATGAATAAATATGATAAATATTATGATAAGATAAATATTTAAATGATATAAGTATATCCTAATAAGAGAAAAAAGATCTTATTTGACAAAACATACATAAGAACATAAAGCATCTAATACATGAATAACAAGTAATAATGAAATATTACTAACAAAAGGATGTGAATATAATCATATATGATATAATAAAAATGAATGTGATTCTGTAATTATTAAATAGCATTATTTAAATCATTATATAGGATGTTTGGATACATATGAAGCATATCGAACTTAAGGTAAGGGATTATTTTGTCTCACTTTTATTCATGTGGGACATATGCCTTATACACCACCTATTTCATTAATGTGTTTTTTATAATTCCCATGAGTTTTTTTATGGTTATTATTATGAATGTTATTATATTTAATTATGAATATAAATTTTGTTATTTTTTGAGGAATATGATTTGACATATTATAATTTGATAGGGATAATTTTTCAATATCATTATTTTTTGAGATTGTTTATACATAAGTATTTACAGGGGTATATTTATCATCCAAATCAATGTTTCCTAAATATGTATTCTGAAATATTATTTCTATCCTTTTAAAACTCATTAAATTTTATTTCACCCATTTTTGAATTTTTATTAAGCGGTATGAAAGGAATTTTTTGTCATTTTAAAATACGAGGCACTTTTTGTCTTTTCTAGAAAATGTACGAGAAGAATGTATTTTTTAAATTATACGGCATTAGTGGATTTTTATTCTTACATAATTCCTTATTTCAATAAAGCTTCCATTAAAAATTTTCAAGGTTATTTTTAAGGAAATTATTTTCTTTTAAAACTGCATGGTGTTTGAAGAAAATGAAATGTTTTTGAAGAAGAGAGGATATTTTCCTCAAGAATCATTTTTAATTATTTTATAAAAAATATTTTCCATATAAGATGAAATTATTTAATAAGGTTATGTTTGAAGTATATGATTCCTATTATTTATATGTTTTCATTTTTTTATTCTATTTATGACATCTATTTTTTGTTCTTGTAATATGTTTTGATGGAATGATGTTTAAGAATCCCATTTTATCCCTTGGGTTATACTATTATGAGTGATTTATGTTTTTGTGGTGCATGTAAGAATGATTTATTTATGAGATGGATGGGACCTATATCTCCTTTCAGTGCATTGGGTAAATATGGATATTTTGTGATGAATGTATATTATGCATGAATCTGATTTCATGTTCATAATTCTATGTGTGGACCATGTTTTCATGTCCATAATTTTATGAGTAGACCTGGTTTCCATGTCCATGTGATTATGCAAGGATCTTATTTCTTATCCTTAATTTAATGAGTGAAATTGTTACTATTTATACATGTTCACAATGTTATAAATTTTTTTGTATACCACAATTTCATTTCTAATGTTATAGTTATGATCTTATATATTATGATCGTTGATTTTCCTTATGATTCAAGTTTTCCATTGATATGTAGGGCATGATCTTCTAATGATATGATCACATTCTCATAACATTTATTCTCATGTTTATCTTTACATATCACCCTTGTTTACCCTTACTGATCATATGATCTCACCACTTTTATGTTTTTTTCCTCAGGATTTGAAGAAGGGTATTAAGTAAGATGTGTAAAAATGGGGTTCTAGTTATGGAGGATAAAGTAAGAGATGATTTATATGTTTTATGAACCAGTTGTTTATGTTTCCCAGTTTCTAAATATACTAAACTAATACAGTATTTGGGAATGTTTTTTTATAATCTTTAAGTATTCCGAAAAATTTATGTAATGTCCATGTATGTCAAGCTTGGGTCTTTATAGTTGGTATCAAAGTGAAGATTCAATCAACCTTTGGAAACTAGGATGTGATAACTTTAGTGATATCCCTATAGATATTTCTAAGGGTGTGTCTAGGGATGTCTTAAAGATAATTCTAAGTATAGTTTACTATACTAGGGTATTTTTTATAATCATTACTAACATGGGGTTATACTGAAGATATCATAGATTGAAATATTATAAGTAATTAACCTTATTTATGTGTTTCTAATATCTGATATGTATTTCTCACACTTTTTATTTTGGTCATAGTCAATAGCTAAAACTACATAGAACATAGTTAACCATTTAATGTTTCAGATGTGGAAATTATGGGAATTATGAAGATTGATTTCCAAAGTGGAGATATCATGAAGAGAATCATGATGATTGTATGAGTATTGGTCATACTACTAAGGATAAAGAGATTGTAAATGACATGTGGAAGATATGTGATGTTATTCAAATATTTTTTACATTAAATCTAATAATATTGAGGTTGGAAACCTAAATTCTTGATTCATATTTTAGGAAATACGATGATGATGGATCCTGGGTAATGGTTTAAGAATAAAGTTGGATGATTGAGGTGTATGTGTTTCAGAATTCAAAGATTATGTTATATGAATCTTGAAATATATAAGTGTTTTTAGTATAAGTTTTTCATTAAGGATTGGAAAGGATATCTTGAATAGTTCTAAGGAACCAAAAAATTGATTTAAGGGTAAGCTTATATACTTAGAGAACACATGATTAGGGGAAAGATAACCCTTAATATTTCCCTTATGTTAGGATAATGATGTTTGGATAAAGATATATTGGATTTGAATATATAAATTGGATTATGCTTGTTTCTTGATAAGTAATTATGGATTTTTTGACAAGAGGGTTATGCTAACATGGATGAATTATACAACTTTTTGGGAATTAAGGAATAATCCACTATGTTTTGGAATAAGGAAACATGCATGTTTTCAATAAGTATGTATGGTAAAGATAATACATTATTAAGGTATTCACATGTTTGGAATGTGACAATTAAGAATTTACTTATGAGATATGTTAGATAAATGTTAATATTATTTAGATCACCTATTTCTAATGATTAATATTTTCATATTTTGGAAGGATTTTAAGGTTATCCATTTATGGATAGTATAAGTTATTCTATGATTTAATTTTGTTAGATTAATGTATTCTCTCGCTATAGGTGAACTTATGCATATTTGATAACTTGTGATAACCTTTTTTTGAGATAGATGGAATGACCTATCATTCTATTTATGGATCACATGATCTATTAACACTTTAGGAATGAAAAATTCAACTTCATTTCATTGAATAAGATATGATTTGGAAATTTTCCATGGCACGACCAATAGTGAGATTGTTCTGAAATAAAGTAAGTATATATTCTCATGAAAATTCTTTTAACATTAGGAAAAGGGGTCATGATATAAAAGGGTGTCTTATTATCATAATTTTTTAATGATATTAATGGAATCTTTCAGACTTAATTAGTTTATGGTTTTGTTAAAATTCATTAGATAATTAACTTTCTTATGACCAGTGATTTTTATCAATCTCTGTGATTATTTATACTTTCCATCCATGCCCAATCCTCACCTATATTCTCCTACGTAGAGACCTAGTTATAATTTAATTTGGGTAACTATTATTTTCAAACTATTTTTTAAAGTATGTTTTAATTTTTACAATTTGGGTTTCTCTGAAAGATACATTAAATTATTAATCCTTTTATAAACAAGATGAATTTTGAAGGAGAAATTTATTTTTAAGGGGGGTAGAATGTTACACCCATAGATTTATATGAGATAGATTATTTTCAATCTCTTTGATGTCATGTGGTGTATGCTACACCATGATTATCTTTCTCTATATGCAACAACATCTCATCTTGCGGTATACGCAACACTATGATTGGCTTTTGTTACACACAATTTCATGTTCTTTTTATATAATTCATTTTATGCAAGACTATATATAAGTGCCTAACTAAATATTATTATAACCTAGATATTAAAATGGTGTGAATGAACAGTTGAAATTGATTTATGAAAATATTGTTTACATGTGTATTTAATTAATTATTTTGTGAACAATTATTTATAAATGAAAATAAAATCTTTTTTAATTAAAAGGAAATGTTTCTCTAAAACACTATTTCAATGAAAACAAGTGAGTTTATAAAATAATAAAATTGCACTTTATGGATTTCATTAATGAAATATGTATGTAATATATTAAATATAATGTTTAAAATTCATCATATATGTTTTCTATGCATGATATAAGAATGAATTCAATTTTTTGGATAAAAGAATTATTTTTCAAAAAAAACGCAATTTTACCGCCTTTTGATGGCCCACGCATTTCAAATTTAGTTTTTGAAACATTTATATGTTCTATTTGTCAAATTAAACTTCTTATTTGAAATTGGGATATTGAAATTTGCTTTGGTTATATTTTTGGTATTTTTCTGATAAAATTCATTTTTAATGAATATTGAAAAATACTGCATTTTAATTCAAAACTGCTTTTTTGTCTCATTTATTTATATAGTAAGGTTGTACTTTTAATTTATTTTAAGCTATAATTAGATAAATATTTAATCATTTTATCCAATTATAGTCATTGGAAGTATTTTCACATTGAAATTGAACATAAACAAATGTCAATCTTTTGATGGATTTTATTTTTTTTTTAAACCCACTTTCTTATTTTGTCTGTGGAGATGAATTATAAATTAATTACTACAAATTTTGTGTTTTAAATTTTGAAAAATTGATTCCATATTTTTAATTAGTGGGTCCAAATTATTTTAATAGGTTACTTTTATTTTTTTATATTATGAGTAGTAACTACAAAAATATTTATTTACCACGGTTAAAGGTAAATCGGGTAAATTAGGGTAACAAATAATATGATAAAGACAAAAAAAATATCCTAACACCATTGAAAATCCTATTGGATGACTAAAAGTCGACATATATCACATAAGGATCATAATTGACTCATTTAATGGACTTTTTCCTATAAAAGTGATATAATTATTATTAAAACAAAAGAAAGTGACAACATGTCACTCTCTTCTCGCTTATAAGTATAATAATTTTAATGTATTGATGAACATGATACAACTTAAAAAATAAATATTCTCCAGAAATCTAATTAAATTTCATACAACATTTGAATTTATTTATAATTTTTAGAGGTTAAATAATTACCATAAATATTGACACAATAGTGATACAGTAATTATTTTATTAAGAGAAATATCAAATAAATGATATTATAAATACTAAAATAAATAAAATTTGAGAAAATTTATGACATACACTAATTTTATGGATGAATTTGACATGTTGGTGAGAATTTAAATAATTTTTTTCTAATTTTTTTGATTTTGTGATATTTTTAGAATGTCAACAAATAAATAGTGTCAAAATTGACATTATTGATATTTTAAAATATAAAAAAGTTTATTAAATGTTATAAGATTCCTAAAAATATAAGATTCATAAAAATGGTTAGGATAAGTACAAATATGTCATGAATGGAATGTTTTTTGTTCTTTTGACATGTTATGCTAATTAAATTAACCCACAAAGTGTAAATAATAAAATATCATGGTAAGATTAAAAAGGGTGAAATAAGGATTAACCCAAAAAGATAAGGGTTAAAAAATATTCAAAACTTGTATAATTTTAATTGGATGATGTGGATACAACCCAACATAATCTTATATTTTAAATAAATGAGTTTGGGATAATTATAAACCAAAAATAAATTTAGAATAAATTAATATTTTAAGACTTTCCTAAAGTGCCCCTCACCTCAATTATAAAAGGGAACTTCCTCCCTCATCTCTCCACTTCCCATTTATCCTTCAAGATTGGCCATCCCTTGACCATTTCCCTTATACACTTCCTTGGTTACATTTTAGAGTTTTTTTTTTCTCCAAATACCAACTCTAGAGCTCTAAGAGGATATTTATAGGAATCACGGAAAAGAAGTGGTAATCTCCACTATCGATTCTCTCAAACTTCATTCTTTTTCAACATCCTCTTCATGAGTTGTTTCATTATTACGTAATAAATTGAGTATCACATTTATACTGATATTTTATTATGAATATGAAACAACCATATTTCATCTTCTATCCATCTTATGAAAAACAAAATCACCACACGTGTGTACGTACGGCTTACTGTCTCCATGTTGTGGTGTAATATGTTTTTCATCACCAACTTACCTAGATGGATATACTGATGGAAGTAATAAATATATATGATTATTATAAAATTATATTTATTCTGAAATATTATACACCATCCATTCCAATACTGTTTAACAATTATGGGAACCATATCGTCACCGTGCGTACGTATGGCTAACCGTCTCCATGATGTGATGCGATTCGTTCTACATGATATTCATTAAAGAAAGATTATATAAATGAATTGAATGAATAAATATGATATATATTATTCTAATATAATTTTTGAAATTATATAACTATAACCTAATAAGAGAAATAAGATCTTATTCGACAAAACATGTATAAGAACATAAAGCAGTTAATACCCGAATAACGAGTAACAATGAAATGTTACTAACAAACATATGCTAATATAATAATATATGATATAATAAAAATGAAAATTATTCTAGAATAAGTCAATAACATTATTTAAATCATTATACATGATGTTCGGATACATACGAAGCATATCAAACCTAAGGTAAGGGATTATTTTGTCTCACTTTTATTCGTGTGGGGCATATGCCTTATACACCGCCTATTTAATTTGTGTGTTGTTTATGATTATTATGAATGTTTTATGATTCTTATTATGATAGTTATGATATTTACATATGAATATAATTTTATTTATTTTATGAGGTATACGATTTGATATATTATAATTGGTAAGGAATAATTTTCCAATCTCATTATTTTCTGAGATTGTTTATATGTAAGTATTTATTGTGGTATATTTATCATCCACATCAATGTTTCCTAAATATATATTATAAAATATTATTTCTATCTGTTTTCAATTGTTTAAATTTTATTTTACCCATTTGTGAATTTTTCTTATGCGATATGAAAGTAATCTTTTTTCATTTTCAAATACGAGGCACTTTTTTCACTTTTTCAACCAATGTACAAGAAGAATGTTTTTTTAACTTATACGGAAAGAATGGATTTTTACACTTTCATAAAGCATGATTTCCATGAATATTCCCTTAAAATTGTTCAATTTTGTTTTTAAATAAACTATTTTCATTTAAAATTGCATGGTATTTTAAGAGAAGGAAATGTTTTTGAAGAGAGGATTTTTTTCCTCAAGAATAAATTTCAAGGGTTTTATAAAAATTATTTTACATCTAAGATGACATAATTTTATAAGGCTATGTTTCAATTATACTATACTTATTATTTATATTGTTTGATTTTGCTTATTCTATTTATGACATCCATTTTTTGTTCTTCGATTATGTTTTGATGGAATGATATTTAAGAAACCCATTTTATCATTTGGGTTATACTATGATGAGTGATTTGTGTTTTTGTGGAATATGTAAGAATGATTTATTTATGAGATGGGTGGGGACTATATCTCCCTCTAATGCATTGGGTAAATATGGATAACTCGTGATGAATGTATGTTATGCATGAACCTGATTTCATGTTCACAATTCGATGTGTGGACCTAGTTTTCATGTCCATAATTTTATGAGTGGACCTGGTTTCCATGTCCATATGATTATGAAATGGCTAGATTTCATGTCCTTAATTTAATGAGTGAACTTGTTACTATTTATACATGTCAACAAAGTTAAACGATTGTTTGTATGCCACAATTTCATGTCTAATGTTATAGTTATGATCTTATTTATTATGATGCTTGATTTTCTTTATAATTCAAGTTTTACATTGATTCGCAAGGCATGATCTTAGAATTATTTGATCACATTCTCATAACCTTTATGCTCATGTTTATATTTACATATCACCCTTTTTTACCATTATTGAGAATCTGATCTCACTTATTTTATGTTTCTTTTCCCCAAGATTTGAAGAAGGGTATTAAGTAAGATGTGTCAAAAGAGGGTTCTAGTTATAAAGGATATAGCAAGAGATGATGTAGATGTTTTATGAACCTGTTGTTTATGTTTCCCAGTTTCCAAAGACACTAAAATAATATGGTATTTGGGCATCTTTTGTACAATATTTAATTATTCTGCAAAAGATATGTAATGTCCATGTATGTCATGTTTGGGTCTATACACTTAAACAAACCCCTATAGCAAGGTATGATAGATTAACTGGATTTTTTTACAAAACAATTTTGTTAAGGGGGTTGTGGATCCAAATCTTTCGTAAAATATGTTAATGAAAATATTATGATTGTAAAAATTGATGATATTGACATTATATTTGGTTCAGCTCAAAAAAAATTGATAGATTTCTTTTCGGTTCTTATAAAGTATGAGTCCGAAATGAGTATGATGGGTGAGTTAATATATTTTCACGGTTTTAAAATTTCACAAAAACCATAAGGAACTTTTATATCTCAAAATAAGTATATAAAATATCTTCTTAATAAATTTGGATATGAAAATACTAAGTGTAACTACTCCTATTGGTACCTTTAAAACATTAGATATTGATGAGGCTAGTAAACTAGTTGATTAGAAAACTTTTAGAGGTGTGATATAATGCTTACAATACTTAGATGATATTCATCTAGATTTAATTTGTTCAGTATTATTATGTGTAAGGTATCAATAAAATACAATATAATCCCTTTTAAAATCTTTAAATCTAATTTTTATTTATTAAGATGGAACTATGGATTTATGTTCTTCCTATTAAACTGAATTTTTTTTATTTAAAATGTTTTTTAAATACGAACTTTGATTGTTGTATATTCGATAGAAATAGAACATCTAGAATGTTTCATTTAGTAGGAAATTCTTTATTTTATTATTCTATTAAGAAATAACACTTAGTAGAACTTTTTACTAATTAAACTAAATATGTGATAGTTGAAAGTTATTGTGACAAAGTGTTGTGGATGCAACACACACTCACTGACTTTGGAATGAGTTTTACTAGAACTCAAACACTTTGTGATAATAAAAGTTCCATTTAATTAATTAAAAACCCATAACATAACTCACGTGCTAAGAACATATATATAAGACAACATTTCCTTCAGGATCACTCACATAAAGGATACATAGTTTTACAATTCATCTGAATGTGATAACAATGTACTGGTCTCATTACCAAACCTCTTAGTTTAGATATATTTGAATATATTAAATTGAATCTTTGAATGATAAATGTTTAGTGATCATTTATACCTATTTATTATTAATCCATCTCCTTAAATTAAGATGCCTTTTTCATATATAGATTATATATGTTTTCTATTTTTCAAAAACATTGGGTTTTTCTTATATTTTTAGTTCTAAAACATTTTTCATATTTCTTAAAATGTTATCATAATGGGATTTGTGAAATCAACATTTCTATAAAATAATCATATTTATAATTCTCAAAAAAATCCGATCTTTGAAATTCTTTAAAATTTTCCAGAAACAAAATTTCTTAAAAACATTCAGATTCAAAAAAAATTAATAATCAATTTTTGTAAAAAAAAACCATTGTTTTCAAGTTTTTTTTCAAAACTATGATGTTCATATTTATATTTAAAAATTATCTTAATTATTTTTCTTAATAAGAATATCGTGATTTGTTTTTTGAAAAAAAATATAATCATTTTACAAAAAAAAAGATTAACAAGTTCGTCATGCTCATTGATCTTTCAACTCTGAAAGGTACTCCTCTATTATTTTAGTTTTTTCACTATTTAATTATGATAATATTGTTGTTTTTTAAAGTTATTAATTTCTATGAAAACCATTTTTTGTTTCTAGAAAAAAAATTCTAATCATAATTAACCTCACTCCGATAAAGTATTAAAAACTTAGAGAGTTCAAAAATAATTTTAAAACATTCCTCAGATCAAAATTAATTGATTGATCTGAAAGATTTCGAATCTCAATCATTGGTTATATTATGGAATTTGATCTATAACGTAAATTTTGTATATAGGGAGGTGAACCCATGTCCCACATGAATCGTTCAGTGTTTTCACCCCCGACTTGTTGCACCACTCAAAGGTTTTAGTCCAAATTTTTTAATTCATATATTTTCTGATTTCAAAATCTGGATTCGATAGAGACCAAGGAATATTTTTCTACATGGTGTTTGTTCAAATAATGTTTGGTTAAAATATCATGGTATGATAAATATGATTGAACTATCAAGGATATAAATTCTTTTCAAGGTTGAGAGTCTATGTGTAGAGAAACCTGATAAGAATTTCTATTAATATTTTCTTGATGTAGTTCATAAGTTTTATAAATCTGTTCAGTTTATAAAGGATGATGGGAAAGATAAAGTTTATTTCACAATGTATGGGAAGAGTTAAATTTTGAATTATAATAAAATTTATGATCATGTTGGAGTACCATCGTATGGAGAAGCGTATCGTCCTTCTCACAAGTTTCCAATCAATCACAGCCCTTTTAAAAAGACTGAAGATGAAGATTATTTTTTCTTATATTATGAAAAGGTTAGAAAGGTTTCCCACCTAACTCAAGATAATAGAATTGTAGCCTTATGGATTAAGGGATATATGATTCTCAAAAAGGAATATATATATACTTTAAAAGTATATTATGTTTTTTGATCAACTTTCTTGTGAATTTGAGAAAATAAAATTGGTCATGTTAATCTTTCACATAGTAGAGGACATCAAAATAGCCTCAATCAAGTCCAATATATTAATGTACCCAGCATTTATAAGAATAATGGTTTGTAAAATGTATGAATATATTCAAGGTGGTAAAGATATAGTATCCAGTCATTGAGAATATTTAATTCATCAGTGATGATATGATGTCCAGGATGAAACTTGTTTTTAATGCTACGTATAAGATGTTTGTATAGATAGTTGGTGGTGCTATTTTGGAGGCACAACCATTAAGAATATCTAAGAACAATTATAAGAAAAATAAGGTAATGGAATAAACATCTACTTCGAAGAAGAAAAATAAATAGAAGAAGATTCATAATGATGTTTTTAATGAGATGATGAAACATAAAGCTAAGAAGATGCCAGGGGATCCAAAATATAGAATTTACCCCAGAGAATCATTGGCTATAAAAATCTGGGCGGCTAAAACATTAGAAAATGAATCTTAGAGAAATAAACAAAAGAATAAATTACAAGATTAGCTTTTTGAAAATTTGATGAGAGTAGAAAGTGATTCAGATAATGTAGTTTTCCCAACATCAAATATCAATCAGGTGAATCTAAAAGCTAGATTAAATATTAAAGAAACATCCATGGTTCGTGACTTCTATGGCTGATAAGGTAAAACAAGAAAGTTGATGTGGAAGTATCAGCCCCGGTTTTACCTAAGAAAGAATCAGTAATAGAGTCAGAACAAAAAAAACAGAATTAAGAACGATAAGAAAACTAGAGGAAGAGCTTGAAAATAGGTTGATAAGGAACTGGAAGAATGAAATGAAAAAGTGGAATATAAATTGTTGGAGTCTGTATCCCACATCGGACTTGTGGTCCGATGTGGTGCTTTTTCATTCATTATAAAAGAATGTTTCCGCCTTACTTTGAGGTAAGGAGGCAAGGGGGTTCAAGTTCCTCTTATTTTATCCTTCTACATGGTATCAGAGGAGGTTTGATAAATCCGACCTGCCCCTCCTATCTTTTTTTTTCGCCAGCATCTAGGGTTTCTTCCGGTTGGGGGGCGGCGGCCTCCATGGCCCGCAAGCCCTAGGTTTCTCCCGCCGCCCCCCCTATCGGCTATCCCTCTCTCCCGGAGGATCTCCCCCTGCCGGCGATCCCTTCCCGGCGGATTTCCCATCCTGGCGGCTCTGTCCGGCGGCTCTCCAGCGCTGCTCCCCGTCGCAGCTTCCTCCTATGCGTGCAGCACGGCCCGGCGCCTCTCTTCCCGACGGCGTCCCGATCCCGGCCTCGCCTTCCGCAGTGGCGCCCTTCCCTCGGCCTCTCAACCCTCTCTCCTGGCGGTCCTCTCTCCCGGCGCGGCGGCCCTCTCTCCTGGAGGCCCTCCCTCCCGGCGCGGCTCCTCCTGCGCGCGCCCTTCCCGTCGCCGCTCCTCCCGAGCGCAACACTCCTGACGCCCCGCTGCGGCTCCTCCCGACAGCGACCCTCCCTTCACCCCGTCGCACCTCCACCCGAGCGCGCCTCCGTCGCGGCTTCGTCCGGCTCCCGCAGCACTCTCGGCGGCCACCTATGCGCGCAACCCTCCCGACGGATCAGCACTCGACTCCCGTCCCGCCTACTCCCCCCCGGCGATCCCGTGCGGGATTCCTCCCAGCGCGACAGCCCCGCCCCTCCCAGCGCGCGACGCCCCTGCCAGCACCTGCTTCTCGGCGCCCCTCCCTGCAGCGCGCGTCGGACCCTTCCTCCTGTCGCGATCCGGTTGGCTTCTCCCTCCCGGTGATCTCCTCCTGCTGCAAGTTGGATCTCGAGCGTCCCCTTCCGTTGTCCTGCTCCCTCACCGGCCTCCTCTTGCGCTCCTCTTCCGGCAGCCGACTCCAATTTCTCCGAGCGGCTGCCATGCTTCCAGTTTCGGATCTCCAGCACCTCCTGCGGCATCCCCGCCTCGCCGGCATCTCCCGGCATCTTTCCGGCAGCCACATTTCAATTGTCGACCTCCTCCTGCGGATTTCCCGGGGCTTCGACGACCGGCCCGACCAGTGCGGATTCCCCGGCGGTTTGACGACCGGCCCGCCAATGTGGTTTCCCGGCGCTCCGACGACCGGCCCGCCCGTACGGATTTCCCGGCGCTTCGACGACCGGCACCGCCATTGCGGATTTCCCGGCGCTTCGACGACCGGCACCGCCATTGCGGCTTCCTCGGCACTTTGACGACCGGCCCTCCCGAGCGAATTTTTCAGCGCTTTGACGATCAGCCTGACATTACGGATTTCCCAACGCTCTGACGACCGGCCCGTAGTGCGGATTTCCCCAACGCTCTGACGACCGACCCGACAGTGTGGATTTCTCGACGCTCTAATATCCGGCCCCGCACTTTTCTGACGATGACCCATCCTTTTCAGCGGCCTCACATTACCATCTTCAGGGGGAGCAACATCAACAACGATTTTATTATTTCCATTTCTTTTGTTTTTTGTCCTGTCTTTGTCATCAAGCTAGGCATGTCCAGCTTGAGGGGGAGTGTTAGCGTCTGTTTTATTGCTCTCTTTTTATTTTGTGTCCAAGCTAGGTACACCTAGCTTGAGGGGGAGTGTTGGAGTCTGTATCCCACATCGGACTTGTGGTCCGATGTGGTCTTTACCATTCATTATAAAAGAATGTTTCCGCCTCACTTTGAGTTAAGGAGGCAAGGGGGTTCGAGTTCCTCTTATTTTATCCTTCTACATAAATAAATAGAAGAAGTTGAAATTGAATAAAAAGAGTAGGAGGATGTGGATGATGATCAGGAAAATAATGAAGAATATGATGATGATAAAACATAGTCATATAAGAAATCATTAGAGGTATTCTCATCCTCATAAGGTTTACCCTCTTAATCTAGAAATGGTGAAAAATCAAGTAGTAATCGAGGAAAAATCATCATTAGAAAAGGAAGTTCAATCATTGTCAAAGAAAGATGAAGATAATCAACTTTCCAAAAAAAATATTGATGATAAAGTCAAATCTGATAAAGATGTTGACATTCTTAACCTATTAGATGGTAAGAAAGCTTCAAATAAAGTTGAGATGAATGAAAATTAAGTGGAATCTGGTACCAGTAGAATAAAACTACCCCAAACTAATCCTGATCGATCAGACTCTATAGGAAAAATAACACAAAATGATTTTCATGAGGTGCATTAATTAATCCTTCTTGACGAAGATGACTAACGCACCCTATAGTGAAGCACTCGGGCGTATAAAACCCTTGTCTAGATTCTCTTATAACTGCTTCTTCAATTCCTTTAACTCAATGGTGGTCATCCTGTAAGGAGTCTTTAATATAGGCAAATATCCAGATATAAAATCAATTAAGAACTCTCTCAGTCGAGAGGAAGACGTTTGAATAGTTCTACTAAACTTGCAAGATATGAAAGAATGTGTAGAACCAGAATCAAATAGTATGTTCGTTATTCTTGAATGAATAGTCAGTGTATCTGTCACCACATCATTATCGGGCTTCACCTCAGCAGTAGTGATAACATATGCCCTTACTGTCTTGGAGGTTGTTGTTGTTGATTGTCTCTAACAACCCTTGGCTTAGGGCATTAGCTCGTATAATGCATGTGTTCCTTACAGTTGAAACACTGCACTACAGGCAGAGTGTTGATTTGAATCTTCCATTCTTCTTCTGCATTAGTGGGCTTCTTCAAATCCCTTCAGCAATAATTAGCCTAATGTCCCTCTCTTCCACATTTGAAGTATTTCCCGGTTCCCTTTAGACAGTTCTCGGGATGCTTATTCTCACACTTTTGACATGTGGGATGTTGGGTTTTCTTTCCTTCATGGGATTTATCTGTTGATCCTCCCATATAAAACTTTATTTTCCACCTTTTATCTATGAGCTCATGAGACCACTGAGAGTCGTCAATCCTCATCTCAACCTTTAGGGCACATCGGACAATCTCCTCATAGTTGTCAAAGTCTCAAATCGCCAAGGCTTTTTGTAGACTCAGCTTTAATCCACTAAAGAAGCGATCCACCTTATTTTCAGTGTTCATGACAAGGCCGGAGGCATATCGTGCAAGCCTTGTAAAGTTTTTCTTGTACGCCCCGATAGACTATTCTTCTTTTTGCTTTAGTTGGAGGAACTCTCTCTCCATCTTAAGACATAGAGTTTAGGGAAAATATTTATTGAAAAATATTTTCTTGAATCCTTCTCAATCCATGAAATCAATTTCCTCCTTAGAGTTTGTGTTTTTTATCAGTGTCCACCACTAATCAACTTCCTCATCAAAACGATAGATCATCAGTGTGACTTTCTCTTCTTCTGAGCATTGGAGAACAGAGAATATCTTCTCAATGAAGTTAATACATTGTTCCTCAATGAGGGGATCAGAAGATCCACTAAAGATATGAGGTCTTTGTCACATAAAGGATTCAACCACAACTTGCACTTAGGAGGATGATGTTCCACATGATTCAAGTTATTAATCATAACTTGAGTCAGTTGAGCCAGTACTATCATGAAGTTCTGAACTCTCGTTCCCGTCAGATTTGACGTTTCATTAGGGCAATCATCAGATTACCTATCACATTGGTTGTTAGCACAAGTTCTCCTATTTCCCACCATTAACTAAACAAATAAGAAAAAAATACAATTAGGGTGCTTTAATACTTATCTAATGAGCATATAAAAAGGCAACCATAAACTTGGAGGGAATAACTTATCAATGAAAAGTGTATCCTAATATATGATTTCCTAAGTTTCAACATAGGTTATTCATGGTGATATCATTATCCATAGGGTTCTTATTAAAGTTTTCTAGTCATAATCCCTAAAAATAACTAGACAATGCCTTGATACCAACAATAGTGACCCTAACCTTTTACACATAATATTACATGATTTTAAGCATAATTATCCATGAAATACAAACTAAGGATCAAAAAGTATGATGTCTTTAGAAGACTGGGTACATAATTAGAAAACATGAAACTAAAATTAAAAACATCTTTTATTTAATCTTCGTAATGAGCTCATAACTCTCTTTGAGCTCCTATAACTGCATAGGATAATCTGAGGAATACATAGACAAAAGAGATGAGTTAAAAAAACAAGTAAAAGAATAAACATGAGAATAAAGCATAGCATATAAGTTAGAAGGTATAACATGATAACAGAAAAGGCATGGATCACGAATAAAGATATGAAAGCATAACATATAGAATATTGAATCATATGATCATAGCAATACTTGGATGTGGCAACAACATTTAAAATGACATATTTATGAGTCAAACCTAACTGCTAAGACTGTATCACATAGTGGACAAAGTTCCATGATGGATTAAGTTTACTCTCTAATCTCATACATAACGTCTCATGAGACTAAACATTACCCAATGCATTGAAGCGTTATTTAAACGCAGTCATCATAATATGTTCATTAATATGTTTGTCACAATAAGAATTCAAATGTAAGGAATAAACATAAGAATTACTCATGGAATGAAATGGGTATCGTAATCATGTCATAAGGCATAACCAAAGGGCATATCGTAATAGTATCCATGAAAGAAGGGATTTAAATCATAATTGGACATTCATAAAGAAAAAATAAAGATAGATCGTGATAAATGATGTCCAACGAAAGTGAAAACATATAAAAAGAGTGGTTTCATAACCTTGGAAATGTGTCACTTAAGTGGGGTTTTAAGAGGTAAAGAGTCTTTAAAAGGGGTAAGAGAATTATAATTTACATAAAACCAGAAGAGAACTAAACTGGTTTTACAAATAAGGAGTGTTTTTATAAATCATAGAAGTTTTAAAACATTTCATTGAGTGGTGCTTAAAAAGAAAGAAAGAAAAATAGAGAAGTTCTCTTTAATCAACTTTTCGAAAGGAATTAAGAACGTAACCTTTAAAACATATATATCCTCATTAGAGAAAGATTGGATAAACATGGTATATATGTGTGACATATATACAGAATATAGAAGAAGTATATAAGAATGAAGTGATGAATTGAGGCGGATAAAGAGAGAACGTAACTTAAGGGAATATGAAGGTTCAAAAAATTCCTTACCTTATGTCTGCATGTGTTATGCACTTCCACTTAATGTCCTAGATAGTCAAATTAGATTCATTAATTACTTAATTCAGAACATCTTCTATATGTAATTGATTTATTATAATTTTATTAAGTTCATTTATGATCATTTTAATGAGTTATAAAGTTCAAATTAGTCTTTCCGAGAGCGTTCGTTTCATGGTTCATGGTCGGTTCGCTTGTGTAAAATTATGAAAGTTCTTGTCAATTGGGAATAGTTCTCCAGAAGTGAAATTATATAGTATTAATGCACTTATAGAAGTTTAAATGGTTTCATATATCATTTTGTTTTCTGGTATGAGAATGATTCATTTGATAAACATTAATGATAATTGTTCGGTTTATTTTTGGCAATTTTTCTAACAATCACGAACTAGTTTCGTTTTATTGAATATTATGTCTATATATTAATTCCAAAACATGAAACAAGTTATGATATGCATATTTCAATCTGATTTAACCATAATAATAGTTTTATGACCACCCTTGAATGCGGTTATGGAAAATGAAAAATCATTGTCCATGGTGACAGTAAATTGCCATATTTGGACAACGGTTTCGTTTCTTTAAATTAGAGGAGATGAGAAAAGAGGTTGACATAAGATATTTCATTAGCAATATAACATTTCAGTATATACATGATACTAGAGTTATTATACTTTGATGGGTGAAGGAGGGGAGGAGAAAGTATAAGAAGAAAAGAAATTAAAAGAGGTTGTTTGAGAAAGTTACCTCTTGAATATCGCCTCCTTGAAGAACCCCTTGAGGAACTTAGAATTGGTCTACTATTGAGACCATCACCTCTTGGATATGGGAAATGAAATTGGGCAGAATATTGACAAGGTATAAGGCTTAAAAGGTGTGAGAAGAATGGGTGGTATTTATAGAGGGGGAAGGGGTGTTTGATTATTATATTCATTAGTTTATTATTTTGGCTCAAGACTATCAATAATGTTGATTCATATGACTAGATAGAGTAAATGGTTCAGGAAAGTTCAAATCAATGGGTGCTTACATCAATTATGACTCAAAAAATCAAGTATTTAGTTTATAATGTTAAATATCATAAATTACTGTATTTCAATATTCATCAAAAATTTAATTATTTTAAAAAAATCCCAAAAAATCACCCTAACCATTTTTCGATGTGTATATTTAAAAAAAGGAATCCATTTTATGAAAATAATTTTCTAAATATGAGAAATTTAATTTTTAAATAAAATCATCATTTATTCGAAAAATACCGATTTTAATATTATAATCGATTTTTTGACCCTTTGAAAAATTAATTAAGGTCACATAAAATTATCTTATAATTATAATACAACATGATATTAATTTATGAAATTATTTTATGAAAATAAATTTTCTTTTAAATCATTATATTAATTATAAAATTGTAAATAAACATTTACGTTTTACAAAAATAACAACACATAATTTCTTATTTTTAAAACATTTATTTACTTATACCATGATATAATTATATCATATGTTCATTTATAAGATGCCTAAATTTTATTTATAATTTCATAGGTGAGGTTGGTATTTTAACGATCAGATTATTATTCTTAACAGTCATGTTACTATCCAACGGTATAGGTTTCTTAATTTTTAAATTTTCTATAAATATCACTTATTTCATTCATTCTTTATTCACTTCTACTTTCTTTCAAGGTTATATATTTTCATCTTCAAAATGAATATTATATTTGTTGGATTGGTGTAGTCTAATCCTCTAGATGATGGTTGGGTCGAATGCTTCTTGCCCATATTGCGCATCGGGCCGCAACTCCGCGGGTCAAGCTCGTTGGGGGTTGTAGGGGCAACGCGCCCCTGCTCCGGGGGTCCGAGGGTTGAAGTTTCCCAACTCAAATTTGGGGGCACTGTAACAACTCTGACATTGTAGCAAAGCTGACCGACCGACACCGACAAGACACTGTAGCAGTGCGGACTTTTGACATCACTACTGTAGCAGGTTGGACTTTGGAGTCAACAGTATTGTAGTGGCGCGGACTTCCAGTCGTCAACCACTGTAGTATCTTGGACTTGAGTTGTCGCGACACTGTAGCGATGTAAACTCTTTGTCACATTTCACTGTAGCACAGCGGACTTCCTGTGCAGTTGGTGGAATATTGATCCATCTTCTTTATTAGCCCATTTCGGGCTATGATTTTTGTGTAGTGAGAACTCTAGAAAACTCTCTGTAATTTGTGCTCCCGACTATAGTGAAATTTTTCATCTCCGTGGATGTAAGGATTATTCCTGAACCACGTAAATCTTTGTGTCATGTGTGTGATTCTTTCTTCTATTTTTCCTTTCTCTGCAAACCCTTTCTGTCGCAGTGACTCGACGTTTTCACAACAATATTATTAACATTATATTTTATTTCTACAGCTTTGTTCATAAGTGATGTCATTCTAGTGGATCGAGCAAATTCAAAATTTTCTATTCTTATTATCTTATTTTCTATGTATTATCCCGCTATAATATTTGTCATTCTTATTGGTTTATTTGTTGGCTAATGTATCATTCTTCATTTATGAGAATAATATTTTTATTGGGTTCTCTATATGATGTATATGTTTTATGACATAAGAAGGGAAATTTTATTGATAAAATTTTGGGTCGTTACAATGTTTGAGTTGTTTCCACCCGAATTCTGTGTAGTTCACTTGCTCGAAGTCAAATCAATGGTTTTTGTTGTTACAGAATTTCATGGGGAATCATATTTGAAATGATATCCACCAACATTTTCTGGAAAGGTTTCTGATGCCGTGGGAGGTGAAGAATTA